>QXEO01000220.1:572821-1308552 GCA_007115705.1 Dactylis glomerata
CCAATTTTTATCTCTCTATTTTACAAATGAAAAGCTCTAGCACATGTTTAATCACTGCTTCCCTCTGTGAAGGGCCTTTCTTTTACTTTTATGTTGAGTCACCACCTTCTATCTTTATGCACCGTCTAAGAGAGCATAGTTGTCATTCTGAGTATAATGTGCATTGTCCCAAAGTTTATCATTGATTGATTCATGACTATGGTTTCACTTGTTCTTAAATTACTTGTATCTAGTCGCCCTCTTAAACTTGAAGGTGTCCTATGCATTTATGTTTTGCTCTCTATTAAGGACAAGCTGAAAACCATTTGTATGTTTTCCTTATGATTTGAACACACGTTTGACTTTCATTGTTTCATTTTCATGATCTTTTGTTTGTGTTCATTTTCATGTTATAACATGGTTTCTAAGTTTCTTCTATCAAGATTATGTCTTTCATGCCCATGTTTTAAGTTCTTATGATCCCAGCTCACAATGCTTTACCTATATGATCAAGATTGTGATGGTGCATGTCACCTTAAAAATTATTTCTTTTGTTATCACTTACCTACTCGAGGACGAGCAGGAGTTAAGCTTGGGGATGCTTGATACGTCTCAAACGTATCTATAATTTTTGATGGTCCATGCTTGTTTTTGCACCATTTGCCTTGTGTTTTGTTACACTTCGTGGCGTTTTTATGCGATTTCCGGAACTAACCTATTGACAAGATGCCACAGTGCCAGTTCCCTGTTTTCTGCTATTTTTGTGTTTCAGAAAAGCTACATAGGAAATATTCTCGGAATTGGACAAAACAAAAGCCAGAAGTCTTATTTTTCCCGGAAGTTTCCCGAAGACCGAAAGAGAGCCGGAGGGGGGCCAGAGGCCGCCCTCACACATAGGTGGCGTGGCCCAGGCCCTGGCCGTGCCACCCTGGTGTGAGGAGCCCCTGGCTGGCCCCTGACGACGCCCCTTCGCCTATATAAAGCCTCGGGACAGAAAACCCTAGAGGAGTCGACGATTTTTCCAGAACAGTTCTGCATCACCGCCGCCGTCGAAGACAAATTTCGGGGGACAGAAGTCTCTGTTCCGGCACCCTGCCGTGACGGGGAAGTGCCCCCGGAGCCATCTCCATCGGTCTCCATTGCCGTCTCCGCCGTCTCCATCGACCTCACCGCCATCTCCATCAACCTTGCTGTCTCCTATGATGAGGAGGGAGTAGTTCATCCCCGGGGCTGAGGGCTCTACCAGTAGCTATGTGGTTCACCTCTCTCTCCCATGATGTGATCTTTATGTGATCGTAAGCTTTGTATCATGTTGAACAAGTAGATGTTATTATTCAGATATTATGTGTACTCTAGTGGTATTATTAAAGTAATCTATTCCTCCTGCCATGGTGTAACGGTGACAGTGCGTGCATCATGGTGGTACTTCGTCTAGGCTACGATTGTGATCTCTTGTGGATTATGAGAATAATTATCGCTATGATAGTATTGAAGTGATCTTTTCCTCCTTTCATGGTGTAATGTTGGCAGTGTGTGCACCGTGTTAGTACTTGGTCTAAGTTGCAATAATATCTATCTTGAGTTGTGATCTGATTTGGATATCTCTATGAGTGGTGTTTGTCAAGTACTTGATGAACTTTAAGGGGTGCTTCTGTAGCCACTACGCAATGATTAGTGTTGTTCAATAGGAGAGTAATTCAGAGTACCATAGTGAAGAGAAGTTATTTATTTGTTCAATCATGTTATATTTTTTGGAAGTGTGTCCACTAGTGAAAGTATGATCCCTAGGCCTTGTTTCCAAGCATTGCACACCGTTTACTTCCTGTTTTGTTACATGTTTGCTTGCAGCGATACTTATTCCATACTACATTTACTATTCATAATCATCACTACTACTTGTATTTCACTATCTCTTCGCCGAACTAGTGCACCTATACATCTGACAAGTGTATTGGGTGTGTTGGGGACACAAGAGACTTTCTGTATCGTAATTGCAGGGTTGCTTGAGAGGGATAGCTTTGACCTCTTCCTCCCTGAGTTCGATAATCCTTGGGTGATCCACTTAAGGGAAACTTGCTGCTGCTCTACAAACCTCTGCACTTGGAGGCCCAACACTGTCTACAAGAACAGAAGCATGTGTAGACATCACCTGCACACCTGAACAACTCGCATAATTCATGTATAAATAGTAAGTGATCTCCCGGATGGACAGTTCCATCTCTTGAATAGCAGTTATCCATAACACGCCCAACAATTTTTGTAGGTATTTTAAAAGGACCTAATTCAGCAGGTGGTGGTGGTGGTGGTGGTTCATCCACATGTGCAGCAGTAGTAGAAGTGTTCCCAAATAGGAAACCAAATGGAGAGTTCTCCATAGCAAAGTAAAATAAAAGTAAAAGACAAAAATAAAAACAATACTCACAGCGACGATTACCTTTACCAATTCCACTCTTCAATAGCGCTTCACTCCCCGGCAACGGCGCCAGAAAATAGTCTTGATGACCCACAAGTATAGGGGTGTATCGTAGTACTTTCGATAAATAAGAGTGTCGAACCCAACGAGGAGCAGAAGGTGTTGATAAGTGGTTTTGATCAAGGTTTCACTGTAAATACTAGCAAACGGGTTTTCAGGGGTATTTGGTAGTGCAAATAAATAAAGTACGAGTAAATAAAAGACAGTAGTAATAATTGCAGCAAGTGGCCCAATCCTTTATTTAGCAAAGGACAAGCCGGATGTGTAACTTATGATGACCAAACGTTCTCGAGGACACACGGGAGTTTCTGTCAAGTGCTTTTGCTTCACTCTGCTAGATAATCTTTACTGGTTTGATAAGTGTTATGGGGGTGAACCTGTGCTAGCGCACTACCCTTACTAGGATAAATACACACTTGTGATTATACCCCTTGCAAGCATCCGCAAATACAAGAAAGTAATTAAGATAAATCTAACCATAGCCTTAAACTCTAAGATCCTACGCTCCCTGGTGCAATGGTTTCCCAACGGAGGTTTAGGTTTCTGTCACTCCAGCAACCCCATAATTGGTAGCCAAATACACAATGCATCTCACTAGGCCCATAAATGGTGAAGTATCATGTAGTCGACATTCACATGACACCACTAGTGAAATAGCACCACAACAAATAAATATCAAACCATTAAATATTACTCAACATAATTCCACTACTAACGACTTGACTTCTCCCATGTCCTCAAGAACTAAATGAACTACTCACAAGACATCATATGGATCATGATCAGAGGTGAAATAATGGTAAATAACAATCTGAACACAAACCTTAATTCAACGGTTCCACTCAATAACATCAACCACAAGAGTAATCAACGCTGGGAAAGTTTCCCCTAAGAATTTGACAAGATTCAACTCAAGATGTTACAGCGGGATGGCGAGGTGATGGTGGAGATGAAGGTGCTGGTGATGGAGATGATGATGATGATGATGATCCCGATGAAGTCCGGTGCGATGGTGATGATGATGGTGACGATCTCCCCTCTTCGGGAAGGAATTTCCCCGGCAGATTTCTCCCTGCCGGAGATCTTTTCTCTCTCTGGTGTTTTCCGCCCCGCAGAGGCGGCGGTGTCTATCTCTGAGCCCCCCCTTGACTTAGGTTTTCGGGGATGATGAAGTACGCGTAGGGGCGAGACCTGGAGTGGGCCAGGGAGGCCTCACACAGGGCCGGCGTGGCCAGGGGCCAGGCCGTGCCCCCTATGTGTGAGGCTGCCCTCTGGCTCCTCTCGACTCCTCCTTCTGGCTTCCGGAGTCTTTTGGTAAAATATAATTTTCTGGTAGTTTTCTAGAATTTTCCCGATCTTCCGAAATATGGTGTCTTGACGGTCCTTTTCCAGCAGAATCCTAACTCCGGCAGCAAATCCTCCAATGATCACCAAACATGTAAAAACAGAGGAAACAACATAAGTATCACCTCTAAATATGAAATATATCAATGAATAACAGTAAATTATGATACAAAATAGTGATGCAAAATGGACGTATCACTTTTCCGTAAACCATTTTGTAAGGATACATGCCCATGGGGTTCTTATAAGCAGTTCTATATGCCCATAAAGCATCGTTTAACTTGCTAGCCCAGTTTTTCCTAGATCTATTGACAGTCTTCTGCAAGATAGACTTGATCTCTCTATTTGAAAGCTCTACCTGCCCACTAGTTTGGGGATGATAAGCATAAGCAATTCTATGATTAACGTCATATCTAGCAAGAGTTTTTCTATAACCACCGTGAATAAAATGAGAACCTCCGTCAGTCATAAGATATCTAGGCACACCAAACCTAGGAAAAATAACATCCTTAAGCATTTTTAACGAGGTCTCGCCATTGACACTCTTTGTAGGTATGGCTTCTACCCACTTGGTAACATAATCAACAGCAATAAGTATATGAGTATAACTTTTTGAAGGAGGAAAAGGACCCATAAAGTCAAATCCCCAACAATCAAATGGTTCAATAATAAGAGTGTAACTCATAGGCATTTCATTACGTCTAGAAATATTACCAACTCTTTGACATTCATCACAGGATAAAATGTACCTTCTAGCATCTTTAAAAAGGGTTGGCCAATAAAAACCTGATTGTAGAACCTTTTCTGCAGTTCTATCTTCAGCATGATGTCCTCCATAAGCACTTCCATGGCATTTTCTCAATATTTCTTGTTGTTCATACTCTGGAACACATCTTCGCATAATACCATCAAATCCTTCTTTATATAAGTGTGGGTCATCCCAAAAGTAATGCCTCAGATCATAAAAGATTTTTCTAATTTGCTGAGCTGTAAAGGTTGGAGGCAAATACTTGAAAACAATAAAGTTAGCATAATCAGCATACCAAGGATTCTCTCGCGAAGTTACATTTATCGAGGCCAACTGTTCATTTGGAAAACTATCATTAACAGGAATAGGATAAAAAAACATTTTCCAATCTAGACAAATTGTCAGCAATAGGATTTTCAGCACCTTTCCTATCTACAATATGCAAATCAAACTCTTGTAAAAGCAATACCCATCTAATAAGCCTAGGATTAGCATCCTTCTTAGACATAAGATATCTAATAGTAGCGTGATTAGTATGAAAAGTAACCTTAGAATCAACAATGTAAGGTCTAAACTTATCACATGCAAAAACAACAGCAAGAAACTCCTTCTCAGTAGTAGCATAATTCTTCTGAGCAGCATCAAGAGTCTTACTAGCATAATGAATAACATTTAACTTCTTATCTACGCGCTGTCCAAGGACAACACCAACAGAAAAATCACTAGCATCACACATAATTTCAAAGGTTAAATTCTAATCAGGTGGTTGAACAATAGGAGAAGTAGTTAAAGCCTTCTTAAGAGTTTCAAAAGCTTCCTTACAATCATCATAAAAAACAAATGATACATCTTTTTGAAGAAGATTAGTAAGAGGCTTTGTAATCTTAGAGAAATCTTTAATAAACCTCCTATAGAAACTAGCATGACCAAGAATACTACGAATACCTTTAACATTTCTGGGACAGGGCATTTTCTCAATTGCTTCAATCTTTGCTCTGTCAACTTTGATACCTCTTCGGAGATTTTATGTCCAAGAACAATTCCTTCATTCACCATAAAGTGGCATTTCTCCCAATTTAGAACAAGATTAGTTTCTTCACACCTCTGCAAAACTTTATCAAGATTGTGCAAACAATTATCAAAAGAAGTTCCATAGATGGAGAAATCATCCATGAAAACCTCCATAATTTCTTCACAAAACCCATGAAAAATAGCAGACATGCATCTTTGAAAAGTAGCAAGAGCATTGCATAAACCAAACGGCATACGTCTATAAGCATAAGTTCCATAAGGACAAGTAAAAGTGGTTTTCTCTTGATCTTGCTTTTTAACAGCAATCTGAGAGAAATAGGAATAACCATCAAGAAAACAAAAATGAGTCTTCTTAGATAACCTCTCTAGCATTTGATCTATAAACGATAAAGGATAATGATCTTTCTTAGTAACTTTATTTACCTTTCTAAAATCAATGCACATCCTATAACCAACTACCACCCTTTGAGGAATAAGCTCGTTATTCTCATTAGGCACAACAGTGATACCTCCTTTCTTAGGAACACAATGAACATGACTAACCCATCTACTATCAGCAATAGGAAATCAAGGAGCTTCAATACCTCATTTATTACCACTTCCTTCATCTTGGGAATTAAGCGGCGTTGATGTTCAACAACTGGCTTTGCATCTTCTTCCATGTTAATAGCATGCTGACATATAGTAGGAGAAATCCCTTTTAAATCATCAAGAGTATAGCCCATAGCTCCTCGGTGTTTCCTCAATACTTCCAATAACCTTTCTTCCTCTTTTCCTGAAAGTTTAGAACTGATAATAACAGGATATATTTTCTTATCATCTATATAAGCATACTTAAGATCATCAGGTAAAGGTTTTAATTCAAAAACAGGATCTTCCTTGGGTGGCAAAGTGGTACCAAGATCCTCCATAGGTAAATTGTGCTTAATCAACGGTGGTTGACGAAGAAGAATATCATCAATCTCTTTTCTTTCCTCCCTGAAGACATCACTTTCATGGTCCTCCATAAATTGCTGCAAAGCGTTGTTAGGAGCAAGAGCAATAGAGGCAAGCTGTTCAGCTCAAAAAATTTCATTAGGCAATTCATTTTCATAAGAAGTCTTAGCGAACTTAGAAAAATTAAACTCATAAGATTCTCCATCAAACTTAGTAAAAAATTTCTCCTTCTTACAATCTATCACAGCACCACAAGTATTCAAAAAGGGTCTACCAAAAATAATAGGACAAGTTTTACTAGCTTCCTTACCAAGTACTAGAAAATCAGTAGGATATTCAGTCTTACCGCATAAAACTTCCACATCTCGAACAATACCAAGTGGCCAGATAATCTCTCTGTTAGCAAGCTGAATAACCACATCAATCTCCTCTAGTTCACAAGGGGCAATCTCGTGCATGATTTCTCTGTAAAGCTCCATAGGAATAGCACTTGAACTCGCACCAATGTCACATAAACCATAATAGCAATGATCGCCAATCCTGACAGAAATAACAGGAACACTTGTTTTCCTACGCCTACTAGGATGTGAAACAATGTTAGTAGCATCTTCACAAAAGACAATATGTTCATCTCCAACATCTTTAGTAACAAGGTCCTTCACTATAGCCACAAGAGACTTAATAGCAATTTGCTCATCAGGTTCTACAGCTTTCTTAGTACTTTTATTAAGCACGCTAATCAAAGTAGAATGCTCTTTTACCTTAGCAGGGAAAGGCGTCTTCTCGAAATAAGGTTCAGGCAAAATGCTATTGACAAGGGTATAGCTAATAGAACCCGTTAGTTAAGTACCCCTGAGGCCCATATAGCTAGGCCCAATTGTAATGATAGTCGAGATACGAGTTCTTACCGTATGTCGATATTGTAATCTGTATCGGACCCTACCCGATCCTCGAGACCTGGCCACCTATATATAGGGGCCAGGAGGGGACGGTGTGGGGCAGATTGAAAGCAAGCCAGGTTGAACACCCAAGTTTACTTTCGATAGACACTTATTTCGACCAACTTTACCTTCGAGTTCATCCGACGCCCTGTCTCCCCGATCCTAAGTCCTTAATCTAGGACGTTTGTCGAGTTAACCCCTCATCAATTGGCGCCAACCGTGGGGACTCTGGGCGTTGGAATCATGAATTCGACGGCTTTTTCGCTTTTGGCCAACAGCAGTGCAGAATCCGACGGAAGTCAAGAAGTGGAGTTAACAATTGGAAGTCTGAGCATCCTCATCGGGACATCGGGTTCATCCTGTCTCTCGGATTCGACGAAACCCAATCCATTGGCAAATAAGCCCGAAGCAGAAGTAATGCTGGAATCATCAGAAGGCTCTTCCAGCGAGGTAAACTCGCCGGTCAGCTCAGGAAAGGCACTAATCGCAAAAGACGACAAAATTCAGGAAAAATTCAACTTAGAAGAAAGAGTGCACGACAGCCCAAGGGACTTCGCCGTTGGAAACAGTGGCGTCTCCAAGGTACATCAGCTATGCATCATTATCACTGAAGCAGAAGAAGAAAACAGCAACGAAGGAAGTAAAAAGGTCGACAAGCAAGTCGACAAAGTAAAAGAACACAACAAAAAAGAGAAAGAGAAAATTCACGTTTCAGCGGGAGAATGGAGGATGATCAAGTCAGCTATTAATCATGGTACAGAAGTACCCGAAGGATCGAGAAGAGAAGTTCTAATGGGATACCAGTATGCATTATACCAGCATAGGAAGAAACTAAGGGAGGAAAGAGACATGGTTTTTCAAGACAATAACAGTATATCAAGGGAGGAATACTGGGGTGATTATAGTGAGGACTCCGAGTATAGCAGAGAAAGACACGGAGACCCAAAGCACAACAGGGGGGCAACAGCACGCAGCAGAGAGGAGAGGTACTCGAGGAGCCCTACTCCACAGTTAGAAGAGGAGGAAGATGACTTCATACAAGAAACACCAGAAGTAGCACTGATAGCAGCACAGGCATACTTACTAACTACAAGGCCAGAACCCGGAGATCCGCGAGAAGATATGCACCAAGCCGCAATACGAAGCCTCGGGATAGTGGAAAATAAGATCAGGGGAAAAGGACCAGAGACGAAGTCGACAAACTGCAAGGGAAAGAAAAAAGGGGAAATACAAGTACAACTCCATACGAAATGAGTATAGTGAGTCATCAGAAGAAGATAGGCAACAAAAGAGGAAGGAGGACGCAAGAAACATAATAGCACAGGCGCGAGTAAATAAGTCGCGCCATGCTTGGAGGGAAGAAAATTATGAAGACGATGACAAAGAGATGGGCGCGTTATGCTTTACCCGCAGGGTTCATAAAACACAGGTACCCAAGAGATTCAAGTTACCACTACTAGAAAAAAAGCTTACCCGTAGCGCATCTAATATGGTTACCCGTAGCGCATATACCGTGCGCTGCGGGTAGCACGCCACTAGTAAAGAAATACCCGTAGCGCACCACGGGTAATATGCATACCCGTAGCGCACCAGACACACATGTGCTACGGGTAATATGCATACCCGTAGCGCACCAGACACACATGCGCTACGGGTATGCATATTACCCGTAGCGCACCAGACACATGCTCTACGGGTATTATTTTTTTGATTTAAATAAATATGAAATCTAACAGCAGTATATATGCACTTTGCTTTTAGCACAATATCACACTTATGATTCAACACAGAATAAAAGATCACACAATAATCAATTGCATCCATATATTGATAACATAGTTGTTCATTCATAACAGCCAATAGTTTTACAACATGAAGTAGCTCATTCACTCTAGAAAAACTAAGGTTCAAACGTATCGAAGGCTACAACAGGCTAGCTACATATAGAAGCATTATTTATGCTTCTTCATCAAAGATCAATTCCCCGTACTTGATTAGCAACATGCTGGCATGATGAGAGAATACCACTATGTTCTTCAACACTGTCAATGGAGTACATAGGTATGAGTCTCAAATAACTCATGGAAAGGAGCTGCTTGATCTTCTCTGGTCCTCCTTCACCTTATCCTTGAAGTTCTCCGGCTTACTAGGCTTACTAGGCAACAGATCCTGGTGTAGAAGGCATATAACAAAGGATAAGCAAAATTGCATCTGGTAGAACTAACAATCATTACCCATGCAAGCTAAAGTCAAGAGATGACAAGGTAAATAAAAATAACTCATGAAGTAATCAACTGGCTTGCTCACACTTTCAACAGGTTTCTACACAACTAACAATGAGATGGAGGTCAGATAAAAATATGGAATCAAACATAACACAACAAGTCAAATTTTATTAGCTAAATAATGTTCCCAAGGAAACAGAAGAAACTACTGCAGATTAAAACAGGGAATACAAGCTATGTAAGAAGCCTCTACAAAGAATTTCAGAGAAGAATTAAAAGTGAGTACTCAGAATAACATAAATCAGCTATGTAAGAAGCTTAGATACAAACACATATCCAGGCTCTGTAATTTAAAACAGAAAAAACCAATCAGCTCTGTGGCAATCAAATATCACAGCCTGCAACTCCAGAGAATTTTATACGTTGGATCAGAATCACCTTCTCCACAGGGGGCTTCCTCGTGGTGACGTTGAGAACCTTGGTGGCATCCCCATGGGTCCCTTCACCCTTGTGTATAGACTCCGTTGTACATAACAAAGTCAAAGGAAAACAAGAAGATGGTGAGAACTATCTTCAAAAGTACAACTAGTAGCTCTCCGCAATTGCAATGCACATAAACTATCTCCATGTACATAGATTAATCAAGATAACACTCACACGGTTCATTTATTTTAATTAAACATCTAAAACTGCAGCACAAGGAACATATCAGCAGGTTTTACAAAATGGAAGCCAAATGACTGCAACCATATAACCAGGTTTACACAATGGAAGCCAGTGACTACTATATGACCAAGTTTACTCCATTACACAATTCATTCTGTTGATGGGAAACATCCAGGTGCTTGGTGGTTTGCGGGAAAAGTTTAGCATGATAATTTATATTTGAAGGACCTGTAAAAACAAGTATAGACAAATAAGATTATATTGTTACATACATTCTCCGTTTGCACATACTAGTACAAAAAGATAGGTTAAAAACAAATACAAGCAGGTACCCTACTCTCAGCCAAATGTTGGACCCAAAACTACTATGCATATTATATGCACACAGCAAACCAAAAAGAAGACTATGAAACAATTTTCGAACATCTAGAATATGTGTATTACAAGCAGAACGATAGCTATTTAGCCAGCCACAGGCCACGAGCTACTTGATGGGTCGGATCTCATAGGCCATGATACACCTGCAGACTCCCTTGATCACTTTTAGAATTCAGCTAACATTGCCTGAAATTTATCTGATTTGTTCAGTTTATTATCATGTGAAAGAAAAAATAGCATTGCTATAGCAGTACAATTTAACATCAAACTTAGTTTGAACGGAACCCCTGCACTGCATGCACAATCTCAATAGGTAAACTCAGCTAGCTAAAACACTCGCCGTAATACTAGACTTACAGTCTGTCCAGTAGGCATGCACGAAACAGGATGTGTGTGCACGCCATTGTTTCTTGCTGTGATTGTTTCTATTAAGAAACCTGTGATATCTTCTGCAGATTATGTCAAAGCTTGATTACTATATATTTTGCATCAGCATGTTATATTTAGCTTGGTGATTTGAGTAGATTTTCTGCAATGGGGTATAGCTACATGTGCTATAAGAACCATTGGATGATTGCCTATATGAAACTATAACCTCACGGCGAGTTCACGCTCTGTCGCAAGCCTATATGAGCTCCATATACCTCTGACCTGTAGTCCCAAATAGTACATTGCAGTGCTCAGAAAAAAAGTAGAATGTACGACGTGAGGTGAGGTGTGGTTTCGTGTCTACACACTAGAATAAAATGCCTTCTAAATGTGACACAAGACTTTTTTCAGATAAATTTTCCTAATAGGTCGCCAGAGTATGCATACCTAGTTGCATATAATAGCCTGAGCTCTGACCAAAGTAAATAGGTCTGCATGCTGCTACCCTATCGCACTGTCACTATAATTTGAACACTACATAAAGGTGGTTCCCCATACAGGCATACATCAACAAGGAAAGGAAGCAGTTACAATGAAAAACAATTTTCGCAGTTTTGTTCTTTCTACCACACTGAGCCAACAATAGTCCAAATATCGTTGTGGTCTGTCCAGATAAATTTCCCTATGCCCTAATGTATTTATATCTCACTTCTGGATTGGTAACATCTTTTTCAGCAAAAAAATTTAAAATCATATTTCATAGGTTAGTTTGCTGTTTTTGTCAATTTATTAAGGCAACTGTATTTATATGGCACATAACAATGGTTGAATTCCTATATCGACACACTGAAATGTGGCAAAGTTGACAACTTGCTGTGAATAGCGCTCATGTTTTGGCAACTTGCAACTGATGTATGTGAGTTATGATTCCAACTCACAAACAAAACAAACAGGACACGATTTGGCTAAATAGAAGTTTTACAGGCAGGAAGAGCATAAACAACACAAGTAGGAATAGCATAAACAACACAAGTATAGAAGTTTTACTCACATCATCTTCAGCGGCGAGATGAGCCAGAAACAGCTGGTTTGTAGGGCTTCATCTACCAAAATTATCACAAGTGAGCATAACAGAAACAACTATAACGATGTGCATAAAATACACAGGCATGCATGGTGATTACCTTGCTAGATGGCCATGCAATGGACCTTGTGACCCAATCACTAATGTATAGTAAATTCTCATATTAATATGGCAGAATAGTATCCCTTTTAATGGCAACATTCACAATAACCTCATAAGTACCAGGTCCAAGGTGCTCCCCACCCACAATTGTGTCTGGATCGACTGAGAGAACTGTTGTCTTAGCAACAGGAGTTTCAGGACCAGTCCATGCATAAAGAAGCATATCCGTCCCAATCTGAAAAGAATGATATATATATATATATACAACAAGGATGCATGAGAAAATTACAAAAACATGGAAGCAAAGAAATTTAAATATGTAGTAAGGATGCATGAGAATCTTACAAGGCTTTTGTCTTGCTGTGTTGAAGAGTTTCTTAGATTTGCAGCAAATTTTATTCTCTGATCATTGTCATTTTTTGAAAGGACAACACAAGCCACGCTCTCCATAAAAGATCCACAAGCAACAATAGACTACAGACTACTTCATTGCCACCATTCATGAAGCCAGCGCTAGGATAGCCGGAAATTGGATCAACAGATTCGTCTGAAATTTTTGACTGAGATAGCACTAGTACTAATCCTACACAGAACTAGTACTAAATCCATCGGAACAAGAGCTCAACTAGTACTAATTAGCAGCAGATCTGAAGTCGAACTAGGTAGGTGCAGAGGAGAATTTATTAGCAGCAATCATCACGGATGCCCTGTCCATGAACTATATTTGATTAGGAGCACCGAAGCACGCCAATGTGCGGCAGCCCTAGGTTGGACGAGCTCGTCGGCCGGTGGATCCTATTGCCGTCGGTGCTACTGATGTTCCCCATTGCCGGAAGCGAATCAGACGCAACAAAAGAATGGATATTCAAGAAATCAAGTACAGATCGAGCCTCAGCAACCAGGACGGATCAAACCGGCGTGCAGGCTGGGAGGCGCAAGCCGGCGGCCACTAGCTAGCACGCAGAGAGAGAGAGAGGGAGGTCACCTCACTGGGTCGAACGAAGACAACAATCCCCACAGGCTGCAGGTGTGTGCGGGCAGTGATGGCGGAGGATTGGGAGAAGATCTCGGCCACCAGATGGGAGAACATGGGGCAGCCGTGCTCGCCGGATGGGTGCGCCGCCCTCGCCTCTCCGGCCCGCTCGAAGCTACCCCCGTCAAATCGCGAGAAACCCCGGGGAGACGACGCAGACAATGCCGCTGAATCTTGGTTCTCCTGTTTGTTTTTCCCAGTCATCCTCGATTTCGCCCGCTCGCTCTCGATTTCGACACGGAGATAGGCCTCGGTGGAGAGCTTGAGCGTGTGGGAGGGGCGGCAGGAAGAGGAGGTGGCGGTGCACGGATTTGGGATTTTGGGATTTAGGGTTCACTGTGTAAGCGGTGGCGGAGAGATGTTGGTGTGGTGGGAATGAAAGTTTTCGCGCCGGTTGGTGCTAATTTTTCGCCTTGCGCGCGGGCCGGCCCACTTAACTACCCGTAGCGCACCTATACACATGCGCTACGGGTAACTTGGACTGCCTCTGCCCACACTTACCCGTAGCGCATGTGATATACATGCGCTGCGAGTAGTTGAACTACTCGCAGCGCATGTATATCACATGCGCTACGGGTAAGTGTGGGTAGAGCTCCCCATCCGGGCCTACATATACCCGTAGCGCATTTTATATATGGTGCGCTACGGGTATGTGACATACCCGCAGCGCATGTACACACATGCGCTACGGGTAAATACCCGCAGCGCACCACATATACGGTGCGCTACGGGTAGCTGTATTACCTATAGACGTTTTTCTAGTAGTGCCTCACGACCATCAAAAATATGACGGGTCGCAAGAACCTACCCTATGGTTATCGGATTATTTACAGGCAGTACAGATACTAGGGGGAACAAAGGCAACGGCAATGCAAAGTCTACAACTACACCTCACCGGCGCAGCACGGTCCTGGTTAAATACCCTACCCAATGAATCCATTGGAAGCTGGGGAGAACTCGAAAGCCAATTTGCAAGAAATTTCCGATCGACATACAAGCGCCCAGCGTCACTGGAGGAGGTCAAAGCATGTGTGCAAAGGAAAGGCGAAACTCTACGTTCTTATATACAATGATGGAGTGTAATCAAAAACTCAGCAGAAGACGTCTCCGACGAACGAGCAATAGACGTTTTTTCAGCCGGCCTTCGCCGTTCAGATCTGGTGGAAGAGATAGGAAGAACAAGGCCAACGACAGTAGCTGAGCTAATGGAAGAAGCCAACAAATTCGCCGATGGAGAGGACGCATACAACAACAAAAGAGGACGGTCACCAGAAGTTGACAGAACGAGTAAACAGAGGAGACGACACCGTAGCAGGGATAATCAAGGAAGGCGAAACTAGATAGCTGCAGGTTACGAAGCAAAGGAAAAGGAAGAAGAGGAAGGCAGGAGATTTCAGACAAAGGAAGCAGGGAAATCAGGATACTCCGGCCCTTCGGCCGAAGACATGCTATACAGGCCTTGTCGAATCCATTACGCATATCTCGATGGAAAAAGAGTCTCAAATCATCAAATGAAGGATTGTAGAACTTTCATGCGACTACAAGGCGCCATGAGCTCAAACCAAGTAAAGTGGCAAGGAGAGAGGTATACAAGTCAAGGGTATCAAGAGCAAAAGCTAGCAAGGCACTTAGGGCCAAAAATATACATGTAAGCAATGATTCAATCGGTGCCTAAGTCGAAAAAGGAGCGAAAGAGCATATCCAGGCAAGTGAACCTAGCAATATCGTCACCACCAGCCACCACAGAGTACTTACGGTGGTCAGATCAGCCCGTTAAATTCAGCAGAGCAGATCACCCAAGAAAAGTTCCAAGGCCGGGACACTCTCCAATGGTTTTAAAAGCACAAATAGGAGGGTACGACATAGGGAGAGTATTCATGAATGCAGGGAGTGGCATAAACCTAATATATGCCAGAACCCTGAAGGCAATGTGTATCTCACCGACGAGCCTTAAACCAACAGATTGCTCCTTTCATAGAATCTTATATCTACTAATTGGAGGCACCAACGGAAGCACCACGTTAATCCTCAACAACTAAGGAAAATAACCGTCCGATCTCCCCATTACTCATCTATATCCATCAGATGAAGTAGCTAAAATAGTCCTCACGTTCTATCCCACGTGCACATCTCCTTAGCTTTCCATTACCTTTGAAGCACGTGTACCTGCCGCATCCCTAACCCTAGGCGGCGTCCTGGAGTTGCGGAAGGCCGGGGCAGGCGGACATCGAGAGCTTCCCTCCCGGTGGAAGCAGGTTGCGGCCGGCGTGGAAGTTAACACAGCGGCGAGTTGCACACCTTCGGCGGCCGCGTCGCTATCAGACAAGTTAGTCCTAACTCCTAAGCTTCTTCCTCCCGTCGATCCGCTGTCTAGCATCTTCCAAGAAAGCTCTCGAGAAGTTGAACAATCTAATCTACAGATATTGTAATGCCTCTTGCTGCTCCATCATGCAAGTATGCAACCTCTTCACCTGAGACATCCCGAGGGCCGAGTCCCAATTCAGACGCTCCTACTGCAACGTTGCGGGAAGGCGCTGCACTAGTTGTCCTCTTCTCACGGTGATCCATAATTCCATACGATGCTCTGACCATTTGTTCATGCGCTTTTGCTCACATAAATTGTCTCCCCAGCACAGCCACCTCGGGACAGGTAAGGACTTACGAATCCAGTCATCAGATCCATTTGATTATATCTAGAAAGTTTGGTCTACTACTGTTATCGCCACATTTTGGCCAAATAAGGAGATGGGCCGTAATCAAGATGGGCTTGGAGGCTGGATCGGCCTTGCGCGTGGATTTGGGCTAATTGCCCGTGTATCTGTATATTATGATAGAGTACGTTTCGGTTTAAACAAGAGATAGAGTTGTTAGGTTTATTCCAAAGATAGAAAGTCTCCGGACTATAAATATGTACCTAGGGTTATTGAGAAAGGA
This sequence comes from Dactylis glomerata, assembly GCA_007115705.1. Taxonomy (NCBI): domain Eukaryota; kingdom Viridiplantae; phylum Streptophyta; class Magnoliopsida; order Poales; family Poaceae; genus Dactylis; species Dactylis glomerata. The sequence goes on from QXEO01000220.1 coordinate 589,066, forward strand.
GGACGACCACGTTCACAACAAACACAATCTCGGCGCATCGCCACCCCTTGTTTCGAGGGTTTCTTTCAGGTAAGCGTCGTGCTGCCTAGATCGCATCTCGCGATCTAGGCAGCATCTGCTTATGTGTTATTTGGTGTTGCTCGTACTGAAGCCTTGTTGATGGCGAGTAATACTGTTATCATAGATCTGTTTGGGCTAGCATCGGTGCTTTTGGTTATGTTTGCTTAGTCTTGCTGCCCCTAGAGATCTCGCTGCCTTTGCACCTATCTTGGGTGTAAGGGCAGCATCTTGCTTGATCTTTATTCAGTCGATTCAATCTGTCATAGTTGTTCCTTGTTCTCCAAGGATTAGTTTGATATCCGCATGGTTAGGCCTCACAAACGGGTTGAACGATCCAGTAGTACGTAAGGATATGGTTTGCCAATTCGAGAGGAGTAGTTCCGGGAATTGACTCTACGTTGGTTTTTTGGCCTCCTCTAGGGTTAGTTTTCTGTTATCTTTCGTATCTACCAGGCTCAATTACGTGTGGGATGTTCCAATTATGTGGTGAAAGCGTTAAACTGTCATAGATCGATTTGACTTGTATTGATGAAGCAAAACCCCATGTTATCGTAGATCCAATGCAGATCCATGGGACAATCGGCTACATGAGCCGATTCACAGGGAAACCTGAGAGCCGATCGAGGCTCGTATTTAATGTTTACATGTCTGCCATGCAGGAAACTAATCGAAGCAATCCATCACCTTCCTGATCAGGTATAGGTCAGGTGGCACGCCCTTGCATCAGCCAGGACGTGTGCCGGAGTTTTGCGGGCCGTTGCCCGAGGGACCAGGGCCCACCAGCAGTTCTGGGAGCCTCCCGGCTCTTCGTGTTGCTCGTCGCTGCTCGCCGGTGGGTTTTGACAGGCAACACATTCTGGCACGCCCGGTGGGACACTCAACAACATCTGCATCAACATCTGACGCTGCGATGGGGGACAGACCAATCACGTACGACGATCTGCCTGATGAGCACAAGAAGAGGTATGATGATATCAAAGCTCTCTTCGAAGCCGATCTCATCGGCTCTTTTGAGAGGACCCGTAAGCATGGCATCAGGTGGAAAGGGTTCTCACCCGAAGGCGCTCTCGATGAGGTGGATCTGTCTGTTCCTTCAGAGGATCGCACCAGAGCCCTGCGACAGGAAGTCAATTACATGGTGGCTCATTCTCTTCACCGCCATTCTGAGAGCCTGGTGAACGCTTTCGAGCGCGTCGCGGTTCGCGTGGTGCAGGAGATCATGAAACATCAGTACTCTCCGTCGGGGCCTACCCTAGGGACTCACCAGGGAGAAAGACCGCTCCAGACCAGGCCACAGCTACCATTCACGCTTGCAGCTCCGGAGCCACCGGGGTCACCGGCGTACGTCGTCTACAAGATTGGAGGTGATCCTGGCGATTACCAATTCCTGTCTGAACCACCTAAAGAAATCCCACATGGATATGTGTGCACATACGTGCCGGACTGCAACAACCTGACGCGCACGAACCAGATTGCAACCGCAGGGATTTCTGGGGCAGGTGTTTCTGGAGTAGGGATTTCGGGAGCAGGGATGTCCGGGATGGACGCTGATAAACAGGCGTGGCTAGCTAAGTATGCCACCGGAACGAGTCATGAGAATTTAGCCCCTGCAGCTCAAACGGTGGAGCAAATCAGTACCATCTTGAGAGACCAGTTCGGCTTCGTGCCGAAGAGGAGAACAATCGGCTATTCCAAGCCGTACCCCAACGAGTATGATCTGATTCCGCTTCCACCCAAGTATCGGCTCCCTGAGTTCTCAAAATTTAATGGTTCAGAAGGGTCTAGCTCGATCGAGCACGTGAGCCGATATTTGGCACAGTTAGGCATGATTTCAGCATCGGATCAGTTACGCGTAAGGTTCTTTGCGCAATCTCTGACAGGACCAGCTTTTGGGTGGTACACCTCGTTGCCACCAGATTCGATCCGGACCTGGAAGCAGCTGGAAGAACAGTTCCATATTCAGTATCATTCAGAAGCTACCGAGGCTGGCATTGCCGATCTGGCGCAGGTGCGGCAGAAGCGGGGAGAAATGGTAGCCGAGTATATTCAGCGTTTCAGGACTGTCAAGAACCGATGTTATTCGGCTCGTTTAACTGAGAAAGAAGCAGTCGAGCTGGCCGTGTTGGGTCTCTCAGCACCGATCAAGGATCTGGCTTTCCAAGTAGAATACAATTCACTGGCGCACATGGTCCAGAAACTGACAATGTATGAGCAGCGCCACCCTGAGTTGTACCAAGACAAGTTCAAACGTCCGATAGGCCTGGTCGATACAGAAGAAGAGGATCTTGTAGAAGACCAGGAAATAGCCGTGGCTGAATGGGCTCGGGGAGCAGATCCTGTGTCCTGCAAATGGGTGAAGCAGCAAGGGCCTGCAAAAGGGTTCGACTTCGATGTAAGCAAAGCTGAGCAGATATTCGATTTACTGCTGAAGGAAAAGCAGCTGAAGTTACCCGAAGGCCATAAAATCCCTACGGCGCAAGAGATGAACGGGAGATCATACTGCAAGTGGCATCACTCGTTCACCCACACCACCAATGATTGCAAAGAGCTACGTCGGCAGATCCAAACGGCGATAGAACAGGGCCGTCTGATCCTTGGGCAGTTCGCCATGAAAGTGGACACAAACCCGTTTCCTGGCATCAACATGGTAGAGCACAGCCACTCCACGAGGCGTCAGCTAGATTTCTCGTTCGATATTAACATGGCAGGGCCTGTGTACCACCATGGCAAGTATAACGAGGAAAGCGGCCACTCCCGGGGCAAAGAAAAGGAAGAGGCCGGTCCACGCGACCGGCCCCGTTATGATGATAGGCGGTATATAACCGAGGAACAAGTGAGAAGCGTGCGATATCAGAAGCCACACTCCACGCATCTCCTTAACAAGTATGAGCGTCAGTATGACCGACGTCGGCAGTACGACAGAGATGATGAAAGAGATCGTCGGACCGACGCATACGATGGGAGATACCGTCGGCATGATAGAGATGATGAAGGATATGAGCACCGCGCTAGGGGAAGGTCAAAGGAAAAGGAAGGCGTGGATAAACATTGGGATTGTCCTTTCTTCAAGTACTGTTGGGATGCGGGAATGAGCCGATTGCCTACAGTCGACAACTGCCCGGAATGTGGACAGCAGAAGGATGACACAGGTCCAGTTTCAGTGTTCAAGCGTCTAGGGCCTCTCCGGCCTCAGAACCGACAAGAGGAGTCATCTCGAGCAAAAGATCTCGAGGAGTCAGAGGATGAAGAAGATAGATATCACCGGCCAAGGTGGTGTCCCGATGGACTCAGACACACCCAAAAGCGTAGAGTTCAGCGGCTACGTAGCTTGGAGGAAGCCGAAGCGCAGTACCTCCACACTTTAAGGAAAGCCCGGCCTGATCTGGCCGTAAAAATCCAGCAAACCTTGGAGACGGAGGCCCGTCCAAAAAGGAAAGAGTGGCGCCCCAAACCAGTAAAAGCCGATGCGAAGACATCGGCTGACACAAACATGGTGTTCATACTTCCGTCAGAGTTTTGCGCTCCAAGAACCGAAGAACTACCAGTGGCACAGTTTGACTGCGGCCCACGGCCGGTTATCTTTGAAAAGCCACAGGAGAAGGGCTACAAACATCTGAAAGCCCTGTACCTGAGAGGTTATATCAATGGGCAGCCTGTCCGCAAGATGTTGGTTGACACCGGAGCGGCAGTCAATATAATGCCATACTCCATGCTGCGGCGTTTGGGACGCTCCACTGCAGATCTGATCAAAACCAACGTCACGCTAAGCGACTTCAACGGCCAAGCTTCAGAAACGCAAGGCGTTCTGAACGTGGATCTGACCGTGGGTAGAAAAACCATCCCTACGTCGTTCTTCATTGTTGACAGCAAAAGCACCTACGCTGTCTTGCTGGGAAGGGATTGGATTCACGCTAACTGCTGCATTCCATCCACGATGCACCAATGCCTGATACAGTGGGATGGAGATGAAGTGGAGGTCATTCATGCAGATGATTCGATCGAGATCTCAATAGCTGGCATGAACATTTGGGACGCAGAAGACCAAGAGCCGATCTCTGGAGTCAGTCTAGACGGCTGTGAGCGCATTGAAGCTACAAAAAACGGGGTGAGGCTGGTCTTATCCACTGGCCTGACAGAGTAGCAAAGCCCACGATTGTGCGTGGTAAGGCCGATCCCTGCGATCGGCCACAAAAAATAAAAAGAAGTGATCTTACGACAAGCATGTCATGTAGTCGTAGTAGGGAGATTCCCTACCATTGTAGAGCACAAATAAGTTGTAAACCTTCCTTGAGTAATGCAATCAAAAAGGGGGCCGATTCCGGCAATCGGCCCAAATTATCTTTGTTATCCTCACCAAACTTTTGGCCTGTGTTCAGCATCGATTTAGCAGGTGACGGAAAGCTGGGGTATGGGTTTACATCCGCTGATGAGCTAGAGGAGATTGACATCGGTCCTGGGGATAAGCCACGACCGACATTTATCAGCAAAAAGTTAGATCCGAATCTGCGGGGTCCGATGATAGCTTTGCTGAAAGAATATCCAGATTGCTTTGCCTGGGACTATACGGAGATGCCCGGGTTAGACAGGAGCATCATTGAGCATCGGCTCCCGCTTAAAAAAGGGTTTCGGCCATTCCAGCAGCGAGCACGACAGATGAAGGCCGAAATTTTAGAGGAAGTCAAGAAAGAGATCGAGAAAATGTTGAAAGTTGGGTTCATCAGGCCATGCAGGTATGCTGAGTGGATTTCTAGTATCGTACCTGTAGAGAAAAAGGATGGCCGATGGCGTGTTGCCATAGATTTTCGGGATCTCAATAGAGCCACTCCAAAGGATGAGTATCCGATGCCGGTAGCAGAGACATTGATCAACGCAGCTGCTGGTCATAAGGTCTTGAGCTTTATGGATGGCAATGCCGGTTACAATCAAATTTTTATGGCTTCAGAAGATATACACAAGACTGCATTCAGAGTCCCATGTTCGGTGGGGTTGTTTGAATATGTAGTCATGACATTTGGACTGAAGAATGCCGGCGCCACATACCAAAGAGCCATGAATTACATTTTCCATGATCTGATCGGCAAGCTGGTGGAGATTTATATCGATGACGTGGTAGTCAAGTCTGCTTCAGTACAAGGACACTTGGACGATCTGCGACGCGTCCTGGACCGAACCAGAAAATTCGGGCTACGGATGAATCCAAAGAAGTGTGCCTTCGGTGTGACGGCCGGTCAGTTCTTGGGTTTCTTGGTCCATGAACGCGGAATTGAGATCGGCCTGAAAAGTCAGGAGGCAGTGCGAACAATGAAGCCACCTACCACGAAGAAAGAACTGCAGTGTCTCATCGGCAAAATCAATTTCGTCAGAAGGTTCATCTCCAATCTGTCAGGAAGAATAGAGCCGTTCATGGGGCTGGTGAAAATTAAATCTGATGAGGAGTTCCGCTGGGGGACAGAACAACAACGAGCCTTCGACGAGATCAAAGAATATCTAACGAAGCCGCCAGTGTTGGTTCCACCGCAGCAGGATAGGCCGTTCTACATTTACTTGTCGGTGGCTGACACGTCCATCGCCTCGGTGGTGGTGCAAGTTTATGATGGTCTGGAGCGAGTTGTGTTTTACATCAGCAGAAGGATGCTGGATGCAGAGACGCGATATCCTGAGATCGAGAAGTTATGCCTCTGCCTATTTTTCACCTGCACCAAGCTGCGACACATCTTGCTGTCAGCAGAGATTATCATCATATGCAAATCAGATGTCATAAAACATATGCTGTCGGCTCCTGTGTTGAAAGGCCGACTCGGCAAATGGATGTTTGCATTATCGGAATTTGATATCCGGTATCAACCCGCCAAAGCGGTTAAGGGACAGGCGTTGGCCGATCTTATTGCTGAACGAATCAACACTGATATAGCAGCACTGTCTGTACGTGCATGGGCTATGTTTTTCGATGGATCGGCTTGTGATGATGGTTGTGGCATCGGCATTCTACTCGTGTCGCCCCGGGGGGCAACATATTCCTTCTCCATCAGGCTATCTACCCCTTGCACCAACAATGTCGCTGAGTATGAGGCAATACGCAAGGGATTGGAGTTGCTCATTGAAGCCGGAGCAGAAGCAGTGGAACTTTTTGGAGACTCCAAATTGGTGATTTCCCAACTCACGGACGAATACAAGTGTGAGAGCGAGTCACTCTTCCCATTATGGTTGCAATGCCGTGAGCTGATGGCACAGTTCAGGTATCTAAACTTTAACTGGATCCCGCGGTCGCAGAATACCGAGGCGAATGATCTTGCACAGATGGCTTCAGGCTACAAGGACATAGCAGATGGAACTGATGTTCAGGTACAGTTCCTAGAGGCGGACGACTGGAGAGCCGATATCTTCAATTACTTGAAAGATTCGGCTCGGGGGGCACCTAAACGGATAAGGTACAAGGCCATGAAGTATGTGCTTATTGGGGATGACATGTTCTACAGGACTTTGGAAGGGTTACTGCTCAAATGTCTGGGGCCAGCCGAGGCAAATCGGCTTCTACACGAGGTACACGAAGGCGCCTGTGGAACTCACCAATCGGCTCACAAGATGAAATGGTTGATCAGGCGATCAGGGTTTTATTGGCCCACCATGCTTGAGGACTGTTTTAAGTACTATAAAGGGTGTCAAGCATGTCAGAAATTCGGGAAGATTCAGATGGTACCTGCATCAGCGATGAACCCCATCATCAAGCCTTGGCCATTCCGAGGTTGGGGCATGGATATGATTGGCAAGATCAATCCTCCATCAAGCAAAGGCCACATGTGGATTTTGGCCATTACGGATTATTTCACTAAATGGGTGGAAGCCGTCCCTATGAAGTCAGTAAACTCGAAGGATGTTATCAATTTCGTGAAAGAACATGTCATTCATAGATTCGGGATTCCCCAAACTATCACGACCGATGGAGGTTCGGTCTTCATTTCTCACGAGTTTAGAGAGTTCTGCGAGGACACGGGAATTAAGCTGATCCGATCATCTCCATATTATGCTCAAGCAAATGGGCAAGCTGAAGCGTCCAATCAGAGCCTTATCAAGCTGATCAAGAGAAAAATCGACGAGCACCCTAGGCGTTGGCACGAGGTTTTGTCAGAAGCTTTGTGGGCTTATCGCATGTCATGTCATGGAGCGATAAAAACCTCGCCATACCATCTAGTCTATGGACAAGAAGCCGTATTGCCATGGGAGATTACGGCTGGATCGAGACGTGTCACTTTTCAGAACGATCTAACAACTGAAGAATATGCAGCCCTGATGAGTGACAGTGTTGAGGATTTAACTGAACTTAGGCTGTGGTCGCTTGAGAAAATTAAAGAGAACAAAGCCAAGGTAGCTCGTGCATATAATAAGAAGGTGAGACCAAAGGAGTTCCACGTTGGGGATCTGGTATGGGAAGCTGTATTGCCATTGGGAACTAAGGATGCAGCATACGGTAAATGGTCTCCAAATTGGCACGGGCCATACAGGGTCGACCAAGTTTTAAGGGGCAACGCGTACATGCTTGAGGAGCTGGACGGTGTGAAATTCCCAGTGGCTGTCAACGGTCAGCATCTCAAGAAATATTTCCCAAGCATGTGGGATGATGGACAGTGAAATATGGGGGCCGATACATGAAATCGGCCAGTAAACAAAAATGTGGGATGATGGACAGTGAAATATGGGGGCCGATACATGAAATCGGCCAGTAAAAAAATCACCCATATTTACATGAATAAGCTACTGAAGGAATGCCTCGAAGGCACGGAGGGCGTCAGCACGGACACGATCCACCTCGGCGATCTCGGCTACGTCATCATCGTCCTTGCCCGTCACTAGCTGCTTGCTCAGGACACGTATTTCTGCCAGATCAGTCTTCAGTTGAGCTTTGAGGCCTTCTGCTTCGTCTTGGGAGCGGGCGATGAATGCTTCCTTGTCATGAATGAGCTTTTTAGTCGCCCGGACCTTCTCTTCGAGATCTTCCAATTCCTTTTTTAAGGATGCAAGCTCGGCGGTGCTGACAGAGGTGTCAGTTTTGGCATCCAGAGATGCCTTTTTCTCATTGAGCCGCTGACATTTGGCTGCAATATCGGCCTTCAGTGGGAGTTGGGCGTGGCGTAGATTGATCCTCTCACGAGCCAACTTCACCCTTGACCCGTAGAAAGACAGAGTCACAACTGGCCAAAGCTTCACCTGCAATGCTACCGGGAGTTGGTCCTTGATTTCGTCAAGAACACTCTTCACCTCTTCAGAACCCTCGACCAACCTCTCGATTGGGGAGGACAGCAAGGCTTTGAGACGCTGGAATTGAGGTAGAGCAGCGCTTGCTCGTGGTTCATCGTTGGCGGCACAGGGAGCTGGTTCGATGGATTCAGGGTCGAACGTCAGCAAGCCTGAGATATCACAACCCTGGCAGGCAGAAGTGGCGTCAGTATGCGTCAAACAGGGAAGGATGAGTCGAAAGAAGCGAACATACCTCTCCTGAGATCAGGGGGAAAGCCGACGGCGAGACAATCTTGGGGCTCACAGTTTGCCCCGCCTCGACTGCTGCTCGGGGGGCAACAGGTTCAGGAACAGGCCTTTTCCTGGAATCCGATGGTGGCACATCTGGCTGGCTCGGTGTGGTGGTTCTCTCAGAATCTGCTGAGCTCGAATCTCCTCGATTGAATTGTGTTTCCTCGCTGGAGGTGTCTTCGATGGAGACCTGTAAGAAAGGGAGAGTTGGTAAGCACGAGCATGTTTACAAAGATAAATGAGATCAACCAAGGCATGAATCAGCGTACGTGCGAGCTCTCTGGAGAAGGGCTCCGGTGCCTCAAAGTTTTTTTTGGCCACTATCTTCCTCACCGCCGTTCTTGTTTTAGTTGGAACTCGGGAGGCAGCTGACCCGGAAGTTGCTTGGCTCTTGGAAGCCGATTTTGGTGATATCGGCTGGTTCTGCATCACGACCTGTTTCAAAGGTGGCGAGTTTTTGCAGAAAAGGACCACAGGAGCTGGTGGGAGGAATTCGAAGGGAGAGCCATCCTCGTTGGTAGGTTCTGGACCATCTTGTTGCTGCAAGGAGACAGAGCAGGATATTAAAAGCATCGTCGTGAGCTGCATCAAGAAAATTTACAAGTAGCAGTACCTGTTCTATGGGGATGTCATATTCAGCATCGAGCTGTTCCAGCAATGGTCCCAGAGCTCTCCTGAAGGCATGAGTCTTCCACATCGACCACCAGTTCTCAAAACCATCGGTTGATGAAGCGAAAGTGAGGTTGTTAGGAATTGGGATGGTCAGAGCATCGAAGAAAGAATAACACCTCTGACTGGTGAGAGAATCGGGCAGGTCAGCTCTGCTCTCTGTGAGGTGGTGGAGAAAGAAATGAGGAGGTACTTGCCCAAGGCCAAATTGCCGAGCTGCTACGACCGGCTGGTAGAACTCGTATCCAGGCTTGATTATTCTGTTGGATGTGCTCATGCCAACTGGGAGGAAGCAGGGACGGATCACGGTGGAAAATAGCTGCCGAGTGCTAGTGTCATCGGCAAAGTTGTCTAGCCTGAAGGAGATTGGATTTTCAAAATTTTCCGATTCCTCCGTGTAAGGAAAGAAGATAGGATTGTCCAGGCCTTGGAAGAAAATGCTGAACCACTTGGATGCTTCATGAGGAATCAGTTTACTACCTGGCAGGCTATACAGAGCTTGGCCGTAGCTGGTGCATCGGATCTGCTTCCCTTTGGCATCTGGAAAGGTGCAACTTGCCAAAAGGGGGAAGTTTGGGATATGGTTTTGAAAGTACAGCTGAGCCCATAGTTGAATAAACCACCAAGGACCTCCTGTTTTGACTGCTATGTGGGAGGATAGTTTGACAGACATCAACTGGAGATATCGATAGACTTCTCCAAGGAACAGTTTGCCGATGCCAAGTTGAGTGCCTCTGGCAAGTTCGTAGGCCAAGGGAAGATAATTCTTGGTTGGAGCAAGGGAAGGGCCACAGAATATGAAATGTTCCAGCCAGAAATTGAGGAAGGCCGTGTGTTCTTTCTCTGTGACAGGGCCCTTAGTTTTCATGTGGCTTCGAAGATAAGCACCCCAGTTCGTGCAATCTGTTTTGGAAGAAAGCTTGAAGGGGACTTTTGGCAGCATAAAAGCAGAGGGGCTGGGTGATGTGATGTCCAGACCAGTAATCATCACCACGTCTAACAGAGTTGGTGTCATGGGGCCATGGCCGAACATGAAGCAGTTCAGAGCATCAGACCAGAAATAGCCGATGGTTTTTAGAAGATTTTCATGTTTCTCAAGGGGAGACAATGACAAAGACAAGGCATCGGCTATTCCCGTGGTTTCCCATTGGGATTGGTAAGTTTTGGCTACCCTACTGTACCAAGAAACCCAATATTCGGGAGGATTAGGCCAGGCTCGTAAGCAGTCGGCCCAAGAATCCAAATCTAAGTTTTGGCTTACGAAGGGAATTCTGTTTGCCTCGCAAGAGATCAGATGGGCAGGACTAGATTCTGTACGGGGGCCAAGGCAGAGAGAATTTGGGAGAGAAGGATGCGGCAGCAGAATGTCTGAAACCTAAAATTTCAATGATGGGATAAAGCATTAATTCAGGTGTTTGCTATTAATTCTAGCACCGTGCTCGGATTGCGAGGAACAGTTAAGGATTACCTTCAGACCGGAGACTGCTGTGTTGGCGCTGGACGATTCCGCCATCTAATTTGCCGGCGAAGATGGATCTATGCGGTGGGGAATCTAGGGTTCGTGTCGCTGTGAGCCCGATTTGTTCAATGAGGCAATTGGAGATCTGAGTTAGCCTTTTTGAAGATGGTTGCAGGTTACCGTTGAAATTGGAAAGTGACCGCTCAGACTTGTCTAAATAAGCAACCGAGTTTGACCTTGTCAACGTTTGTGGGAAAAGCCGATGTGTTGCCATCGGCTCTTTGGGCTTTGACTTGGTTGATCATATCAAACGTGGTATGGTGAAAGCCGATTCGTTACTATCGGCTTTTGGAACGTTGACCTATTTGACTATCGGCAAAATCAAATTGGGAAAAGCAAGCTTTGTTGATTCCAAAGATGGTTGTTTACAATGAAGCCGATTGCTTACAAAATGGAGATCTACTACTAGTACTACTACTACTAGTTCCTAATCTAAAAGGCGGCGTCGTCGTCGTCGCCGTTGCCATTGCCGCCGCCGTCCTCGCTGTCATCGGCGCTGCTGCCGGCGTAGTCCTCACCGCTGCTGCTGAAGTTGTCAGCGGGGGCCTCCTCGTCCTCGTCGTCGTCGTCGGTGTCCTCGCTGGACCCAGCGCGGAAGCGCTTCACCGGCGGGTATTCGTCGGAGGAGGTGTCCTCCTCTGCTTCTTCCTCCTCATCGGAAGAGCCGATGTCCTCGCCCCAGGACATGGCGTCGTCGGCGCTCTCCGCCTCCAGTTCCCCGTCGACGAGGAGTTGGAGGTCCTCCTCGCCGTCGGTCAGGGACTCGTCGTCCTCTGACTGGGCGGTGAAGTCCCAGTCTCTCTCGTCCCACCATTGTGGGGCGAGAGCTTCATACGCCGCCATTGGCGGGTGCTCCGGCGTCGGCTCCCGGTTGACGGAGTCGGAGGATTGGAAGGAAAGGCCGGATGTGTTGGAGGAAGAAGAGGAGGCCATGGCGGAGGAAGAGGGTTTTTTGGGCTATTGGAGAAGAATGAGGATGCAAATGGTTCGGATAGATTTAAATAAGGGGAATAGTGGAAGGTGGTTCAATGCCATAGCGGTTTTCGAGAATGTGGTGCCAGAGTTGTCAAATCATGTATTGCGGAGAAGTTGAGAAGGCGAGGCATCATGATGAGGAGGCGATATGACGGTTCTGCTCTGCAACGCGTGACCCGATGAAGAAAAAACAGAGTGGTTTTGGAATTATTATTGCCAAAACCAGGGGGGCATGTGTTATCGCCACATTTTGGCCAAATAAGGAGATGGGCCGTAATCAAGATGGGCTTGGAGGCTGGATCGGCCTTGCGCGTGGATTTGGGCTAATTGCCCGTGTATCTGTATATTATGATAGAGTACGTTTCGGTTTAAACAAGAGATAGAGTTGTTAGGTTTATTCCAAAGATAGAAAGTCTCCGGACTATAAATATGTACCTAGGGTTATTGAGAAAGGAGGACGACCACGTTCACAACAAACACAATCTCAGCGCATCGCCACCCCTTGTTTCGAGGGTTTCTTTCAGGTAAGCGTCGTGCTGCCTAGATCGCATCTCGCGATCTAGGCAGCATCTGCTTATGTGTTATTTGGTGTTGCTCGTACTGAAGCCTTGTTGATGGCGAGTAATACTGTTATCATAGATCTGTTTGGGCTAGCATCGGTGCTTTTGGTTATGTTTGCTTAGTCTTGCTGCCCCTAGAGATCTCGCTGCCTTTGCGCCTATCTTGGGTGTAAGGGCAGCATCTTGCTTGATCTTTATTCAGTCGATTCAATCTGTCATAGTTGTTCCTTGTTCTCCAAGGATTAGTTTGATATCCGCATGGTTAGGCCTCACAAACGGGTTGAACGATCCAGTAGTACGTAAGGATATGGTTTGCCAATTCGAGAGGAGTAGTTCCGGGAATTGACTCTACGTTGGTTTTTTGGCCTCCTCTAGGGTTAGTTTTCTGTTATCTTTCGTATCTACCAGGCTCAATTACGTGTGGGATGTTCCAATTATGTGGTGAAAGCGTTAAACTGTCATAGATCGATTTGACTTGTATTGATGAAGCAAAACCCCATGTTATCGTAGATCCAATGCAGATCCATGGGACAATCGGCTACATGAGCCGATTCACAGGGAAACCTGAGAGCCGATCGAGGCTCGTATTTAATGTTTACATGTCTGCCATGCAGGAAACTAATCGAAGCAATCCATCACCTTCCTGATCAGGTATAGGTCAGGTGGCACGCCCTTGCATCAGCCAGGACGTGTGCCGGAGTTTTGCGGGCCGTTGCCCGAGGGACCAGGGCCCACCAGCAGTTCTGGGAGCCTCCCGGCTCTTCGTGTTGCTCGTCGTTGCTCGCCGGTGGGTTTTGACAGGCAACAACTACTAGCTTAATCCCCTGTGTTCCTAGCGTATTTGGATCGATGATACTGTACTTGCATGGATGGAATCAATGGATGGGTTTCAAGGTTGGATTTTTTATGCCCATTCTGATGCTTAAACCAGTTGATGTTCCAGATCATTGGTAAATATTCAAATGGTATGTGGAACCTACCGTGAGGTCAAGATTCAGCACATGAAAAAAACTTTAGAAAACAAAGGATAGCAAGATTTTTTTAATTAATCAGGTTTAACCTCTCCTTCAACGTTTTGATTATTTATTTGAACTTTTTTACCATTAAACTAATATATATTCACATGCTGATATACGTTCTAGGTATGCACACATTCCTGAAATAGTTAGTAGCTCCATGACACGTAGATAGGTGGAATGTCACAATGTAGATAGCTTGGGGAAATGATTTTTGGATTGGTGAAGCAATTAAACTAATTAGCTCTATTTCAAAAGATGGGATTGCATGTCAAAGAAATCTACGGCTTAATCATTTGCTTATGCAGCATGTTTTGTCACCTAATATTTCTTCTTCAGAAAATTCTTTTTCCAGATAACCCACTTTGTATTATGTTTCCTGAACTTGGCAGGAAAGTGAAGATATATGGACAATTTATACTCTTATTGCTTCATAAACTTTTCCTAGATCGATTACTCAGCGTTGAACATATTGTGACATTCCCAATGAGATGACCATATATACGAATACTAAATTATTGGCATATATAATTTATGGTAAGCACTATTCCAAGTTCCACTAATATTTTGAAAACGAAATGCAGGTTTCATATATATCAGATGAATAGGGTTGTTAGATGCTCGAAAAATAATTTTCTACACATGTACTACTATTTATCGGACATTACTAAAATTATACATCTGACATTACTCTAGGTTCTCTTTGACTGCATCAAGCAAAGAAGTTAAATATTATACCCAAAATGTCTTAAAGTATTTTTGAGGAACTAAAATGTCATCAGTTTGAGTCATCAAGAGACTTGAAACATATCTTATATCTTATATTTACTAATTGGAGGCACCGTACGAGCCTCCACAATAATTATAGACAAAACTAACTAATTAACCATAGAATCTGTCTACTGAATATGTTTTGCCTTAGGATATACTTATGGCGTGGTCAGCGTGGTCTCTATCTCTGCGTTTTGAAAGGTTGGACTCTCAACGCAGCGTGTCGAATAGAGTTTCTTCCGCATCCTCAACCACAGCATGTCCCCTATCTAGGTCATCCTCGATCCATCCATGTGTTGCATCCATGTGTTGTAGATTAATTAATCAGCAAGAAGGCCAAGATCGTTCCAGTGCAAACCTTCCAATTTACGCTGCTTATAGATTTTGACCACGCTGCAATCGACTTCTCCTTTTGGCCCCATCAAATTCTCATGATAATTAATGTAGGCTTGCAGCGTTGCTGTGGTCGGGCCCTAGGAGTCCCGGGGACCTCAGATGAAAATATTTTCCATAAATTCTCGGTCTCTTTGCACCAGCGTTGCTGTCATTGATGTAGACATGCATCACGGCAAGGTGCGAAAACGTAGATTCCAGCTGCAGGCGACTGGCCACACTGACGGGAGCTGATGAGCTCCGCCTGGACGGCAACAAATAAGGTAATATCATGCAGCTTTGTTATGCATACGTGCTAAAACGTCTGCATGTGCATGGGTTGTGCTTCTCTTTGGTTTAATACTTTTGGCATGATGCAACGATGCTTGGCTGGTGTTTGGATTGGTACCATCTCCATAAACAGAGCCTGTGTTCATGCATTTGATTTGCATCTGTATAATTGTTAATACATGCATATACAAGCACTGTGTCATATATTATGGATGTGACTTTGTTTTGACTTGCAAGTAGGAGAATAAATTAATTATAATGACGAACTCCTCAAATTCATAAATTCCAGTCCCCACGTCCTGATGGTAAAGTATTTCCTGATGTTGGCAGGAAATGAGACTGATTGTAATTTCGTCAGTCTGAAGCAGAACATGTTGCAGCCGTTGTCGATAAGGCGGTCGAGTGGAGGCACTGCTCTGGACTGGCACAACAGCGCCCTCTCAGACATCGACACTGTTCCAGGTGAATTTGTCATCCGTCAATCATGCCCTAACTAAAGATCCAAGGTATCCCAATTTCAATATTTTCATGTTATATTGTCTAACCAATCAATTTCATTATACAATACAGCCAAATTACATTGATATCTATAGTCACGTTCATATGAAATCTTATTGTGATTTTAACAAAGTAATGCATACTCCCTCCATTTATATAGAATATCCTCTTTGAACAGATAAGGAAGCATACTAACTTTTTATGTTCTAAAATAAAGGAATGCATAAAATATTCTAATAAAAAATGAGATTGTTATACAGTATAACTTTATTAATATATATTTGCTCATAAAATATGCTAGCCTGTGCAGGTGCACGGGTTGACGACTAGTAGTACCAGGAGCCGCGAACTACCCTTTGGGAAGAATAGAACTCGACGTCTGCTTTGGCAGCAGCAGCAATTATCGCAGAGAGAAGCTAGAATTTGAAGTTATGGACTGGCCATCACAGTACCATGCAATCTTGGGGCGCCCAGCATTTGCAGCATTTATGGCAGTACCCCACTATGCGTACCTTACGCTAAAAATCCCAGGACCCAAAGGAACGATCACAGTACAAGGGAGTTTCGAAGTAGCCAACACCTGCGACCGAGAATTCAACAAAATGGCACAAACCTTCGGCATGACAGCAGAATACGAGAGGCTAAAAGGAGAAACAGATCATAATGTGCTACCCGACGTTGGACGATCCCTGCCAGATTAGGCTTTCGACACAGCTCAGGACTCGAAGAAAATTCAGGTCCACCCCACGGATCCAAACAAGACGACATCAATCGCGGTAAACTTGGATCCCGCATGGGAAAGCGCGCTCGTCGAGTTCCTCCGTGAGCGCTGGGAAATCTTCGCCTGGTGTCCTTCGGACATGCCAGGGGTTCCCAGGGAACTCGTCGAGCACGCACTAAATGTGGATCCTAAAGCAAAGCCAGTCAAGCAACCACTGCGAAGATTCGATGAACCCAAGAGGAAGGCAATAGCATCAGAATTACACAGGCTAGAAAACGCTGGATTTATCAGAGAAATAAAAACTTTGAGTTGGGTATCCAATCCAGTCATCGTACCCAAGAAGAACACAGATGTACAAAGAGTATGTGTTGACTACACATCTCTCAATAAGCATTGTCCAAAGGATCCCTTCCCTTTACCCCGCATCGATCAGATAATTGATTCGACAGCAGGATGCGCAAGGCTTTCCTTTCTGGACGCATATTCTGGTTACAACCAGATCAAGTTGAAAAAAGAAGACGAAGAAAAGACAGCCTTTATCACGCCATACGGGGTGTTTTGCTATCAAGTAATGACGTTCGGCCAAAAAAATGCAGGAGCAACTTATCAACGAATGATGCAAAACTGCCTCGGAGGCCAAATATGACGCAACATCCAAGTCTACATTGACGACGTAGTCATCACTACAAGAAAGGAGGAATCCCTTATCAGCGACTTGGCAGAAACTTTCGACAACCTGAGCAGGTACAAACTCAAGCTTAACCCGACAAAGTGTTCCTTCGGCGTATCAGCAGGACAACTACTAGGGTTCTTGGTGTCGGCACGGGGAATAGTGGCCAACCCGGAGAAGATACAAGCCATTTTAACAATGGGAAAACCCACGAAACTACACGACGTCCAGAAGCTCGCAGGACGCGTCGCGGCACTAAGTTGCTTTGTTGCTCGATTGGGGGAAAAGGCGCTACCGTTCTACGCACTTATGAAAAAGTCAGATGATAAATTCGAGTGGACAGCAGAAGCAGACGCAGCCTTTGCGCAATTGAAAAAAGTGTTTTCCACGCCGCCAGTGCTGGTCGCACCAAAAGAAAAGGAGCCACTATTACTCTACATAGCTGCAACCCATCAGGTGGTGAGTACAGTACTAGTAGTCGAAAGAAGTGAAGAAGGCAAAGCCCATGGTGTCTAGAGGCCGGTATATTTCATCAGTGAAGTACTATCTCCGACAAAACAGAGGTACCCGCATTATCAAAAGCTTGCATATAGTGTTTTTACAACAGCACGAAAATTGCGACAATACTTTGCAGTACACCCAATTATCGTGGTCAATGAAGCACCACTATCAAATATATTGAACAACCCTTCAGCAACGGGACGTGTCTCTTTGTGGGGAATTGAGTTATCTCACATGGACATCACGTACGAGAAAAGAAAGGCGATCAAATCGCAAGTCTTGCCAGATTTTACAGCGGAGTGGCTGGAGCTACAGAGTACAGGACCGCCGGATTTATCCAGTGTCTGGACAATGTACTTTGACGGTTCTAAGAGAGTTCAAGGCGCAGGCGCAGGAGTAGTCTTGATATCGCCGCATGGCGACAAATTGAAGTATGTTTTAAGGATGAGTTTTTCGCAGGCTTCTAACAATGAAGCAGAATACGAGGCTTTGTTGCATGGAATGAAGATGGCTAAAGCATGTGGAGCAACTCACCTAAAAATATTTAGAGATTCGAACCTTGTTGTCCAACAAGTTATGAACAGATGCGACACAATCAATGACAACATGATGGCCTACAAGAACTTATATCACTATCTCGAAGGAACATTTGATCGATGCGAAGTCTCGCACATCAGCAGAAACAGCAATGAAGAAGCCGACAACTTAGCAAATATCGGGTCACAATGTTTACCCGTACCATCTGGAGTATTCTGGGAGGAAATAGTGGAAAGGTCAATAAAAAGTGTCAAAAGTTCGACTACTACAGCAGGCTCGGGGGCTACGCCAGAACCCGAGGAAGTCATGATGATAGAAGAAACCTGGATGCAGCCGTATCTTGCATACATGATAAATAAACAGTTACCAGAAGATGCAGTGGAAGCCAAGAGGATAACTCGACGATTGAAAGTGTTTGTCGCGTTGCAGGGGAAATTATACAAGAAGAGTATTACTGGTGTTTTGCAGCGTTGTGTAACGCCTCAGGAAGGACAAGTAATATTAAAAGACATACACGGCAGAGTGTGCGGCCATCATGCTAGCAGTAGAGCAATAGCGGCAAAAGCGTTCCGAGCAGGATTTTACTGGCTCACAGCCATCGAAGACGCGAAAGATATAGTCTGGAAGTGTGAAGCATGTCAAAGGTTCGCATCTAGACCACATGCACCAGCAGCAGAGTTGCAGACAATACCATTATCTTGGCCCTTTGCACAATGGGGCCTTGATATGGTGGGAAAGTTGCACAAATCCTGGCCGGGAGGACATGTTTACATGCTAGTGGCAGTCGATAAATTTACCAAGTGGGTGGAAGCGGCTCCGGTAACAACTCAACATTCGACAGCAGCAATCAACTTCATCAAGTCAATAGTGTTCTGTTTCGGCGTACCATATAGCATCATCACGGACAACGGGACAAACTTCACTTCAAAGGAATTCAAGAGTTACTGTGAATGACTAGGAATCAAACTCAAATTTGCCTCTGTGGCGCACCCGAAGACAAATGGGCAAGTCGAAAAAGCCAATGGCCTGATATGTAGTGGGATAAAAAAGAGGCTCTTAGCACCTCTCGAGAAAGCCAAGAGCGCTTGGGTAGAAGAATTGCCCTTCGTTCTTTGGAGCCTAAGAACCACGCCTAACGCAGCAACTCAAGAAACTCCTTTCTTCCTGGTCCATGGCGCAGAAGCCGTGCTTCCAGTCGAAGTTACACATGAAGCTCCAAGAGTGACGGCATATGACGAAACAACATCAACAGAAGCATTGCAAGACGATGTCGATGCACTAGATGAAGCAAGAGATAAAGCATTAGAAAAAGCCACGCAGTATCAACAGAGCCTGCGAAACTACCATAGTAGTCGAGTTCGTCCACGATCCTTTGTGGTGGGAGATCTAGTTTTGCGACTCAGGCAAGACAGCTACGGCAAATTGGAGTCCCCTTGGGTGGGACCTTACATCATCACAGAAGTAATACTAGGAGGAGCTTATCGACTACAAGACAAGAAGACAGGAAAAGACGAAAGCAACCCGTGGAAGACGTTTTTAAGCGTAGAATAAATTTAGTGGTATCAGAAAACTCGAGTTAGCCTTCTGAACCCAGAACATGAGGCCATAGGTCGGGTCCCTTGGGTTGAACTCGACAAAATTGTACAAATACTTCTACTTCTCCGCTCGGGGGCTTCAACCTTCGGGTCGTATGAAAGAAACTTTTTATCACGACAAGGAGATCTTTCACATTACTAGGTTGTGCAGACAACCCGATATTATTCAAAATAACTGGTTCACAAAGAACCCGATATATATAAAGCATACCTCAGAACAATGATTTTGTTCTCATGGTACTATTAAAAGCATCAAAGCAAAGTACGAGTATTCATTACATATAGTATGGCAGCAAGGACACTATAAAAGGAGATTATATAAAAGCAGATCCTAATGAAAGTGGACTTCCGCTTCATATTCCTTCTGGCACTGGGTGCCGTCGTAGATCTTCACATCGAACTTCGATGTGCCGATATGGTAGTCGAAGGTCATGAAGAAGCCTTGGTGGAGGTCATGGTCTTCTGCAAACTGCGACCAGCCACCCTTGAAGTATTGTTCGCCGTCGCCATCATACCAAACCTCCACTTCATACGGAGTCCCTCCACCAGATTGCTCGCGAAGAACCGCTTCTCGCAGTTCTCGCCCATCCATGAACTTGGTGAAATTCAGCGGCAGGCACTGAATCTCGCGGCACTGCGCCATGGCAATGCAGAAGAAAGAAAATATCCTTTGAGAAGCAGAAGAAGCAGCAGGAGGAGGAGCGCTTGGACCTGTGGCGGCGCCAGTCACCTTGGGCTTATTCTTGCTACCAGGTGGGCGGCCAGGACGACATTTCACCGGAGCAACTGATAACGAACCTGCGGTGACCGGAGTTGTTTTGTTTTTGCTTCCACGAGGGTGGCCACGACCCCGCGGTGCCACCGAAGAGCCAAGGTTCAGACGAGAACCATCTCCGTCAGCCATGAGGAAAGATGGGAAACTAGAAACCCTAGATGAAAAGAGAAGACGATGCGGCGGAGGAGGAATCTGATTAGGTTTTTTTTTCCCTTACCAAAGATGCTTTATTTATAAGCACAGATTATCGGGCCCCCGTGATAAGCAAGGCCCATAAGCATACTTACAAAGGAGTTAAATTCTGCAGATAGCAGACGATAATAAACAAAGGGAAAAAAAGAGAGAGATCGAAGGATATGAAAAACCTCGCCTTAGGGCTCGGGGGCTTCCAAACAGGAGAAATTAGAAGGAAGAAGAAGAGAATTTTTGAGCCTATGATTGACTACAAGTATCCAAACATAGCAAGTATCTGAGAATCAAGACCATAAGCAGTGCTAACATTATGAAAGTCATCGGTTCCCATAAAAGCTTTATTGCATTCATAATTATAATTTATACCTGACCTCCTACCTTTGTCGTTCTCCCATCCTTCAGCATTTTCTTGAATACGGTCAAGAAGATCCCACTTAGCTTATCCTTTCATATGGGTAAATGATCCAAAACAGGAAGCATCCAAATAATCCTTGTCATGAAGAGCAAGCCTCGCATAAAAGTTATCAATAACAATATCACTAGGGAGCTCATGAATGGGACATTTGAGCATTAATAACTTCAATCTCCCCCACGCTTGGGCAATACTCTCTCCATCATGAGGCCAAAAGTTATATATTCGATTACGATCTTTATGAATTTCACTTGGAGGATAAAATTTGGAATAAAAGAGAGGTACAATTTCCTCCCAAGCAATAGATGGACCATCCTTTAGCAGCCGATACCACTCCTCAGCTCTACCTTTTAGTGATAAAGAGAATAGCTTCCTCTTAACCCTTCTTGATGAAATACCTGCACACTTGAACAACTCGCATAACTCATGTATGAAGAGTAAATGATCACCCGGATGGACAGTTCCATCTCATGAATAGCAGTTATCCATAACACGTTCAACAATTTTCATAGGTATTTTAAAAGGATCTAATTGAGCAGGTGGTGGTTGTGGTTCATCCACATCCGCAGCAGTAGTAGTGTTCCCAAATAGGAAACCAAATGGAGAACTCTCCATAGCAAAATAAAATCAAAATAAAAGACAGAAATAAAAACAATACTCACAACGACGGTTACCTTTACCAATTCCACTCTTCAATATCGCTTCACTCCCCGGCAACGGCGCCAGAAAATAGTCTTGATGACCCACAAGTATAGGGGGTGTATCGTAGTACTTTCGATAAATAAGAGTGTTGAACCCAACGAGGAGCAGAAGGTGTTGACAAGTGGTTTTGATCAAGGATTCACTGTAAATACTAGCAAACGGATTTTCAGGGGTATTTGGTAATGCAAATAAATAAAGTACGAGTATATAAAAGACAGTAGTAGTAATAATAATTGCTGCAAGTGGCCCAATCCTTTCTAGAGCAAAGGACAAGCCGATTGTGTAACTTATGATGACCAAACATTCTCGAGGACACACTGGAGTTTCTGTCAAGTGCTTTCGCTTCATACCGCTAAATAATCTTTATTGGTTTGATAAGTGTTATGGGGGTGAACCTGTGCTAGCGCACTACCCTTACTAGGATAAATACACACTTGTGATTATACCCCTTGCAAGGATCCACAAATACAAGAAAGTAATTAAGATAAATCTAACCACAGCCTTAAACTCTAAGATCCTACGCTCCCTGGTGCAATGGTTTCCCAACGAAGGTTTAGGTTTCTGTCACTCCAGCAACCCCACAATTGGTAGCCAAATACACAATGCATCTCACTAGGCCCATAAATGGTGAAATATCATGTAGTCGACGTTCACATGACACCACTAGTGAAATAGCACCACAACAAATAAATATCAAACCATTAAATATTACTCAGCATAATTCCACTACTAACAACTTGACTTCTCCCATGTATTCAAGAACTAAACGAACTACTCACAAGACATCATATGGATCATAATCAGAGGTGAAATAATGGTAAATAACAATTTGAACATAAACCTTAATTCAACGGTTCCACTCAATAGCATCAACCACAAGAGTAATCAACATCGAGAAAGTTTCCCCTAAGAATTTGATCAGATTCAACCCAAGATGTTACAGCGGGATGGCATGGTGATTGTGGAGATGAAGGTGCTGGTGATGAGGATGATGATGATCCCGATGAAGTCCGGCGTGATGATGATGACGATGGCGACGATCTCCCCTCTCCGGGAAGGAATTTCCCCGGCAGATTTCTGCCTGCCGGGGAGCTTTTCTCTCTCTGGTGTTTTCCGCCCTGCAGAGGCGGCGGTGTCTATATCTGAGCCCCCCTTTGACTTAGTTTTCAGGGACGATGAAATATGCGAAGGGGCGATGGCAGAAGTGGGCCAGGGCGGCCACACAACAGGCCGGCGCGGCCAGGGGTGGGCTCGCGCCCCCTGTGTGTGTGCCTGCCCTGTGGCTCCTCTCGCCTCCTCCTTCTGGCTTCCCCAGTCTTCTGGCAAAATATAATTTTCTGATATTTTTCTGGAATTTCCTGATCTTTCGAAATATGGTGTCTTGACGGTCCTTTTTCCAGCAGAATCCTGACTCCGGCAGCAAATCCTCCAATGATCATCAAATATGTAAAAATAGAGGAAACACCATAAGTATCATCTCTAAATGTGAAATATATCAATGAATAACAGTAAATTATGATACTAAATAGTGATGCAAAATGGACGTATCACCGAGCTGAGCTCAGCTGAGATGCTGTTTGGTAGATTGTATGAGTTGAGCCCTGCCCTATAAAACAAGAAAGCAATAAAGTCCCTAAAAAGAAAATACAAAATCAATTGGGTCTCTGAAAAGAAAACACAAAAGCAATCGGGACCCTGGGATCTCCTCCTTGGGCTCCGGCGCCACTGCCGGCGAGAGGAGTCGCCGCCGCCGGTGGGAGGGGCCGCCGCACGCGCCTCCACCAGGACGGGAGCTCCTATGCTGAGGAGAGCGCCGTGGACTCCATCCTCTGCCGCGACGTGGAGTTCCGGCTATGGTCGGCTTGTGCATCAAATCCGGCCTCTGTGACGGAGGTGAGCGAAGGCCTCTGCGGCGGCGGGTGCGCCGGTCTCGAGGGGCGGTGGGAGGCGGCCTCTATTGCGGTGTGATGGTCGGTGCTGTCGGGGAAGGGAGGAGGTGGGGGTCGGACGAAATGGAGGAGCTCGGGGAGAAGGAAGAGAGTTGGTTGGTGAGAAAAGAATGAGGAGGGAGAGAGAGCCGGGGCGGCGATCTGGGGGGCGTGGGGCCCACCGGTTGCGGGGCGAGGGCAGCCAGGCCGAGGAGAGAAGCTCGATTTGAGCTTCTCACCTCAGCCTGGCTGAGGAGTGTTTTTCGGCCAAGGTGGGCACGGCCCGGGTGATCGGACCGACCTAACAAACACCAAAAAGTGGGGTGAGAAGAGATTTTCTGAACTCGGCCGGGCTACCAAACACGCCCTAAAATTCTCATGGTCTATCATTGACTCTTGGTCCAACATAGCGGAGCAACCAGAGCGCTCCATTTCAAGGGAGCTTAGATCTCTTAGAGATAGTTGTTGAATAGTTTAAAATTTCTAGTAAGATAGATCCCTTTTTAGAGTTGAATAGCTTAATACATCCTGCCCCCTCTATTTTTATCTCGGGGTCCGCCCCTAGACGTCAGAGGAGGGAGATCAGGCCAGCAACGGTGATAACTCGCCCTCGGCGTCACGGTCATGCGTCGAGAGAGCACTCTTTTCCCCCCTCAAAGCATACAACTAATAGTTGGAAATATAGCTACTTTGGCTTCCATTGTGTGTCACAAATTGACAACAATATTGTGCTCGTCTTTCTGCTCATCAACCTTGCAGCTAGTCTGCTACCAACCGTTCGAGCTCACATTGACAACAACAGGAACCACCTCCATGCACTTCACATGCACCATTTGCTAAGGGAACAATTTCTTGGGGACAAGCTAGTCGATGAAACCCGGGCGTGGAGGCGGCGGAGGATCTTCAACCATCAGGGTCATGGTGGCCGATCACGCCAAGCGTCATGTTGCAAACTTGAACCTTCATAGAGCGGCTCCAAGGGCATCATTAGCTGGCTGAAAGAGGTGCCGGTGAGCGGAGTGGTGTGGCAGTGGGCGACGGGGCCAAAGCGTCCGCATTCGTGGTCGTTGGCGAGCATTTCACCAACATCCTCCCACGAATCGCAGGGTCTTACCTGCGGGAGGCGAGAGCTGTTGTGCTTACAATGTGTAGCGAGGCCAGGGGCACCGTCACGGGCCTCGTGGCCACGATAGGTAGGGAGCTCCTAGAGCGGTCGCAGGGTCAGCAGGCCCAAGTCCCTACATGCCAGGCAGAGGCACGACAAGAGGGTGTCAAACGGAGGTCGGATCCGGCCGCGAAGCTTGGAGAGAATGCCAGCATGGGCGGATCTAAAGGTATTAGCTAGGGAGGAGGAGGGGGCAGCTTCCGCAAGTCTCTTGTAATATGCCTACCTAAATGATGATTTGCCCCCACTTAGGCATGAAATTTGCCCCATTTGGCACATCCTTGCCCCCTGTAATTTTTTCCGGGATCCGCCCTAGACGTAGGAGGAGGGAGATCAGACCAGCAGCGGTGACAACTCGGTCCTCATCGCCATGGTCATGGGTCAAGAGAGCACTCTTTTCCCCCCTCAAAGCATACAACTAATAGTTGGAAATATAGCTGCTTTGGCTTCCGTTGTGCGTCACAAATTGACAACAATATTGTGCTCATCTTTCTGCTCATCAACCTTGCAGCTAGTCTTCTACCAACCGTTCGAGTTCAAATCCTCTGTCAGTGCTCGTGCCAACCCTTCGAGTTAAGGTCTTAGTCATCAATCAACAACAACCATCCTAGTGCAGCATCAAACAGCACAATGTCAATACGTAGTGGTTACACCACAGGGGGGAGCAACATGATCATCACTTTTCATCCCTTTTCTGTTGGCTTACGACGGAATCGAATTATGTCTGGATGCATTGCAACAGACACAGAGTTAGCATTCTAGCTAGCTTTTGTCGATTGTTTACATCGATTGAGTTAACGTTTTTGTTCTTGGCTCACCAGGTTTGGAGCGCGGCTCCTGAAGATTGCAAATAGCCAACCGTGCATGTCCACATGCAGGCACGGTGGACTGTGAATGAAATGCGCGGCTGGACGGCATGCATGCACGTAGCCTACAAAGAGTCCTGCTGATCAAAAGATGAAGACACATCCTAGCTAGTCTACACGTACGGCCTGGTTATTCTGAGTGACACATTTGCGGCTCTAGCCCCATGACCAGCGACGTTGGCGGATGAACCTGGCCGCGTTCGTGCTGCCGCCAAAGTCGACCTTCTTGCGTGGTTTTTGGCATTTCTGTGTCATCTTCCCATTATTCCCCACCAATGGCAATGGGGGACACGTACGTAAAAGCATCGCCCATTTGCAGATGCTTAGGAGTGGGCCATCTGATGCGCTTGCGAAGAGTTTGTGTAGTACTAGGGCTTATCTGTGTGTAGAAGTGGCGTAGTACAAGATTAACATGAAGTACAGCATAGCTTTGAACAGGACACGAAGCATCCATTCATCTGTATCTGAGCTAGTAATTCCATGAATACAAACCAAATTGGATCGGCTAAGTTAAGTAGTAGGCTAGTAGCTATGTGTATATATACATCGTCAATCTAATTAACTAATTAATCTCCTCTATGATCTCCAATTACGTACGCCTAGCTAGCTAGCTACAACATGTCGGTCAAGAATCGGACAAGAGCGTCGGCGGCGGGAAGATCCCCTGCCCGGTGGCCAGCATGGCCTTGGGGTCGTACTGGGCCTTGAGACCCGCGAACCGAGCCCACCTCTCCGGGCCGAAGTGGGCCTCCCACTCGGGCTGGGACTTGTGGTTGGGCAGGTACTGCTTGGCCCCGATGCCGGCATCGGCGCAGAAGTCGAGGATCCGGCGGTTCTGCCCCGCCAGCTCCTCCAGGCTCTCCGCCGCGCCCGGCAGCGCCGACCGCAGGAACGCCACCAGGTAGAACACCTCCTCGTCGGGCGTCACCACCGTGCTCCTCGGGTCCCACCTGCACCACACCATGGAAAAGCTCTCATCAGAATTCAGTTCAGTTCTCTCTTTTACAAATTAGTGATGATTATTCAGTTAGTAAAGAGATTGCGCGCCGCTGCGGCCGATTCTGGTGCGTCCTTTCGCGCTAGGCATGTGGAAAGCGACAACGCATCCGGCATTCAGGATTTCAGGGCACTAACTGCAAAAGCAAACTGAATTCTGAGTTTCTGATTGTGCCGCGCGCCCGTCGTGGTGCGGAAGATGGATTAAACTAACTGGTCGGCGCACGGTGTCCGGTTGATCTCTGGCATGTCATGCCATGGTGGCGCCACTAGCTAGATTGAAGAATGCTAAGAAATTCAGAGCAGAGGCTGTCACCCCAGTGCGCGGTATGTCTGCGGCCATTCACCGATCACCGGATCCCGGCGACGGTGACGGCAATCGGGAAACTAATTAAGCAACGACCTTAGTATTATATTATAGTGTTGCTTGCTATGGTGGCACCGATCATGCTAACAACGACCACCTGTGCAGTGTTGTGTCGCATGTGAGATCGGTTGGGCAGGGCGGCGCCCGCCCGCCCTCCATGGAACGTGAGCGGCTCGTGTGCGTGCGCGTATCGCATGTGCAAGGCGGGTATGGATGGCCGGTGATGGGCCGCCCTGCATATGGGGGACGGCGATCAGCCCTGGTCGTGCATCTAACAGGTCAACTGGAGCAGCCAGGGACAGATAGACGACAGATGCAGGAGTAGTAGTATATATAGGTAAGTTGACTTAAAAGTTCAGGAAGATAACCGCTGGTCGACTTACTTGTGCTTGTTCATGGGGTATATGAGGATGGGCCCGCCGGAGGTGCGGCTGCCGAGGATGCCGTGGAAGACGGCGCGGTCGAAGTCGGCGATGCGCGACGCCGGGACGAAGAGGTTCAGCCACGGGTGCGGCACCTCCCACATGCCCTTGCCGCGAAGCTTCAGCTCCGCCTTGTGGACGCGGTCGAGGAAGTCCACGTACGGCAGGTCGGTCGTGAACACGGTGCCCGGCAGGAAGTTCAGGTCGCCCAGCAGCGCGTCCACATCCTGCAGAATTAGTTCAATTTGTTAGTTAGACTTGGCAACTCATACAAAATTATTAAGTCCACCTAGTGGGTTATAAGAAAGAGTGCGTGATTAGCTAACGGAATTGCAGGATCTAGTATTACGTATGGCAAGATCTATGTATCCGGTGTGCCCTGCATGTGGGTGCCATCATATTCTAGTAATCTACTCCATTATGCGGTTCTATACTAGGGACTAAACCGCCCATAACTAAATGAAACCATATATATAGCCCAATGATTGGCTAAGGCCCCTGATCAGCAGCAACATTAGTATATACTTGGAAGGAATTAAGAAATACCGTCATAAACAAATTGGATGGTCAGGTGGCCACAATATTATTGGGTCGACAGTGAAAGGCGGCGGATCATATCGGACCTGATCAACGGTGGCGGCGGTGGCGTCGTCGTAGTTCTTGGTGACCTCGAGGCAGTAGAGCACGCCGGTGTGCTGCTTGAGCGAGCTGAGCTTGACGGGGTTCTGCGGGGAGAAGAAGGAGGACCTCCAGTTGTTGATGAGGCCCTCGGCGGCGACCACGAAGCCCTCTACGTAGTCGAACCGGCGGCCGCCGTGGTTGGAGATGAGTCGCTCCTGGTCCGCGGTGAACTCGGTGAAGTTGGAGTAGAGCGCCCGGATCCACCGAACCTGTACGTGCACATGATTAGAATCATTGGCCAGAGCTGTCATGGTGATGAGGCTGTGATCACGGCCTGATAACTAACTATAACGTGGATTAGTCAGCTTATTAATCTGCACGTATAAGATCTTGTGAAAGATCGCGCGAGCTAAACAAAACAGTATCTGTATGTACTACAAGTAGGATATACAAGACCAAACTGGTCCATGGATCGATCGATCCCAACCACCTGGGCGGCTGGACCACCTGATGCCCTGATCGCTGAACTAATTTTTCAATTCAAATTTTCCCAGAGACTTTTTCGTGGGGTGGACTTTGAAGAAGCTAGTAACAGTTCCACCAAAAAGACTGATAGCTATTTCTGAAAGTCTGAAACTGTTGATGCAAAAGGAGCTAGCGATTAACATACCTACGTGTCGTAGAGCCCGTAAGCTGGTCGGCATGGACGGGCTATAATTAGCAAACACGTTTGGGCTTATCGGTATCTTTATCGGTTGGTTGACGTGAGTGTGCTAATTTTCTGCACTTGATACCTAACAATGGAGTTCTCGCGCCCCGCTCGCGCCGGGACTCCCGCCACTTGCACGTCTAGTGTTGAGTTCCCCATTGGGCCACTGAAATTTAGTCGGAAAGCGAAATGGATATCGCGTCCCCTCGCTCCCTTGTGGAAAGGGAAAGGCGCACGAGATACTCGATCGCAGGTGGGTTAACGGCATGGATAATAAACAAACAAGTAATGGGATAAAAAACTGGATGACGATGCGAGTAGCTAGAGGGCATGGCGTTCGAGTGTTACCTTGCGGGGAGCAGGCTCGAGGGCGATGCGAGCCCTGGTGATGATCCCGAGCTGCCCGAGGCCGCCCAGGGCGCCGAAGAAGAGGTCAGGGTTCGCCGTCGGCGAGCAGGTCACTGTCTCCCCCTTCCCGGTGACGATGTCGAGCTCGTGGACGTTGCTGATCTGGGGACCGTGGTGGAAGGCCTGCCCGCTGATGCCGGCGTTGGAGAGGGTGCCGCCCACGGAGAGGTAGAGGTAGTCCGTCCACGACCGCGGCGCCAGGCCGCCGTGCGCCAGCGTCCAGTTCAGCACGTCGATCCACAGCTCGCCGCCCCACACGTCCACGTAGTGCCCGCCCAGCGCTGCAGAGTACGCCGGCAATGCCCGCGCCCGTGCCAGATGTTTTCTCCCGGCGTCGTCGTGGGCGCGCCAGCCGTGGCTCATGTCCACCACCACCCCGCCGGGCGCCTGCGCCTGCCCGCTGATGGAATGCCCGTGGCCACGCGCAGAGACGCGGAGCCCGCCGTGGGAGTAGGCCGCGCGGACCAGCGCGGCCACGTCGTCGGCGCCGCGCGGGTGGTACACGGCCAGCGGCTCGGCGCGGCTCAAGCCCCCGAAGTCGCCCGACGCCTCCCGGAGGTCAGCCAGGTCGACGCTGAGCCTCCCGCCGCCCACGTCGCCGCCTAGCTGAAGCAGCTCCGCGGGCTCCAGCGGCAGCGGCAGCCCGACGGTCGAGATAAGGCAGTAGATATGGACAAACGCCACGAACACCAAGCACCGCGCCATTGCTTCTACGAATGGACGAACGAGCAGCCCTCTGTTTTGTGGATAATCCTTGGTGTCTCGTTACGAGGAGCTTGTGCACTAGATGAGGAGGATGAAGAAGCTCTCTGGGTGATGCGTTGCGGTGTGGCGTGGCGGTATTTATAGGCGGGGACAGCGGGGATGGGAGGTGGAATGTGCGTGAGAAAGGGAGGAGACCGAGGAGGATAGGAGAGAAGAGAAGGGGATTGATGTCCATGCTGTCGCGGGAACAGAGCACGTATGACCGCGTCATGGGGGCCGCCCAAGAATAAACTAATCCGTTGGCGCCTCACGGCTCACGCACGATCCATCTCCCTGCCGGCCCCTCTTAATTCCCGTGTCAGATTACAGGATCGTATGGCCGCCCAAGATCAAGATTCAGCTAGGGCGGCGGCACTTGATCGCCTACTCAACTCTCCTACTAACCATATACTATGATCCCGGTTTTTAAATTTTGGTTTAAATATATTTTGAAAATGTTATAAAATTTGGACAAGAAATTTGACGCGTACGTCTTGACATTCTATGTGTTCAGAAAGTCGTTTCACAATAAACTAATATTTTTTGTGTCATTTAAAAAATGATAAAATTTGGTGTTTAAAAATAGCTTTGTACGAGACATTTTTTAAAATTTTTTTACACAAGCCACAAAAAATGTCTTTTTTCTGTGAAACCATAGAATGTTGAGACGTAAGCGCGAAACTTTTGATTTTTTTTTAATATTTCAAAATGTGTTTTTCCGGTGGCAGGAGCATACGCTCCCATGTGCCGAATTGAATTTCCAAACTAAATCCAAAACTCTATTGGATATTTCTTAAACCCGTACTTCTTAAAAATCCTTGATAAGGATATTTAAGTATTCTAAATAGATAGGAACACTACTAGACTATAATACATCTTTGTGGTACCAACTAATATGTTGAGAAATCTTATCTGTATACATTTTATTTAGAGAAAACCTTGTTCATAAGTGTTATTATACATAGATATGGTGTATTAGTAAAGATAGAATATTGAGTTTGGAGATTAATATTACCAAGACATTCATGTGAATAATGTTGATACAAGTACATCAATATTAGTTAGGTTCTGATGTTATTATTTTCATAAAATGAATATACTACTAGAGATTTACTAGCATAGTGGATTATAAACAAATAAAAATGTTTAGTATAAACTGGCCATGACAATTTATGTTTACTCGCAAGGACAGTGTCGAAACACACATCCTGATACGGTATCCTCTATCTATACATAACAACAAAGATCTTCGTTCATTTCGTCCGTCCAAAGTTTCATGCGTATGGTCCGTTCCATCTGTCATGTGCTTCCTCAACTGCCACCCCGATAGCGGTTTGGATCTGCTGACACATGTTATTGATGATGTTGGGTGGCCTAGCAAAGAGTCATCGCATACGTCGATGCGTGTGCAGCACAACTTAAAATAAGAGTATGCAGGGATTAGAACTTGTGCCATAATCAAATAGTGCATATTTGATCAGTCGGTATAACATATAAACATACAAAGCTACGATGTCCCAGAGAACAATACAAGCAACCCCATCTTATGATGAGTCCGCCGTTGGGTATGATGTTGTCGCACTCATTGGCGTCTTTCGTTGTAATACTTCAGCTGAATCATAAAATTTGGTATAGACTGAAACCATGATAGGTGTTATCATCTGAGGTACGAAGATTCAGGGTGTGTTTGGTTGCCTACACATGTCTTTCCAAAATTTGGATATACACTCTCGACGAAGCTATGATGGGTCGGCTCAAGTCTAAATACATACATGTTCTTCACTTTGTTTGGTCACTCGCATCAGGCACAAAAACTCAAAAAAGCCACTGCATTTAGTTACACTGCACATAAAAGGAGGCATTGGAGTGTATTGCGTTTTATTTTTTTGTCGAAATGGGGCAGCCCGAGCCTCTGCATTGAAGAGATGCATACGACCTTCTTTTATTTCATTTATTCAACAAAGACCGGCAAAAAGCCTTACAACAATCATTCAAACTGAAGCAGCCACCAAGTACAGGTGCGAGATCACCACCAAACTAGTACAAACGCAAGAGGAAGGCAAGTCCTTGTCCCTCGCCACCACCGTCATCGACTCCCAGAACAATCCAAAGAAAGTGCCTTGTACGCAAGCTCCAGATGTCACCTCCACCTCTCGCTCTCCACGAACCCACCTCTAGGGTGTTAGACCGAAGCAAAGCCTCTCACCGGGCTTGCCATCGATGCCACCACGGCACCAAATGGTTCCTTCTTCCTGTGCATGCAACACAACACGTACCCTCCACGGAGCTTCCACGACACCATGCTGTTAAAACCCACCGGCATTGATGCGGGAGGGGACACGCCATGCCCCCTAAGAACCACCACTATCTAGTGACTAATCTAAAAAAGGATGCCCCCAGCGGGGAGAATGGCGCCACGTGTTGTCATCGTCCGACCCAAGAGACCCGGATCTGGGGTTTCCCCTAGAGTAGCACCACCTCCAGTCGACATGTGTTCCAAAATGATGCCCTCAAGAGGGGCAAGATGCCGAGCACCGCCATCATTTGATCCGAGATCCCCGGATCTAGGGTTTCCCCCGGTGCAGCCTGAGTCAAATGACGAGAGCAACATAGACGATGCCTTCATGAAGGAAACAATATCCAAAGACGGCATCATCATCCGCCAGAACCGACATCGAGGCTCAATTTTCACCGGATGCCACGTCGCCCGAACCCATTGTCGCCTAGATCACCATCGTCGGCCGGGCAAATTCGGCGAAGAAGGAGGCCACCACCACCAACCTTGGGATCACCGCCACCTCGTGCTGTGGGTCTAGCCGAGGAACACCCGGAAGCAGATCGGGGATGGGGAGAACATCGTGTGCAGGTTGAGGCCCGCCTAGGCCCATCGTGTCCTAGATCGGGCCCACCCACACCACTGACACGCTTCCCCATGCCATCACCATAACCGAGCATGCTGGCCGCCGCTTACCGTAGCACCGCCTCCAGCACAGTCGGAGCGGAGCACCGCCACTACGAGCCGGACGTCGGCCGCAGAGGGCGGCCACCGCTGCCATGCCACGCGGGCTTTGTCGGGCGATGCTTCGAGAGCGACAACAACAGAGGGAGCACATGAGGGAGATCTCGGGGCGGGCCTCAGTGTTTCCCGGGTGCTGTGCTGCGTCGCCGCCCAGGGGTTACGGAGGAGGGAGGAGGGGGCCGGGGAGATGGAAGCTGGCGACGGGCTAGGTCAGTGTTGGGAGAGGGAGGCGGCTAGGTCAATGACTGCTTTAATCGCATTAAACTAAGTTTATGACCCGGGGTTTCTGTTACTACAATGGCACTATGTCCGTATTATGTTTTTGTTAACCTAATTTATTTTGATGTCTTGTAGTCTACCCAACCGTACTTCCATCCGAGATAATGTCTGCACGAAAAAGATGCATATTGATGTTGTGATTCCATTTGTCGTGATTGATTCTTAGTTTTGTTGAGAGTTCAAGTTATGTTTTTATTCACATATGGAGCTTTTTTACACGAATTTTGCCAAAAGCAGTTTGAAATTTTCTTGGTGGAGTAGCTTTATCTGAGCTTAGTGTTTCACACAACTCTCATTTTGTAAGTTATCCATTTTAAAATACCTAGACAAGTATGTCTGCCACTCCAGTTGATGTTCCTATGGAGGATGCTCCTCGTGACAATGGTGATGGGGATGCGGACAAATCAGGAAAGGGAAAGAAGGAAGGTGATGATAGAGAAGCTAAGAGAACAAAAAACTTAGATAACACACAGAGCGTTGACGGTTCTGTTCATGGTCCTCATCAAGTGCAAACTAATGAGGTTTCGCTGGAGGTGGCACCTATCAAGTTTGGTTCATTTTCTGAAATTACTAAGAAGCAAACCTGGGCCGATATGGTAGAGGAAGAAGAGGGTATGTCTCATATCTCTGCGCCTGCCATATTACTTGATACTTCTAATATACGTGTTACTTCTGTTAAGCGGATAACGCTTGAGCCGTTATTTGATCAAGTAGCTGCCAATGAATCTATTGGATTTATTTCTAATCATGTGACAAATTTTAATGCAGCTAACAATATTGCAAAGTCATGTGGGTCTGAACATGTTATTTCATCACCGGCCGGGTTTATTCCTAGCACTGTGCGTGCTGGTTCTGGCTCGTCATCGCCGGTGCGTGCATCCCCAGCTGCGTGTGTATCGCCAAGGAGCTCAGGTGGGGTTTCTAGCCAGCGGCAGCTAGGCCTTAAGCCGATACCACAACAGCCTGATGTCATCGATGGATCTCAAGGCAAGGGAGTGCTGGTAGCTGCCTCTCAAACATCCCCAGGTGGCGGCTCTATTTTACGGTCGGCAAATGGACACGAGCCACGGAGATGTCCGACTGCTGACCTGGGCACGCAGGGCACCTTGCCAGCCCCGTCAATGAATACCGGTGGACTGGTCGCGCCGGGAGGGCTGCCAGGTTCAACTGCACGTATGGCACGGCAGCCTGTTGTTCCCTCTTCACCGCCATGTGTTAGGCCAGGTGGGCCGAATGGCATGGCAGTTCAAACAAGGTCAGCAGCTGAGGTGTTTACACCTTCACGAGAGGAGATTATATCTTTCGGAGGTATCAATGAGAGTGCGGCGGTGGGTTTGCGGTCGAGTGGACGGCTGCGTGCACAGCCCAACGCAGATGCCTCGCAACTCGAGCGTGCGATGTTGATCGCGCAACGTCGAGATGATCTCCAAGAGCAAGGTACGAGTTTACCTAGAAATTTATCATTACTAGCTTTTTCGGATGAAGATATTGTCGAGAAAGCGAGTAGTTTAGGAGTTTCCATGGGTAGCTCTAAAAAATCTGGGATTTCTGCGGCAAAACTTATTAAAGAAAATGAATTGCAGCGAGCTTTAACAATTCTGAATAAAAGTGATACGGTTATTGATAAGGAGTTTGTTGATTCTAGTAATCTGTTGGTATCCAAAGCTTCAAATCTATGTGAAGACTTGGTAGATGAGGAGAATTCTATGATTGATGATCAAGTTCATTTGATTCATGATACGAAAAAAAATCAATCACGTAGGAAAAAGTCTTATGACAGATCAAAGGTGCGAAGGAGCACTAGAATTAAACTGAAAAGAAACGTATCACAATGTTAGGGCTAAAAGGTTTGACTTGGAATAGTGAAGGCTTTAGGGACCCTGGAAAACATCTCTTTGTTAAAGAATCTATACGAGAGTATCATTTAGACTTCATTGCTTTGTTGGAGACAGGGAGGTCTAACTTTTCGATACCTTTCTTGCGAAGTCTGGCAGCCGGCAAGGATTTTGCTTGGTTTTGTTTACCGCCACATGGGCGGTCAGGAGGAATCCTAGTTGGTATTAATTCAGAAACTTTGCAAGTTAAAAATGTGGACTGCGGTGATTTTTGTGTCAAATTACATTTATGTTCAAAAAAGGATGGGTTTGAGTGGGTTTTTATCCCAGTATATGGTGCTGCGCAAGATTCACTTAAATACCTTTTCTTATCCGAGCTAGTCCGTATGTGTGAATCAGAACCACTTCCTATGTTGTTAGGGGGTGATTTTAATATTTTACGCAAACGCGAGGAAAAAAGTAACGACAATTATAATCCGCATTGGCCGTTTGTTTTCAATGCTATTATTGAAAGTTTAGACCTCAGAGAAATTGCTCTCTCAGGTCGTCAATTCACATGGGCTAATAGACGAGATACCCCGACTTTTGAGAAGTTGGATCGTGTCTTGGCGAGTATCGAATGGGAGCAAAAGTACCCGCTAGTTTCTGTGCGGGCTTTAACCCGTTCAGGTTCTGACCATACACCACTGTTAATAGACTCAGGACATCGTGCCCATATTGGGAATTCAGCGCGCTTCTCTTTCAAACTATCCTGGTTGCGTCAGGAAGGTTTTTTTGAGATGGTTGCTACCGAGTGGGGGAACGTCTCATTGGGTGATTCACCTATTAAAAATTGGCAAAATAAAATTCGACAGTTGCGTCATTTTTTAAAGGGATGGGCAAAAAATCAAAGTGGAAAATACAAAAAGGAGAAAGAAAGATTGTTTAAAATTATTGATGAATTAGACATAAAGGCTGAAACCTTTCCTCTCTCTGACATGGAAAAATCTGCTTTGCGAGATGCGCATGAGCGAGTTAATAACCTCATGCGAGATGAAGAGACTAAATGGGCTCAACGTGCTAAGGTCAAACATGTACAGGAGGGAGGGAATAACACGAAATATTTCCATCTCATTGCGAATGGAAAACATAGAAAGAAGAAAATATTCCAACTAGAGCAAGATGAAGGAACTATTGTGGGTGATGACAATCTTAAGGTTTATATAACGGAATATTACAAAAAATTATTTGGGGATCCTGATCATAATAGTGCCTCTATGATAGAGGACCAAGTGACGGATATACCACAGTTATCAACGGAGGAAAATGCGATCCTCACTGCAGATTTTACCGAGGAAGAAGTTTTTGAGGCTATTTCTCGGATGGAACATAATAAAGCTCCAGGACCAGATGGGTTTCCGGCGGAGTTTTACCAGACCTTTTGGAATATTATCAAAGTTGATGTAATGGCTTTGTTTGGCCAATTAAAACTAGGAGAGTTACCGTTGTTTAAATTAAACTTTGGGGTGATCACTCTCCTACCCAAAAAGGAAAATGCGGTGCAAATTCAGCAGTATAGACCTATTTGTCTTCTAAACGTGAGCTTCAAAATATTTACAAAGGTGGCCGCAAATCGCATTACAAAGTTGGCAGATAAAGTAATTAGACCAACACAAACAGCATTTATACCAGGTAGACATATTTTAGAAGGAGTGGTAGTGCTTCACGAGACCATTCATGAGCTTCACCGGAAAAAGTTGGACGGGATGCTCTTTAAAATAGATTTTGAAAAAGCCTATGATAAAGTAAAATGGCCTTTTTTACAGCAAGCTTTACGTATGAAGGGTTTTGATCCACAATGGTGTAGCTGGATCAAAGACTTTGTGCAAGGCGGTAGTGTGGGGATAAGGGTCAATGATGATATTGGCCATTATTTCCAAACGAGAAAAGGCTTGAGACAAGGTGATCCTCTTTCTCCAATTTTGTTTAATATCGTGGCTGATCTACTAGCTATCCTTATTGCTCGTGCCAAAGAGAATGGTCAAGTTGGGAGTCTTATCCCTCATCTGGTGGAGGGAGGAGTTTCTATACTTCAATATGCCGATGATACAATCCTTTTTATGGAACATGATTTAGCAAAGGCGGTTAATATGAAACTTATCCTTTGTATTTTTGAACAACTTTCGGGCTTAAAGATAAACTTTCATAAGAGTGAAATTTTCTGCTTTGGGAAAGCTAAAGATATGGAACAACAATACAAACAGATTTTTGGATGTGAATCTGGTTCCCTACCTTTTAGGTATCTCGGTGTCCCCATACACTATAGGAAATTACGCAATTCTGAATGGAATCCAGTTGAGAGCCGTTTTGTTGCAAAGCTAGGTTGCTGGCAAGGCAAACTACTCTCATATGGCGATCGCCTTGTGTTGATCAATTCAGTTTTAACAAGTCTACCAATGTTTATGCTTTCTTTTCTTGAAATCCCTAAGGGAGTAAGAAAGCGTTTAGATTTTTATCGATCTAGATTCTTTTGGCAATCTGATGAAACAAAGAAGAAATATAGGTTAACCAAGTGGAATATTATTTGTCGCCCGAAAGATCAAGGAGGTCTCGGCATTGAAGTACTTGAACTAAAAAATAAATGTTTGTTAAGCAAATGGCTTTTCAAGTTACTCTCAGAGGATGGTATGTGGCAGCAAATATTACATAATAAGTATCTTAACAATAAAACTTTGTCTCAAGTGGAGGCAAAACCTACTGATTCACCTTTCTGGAAAGGACTTATGAGAGTAAAAAATGATTTCTTTCAGAGAGGTTTCTTTGAGGTAGGAGATGGATTGACTGTGCGCTTTTGGGAAGATATATGGCTAGGTGACACATCTTTAGCACAACAGTACCCATCATTATATAACATAGTGCAACGGAAAAATGTTTTGGTTGCAAATGTTTTAGCGAATGCTCCCCTTAATATTGTATTTAGGAGAGTGTTGTCTGGTAATAAATGGAATGATTGGTTACATTTATGTCAACGCTTAATGATGGTTCAGTTGTCCGACAACCCGGATAAATTTGTTTGGAAGCTTACAACCTCACACGTATTTACAGTAAAATCTATGTATTTAGACCTAATGAATGGTCATACTAGATTCTTACGTACATATTTATGGAAGCTCAAGATTCCACTTAAGGTTAAAATTTTCATGTGGTTTCTAAATAGTAAAGTATTGTTAACAAAGGATAACCTAGCTAAACGAAATTGGCATGGGTGTATGAAATGTTGTTTTTGCGACTCTACTGAGACTGTCGAACATCTATTTCTCTCATGTCCTTTCGCTCGTATCATTTGGCGCATGCTCTTTTTCACTTATAATATACCACCTCCAACTAACATTACTAATATGTTCGGTAATTGGTTGAATGGTGTAGATAAACATGATAAAGCCAGAATACGTATTGGAGTATCTGCTTTATGTTGGTCTATTTGGACATGTCGAAATAATATTATTTTTAATAATCAGAAGGGAACTAATTTTTTGCAGGTTATTCGACTAGCTACCCATTGGATAGAGCTATGGTCTCTACTTCTCCCGGAGGATCAGCGGGAGCCTATGGTTACTGGATGCAACCGATTGCTGATGGTTGCACAGGACTTTTATTTCCAGGCTACTGGGTGGCGTCATATTAGTAGACTAGATGGTTAGCTATATGATGCCTCTTTTTTCCGTTGGTTGATTCATGTCTCAACGTTAGCGGATCCGTGATTGTAATATTTTAAATTTTTAAGACATCGTAATAAAAAAGGCTGTGTGCATCGCTTGATGCAGAGGCCGGGGCTATGCTCCATTTCGAAAAAAAAATCTTCGTACGGTATATTATGGAAATTTAGATTACTCGTCCAAGAATGTCATCCGTGTGATTCTTTGTAGTGCCAAATCATCCTTGGTACTTCCAAAAGCTGTAGAGATAGATGATCGTTCGGGTTGGGGCCGGATCGCCGAACCAGAGTTAGGATGATACGATGATACGGGGGCACAGGCGCGATCGGGTTGTAGATATGCCCCAGATAGATACCACAACACCAGACTGGCAAAGCATTTTGGTGCCGTGTAGTGTCAGTGTGCAGGCATCCCTGTTTCATCAAGCTTTCGGCGTGCTATGGACTGAGATCGATCAAGTTCCTGCAATCGATTGGCTGGACTGATACGTATTGGGAACTTGGTGTACTTGCGGCTCTCGTAATGGGAAGAGATAGTGCCGCCACCAGAAGCAATCACGGCACGGAAGGCATGCATCGGCGCTGGCATCATATCCCTCGATCTATCTATCTA
Source organism: Dactylis glomerata (assembly GCA_007115705.1). Classification (NCBI taxonomy): domain Eukaryota; kingdom Viridiplantae; phylum Streptophyta; class Magnoliopsida; order Poales; family Poaceae; genus Dactylis; species Dactylis glomerata. Next base: position 628,091 of record QXEO01000220.1, read on the forward strand.
ATCGATATCATCTCCCGAGCCCCACTTTGGTCGATCGGATGATCGCATCTGCCAGAGATCATGCTCATTGCTGATCCTGTTTTTCGAGCAAAGCCGACCAGACTGCTCCGTCGATAGCCATGAAAGTACGAGAGGTGGGATGCTCTTGCTTTGGGACGACTCTTTGCTTCAAATGTCAAACATTTTCGCTTCCGAATTTTGTCTTTCGGCGGATGTCCACATCCTCAACAATAGCAATGAGGGTGATTTCAAAATCACCACGGTTTATGGGCCTACGGCTAGCAACCGTAAAGATGACTTCTTTGCGGAGCTCATTACTCAGAAGCCACCGATTGGGGTGCGTTGGTTGGTCTTAGGCGACTTCAACCAAATTAGGCGGGCGAGGGACAAAAACAAAGCCAACGTTAACCGTAGCCGCATCAACCGCTTCCGGGACGCTTTGCAAGCTTGCGAGCTCCATGAGATTCATCTTCAAAATCGCCGCTTCACTTGGAGCAACGAGAGGGAAAACCCGACTCTTTGCAAATTAGACGCCTTCTATTGCAATAATGAGTGGGATGTTTGTTACAACACTCACGTCCTTACCGCTTTATCGTCTTCTCTTTCAGATCATTGCCCTCTTTTTCTCGCGGATGATAGGGGTCCAAGGAGGCCGCGGACCTTCAAGTTTGAAAACTTTTGGACCAAAGTGCCCGGGTTCATGGAAATTGTCAATCAAGCTTGGAATGCTCACTCAACACACGTCGGCCCTTACCATATTCTTTTCCACAAAATGAAAGGCACGGCCAAGGCTTTGTCCTCTTGGAGTAGGAAGCTTTTCTCCAACGCCAAGGTCATGATGCACGCCGCTTTGCTTGTCATCTTGCATCTTGACTTGGCGCAAGAATCTAGGGTCCTAAATGCCCTTGAGAGGGACCTTCGGGCAAAGCTAAAAAGGAAGGTCATTGACCTCGCGGTGGTGGAGCGTGCAAGGAGGAAGCAAAGCGCGCGTATTGCTAATATAAGAGAGAGCGACGCAAATACGAAGTTCTTCCACCTAAGGGTTAATGCGAGGCGAAGGAAAAACCACATCCACCGCATCAAGCACAACAATGGATGGGTCACCGACCATGGCGCCAAAGAGCAAATAATCCAAAACCACTTCACCTCGGTCATGGGTAGAGCAAACACACGCAATATTGATTTCAATTGGGAGTCGCTTCACTTCCAAGAGCCTAACTTATCAACTTTGGGCGACCCCTTCACCGAGGAGGAGGTCTTGAGGGCCATCTCTCAAATGCCTAGTGACAAAGCTCCCGGCCCCGACGGTTTCACCGGGGCCTTCTTCAAGAAATGTTGGGGAACCATAAAGAATGATATCATGGTGGTCATCGATCGTTTTGGGGAACTTCACGTTCACGGTTTCCATTGGCTCAACTCCGCTAATATTGCCCTTTTGCCAAAGAAAGAAGGTGCGGAGGAGGTCTCGGATTTTAGGCCCATTAGCCTTATTCATGCTATCGCTAAAATCATCGCCAAGATGCTTGCCACCCGCCTAGCTCCTCTCATGAATGAGCTCATCTCTAATGCCCAAAGTGCCTTCATTAAGAAACGGAGCATCCACGACAACTTCTTGTATGTTAAAAACCTTGCAACAAGATACACTAGGGCAAAGATTCTGACGCTTCTCTTCAAGCTTGACATTCGAAAGGCTTTCGACTCCGTTAGATGGGAGTACATTTTGGAGCTTATGCATAGAAGGGGCTTCCCTCCACGCTTTCGGGATTGGGTGGCCGCCCTTTTCTCTACCGCCACCTCCTGGGTGCTCCTCAATGGTGTTGCCGGGAGCCCCATTGCGCATGGCCGCGGCCTTTGGCAAGGGGATCCCCTATCGCCGCTCCTTTTTGTGCTTGCCATTGACCCTATCACTCAAATCCTCGAGGAGGCGACTCGGGTTGGGCTTCTTCGCAAGCTTAGGGGAAGAGAAGTCATTTTGCGTACCTCTCTTTATGCGGATGACGCGGCGGTGTTTGTGGCGCCGGTCAAGGAAGACGTTCAAAACCTTGCTTCCATTCTTCATCATTGCTGGCGCCAAGTTGACGCGGGAGGTTTTCTTCAATCTTTGGAAGTATTCTTCTTTAGCCCTGGCAACGGTGCCAGAAAAGAAGCTGCTGCATGTGGTTAACGTGGGAGTAGACTGTCCTTGTGCGTGGTGGATAACCAGCCCGTTGGGAACCCCAAGAGGAAGGTATGATGAGTATAGCAGCTAGTTTTCCCTCAGTTAAGAAACCAAGGTTTAATATCGGTCAGGAGAGGAGAGACAAACGACTGAAGGTGATGCGGAACCTGCACACACACAACCAAGTACTTTGTTCCCAACTTGCGATGAGGTTGTCAATCTCACCGGTTTGCTTGAAACAAAAATTATGAGCGTATCGAGTGGAAAATAATAAAGTATGCGAGTAAAGTAAACAGTGCGAGTAAAGTAAACAGGTGATAGCAATATGATGTAAATAGGATCAGGGTCCACAGTTCACTAGTGGTGTCTCTCCATAGATAAAACTAGTTGATACCCCGCGCGTTGCGGCGGGCATTAGAGATGATTTTCTTGGTATACATAAAATAGCATGAAGAGTCTATGAAAATAGTGTTTATTTGCAACCGTTATAAAGTGCAAGCCTATATCTACTTACTTAGTTACTTATCTTTGGTTGCACGTTGTTGGGAAATCATATATGAAAACAATAGCTCCTTAAGAGAATAGTCTATTTCCCTATACTACCACATGATTTCATCATTATCTTGATGATTAAATTTATACCATCCCTTTCAGTTTGTGATAGTGCATAGCTTATCATTGTATTTGTAAAGACAGTAATTATTTAGTTGCCACAGAAGAATTGATTCATACTCCACTATATGGGATTTTTCTGCTCCGATCCTTAGAAAAAACTTATCTCTCAGATAGTCTTTAAGACTATGTGGTCGCTACATTTTGCATCTGGATTACACACTGATGTATTCCAATTCTGTCCCCTCAGTTGTATATATAGTTCTGAATTCACTTCTTCACAGGTTTACTTTTTTTTTTGCGGGTAAAAGTAGATTTCATTAAGCTTTTATGATGAGGATACATGCACCAGAATGGATGCCTGGTTGCGGACAGGTGATTTTGCTTATCTTCTAACTTTCTTACCGTCACGTTGTTCCAGAGTTGTTGGTGTTGCTGTAACATCATAAGTTCGAAACCATCTTACAAGATTAAGCTGATTTAACGTTGTCTATCTTCAGGTACTTGAACCTGTTTTCCCCCCTTGTTGTTACATAGTGCTGAAGGTAAAGAAGCTGGAGAGATACCCGTGAGGAAATGTGGAAGCACTATGACGGGCATGCTCTCTGATGAAATGGACCGATGTTTCAGGCAGCTTGATAGTTGATGTCAATTGTCAAACAATCAGTGACCATACACAATAACTGATAGCTGGACACCAGTGTTGATTCTCTTTTTATTTGCTCTTTTGACTGTAACCTGTAACAGCCAAAAAAGAGTTAAGAAAGTACCGCATCAAGTCCGCAAAAAATTAGCCTTGTTCTCTACCTTCGGTCGCCGATGCCGGGAGGCCTTCGGGTCGAGGAGGTCGCCACCACTCCGCTGCGCTACGCTGTCCGTCGATGACCCGAGCGAGTTCGCTGCGTCATGCCGCGCCCGGAGAGGCAGACCACAGATGCCTGAAAATAACGAAGCTGGGCAGATAATGTTGTGTAAATTGTTGTTTTCTATAGATGCACATTTAGAACCCACGCCAAGGAGGACATTTATCTTAATTCTTTGATGCACGAAGGAGGTCAGTTCACGCATTAATTTTACCAATCTTCAGGCAAGAGAAAAGCATGATAGGTAGATGGATTATAGTAGATCAACACAGATCGGAGCAGCGATAAGCTCTACTACATGAAAAAAAAAGAACTTATCTTATCACATATGCATTACCACACATGAACTCTGTCAATCCATTGAAGTGGGATCGTCAGCACCAAAGTGAGCGACTCGCATCGATGTTGGCCGGAGAGATTCAGGAGGCATCAGCGGGTGAGAAGATGCATGCACCGTCCACGACAGTTTCGGCTTATCACCGCCGCGGCAGCAAAATGGCAACATCGGTGGCTCTATTGTTCGGGAAAACGATTGCGCTGCCTGTGGAGCCGTGCCTCATGTGATGGTGGGATATATAATGAGTGAGAGTGTAGATTGTAGAGAGACGTGGTGGGGAAACAGCGGAGGAGATGCATGGTTTAACGTTTGCGTTTTCGTCGCCAGTTACAGGAGAGGAAAAGAGAGAGACAATTGAAACTAACGGGAGCGGGAGCGTAAGAGACTTGAACACTAAATATCTCATGTGCATGAGCTTGAATCAAGCGGCTGCGCTGGCTAGGCAAGCGCTTGCAAATGCGTCAGGTGCTTGTGCGGCAACAGGTGGAGGGCTATTTAGTACAAACATAGGATGACCATTGATTTATAATCAGACGGATATAAACATTTAGAGTGACGTGGATGCAGCAGGTTTGAACTTGCAAACATTAAATTCACCATAGTGGGGATGAACTTTATAGATATTATAGATAACACATGCTGGGTAAACAAATTACAGTTGGGCAATTGATAGAATAAAGATAAACGTGATATATCAAGAAGATCACTATGAGATTTACTCTGGGCATTACAACAAAATACATAGACCGCCATCCAACTGCATCTATGACTAATAATCCACTCTCGGGGATATCAATCCGAACACCCCATGAGTATTAAGTTGCGAACAACAGATAATTGCATTAATCAAAGTGTGTAATGTAAACAAAGCATATGCCCTTGAGCATATGAATGTTGTTTTCTCCCTAGTAGCAACAGCACATCTACAACCTTAGAGGTTTCTGTCACTCCCCCAGGTTAAATAGAGGCATGAACCCACTATCGAGCATAAATACCCCCTCTTGGAGTCACTAGCAACTACTCGGCCAAGATAGCTACTAACAACGGAGAGCATGCAAGATCATAAACAACATAGAGATAACAAAAGATAATATTCAGTACAGCAACTTAATCATAAACACCAATATTCATCGGATCCCAACAAACCAAACATGTAGAATTACATAACGGTGATCTCAATCATGTAGGGCAGCTCATGAGATCTAAACATGAAGCACATGGTGGAGAAGACAACCATCTAGCTACTGCTATGGACCCATAGTCCAAGGTAGACTACTCACTCATCGCTCCGGAGGCAAGCATGGCGATGAAGAAGACCTCCGGTGGCGATTCCCCTCTCCGGCAGGGTGCCGGGAAGAGCTTCTGGACCCTCCCGATCTTCGGGTCGACAGCGGCGGCGGATCGCGATGTGTTCTGGAAAAGTGATCGGGTACTTAGGTTTTTTCCGTCGAGGGGTCTTTATAGGCGAAGGGGCGATGTCAGAGGAGGAGCCAGGCGCCCTCACGCAGGGCCCGCGCGGCCAGGCATGTGGGGCCCTGGTGGCCCCCCTCCTACTCCTCTTCGGATCTCTGGAAGCTTCCGGGTAAAATAAGACTTCAGGAACTTGTTTCGTCCAATTCTGAGAATATTTCCTGTGTATCACTTCTGAAACACAAAAACAGCAGAAAACAAGGAACTGACACTGTGGCAACTCGTTAATAGGTTAGTTCCGGAAAATGCATTAAAGTGCCACGAAGTGTAATGAAACAATAGGCAAATGGTGTAAAAACAAGCATGGAGCATCAAAAATTATAGATACGTTGGAGACGTATCAAGCATCCCCAAGCTTAACTCCTGCTCGTCCTCGAGTAGGTAAGTGATAACAAAGAATAATTTTTGAGGTGACATGCACCTACACAATCTTGATCATATATGTAAGCATTTGTGAGCTGGGATCATAAGAACTTAAAACATGGGCATGAAGATATAATCTTGACAATAAGAACTTAGCAACCATGTTGTAAACATGCAAATGAACACAAACAAAAGATCATGAAAATGAAACAATGAAAGTCAAACGTGTGTTCAAATCATAAGGAAAAACATACAAATGGTTTTCAGCTTGTCCTTCAAAGAGAGCAAAACATAAATGCATAGGACACCTTCAAGTTTAAGAGGGCGACTAGATACAAATAATTTGAGAACAACTAAAACCAACAATATGAATCAATCAATGAACTTTGGGACAATGCATATCACACTAAGAATGACAACTATGCTCTCTTAATGGTGCATAAAGAAATAAGGTGGTGACTCAACATAAAAGTGAAAGAAAGGCCCTTCGCAGAGGGAAGCAGTGATTGCAAGTTTTATAACCTTCAAAAATTATGGTACTTACCGGCTTTGAGCTCTCATTGCCCCCATCATAAGCATCTTGAATGGTTAAAGTTAATGCAAGAATAATTATGATGCATATGCTTGACAAATCATAAGTTGAAGACCTCGTGCCCCGTGAATACGAGTACCCAAACCTCATGCTACTTTACTTAGAGTCCCAAGCAAGGCTCTTGTCATTGTAAGTATATGCATATCATTGAGAACCGCCAATGGGGTACCTCCGTGCCCGATGACATGGAACAACCCACACCAAAATGACAGGACAAGCAGACAATGAACACCTCGACATCTCTTTTATTTGCCTTTTGTTTAGCTTTTTATTGTGAGATGCGTCGTCGTATGTTCACCATGGATATGCTGCAAATTTCAACCATGAATTATGCATGGCTTAGATTGGTGGCCCGGCGTTTCCCTAACACATATACAGACTCCATGATCCCCACAAGATTCCCAATTCATTTCACACCGCGGGCATCCATAAACAAAAGATCACGATATTAACTCAAATAAGAAGTGCAATGTTGAAAGCTTGCCCCATGACAGCATGGATGGGCTAGAATCCAACTTACAACTTGCAAGCATAACAACTCAACATAAGAGACCATAATGTCAAATTTTTAAGAACAGGAAAAAGTAAAGTGTGCCTTCCGGTTCGTGAGAGCTTTACTGACCGAATTTCTCATAACACTGGTAAGAGTTTAATTTGAAGAGAAAATAAAAGCAAGTCAAATTTACTTGGAATAGCAAATTGCTAGTAGGTATGTATGGTGGACACTTTGGAAAACTTTGGCTTTTAGGAGTTGGATGCACGAGTAGAGCTCATACTCAGTACAAGGCGAGGGCTAGCAAAAGACTGGGAGCGACCAACTAAGAGAGCAGTAATGGCCATAATCATGCAAAGCGACAAAGCGACATTAAAAGAAGCATAAGATGGCATCAAAAGTCAAAAACTAAATGATCATGAAGGCTATTGGCGACTTTGTAAGAGTCTAACATGTGTGAGCATGCGCCAAGTCAACCCAAATAAAGCATCAAGGAGAAAACCAAAATAATGCTTCCATACAATAAAAACAACGCATGATTTTTTTCAAAGGCTCATTAAGCAATCTCAGTTATTTGAGACAAGTCATGCTATAGCAAAACCACTAAGCATACTATCAAAAAGACATCAAGCATGACATGAAAAAGCCTAAGCCGCAGTCTACACAAGCTTCTTCTTGTACCACTATTTTGCACAAAGCTTTTTCTCTTTTCCAACACCATTTGAAATTTTTATAAACACCTCTTTTGATGAAAACCAATAAAGATCAGAGGTAAAAATACACCTTGATGAAAAGATATGACAAGGTCTGAACGCAAATCAAGGCAAAAATGAAAACCAAAAGCAGTAGCAGAAAAAGAAGAACGCTCAATTTTTAATAAGAGTGAAAACTAGAGCGTTCTTTGCAAATGAAAACGAGTACATCTCCTCCAAAGGAAATTTGTTGGGGTCCAACTATTTATTGCAGCAAACAAACAAACTAAACCAACTAAGAAAACTAAAACAACTGACGCTCCAAGAATAGGGATGGCACCCGCAGGGTATGGGTGCGGGTGGAACCACCCCATACCCATACCCATCTTCCTTGATCTTACCCATCACCCGTACCCATACCCGTCAACGGGTACAAAATTTTCCCATACCCGTCACCCGTCGCGATAAATGGGTACCCGTGGGAAAAAAATACCCGTATTTACAACACATCAGTTTGAGCAAAAAAATAGTCATAAACAACATATAACCATAATTTAATAACAACATATTATAAGCGACAACACATACTTGTGAACAGCAACACATTCTCATAAATAACCACACTTGCGCATAATAGCACCGTATTAATTTAGTATGATGATACTCCGGAGGCCCACATGTCAGACTATTAGATGGGTATCTGGGTATATGGGTATGGGTTTTAGGATCCCATACCCATATCCGCTCTACCCGATGGGTATAGATTTTTCCCATTTATATACCCATGGGTATTTTTTTGTCCCATACCCATACGTCTAATGGGTATTTACCCGGCGGGTACGTGGGTGACGGGTACCCATTGCCATCCCTATCCAAGAAAAACACATTGTGCATGAAGCAATAAAAATATAGTGTTTTGAAAGGTGACCTGATTTTTGCCGATGAAGAAGGGGTGCCTGGGGGCATCCCCAAGCTTTGACGCTTGTACTTCTTGGATATTTCTTGGGATGATGCATGGGCATCCCCAAGCTTGAGCTTTTGTCCATTCTTCAACTCATCTCATCATTCTCCAATCCCTACACTTGAAAACTTCCTTCATACAAAACTAAACACAATTCTATTAGCAACATTAGTGCAAGCATAACATATAATCAACCCTCGTTTTGCTTCAGGTTTCAACTCAAAACTATCACATATATAGCAAATACTACTGTAGCAACCTTCCAAAAAGTTCCGTGATCAAAAGAACTCAAAAGAAAGCAATAAAGTGGCAAACACAAATATTGACAGAAATCTGTCAAAACTGAACAGCTGACAAAGGTCGAATTTTTGAGGGGCTTTCTGTTGCTCAAATCAAAAAGTGTTCAACTAACAAAAGTTTGGATATAACCTGGGGCATATGCACAAGAAATCGCAGGTCCAAAAGATAAACAGAGAATTTATACGAATTTTTACGGTGCAGCACCGAAAACAGTTTCAGGACAGCAACATCCCCAAATCTTTACCTCGCTCAAATTAGAGGCTTCTCTTGGCACAAAAACGAAATAAACAAGATAAAGAGCGGTCATTACAGTAGTAATGACTTCCAAGACTCAAATAAAAGAAAAAGTACTGAAAAGAAAACATTGGGTTATCTCCCAAGAGTGCTTTTCTTTAACGCCTTTGAGCTAGGCGCAGAAAATTGCGAATCAAGTAATATCAAGAGATGAAGCATTAAGATCAACAACAGAGGTCTTGTCAATAAGGCATTGTATTTCATCCACATAAGTTTTTGAAGACCCTTTGTGATCATGCTTTGGTACACTATTCTCATCAAAAAGATTTTCAGGACAGATCCAGTCAAAATTATTTTCGAAAGCTTCACACAATCCCAAAAGCTTGCAAGGTATAGGTATCTCGGCCTCGTCATCGTTTGTACTAATAACCTTTATGGGTAAACCGAGTTTATCAAAACGTTTAAGAACTTTCCTAGCTTCAATAACGATATCCTTAAATTCTATACGCAAAGTTTCCAAGATAAAAGCTTTCTTTTCGGGATCCTCAATTTCATGAAGCTTAAGGAACATGTATTGCGTAAAAGGATTAAGACTGGCAAACCTAGTTTCCAACATGTGAACTAAATGAGCAGAAGCAACTTCAATACTAGGAGCTAGCTCAACCAAAGATTTTTCCTCAACTTCCTCAAGCATACTAATGTGATTAAAGAACTCCTCAATGTTACTTTTGCCAATAATCAAACCACTACCTACTGAGAGGTCCTCCAGAACGTACTTAGGGATCAACATGATAAACTAAAAGTAAAGAAATAACAACTACCAAGGATTCTAATTTTTTTTTTGGGTTTTTGATAAAAAGCGATGCAAGTAAAATAAATAAAGTAAAGCAAAACAATAAGAAAGTAAAGGATGTGTGTGCGAAAACTCCCCTTGCAAAAGTCTTCTACTTCCTCCCCGGCAACGGCGCCAGAAAAGAAGCTGCTGGCGCCAAGTTGACGCGGGAGGTTTTCTTCAATCTTTGGAAGTATTCTTCTTTAGTCCCCGGCAACGGCGCCAGTAAAGAAGCTGCTGCGTGTGGTTAACGTGGGAGCAGACTGTCCTTGTGAGTGGTGGATAACCAGCCCGTTGGGAACCCCAAGAGGAAGGTATGATGAGTATAGAAGCTAGTTTTCCCTCAGTTAAGAAACCAAGGTTTAATATCGGTCAGGAGAGGAGAGACAAACGACTGAAGGTTATGCGGAACCTGCACACACACAACCAAGTACTTTGTTCCCAACTTGCGATGAGATTGTCAATCTCACCGGTTTGCTTGAATCAAAGATTATGAGCATATCGAGTGGAAAACAATATAGTATGTGTGTAAAGTAAACAGTGCGAGTAAAGTAAACAGGTGATAGCAATATGATGTAAATAGGACCGGGGTCCACAGTTCACTAGTGGTGTCTCTCCATAGATAAAATAACACATGCTGGGTAAACAAATTACAGTTGGGCAATTGATAGAATAAAGATAAACGTGATATGTCAAGAAGATCACTATGAGATTTACTCTTGGCATTACAACAAAATACATAGACCGCCATCCAACTGCATCTATGACTAATAATCCACTCCCGGGGATATCAATCCGAACACCCCATGAGTATTAAGTTACGAACAACAGATATTTGTATTAAGCAAAGTGTGTAATGTAAACAAAGCATATGCCCTTGAGCATATGAATGTTGTTTTCTCCCTAGTAGCAACAACACATCTACAACCTTAGAGGTTTCTGTCACTCTCCCAGGTTAAATAGAGGCATGAACCCACTATCGAGCATAAATACCCCCTCTTGGAGTCACTAGCAACTACTCGGCCAAGATAGCTACTAACAACGGAGAGCATGCAAGATCATAAACAACATAGAGATAACAAAAGATAATATTCAGTACAGCAACTTAATCATAAACACCAATATTCATCGGATCCCAACAAACCAAACATGTAGAATTACATAACGGTGATCTCAATCATGTAGGGCAGCTCATGAGATCTAAACATGAAGCACATGGTGGAGAAGACAACCATCTAGCTACTGCTATGGACCCATAGTCCAAGGTAGACTACTCACTCATCGCTCCGGAGGCAAGCATGGCGATGAAGAAGACCTCCGGTGGCGATTCCTCTCTCCGGCAGGGTGCCGGGAAGAGCTTCTGGACCTTCCCGATCTTGGGTCGACGGCGGCGGCGGATCGCGATGTGTTCTGGAAAAGTGATCGGGTACTTAGGTTTTTTTCGTCGGGGGGTCTTTATAGGCGAAGGGGCGATGTCAGAGGAGGAGCCAGGCGCCCTCACGCGGGGCCCGCGCGGCCAGGGGCCTGGCCGCGCCACCCCTGCGTGTGGGGCCCTGGTGGCCCCCCTCCTACTCCTCTTCGGATCTCTGGAAGCTTCCGGGTAAAATAAGACTTCAGGAACTTGTTTCGTCCAATTCCGAGAATATTTCCTGTGTATGACTTCTGAAACACAAAAACAGCAGAAAACAGGGAACTGGCACTGTGGCAACTCGTTAATAGGTTAGTTCCAAAAAATGCATAAAAGTGTCACGAAGTGTAACGAAACAATAGGCAAATGGTGTAAAAACAAGCATGGAGCATCAAAAATGATAGATACGTTGGAGACGTATCAATCATTTTGGAGAGGTCACCGGCCTTTGCACCAACTTCTCGAAGAGCTCCGTCGTGCCGATCCGTTGTGAGGCCATTGATCTTGATGTTGTCCTTGAGGACATCCCGGCCATGCGTGCAACTTTTCCTTTGAGATACCTCGGTCCCCCGCTCTCGGTTTGGAGCCTTAGGAGAAGGGACTTCCAACACCTTGAGGACAAGTGTGCCAGAAAGCTTCCCACGTGGAACGGAAAGCTCATAAACATGGCCGGGAGGGTTTCCCTTGTCAAGTCGGTTCTCGCGTCCCAAGCAATCTATCATTTGACACCTCTTTCCATTCCGCCGGGTACAATGAAATTCATCAATAAGTTAGAGCGCGGTTTCGTGTGGGCGGCCAAGGAGATGGCTTCCGGAGCAAAATGCAAGGTGAATTGGGAAACCGTTTGTCGCCCTAAGCGCTATGGGGGCCTTGGCGTGCTCCACTTGGACAAGTTTGCCACGGCGCTCCGTCTTAGGTGGCCATGGCTTGAATGGAAGGACCGAAGTAAGATTTGGGCGGGCACCGGCAACCCTTGCAACGAGAAGGACATGGAGATTTTCTATGCGGCCACCACCATCACCCTTGGCAATGGGAGAAAGACCCCTTTTTGGAATGCGCCATGGCTTGCGGGGAGGAGGCCAAGGGACATTGCTCCAAAAAAATTTGAGATATGTAAGAGAAAAAATTGGAAGGTTTCTCAAGCCCTTCATGAGGATGAATGGATCACAAAGCTTAGCGGGGAGGCGACGCTTTCTCTCCAACACCTCACGCAATTTGTTCAACTTTGGGCCCTTATCAAAATGTGAACCTTGTTGAGCACACTGAGGATGACATTGTTTGGAAGCTTACCGGTAATGGGCAATACTCCGCGGCCTCCGCCTACAAGTTGCAATTCTTTGGTCTAATCGAATCTAGTATGCATAAGCTTGTGTGGAAAGCTTGGGCCCCTCCGAAAGTGAAGAATCATGCATGGCTTGTCCTTCAAAATAGGCTTTGGACGACGGATAGATTGAGGAAGCGAGGGTGGGACAATTGTGGGCTTTGTCCCCTATGCAAGCAAACCGAAGAAAGCAATAACCATCTATTCGTCCATTGCCGCTTCACCATTCGTATTTGGGAGTAAATTAGAGATTGGCTTGGCATTGTTGGCTTGCATCCAAGGCAATGGGCGGGCATCGATATCCATGATTGGTGGTCCACTTTGGTGGAAGGAACGAGCCCACATCGGAAAGGGTTGTCTTCGCTAGCTTTGCTAGTCGTTTGGGAGATTTGGAAGGAAAGGAACGCTAGGGTTTTCCGCAATAAGCTTTCGACTAATGTTGTAATTTTTGAGTTAATTAAAGCCGAGACTAGGCTTTGGACCCTTGCCGGGGCCAAGCGTTTGGGTGATTTGATGCCGGGAGAGTAGTTGTATTTTTTTTCGGTACCTTGAACTCTTGTTCTCTTCTCCTTAATTAATTGAAATGGGGGCAAAGCTTTTGTCCCCGCCAGTTTCAAAAAAAAAAGAAAGTACACCGCAGGTCGATCTCCATGGCCAGTTAAGGGGAGGATGCGATGTAGTCACTGTCGATCCATACATGCATCTATCTCGATCGTCAAGTATGTGCGTGACTGACCCGAGCTTATCGGACCTGTCTGCTAAAGGCAACGGCAGCACTACCGCCTTTGGGTAACATGCACGTGACGAGATCGAGCCTGTTGTTAGGAGCAGCCCAAATCTTCTGCGGAAAAGCTCATTTTGGCGATTTGGTTCCTCGATCGCGACCAAACATGCATCAACTAGCTTGGTGAAGGTGACATCCCTTGCCGGCCTGACCAGATATACTGGTTCGGTCCTAGCTAGCTAGACTGATAGATCGTCCAAGATCGTCATCTGCTGCAACTCATCTTGATGGATAGATGCCGGCCTGTGCATGCGACATTGCCAAGTGTCTGTGACGTTTACATGTATGCACATAGCATAACATCGTATGCAACTATGCATGCCTGCCGCCTGTTGAGACTATCGATCAAAGGCTCAAAGCATGCAGACGCAGAGGGTTAGCTGAAGCTTTTGACGTGACGGCCTTATCGGCCGGCATCCATCGGGGCCCATCGGCCGGCATCTTTATCGGCCAGGGAACGCAGTGCCGGTTTGTTGGCACCGGCCGATCGGCCGATGAGTACATACTTATGTCGTCTGGACTTGGGAGGCACTCCGGTAGCTAGGTCTTTCGTCCAGGGCTGATGTGAGCTTTAGACCTTTAGTCCCGGTCGTATTTTGGTCTAGGACTAATGCTCATATTAGTCACGGTTCCAGGAGCTACGGGACCAGTCAGTTTTAGTCCCGATTCAAACAGAACTTTTAGTCCTCGTTGAAGACATTAACCGGGACTAAATCTTTAGTCCTGGTTAGTGTCTCCGACCAGTAGTAAAGATAGCCATTTAGTCATCAATCAACAGCAACCGTCCTAGTGCAGCATCAGACAACACAATGTCAATACAAAGTGGTCACACCACAGGGGGGAGCAACAACCAACATGAGCAACACTTTCACCCCTTTTCTGTTGGCTTACTCCCTCCGTTCTCAAAAGAGTATACTTCCAACTATCTTTGAGAGTCAAACTTTTTAAAGTTTGACCGTGTTTATATAAAATGCCCCAACATTTATGTCACCAAATTAGTGTCATTAGACTCATGATGAAATACATTTTCATCATATAGTTTTCTCTTTTGATAAATATTGTTACTTTTTTGCAAAAACTTGGTCAAATAGAAAAGTTTGACTCTCTAAGAAAGTTGAAAGTCCCTCTTTCGTGGACGAAGGGAGTACGACGGAATCGCATTATGTCTGGATGCATTGAGAGTTAGCATTCTAGCTAGCTTTGTCGACTGTTTACATCGATTGAGTTAACGTTTTTATTCCTGGCTCATCAGGTTTGGAGCGCGGCTTCCGAAGATATCAAACAGCCAACAGGTTTGGAGCGCGGCTTCCGAAAAAATATAATTATGTGTTATCAACGTCTAAGGGTTAATAGAATTGATAGCATACTATTATCAAAACTTATGAGCACAGTTTTGGAAGCTAAGGCCATGTACAATGGAAGTGCTTAGAGGGGGTGCTTACTAAAATAAACCAAGCATTTTGCTAAGCATTGGTGCTTAGTTAGGCATCTGTCTAGTCTATATAAGCACCAGTGCTTAACTAAAAACCGGTTTATTAACCTAAGCATCTCCCCTAAGCACCTAGCATTGTAGATGCCCTAATAGGGAAAGAACGAAGAAGTTAAGCGTGCTGACGGTGGAGCAGTGTGAGGATGGGTGACCGACCGGCAAGTTTGACCACGAGTATGTACTTTAACATGAGAATAGGGGTAATTAGAGATTAGAGATTTAACTGTCAAACAATTCAAAAATCTGAAAATAGGGAAATTCAAAAAAAGAGAAATAAATTCAAAAAAATTCAAAAAATTCAAATGGACCTTTAGTCCCGGTTGGTAGAGGGTCCTCCAGCCCAGCATGCGACCCGGGCCACGTCGAGGACCTTTAGTCCCGTTTTGTGGCCAACCGAGATAAAAGGGGGAGCCTTTAGTCCCGATTCTGTAGTCCCGGTTTTTACAACCGGGACTAAAGGCCCTTCCCAACCAGGACTAAAGGCCCTTTTTTCTACTAGTGATCGGGAAGCGGTCAGGGTGATCGGTAAGAGCATGCGGAGGCAGATGAAAGGACACAGATGTCGCCTAGAGGGGGGGGGGGTGAATAGGCGATATCAAATTTTACGAATGGCTTGAACAAAAGCGGAATTAAACTAGCGTTTATTTTGTCAAGCACATAAAACCTAAATAAACTAGGCTCACCTATGTGCACCAACAACTTATGCTACGCAATACAAGTAACAAGGTGATAGCAAGATATATGACTTCAAGCACGAAGGCTATCACAATGTAAAGTGCATAAGTAAAGGGCTCGGGTATAGAAATAACCGAGGCACGCGGAGACGATGATGTATTCCCGAGTTCCTCCCTTGAAAGGGAGTACGTCTCGTTGGAGGGGTGTGGTATCGCCACAAAGGCCTAACCAACGCCACAAAGGCCTCACCCTATTCTCCGGTGTGAGCTTGCGCCACAAAGGCCTAGCTCACTCTTCCACTAAGGGGTTCCTCAAGGCGGAACCGGGCCTTTACACAAAGCTTGGGGCACGCATCCACAACTTAATTGGAGGCTCCCAAGAATAGCCACAAAGGCACCACAAAGCCACAAAGCCGTCTAGGGTTCCAAGAACCCAAGAGTAATAAGCTCACAAACTTTCACTTACTCGAATCTCCGGGGAGAACTCAAACCGATGCAACTTATGCAATGGCAAGAGCACACAAAGTGCTCAAATCCTTCTCACCCAAATTTCACCAAAGCAACTAATGCTATGGAGAAATATGAGAAGAAGAACAAATGGAGGAAAACCACACAAGTCTCCAAGATCTAGATCCCAAGATGTTCCCCTCACTTAGAGGAGAGATTGATTGGTGGAGTTGTAGATCTAGATCTTCTCTTTCAAATCCCTCAACAAGATTCAAGAAATATGGGAGGGATAGAGAGTAATTGCAAGCTCTTGAAGGTCAAAACAATGGAGGAGAGAGAGACAAGCAACCAGCCACAAGGAGGAAGAAGGGGAGGGGTATTTATACCCCCTCCCATAAAACTGACCGTTACAGCGTCCCAGGCCGGATTATCCGGCCCCCTGGCCGGAATATCCGCCCCCCTTACTGGGTGACGCGCCCAAAAGTCCTTAGCAGAAATTCCGAAACGAAATCTTCGAGGGGGGGCGGATAATCCGCCCCCTGGCCGGAATTTCCGGCCACGTATCTGGGTGACGCCGAGCAGAAAATGCAATACAAAAACGGTGATAACTTTTTCATCCGGACTCCGTTTTCGATGATCGTGGGCTCGTTGGAATCACCACAACGAGTTCTACAACTTCATCCATAGAAAAATCATAGTCCAACAAGGGAGGATAAAACCAAATGATGAAAGGTTTAACTTCTCTTTGAAGACAAATCGGTAAAACCTCCAAACATCAAAAACGCAATAAGAGTTTCATGCAAAATCCGTTTTTGATGAGCTAGAGCTTGTCATGGAAATAACCACAAGCTCTAGAACCTCACATGGATAAAACCCAAATAAGAACCAAGAAAGATGATGCCAAGTATGCAAAGGTTTGAGCTCTCTCCGAACGATACAATTAAGTTACTCACTCGAGAGCCCCTCTTGATAGTACGGCTACCGATCCTATAACCCGGTCTCACAAATAACACCATGAGACCGGTAAGAAAGAAACCCTAACACTATCATACCTTTGCCTTGAGCATTCCACTTGAGGTGGATAAAGACGATCTTGATCTTCTCAAGTTGGACCACCTTTCTTGATTGAGCTTGCTTGGTGAAGTCTTGCGGATTGCTCCCCCATACTCTACTATGGAAGAGACTCTCTTTAAGCATATCTTCACATATCCATGATCACAATATAGATGGCAAGATTCAAGCATATGTTCTCTTCTAGTTGCTCATCTTGAACTTGCGCTTTGACTTGATCAATCCTCGAATCAATTCTTCTTTCTCCATAATGATGGTGTCTTGAGGATACACATGAGAGCTTGATACGTCTCAAACGTATCTATAATTTTTGATGCTCCATGCTTGTTTTTACACCATTTGCCTATTGTTTCGTTACACTTCGTGGCACTTTTATGCATTTTCCGGAACTAACCTATTAACAAGCGCCATAGTGCCAGTTTCCTGTTTTCTGCTGTTTTTGTGTTTCAGAAGTGATACACAGGAAATATTCTCGGAATTGGACGAAACAAGTTCCTGAAGTCTTATTTTTCCCGGAAGCTTCCAGAGATCCGAAGGAGAGACGGAGAGGGGCCACCAGGGCCCCACACATAGGGCCGGCGCGGCCAGGCCCCTGGCCGCGCCACCCTTGTGTGAGGGAGCCTGGCTCCACCTCTGACATCGCCCCTTCGCCTATAAAGACCCCCCGACGGAAAAAACCTAAGGACCCTATCAGATTTCTAGAACACATCGCGATCCGCCGCCGCCGTCGACCCGAAGATCGGGAGGGTCCAGAAGCTCTTCCCGGCACCCTGCCGGAGAGGGGAATCGCCACCGGAGGTCTTCTTCATCGCCATGCTTGCCTCCGGAGCGATGAGTGAGTAGTCTACCTTGGACTATGGGTCCATAGCAGTAGCTAGATGGTTGTCTTCTCCACCATGTGCTTCATGTTTAGATCTCATGAGCTGCCCTACATGATTGAGATCACCGTTATGTAATTCTATGATGTTGGTTTGTTGGGATCCGATGAATATTGGTGTTTATGATTAACTTGCTGTACTGAATATTATCTTTTGTTATCTCTATGTTGTTTATGATCTTGCATGCTCTCCGTTGTTAGTAGCTATCTTGGCCGAGTAGTTGCTAGTGACTCCAAGAGGGGGTATTTATGCTCGATAGTGGGTTCATGCCTCTATTTCACCTGGGGGAGTGACAGAAACCTCTAAGGTGGTAGATGTGCTGTTGCTACTAGGGAGAAAACAACATTCATATGCTCAAGGGCATATGCTTTGTTTACATTACACACTTTGCTTAATGCAATTATCTGTTGTTCGCAACTTAATACTACTGGGGTGTTCGGATTGATATCCCCGGGAGTGGATTATTAGTAATAGATGCAGTTGGATGGCGGTCTATGTATTTTGTTGTAATGCCCAGAGTAAATCTCATAGTGATCTTCTTGACATATCACGTTTATCTTTATTCTATCAATTGCCCAACTGTAATTTGTTTACCCAGCATGTTATTTTATCTATGGAGAGACACCACTAGTGAACTGTGGACCCTGGTCCTATTTTAATCATATTGCTATCACATGTTTACTTTTCCCGCACTGTTTACTTTACTCGCATATTATTACTATTTTCCACTCGATACACTCATAACCTTTGTTTCAAGCAAACCAGTGAGATTGACAACCTCATCGCAAGTTGGGAGCAAAGTATTTGTTTGTGTGTGTGCAGGTTCCGCATCACCTTCAGTCGTTTGTCTCTCCTCTCCTGACCGATATTAAACCTTGGTTTCTTAACTGAGGGAAAACTAGCTGCTATACACATCATACCTTCCTCTTGGGGTTCCCAACGGGCTGGTCATTCACCACGCACAAGGACTGTCTGCTTCCACGTCAACCACATGTTAGCAGCTCTTTTTCTGGCGCCGTTGCCGGGGAGGAAAGAATACTTCTGCGAGGGGAGTTTTCGCACACACATTCTTTACTTTGTTATTGTTTTGCTTTACTTTATTTATTTTTACCTGCATTGCTTTTTATCAAAAACCCCAAAAAATTAGAATCCTTGGTAGTTGTTTTTACTTGTTTACTTTCGTTTTGCTGAAATGGGTACTCCTGAAAACACCAAGTTGTGTGATTTTGCTAGCACGAACAATAGTGATTTTATCTGCACTCCTATTGCACCACCTGTTCCTGCTACCACCTTTTATGAGATTAAGCCTGCTTTGTTGAACCTTGTTATGAAAGAGCAATTTTCTGGTGCTAGTACTGAAGATGCTGCAGCTCATCTCAACAATTTTGTTGAGCTATGTGAGATGCAGAAATATAAGGATGTTGATAGTGATATTATTAAGCTCAAGTTGTTTCCTTTTTCTTTGAGTGGAAAAGCTAAAGATTGGTTGCTGTCTTTGACTAAGAATAGTATTGATTCATGGGCTAAGTGTAAGGATGCTTTTATTGGTAGATACTATCCTCCTGCTAAGATTATATCTCTGCGTAGCAATATTATGAAGTTTACTCAGTTTGATAATGAACATGTTGCTCAGGCTTGGGAAAGAATGAAATCTATGATAAAGAATTGCCCCACTCATGGACTGACTACTTGGATGATTATCCAAACTTTTTATGCAGGACTGAATTTTCTTTAAGGAACCTACTTGATTCAGCTGCTGGAGGCACTTTTATGTCCCTTACATTGGGCGCCGCATCAAAGCTACTCGACAACATGATGGTAAATTATTCCGAATGGCACACCGAGAGAGCTCCACAAGGTAAGAAGGTAAATTCTGTTGAGGAAACCTCTTCCTTGAATGATAAGATTGATACCATTATGGCTATGCTTGCTAATGATAGGACTCATGTTGATCCTAGTAATGTTCCTTTGGCCTCTTTGGTTGCTCAAGAAGAGCATGTTGATGTGAATTTCATTAGGAACAATAATTTTAATAACAGTGCTTATAGGAACAATCTATTATATACTAAAAGCATAATACGGTGGTCTAAAATAGAGACACCACGTTGATCCACATCATTAAAATTTTATTAGCCGTTAGATCTATATTTTAATGATCAAGATTGAAAGATTTTACGTAACAGAGTAACAGGTATAAACACATATTTTGTAGACAGCTTGACACGTACTAGGAAAAAAAGAGTCCATAAGAAAGAAAAAAAGTGTCCAGAAAATATACGTGAGACCGTCCATAGCAACAAAAAAAAGGAGTCTAGAGGATGTACGGCTCCAACATAGATTTGCTTAAACAAAATGATTATCCAATTTATGCACGTGACCTACGTAAAGCTAACGCTACAGCTGATTTGCATTAATATAACTGCCGATCAATAATTTCAATGATTTATAAGGATATGAATATCAAATATACAAAAATAATAAATATGAAAAAGTTTAATTAACAATGCATTTAAATTGAGTCCGTACATGTCGACATCTTTGCGCACACCTATTTTTAGCACCAAATTTATCTTTTTTTTGCACTGGCCACCGAGTAAGTTGATTTTTGTGAAGCGACTTTGTGCTATGGGTGTGTGAATTTTTTGTTTGCATTTTTATGACATGTTAAAAGACATTAAATAAAGGAAGCACACCAACTTTTATGACATGAGTGCATTGACGTGAAGTCGTGAAGAACACACCGACCTATCATAAGTAAATTACAAATGAGAAATTGATTAGTACCTTCCGAGCCACCTTTATCATTTCTAAAGTTGAACAGAACAACTAGAGAATGGAACGAATGGAACTGTAAATGATTATTTGGCCGTATATCTTTTTTGTATGATAGAAAACTTGCTCCATAATAGGAGAAATCAAACAAAATCTTTCTTATTTCCAATGACAACGCAAAATCAAACTCCTGAAAGAACATTTTGCTCCTATCAGACGTTTGTGTTCATATGGTCACAGATACAACACAACGATTATTCTTACCTAAATTATTTTTGATAATATCGTATTAATCCCCACGATCTAGAACTATCGCAAAAAAAATAGTACAATGCAAAAAGGTCTATGTGTGGAAAATTATCACAGAAATTAAAAACTTGCACCATCAATGTAATGTAATGTAGCCAATCTTTATTATTGGACAAATCTACAACTTCTCATTCAAGCGGATGGTGCACACCAAACTGATTATTCATACCAAAAAACTAAACGAAAAACATCAAAATCTACTACAATATGAATTTCTTGCATTTATCAAATATGTACATAAAGTACATTACACTAACAAATGAGACATACTAGAAATTCTAATAAAGGGAAAAACTTCTAACTACCAATTAATTGACCCATTTTGATAAGTGGACCAAAACTCTCTAGATATTCATAAGTTCTCCTCAACAAATAATTCTTGATTCGTCATCATATAGAACTTGAAGTATCCATATCACAAAAGCAGAAATATTAAAAAAGCATAATGTGGCACAGGAAATACATGCACGCAAGGAATTCGCACGTCAAAGCGAAACATCTACTACCATTAGTCTGGCGGATCATATTTTTATTAGTAGACCACAAAAGAAGATTATCATAACTATGCATACTAATACATAGACCAATATTAATATATCCAAGTAGATCCCAATCAAAATATTTTGATAGTTGTACTTAGGCATTCACAATCATAGATCGTCATAAATATAATTATGCGCCTGTCACAACCGTAGATCTTCATAAAGCATATTATTTCTAATAATTATTAATAATAGAACAATACAATACAATTAAAGGATTTCATAAGTGTAAACCATCAAACTACTTTACAATAGATCCTAAGTATTAGTTGGATACTTGCACTGCAACAATGTATATGTTGCACACGGTATAAGAATGTTGCACTTGACAGTAGACACACTAATCCAAACTCGATGACCCTTGTGGATACAATAATTTACCAGTGTTGATTTGGAAGGCACCCACATGAAAGTCAGCAGAGGAGTATGCTAGGCTCAATGCTTGCTAAATTTAACGGATTAAAGCTCAACAAGCAGTTAATTCATTCATTTTATCCTGAACATTATGAAGATGATAAGAATCGCCAGGATGCATCGATTGCTCTGTACATCTTTTTTAGTGTAACAAGGTCAACTAGATTGGTGCTCCTTAATTGATTTTGAGCTTTACGACATGTCCATCCATAATCTATTGGCATAGTTTTTCAAGGACATATCCTAGAAGCTGTATCGGTTTCATAGAAGAAGGACCAAAATGGCTGGTACAACGCCTAGAAGGTTAACCTGTTACAAACACAACGCCACACAACTTACAATATAACCCACCTATACAAAGAGGACTCATTAAGTTAAAAATATAAAGCAAAAGATGTGAATATGGGTTGAGGATCATTTATTAGACATATGCTTTTTAGAGTAAAATGATGATAGTGACATCACTATAAAAAATATTAATACAAACAAATTGGGCTGCTCTTCAATATCCATAACGAGCTGCAACCATTATTTTTTAAAAGAATGTTTGGTTCTTTTAGAAATTCTAACGTGGACTGCTTAAATTTGAGGTTTCTCAATCTCTGAAAGTTTTGTTAGTCAGATTTTTTTAAGGATAGAATTTTAGAAAGGATGTACGGTCGATGAGTTCCTATGGTTATATTATATTGTCCATCACAAAAAATACATGAATATGTAAATGTGTTTCTTGATCACTTTTGACATATTGAATATTATGCTACTCTCTCACACTATAGAAAAAAGATAAAGGTGATGTCCTCGCATTTGCGAGGGCCACGTTGCTAGTTTTGCTAGTAACAATTATAGGCCGTATCCTTCTACCAATGGTAATGGTTATGGTAATTTTTATGGTAACTCCTACAACAACACTAGGGCCGCGCCCTCCGAGCTTGAGGTAATGCTCAAGGACTTCATCGGTAAGCAAACTGCTTTTAATAAGTCTGTTGAGGAAAAGTTAGGCAAAATTGATATTCTTGCTTCTAAGGTTGATAGCCTTGCTCATGATGTTGAACTTCTGAAACTAAAAGTGTTCCCTAATGATGTGAAAGAGAACAATGTTTTTGCTACCGCTAATGCTATTCAAGTTGGAATTGATGAAAATATTAGATTGTTAGCGGAATTGCATGCCAGGTGGGAAAGATAAGATGAGATGGCTAGAGAGATAAAGGTATGTACTATTACTACCTCTAATGATGTTATTCCTACTGGTACCAATCCTCTCACTTTGATTGGTGTAGAGAAAACTCCCACTCCTTGTGTTAAAAAGCCTAAAACTGCCAAAACTTTTTCTCAAAAGAGTGCTGAAATTTTTCGGAGTGTGGGAGATGATAGCTCTACTTGTTTTAATGATTTTGATGTTGATGGCTGCAATATATCTGAAGTTATTTTGTTCTTGCAAAAGCTTGCTTTGACTCCCAATGCTAGTTCTTTAAATGTTGCTTTTACTAAGCATATTACCAATGCTCTCATAAAAATTAGGGATGAAAAGTTGAAGCAGAAAGCCTCTGTTCCCAAGAAGTTAGAAGATGGTTGAGAACCCATCATTGATATGCATGTTAATGGTTATGATTGCCATGCTTTATGTGATCTAGGTGCTAGTATTTCTATCATGCCTAGAAAGATTTATGACATGCTTGATTTACCACCGCTTGAAAAGTGCTATTTTGATGTTCCCATTGCTGATGTTGCTAAGAAGAAACCTTTGGGAAGGATTAATGATGTTCTTATTGTGGTTAACAATAACCTTGTTCCCGTTGATTTTCTTGTTATGGACGTTGAATGCCATGCTTCATGTCCTATTATTTTGGGAAGACCCTTTCTTCGAACTGTAGGTGCTATCATTGATATGAGGGAAGGCACAATCAAATATCAATTTCCACTAAAGAAAGGTATGGAACACTTCCCTAGGAAAAGAAAGAAATTACTTTTTGACTCTATTCTTAGAGCAAATTATTATCTTGATGCTTCATCACTTGATATTACTTGATTCGCAATTTTCTGCGCCTAGCTCAAAGGCGTTAAAGAAAAGCACTCTTGGGAGATAACCCAATGTTTTCTTTTCAGTACTTTTTCTTTTATTTGAGTCTTGGAAGTCATTACTGCTGTAATTACCGCTCCTTATCTTGTTTATTTCGTTTTTGTGCCAAGAGAAGCCTCTAATTTTAGTGAGGTAAAGATTTGGGGATGTTGCTGTCCTGAAACTGTTTTCGGTGCTGCACCGTAAAAATTCGTATAAATTCTGTGTTTATCTTTTGGACCTGAAATTTCTTGTGCATATGCCCCAGGTTATATCCAAACTTTTGTTAGTTTAACACTTTTTGATTTGAGCAACAGAAAACCTTTCAAAAATTCGTCCTTTGTCAGCTGTTCTGTTTTGACAGATTTCTGCCAATATTTGTTTTTGCCACTTTATCGCTTTCTTTTGAGTTCTTTTTTATCATGGAACTCTTGTGGAAGTTGCTACAGTAGTATATACTTTATATGTGGTGGTTTTGGGTTGAGACCTGAAGCTAAAAGAGGTTGAATATATTTTATGCTTACACTAATGTTGCTAATAGAATTGTGTTTAGTTTTGTATGAAGGAAGTTTTCAAGTGTAGGGATTGGAGAATGATGAGATGAGTTGAAGAATGGACAAAAACTCAAGCTTGGGGATGCCCATGCATCACCCCAAGAAATATCCAAGAAGTACAAGCTTCAAAGCTTGGGGATGCCCCCGAGGCACCCCTTCTTCATCGGCAAAAATCAGGTCACCTTTCAAGACACTATATTTTTATTGCTTCATGCACTATGTGTTTTTCTTGGAGCGTCAGTTTTTTTAGTTTTCTTAGTTGGTTTAGTTTGTTTGTTTGCTGCAATAAATGGTTGGACCCCAACAAATTTCCTTTGGAGGAGATGTACTCGTTTTCATTTGCAAAGAACGCTCTAGTTTTCACTCTTATTAAAAATCGAGCGTTCTACTTTTTCTGCTACTGCTTTTGGTTTTCGTTTTCGCCTTGATTTGCATTCAGACCTTGTCATATCTTTTCATCAAGGTGTATTTTTGCCTCTGATCTTTATTGGTTTTCATCAAAAGAGGTGTTTATAAAAATTTCAAATGGTGTTGGAAAAGAGAAAAAGCTTTGTGCAAAATAGTGGTACAAGAAGGAGCTTGTGTAGACTGCGGCTTAGGCTTTTTCATGTCATGCTTGATGTCTTTTTGATAGTATGCTTAGTGGTTTTGCTGTAGCATGACTTGTCTAAAATAACTGAGATTGCTTAATGAGCCTTTGAAAAAAATTATGCGTTGTTTTTATTGTATGGAAGCATTATTTTGGTTTTCTCCTTGATGCTTTATTTGGGTTGACTTGGCGCATGCTCACACATGTTAGACTCTTACAAAGTCGCCATTAGCCTTCATGATCATTTAGTTTTTGACTTTTGATGCCATCTTATGCTTCTTTTAATGTCGCTTTGTCGCTTTGCATGATTATGACCATTATTGCTCTCTTAGTTGGTCGCTCCCAGTCTTTTGCTAGCCCTCGCCTTGTACTGAGTATGAGCTCTACTCATGCATCCAACTCCTAAAAGCCAAAGTTTTTCAAAGTGTCCACCATACATACCTACTAGCAATTTGCTATTCCAAGTAAATTTGACTTGCTTTTATATTCTCTTCAAATTAAACTCTTACCAGTGTTATGCGAAATTCGGTCAGTAAAGCTCTCACGAACCGGAAGGCACACTTTACTTTTTCCTGTTCTTAAAAATTTGACATTGTGGTCTTTTATGTTGAGTTGTTATGCTTGCAAGTTGTAAGTTGGATTCTAGCCCAGCCATGCTGTCATGGGCAAGCTTTCAACATTGCACTTCTATTTGAGTTGATATCGTGATCTTTTGTTTATGGATGCCCGCGGTGTGAAATGAATTGGGAATCTTGTGAGGATCATGGAGTTTTTATATGTGTTAGGGAAATGCCGGGCCGCCAATCTAAGCCATGCATAATTCATGGTGGAAATTTGCAGCATACCCATGGTGAACATTCGACGACGCATCTCACAATAAAAAGCTAAACAATATAGCAAATAAAAGAGATGTCGAGGTGTTCATTGTCTGCTTGTCCTGTCATTTTGGTGTGGGCTTGTTCCATGTCATCGGGCACGGAGGTACCCCATTGGCGGTTCTCAATGATACACATATACTTACAATGACAAGAGCCTTGCTTGGGACTCTAAGTAAAGTAGCATGAGGTTTGGGTACTCGTATTCACAGGGCACGAGGTTTTCAACTTATGATTTGTCAAGCATATGCATCATAATTGTTCTCGCATTAACTTTAGCCATTCAAGATGCTTATGATGGGGGCAACGAGAGCTCAAAGCCGGTAAGTACCATAATTTTTTAAGGTTATAAAACTTGCAATCACTGCTTCCCTCTGCGAAGGGCCTTTCTTCTACTTTTATGTTGAGTCACCACCTTCTTTCTTTATGCACCATTAAGAGAGCATAGTTGTCATTCTTAGTGTGATATGCATTGTCCCAAAGTTCATTGATTGATTCATGATGATTGGTTTCACTTGTTCTTAAATTACTTATATCTAGTCGCCCTCTTAAACTTGAAGGTGTCCTATGCATTTATGTTTTGCTCTCTTTAAAGGACAAGCTGAAAACCATTTGTATGTTTTTCCTTATGATTTGAACACACGTTTGACTTTCATTGTTTCATTATCATGATCTTTTGTTTGTGTTCATTTGCATGTTTACAACATGGTTGCTAAGTTTCTTATTGTCATGATTATATCCTTAATGCCCATGTTTTAAGTTCTATTGATCCCAGCTCACCAATGCTTACATATATGATCAAGATTGTGTAGGTGCATGTCACCTCAAAAATTATTCTTTGTTATCACTTACCTACTCGAGGACGAGCAGGAGTTAAGCTTGGGGATGCTTGATACGTCTCAAACGTATCTATAATTTTTGATGCTCCATGCTTGTTTTTACACCATTTGCCTATTGTTTTGTTACACTTCGTGGCACTTTTATGCATTTGCCGGAACTAACCTATTAACAAGCGCCACAGTGCCAGTTTCCTGTTTTCTGCTGTTTTTGTGTTTCAGAAGTGATACACAGGAAATATTCTCGGAATTGGACGAAACAAGTTCCTGAAGTCTTATTTTTCCCGGAAGCTTCCAGAGATCCGAAGGAGAGACGGAGAGGGGCCACCAGGGCCCCACACACAGGGCCGGCACGGCCAGGCCCCTGGCCGCGCCACCCCTGTGTGAGGGAGCCTGGCTCCACCTCTGACATCTCCCCTTCGCCTATAAAGACCCCCCGACGGAAAAAACCTAAGGACCCGATCAGATTTCCAGAACACATCGCGATCCGCCGCCACCGTCGACCCGAAGATCGGGAGGGTCCAGAAGCTCTTCCCGGCACCCTGCCGGAGAGGGGAATCGCCACCAGAGGTCTTCTTCATCGCCATGCTTGCCTCCGGAGCGATGAGTGAGTAGTCTACCTTGGACTATGGGTCCATAGCAGTAGCTAGATGGTTGTCTTCTCCACCATGTGCTTCATGTTTAGATCTCATGAGCTGCCCTACATGATTGAGATCACAGTTATGTAATTCTATGATGTTGGTTTGTTGGGATCCGATGAATATTGGTGTTTATGATTAAGTTGCTGTACTGAATATTATCTTTTGTTATCTCTATGTTGTTTATGATCTTGCATGCTCTCCATTGTTAGTAGCTATCTTGGCCGAGTAGTTGCTAGTGACTCCAAGAGGGGGTATTTATGCTCGATAGTGGGTTCATGCCTCTATTTCACCTGGGGGAGTGACAGAAACCTCTAAGGTGGTAGATGTGCTGTTGCTACTAGGGAGAAAACAACATTCATATGCTCAAGGGCATATGCTTTGTTTACATTACACACTTTGCTTAATGCAATTATCTGTTGTTCGCAACTTAATACTACTGGGGTGTTCGGATTGCTATCCCCGGGAGTGGATTATTAGTCATAGATGCAGTTGGATGGCGGTCTATGTATTTTGTTGTAATGCCCAGAGTAAATCTCATAGTGATCTTCTTGACATATCACGTTTATCTTTATTCTATCAATTGCCCAACTGTAATTTGTTTACCCAACATGTTATTTTATCTATGGAGAGACACCACTAGTGAACTGTGGACCCCGGTCCTATTTTAATCATATTGCTATCACCTGTTTACTTTTCCCGCACTGTTTACTTTACTCGCATATTATTACTGTTTTCCACTCGATACACTCATAACCTTTGTTTCAAGCAAACCGGTGAGATTGACAACCTCATCGCAAGTTGGGAGCAAAGTATTTGTTTGTGTGTGTGCAGGTTCCGCATCACCTTCAGTCGTTTGTCTCTCCTCTCCTGACCGATATTAAACCTTGGTTTCTTAACTGAGGGAAAACTAGCTGCTATACACATCATACCTGCCTCTTGGGGTTCCCAACGGGCTGGTCATTCACCACGCACAAGGACTGTCTGCTTCCACGTCAACCACACGTTAGCAGAGCTCACTCAATCTTATTCTTCAAGACACACTTGACATAAGCTCAACTACCTTAAGACCAATCTTTAGATCACTCCTTGAATAACACCTTGGTCAACACATAATCTTCTTCTTACAACCTTGACTCCAACAAATGGTTCAAGCATTGTCTATGGACAAGTCCTACACATATAACTCAATGCAACCATTAGTCCATAGGGATTGTCATTAATTACCAAAACCACACATGGGGCTCGATATGATCTTTCAATCTGCCCCATTTTGGTAATTGATGACAATCTCTTTGAGAGGGTTTATATAATGAATTCAAAGAACCAAAATGGTTGTACTAACATCAAATACTACAAGAGTATGTGATGTTAGTAAAACCACCATATATAGAGCAAACTCCCCCACAATCCATGCATGTGTGAATGATCTTGATTTCATTGCATATATTGCCAACCAAGGTTGTTGGTGGAGTTTCCACTATATACTCAACCATGCAAAGCATGCAAGGCAAATGCTTAAGAACAAACCAAAACATAAAAGCCAATTCCCTTTAAACCCTCGAAACGATTTCATTGCATATATTGCCAACCAAGGTTGTTGGTGGAGTTTCCACTATATACTCAACCATGCAAAACATGCAAGGCAAATGCTTAAGAACAAACCAAAGCATAAAAGCCAATTCCCTTTAAACCCTCGAAACTTCTCCCCCATTGGCATCCATTGCCAAAATGGGCGAAAAACTTAGAAGGCCAATATAGTGTGAGTTTCTCCAAAACGGTGTGCATATCCAAAAGAAATAAGTGAAGACACATGCACATATACAAAGACAAATATATGAAGGAAACCAAACTATATTGAGGATCAAAGATTGAAAAAAAATAAGATAACATGATGGATAAACTTCAACAAATGAAGAGAGAAATCAAACAATCCAAAGAACAAATTGAATAAAGATATCATGATAAGATCGAAAAGGTGCTCTAAATAATATGAGGAAGCTCCCCAAGGTGTGTGCACAAAATATTCTATTTGAGTTGAAGTATAAGGTGCACACACATGGAATCATCACTCCCTCAATATTATTCAAAACAAAATGATACCAAGTGAAATTAAATACTATGCTAACCACAAAATGATGCTTTAAATGAAATGAGGAAGCTCCCCAAGGTACGTGCAAAAATTGGAATGTTTGTATTTGAATACAATTTGCACAACATGGAATCCTCACTCCCTCAATAACATTTAAAATGCAACCATTTGCAAGAGATCGTAGAGAAGAAATTAAGCTTACACTTGCATCAAACAAATGGTTGGGCAACAAGCAAGGGACAATATATTAAAAGGCTCAACCAAAGTAATGTGTGATAGGAATGACAAAGAATATTATAAGACTAACACAAGGATAAGCATAGAGCATCCACATAGTCTTCAATGAATGATATTGCTTAGCATTCCATCCCAAAACATAAGGTTCAAATAAGATATCAAATAATGAGATATCATCTCTCATGTGTATAAGTTTCTAAGTAGACAATATCACAAAGATAATTATCACAAAGAAACATGTACACACAAAATAGATACTAAGAATAGAACATGATATCCAAAATGAAGTCATGCAATATACCAATGAGATTTTTGCTTTTAAAGCATGGCCAAAGGCTCAATTTATCTTATTGTATATTGACAAACTTCAACACCAACATGTCAAAGACATCACAAATATCAACAAGGGAAAGAAGATAGTTGGGATGCTTTGATAAAAACAATAAGTATCAAAACGAAGGATACCAAACGGAAGAAATAAATTTGCAATTTCATCAATTTTGCACATGTGAGCTTATTGAGTAATTGATATGCAAAAAGATTGCTAAGTTGACATATATGGGATAGGAGAATCATGAGCATGATTTTTATATGTTCCCAATAATATGTCCTCATCTCAACTTGCTCACATTTGCAATAAAGAGGTTTCATTAGAATCCTTGCAAAAAGCACAACATTTGCAAATAAAGATTTTCAATGCCATAAAACAACCTACACAAGGTTGGATACTAGAGAAGTATGCATGAAGAAGATACTTGTTACCAAGATATAATGGTAGGATGTAGTAGATAGGAGTTCTTCAATAATCCTAGCTTGCCTCAAATTATCATTTAGTCACCACTTCATCCTTATTATTGAGACAAGCACCAATATATCTCCATGTACCTAAAACAAAGTTCAAGTACAAGATGGTCCCCAAACTCATTGGGTCCAAAGTAGTTAGAAACTACAACATATAGGACAAACTCCACATAAATATGTGCATATATATATGAAATTGAATTTCATGCACATCTTAGCCGATTTAGGATTTGATGGAGCTTCTCCTATATATTTGATCAAAGAAAGAAAAGCATGCCATAAAGTATACATTTAGTAAATATGCATGCACAAGACTTTCTAGAGCCAAAGAAGATACAATTTGGACAAAACACCAAGAAGGACAAGCGAGCACACAAAATTGTGAAGCGACAAAAGGTTGTCCAAATTATATCAATGAATCAAATCAACACAAGATTGACTCCAAAGTTCAATTAGTGAACCAAGCAAAGGCCAATGAGCATAAAGCATAACTAAAACACACATGCTCAAAGACATATCTCATTTTAAGAGTAAGAATAAATAATAAGGAATGAGATCACCAACTACCAAAGAGAGCAAGGTTCAAACAAACAAACCAAACTCTCCACACTTTTTATGATGGCACACTAAGTACCAAAAAGAAAAGATTTGTCTTCCAACAAAAAACCAATACCAATTGAAATAAGCACAAAGAGTGTGTTATAACAAATATAGGAGAGCTCCCCCAAGATTAGTGCATTATTTATGATTTCGCATTTGAATACAAAATGCACACAAGTGGGATCATCACATCTACCTACATATAAATAACACAAAACAAGTTCAACGAAATCAAATGGGATAACAAAAGTCATGGAAGACAATGGGAGCTAAAACAAATACATTTTTGGCTAGAGATAAGGCAATTAAAAGCAATAGCCAATGTAAAGATGATCAATATACATGTTCCACATGATATAGTACCAATTGTCCAAGAACAAGAGGTATTTGGATTTATTTCCCGGTGGTAGTTTACATATAAATCCAAGATCATCTTCACAACAAAGAAGCATACGGATAAGGATAAGAATTAATCACCATGCTAAAGAAGATATTCTTGATAGACTCAAATAGTTAAACAATCACGCAAAGCAATGATTAAGATAACTTGAAGCAAATGGTTTTCCAACTTTAATGTAGCATTCCACATTTTAGGAAAAACCCTATCAAGAAATTATCTCACAAACAAGATCCAAAACAAGAGAAATAAAACAATTTGGCAAATTGGAATTTGTTTGAGAAAAACATGCCACATAGAAGCAAGATAATTTACAATATCAACACTATGTGACACAACCTCAAATATACACATTATATTGGTTTGTAGTATGCACAAAGCATATTACTCCCCCATAATGTGATAAAACATTTATTTTTCACAAGAGGCAAATAAAATCCAACAAGATGATTAATGGACATTATAGAATTTGAATTTCTCATGAGAATGACATACCCCATAGAAACTAGATAATCTTTAAATATCAACACTAAGTGGTATTCCTCATGTACACACATTTTTAGGATTGTGAGGTGCAAAGCATATCACTCTCCCAAAATGGGATGGTCCAATAATCTCTCACAAGAGCCAAGTAAGATAAAATGAGATGCAAAAGGCTCAACAAGAACAACCGTACATGGTGTGCAAACCAACATGCATATACTTGATTACTCAAAATGAAGCAAGTAGGAAGCACAACATATACAAACACATGCAAGATACAAAACCCAACACATGCAAAGGGGCGGGTAACTTTCAAGGTAGATAAGTTGAATACATGTTACCGCAAGGAGGAACATTGGATATATGATAGAAATAAGATAATCCAAATGACTTGACTTGAGAAAATATAATTGATGAAGATCCCTTAATTCTTCATGATATAGCCAAGTCTCCAATGCCCTCTAACAACACCTATTGTTCAAGTAATGGCTTGTTGGTCCCCAACCAAGTTGGGTCCTAAGAAGTTAGAAACAATAGGTTTGGCAACCCAAATGGTTCTTTTCTTGACACCACTTTGAGCACCAACAAATTTGGCAAACACATTGCCAACCTTATCCTTGCAAAGTGAATAAGCATCTTCAATTATGATAGGGTTGGATGAGTTACCACTAGAGCATGAAGAAGATAGGTGACCCTTCTCATGGCATATGTAGCAAGTTCTTTTCTTCACCTTCTTCTCACTTGATTTCTCCACAAGGGGAGCATTAGCTTGATTTTTCTTGGGAAGTGACCTTTCTTCAACTTGAGGTTGAGCAAGGGCTTGAACTTGAGGCCGCTTCCCTTGTTGCTTTTCACTAAGTGCCTTTTTCTTCAAAGGGCAAGATCTAACATGGTGCCCTTCAATTTTGCACTTGAAGCAAACAATCTTGGCCAAATTCTTGACTTGTTCTTGGCCCTTCTTCTTCTTGTATATTTTGGAGTTCTTCTTGTTGTTAGAGATAAATCCAAGTCCACTCTTGTCATTGGGGGATTGTTGCACACTCAAGATCTTGTTGAGTGTGGACTTCCCTTCATGACGTTTTTCCAAGTCTTTCTTCAATGAAGTAACTTGGGCCTTGAGCTCTTTGATTTCCTCTACATGGTTAGTGACAACACAAGTACTAGTGGAAGTAGAGGCTACATTGTTAGAGCAACAAGGCAAGGAGGTTAATTCATCACTAGATGTAGCAATAGTATGAGTGGATGAATTACTAGGACTAGCACATGTCAATATAGCATTTTGAGAAATAGTGCTAGTGTCCACATGAGGATCACAAGATGTTACCTTTGTAGATATAGCCTCATGAGCTAACTTTAGGCGAGCATGGGACACTAGAAGATCCTCATTAGAGCTTGATAGCTTTTCATGACTTTCTTCCAATTTCCCATACTTTCTAGTTAGCAACTCAAGTTGAGCCCTTAGCTCAACATTCTCCTTCAAAATAGATGCTTCACAAGAAGTAGAGTTAGTAGCACATGCATCATTATCATTACCAATAG
Source organism: Dactylis glomerata (assembly GCA_007115705.1). Classification (NCBI taxonomy): domain Eukaryota; kingdom Viridiplantae; phylum Streptophyta; class Magnoliopsida; order Poales; family Poaceae; genus Dactylis; species Dactylis glomerata. The sequence goes on from QXEO01000220.1 coordinate 661,804, forward strand.
GAGAAGAAAACTTGGCAAGAGCGAGGTCACGTTCTTTAGTGAGTTTAGAAATTATTTCATTACATGACTCCTCAATGGATTCAAGCTTCTCCTCAAGAGAAACCCGGAGCTCTTGCTCTTCTTCAAGAGAATTTTCTAAGGAGCCAATATCATTAGCATACTCTCTTTCGAGCCTACATTTTTCTTCAATGATTTTTTGGCTCTCAATAGCACTAGACACAAGTTTAACAAGAAGGGAGCGAACCTTCATATCATTGGGAAGAGCATTATAGATAATCTCACCTTCCCTTCTTATGCTATCCTCCTCTTCATATATATTTTCATCCTCTTGATCATCATTATCCTCATCCACATCAACACAAGAGGTATTGGGTTCCAAAGTAGGGGATACCTTTGAACCCCTAGCCATAAGGCATAGGTGGGTGACATGAGATGATAATGATGAATTACTTGAAGCTCCATTCAAGATCTTGTCTTGACCCATAGAATCTTCGGTTTCCTCTACATTGTTAGACACACAACAACTAGAGGAAATAGAAGCATTTATATTATTGCAACTAGACAAAGAAAGCATATCATCATGAGATTTATTCAAGAAACTTATACATGATATGCAAGGACTATCAACACAAGTATGTAAAGCATTTATGGGGCTACAAGTGTTTAAGTCCAAAGACGAAGCATTGCAATGAGATAGAGACGAAGGATCATCAAAAGTAAGCATGTTATCACCATTGCAAGTTTCATCACCACTCACCATATTATTACCTTGTGTCTTGCCACACTTTGGTGAAGTGGATGAAAGTTCATCACGGCCGGAAGTGGAAGGAATACAATCATCCCCAATAATCTTGGACACACCATATTTTTCTTGAAGCTTTGTCCATATCTCATGAGCGCTCCGAAAAGGCGTGATGGAGAAGGTAACTACATCGCTCAAAGCATTAACAATCACATGAGTAGCTTGAGCATTGAGATACAAGTTTTTCTCATCCTCTAAAGATAGATTTTGAGTATCCTTTGGAGGAGAAAAACCCGCATCTACAATTCGCTCCATAGATGGGTCCATGACCCGAAAATAATTAAGCATGTGAATTTTCCAAGTATCATAATTTGTGCCATCAAATATAGAAGTGTTACTGTGCACTAATCCCCTAGCCGACATCTTTGCTCTCAAGGAGGTGAAGCCTAAAATGAGAGACCGGGCTCTGATACCAATTGAAAGGACACAGATGTCGCCTAGAGGGGGGGGGGTGAATAGGCGATATCAAATTTTACGAATGGCTTGAACAAAAGCAGAATTAAACTAGCGTTTATTTTGTCAAGCACATAAAACCTAAATAAACTAGGCTCACCTATGTGCACCAACAACTTATGCTACGCAATACAAGTAACAAGGTGATAGCAAGATATATGACTTCAAGCACGAAGGCTATCACAATGTAAAATGCATAAGTAAAGGGCTCGCGTATAGAAATAACCGAGGCACGCGGAGACGATGATGTATTCCCGAGTTCCTCCCTTGAAAGGGAGTACGTCTCGTTGGAGGGGTGTGGTATCGCCACAAAGGCCTAACCAACGCCACAAAGGCCTCACCCTATTCTCCGGTGTGAGCTTGCGCCACAAAGGCCTAGCTCACTCTTCCACTAAGGGGTTCCTCAAGGCGGAACCGGGCCTTTACACAAAGCTTGGGGCACGCATCCACAACTTAATTGGAGGCTCCCAAGAATAGCCACAAAGGCACCACAAAGCCACAAAGCTGTCTAGGGTTCCAAGAACCCAAGAGTAATAAGCTCACAAACTTTCACTTACTCGAATCTCTGGGGAGAACTCAAACCGATGCAACTTATGCAATGGCAAGAGCACACAAAGTGCTCAAATCCTTCTCACCCAAATTTCACCAAAGCAACTAATGCTATGGAGAAATATGAGAAGAAGAACAAATGGAGGAAAACCACACAAGTCTCCAAGATCTAGATCCCAAGATGTTCCCCTCACTTAGAGGAGAGATTGATTGGTGGAGTTGTAGATCTAGATCTTCTCTTTCAAATCCCTCAACAAGATTCAAGAAATATGGGAGGGATAGAGAGTAATTGCAAGCTCTTGAAGGTCAAAACAATGGAGGAGAGAGAGACAAGCAACCAGCCACAAGGAGGAAGAAGGGGAGGGGTATTTATACCCCCTCCCATAAAAATGACCGTTACAGCGTCCCAGGCCGGATTATCCGGCCCCCTGGCCGGAATATCCGCCCCCTTACTGGGTGACGCGCCCAAAAGTCCTTAGCAGAAATTCCGAAACGAAATCTTCGAGGGGGGGGGGGGGGTGGGGGGGCGGATAATCCGCCCCCCTGGCCGGAATTTCCGGCCCCGTATCTGGGTGACGCCGAGCAGAAAATGCAATACGAAAACGGTGATAACTTTTTCATCCGGACTCCGTTTTCGATGATCTTGGGCTCGTTGGAATCACCACAACGAGCTCTACAACTTCATCCATAGAAACATCATAGTCCAACAAGGGAGGATAAAACCAAATGATGAAAGGTTTAACTTCTCTTTGAAGACAAATCGGTAAAACCTCCAAACATCAAAAACGCAATAAGAGTTTCATGCAAAATCCGTTTTTGATGAGCTAGAGCTTGTCATGGAAATAACCACAAGCTCTAGAACCTCACATGGATAAAACCCAAATAAGAACCAAGAAAGATGATGCCAAGTATGCAAAGGTTTGAGCTCTCTCCGAACGATACAATTAAGTTACTCACTCGAGAGCCCCTCTTGATAGTACGGCTACTGATCCTATAACCCGGTCTCACAAATAACACCATGAGACCGGTAAGAAAGAAACCCTAACACTATCATACCTTTGCCTTGAGCATTCCACTTGAGGTGGATAAAGACGATCTTGATCTTCTCAAGTTGGACCACCTTTCTTGATTGAGCTTGCTTGGTGAAGTCTTGCGGATTGCTCCCCCATACTCTACTATGGAAGAGACTCTCTTTAAGCATATCTTCACATATCCATGATCACAATATAGATGGCAAGCTTCAAGCATATGTTCTCTTCTAGTTGCTCATCTTGAACTTGCGCTTTGACTTGATCAATCCTCGAATCAATTCTTCTTTCTCCATAATGATGGTGTCTTGAGGATACACATGAGAGCTCACTCAATCTTATTCTTCAAGACACACTTGACATAAGCTCAACTCCCTTAAGACCAATCTTTAGATCACTCCTTGAATAACACCTTGGTCAACACATAATCTTCTTCTTACAACCTTGACTCCAACAAATGGTTCAAGCATTGTCTATGGACAAGTCCTACACATATAACTCAATGCAACCATTAGTCCATAGGGATTGTCATTAATTACCAAAACCACACATGGGGCTCGATATGATCTTTCAGCAGACACATCTAAAAAGTAACGGTATTAGTTAACTGATGTTTATGATGTCTACCAAGAAGGGGTAGGCAACATCAAGTGGGCCTGCCTCTGTTTGTTTATACTACCGTTGTTCAAAATTACTTTGCATTCTGGTTTAGTTAAAGTATAGAGAAAAGAGAGGTAGAGCTCTGTTAGGGCCAAACCGGGCCATGGCCCGCCCAGCTTTTTGGCAAAAATATAATTACTTATACATTGGAGGCCTAGCCCCCTAGCACGCATGAATCCTTCTTTGTATGCTGCCTTCGAGTCATTGGTTCCTCTCGACTGTAGACATAAACTTGGCCGTGTTGATAGGTTTAGCAATTTGGACAAAAAAGAGGGGGAAATCGGTGGAAGCCGTGAAGCAGATGAGGTACACCAGCGCCGCACACTGCTCGCAGTCAGGGGTCGGCCAAGGGGCAGGCTTAACTTAGCAGCCGTCGAATCGGTTTCCTTCTCCTCTCCAATTACCCTCTCTAGGCAACCTTTTTCTTTCCCGAAATTCTTAATTACCAATTTTATAGCTTCTATTGTTCACTGTGCACTGATTTGTGAACTCGTTCTTCACTTCTGTAAATTGTAAAGGCTAAACGCCATGGAAAAGCCTACCTAGAAAAGATTTTTTTTGTGTTTTTTTTTTGGCCTGGCCAGTCCAAGTTTTTCTTTCACGTTCCGCCACTGGAGAAAAATATCTATATTTTTAATAACCAAAACAAATAATATAAAAATGTATGTTATGACAGTTTTAACAATATTTTTTCATATTATAATTATTAATATTTCTCTACATGTTTAATTAAAATTTATAAAGTTTAACTTTGACTAAAGTCAAAATACAGGTAGTTATTAAAAAAGAGAGCGTTGACTATGGGTCAACGAGCTGCTTGCCACATACACAGAGGGTGGACGAACCGTAGACCGGATCATCGACGCATCACATTCTTTGATAAGTTTATTTTTGTGTGTGGGGTGGTATCTTTGACTAGGAATAAGGACATGATACGGTCGTGGACCTGCGGCAGCGAGTCATGCATGGGCTAAGCACATTGTTTGCGTGATTGATTAGTAAATTTATCTATGACGATTCAGCTAGCTCTTAGCTTAATTAGGTGGCCATCTAAGAAACTTTGCGTCTACTGTCCTGCGCGGCAGGCAGCTTGGAAACGCCGACCAGGCAAATTTCAACTTGCTAAGCTGTTGGCTCATGCTTGAATGAGTCACGCTTTAAAACATAGTACTCCCTCTGACATATAGTACTTTTCGCTAATGTAGATGTATCTAGACATATTTTAGTAGTAGATATATCTGTATTAGCAAAGAGTAATATGGGTCGGAGGGAGTAATAAACTTATATAATTGTACATATGACTAAAAGTGTAAATGATGATGTGCATAAATCTAGCACATATATTGGAATAGCAAAGACCTGCCTTCTGAATGTGATAAACATCACAAGAGAAAATGCCTTAAAATTATTCATTTAGGAGAAAGTCAGGAAAAAAAACCCTGCAAAAACATGACCAAAAGTGTGTGTGTGTGTGTGTGTGTGTGTGTGTGTGTGTGTGTGTGTGTGTTTGTGTGGAAGGGGGGGGGGGGGGGGGGGAGGTAGGGAGTACATTGTAAGCTCTTGATTGGCCTTGAAAATAGTGAATCGACCCCGATAAAAACATGGAGTTCCAAGCATCCCTACATACACTCTAGGGCACGGTGGTAAGGCTTTTGCGTAACAACCGGCCCCGATAAATCAAAGGCATGATAAAGTTACCCTTTAATTAAGGTAACATGGAGTTCCAAGCAACGCTGCATACACACACTAGGACATGGTGGTAAGGCTTTCGTATAACAAAACCGAGAAACATTATGATGCTAATGTGCAGCTCCAAAATCGATCGCATGCACTCTATGGCATGGTGGTGAAAGCTTTGGTACGACAATAAGTGGACACATAATAGAGCACTCTCACATATGTCTCCCCACCTATTCAGAGTAATCTCCGTAAAGCGGAGATCCATGTAGAAGGAACTAGTGAATGACAATCGGATCAACCTCTCCTCTCCTTCCCTTTCCCTGTAAAACTCTCAGGCTTTTGAGCCACGAAAATCGAATGCAGATTCAGGTGGGGAATCTCTCCCCCCCGGTGACCATTCAAAAAAAAAAAAAAACAATCGGATCATCGTCATCACAAGGTTTACACCCTTGCTTGTCCAGGAAATTTGTTGACCTTTTGTAGCTTGATATCCTTGGCAAATATCGACATAAACCCCTAGATCTTGACTAGCAACAGGGAGTATTCGATCGACTTGTGTAATTCTGCCACTTTTCATCGGGTCAATGCCTGGTGTACATAAAGGTGGCCATTGTGTCCTTCAAAGAGATCACCCGAGCAGGTATTGGGGTAAAGTAGGTTGCATTTTGTGTCGCTTATGATTTTTGCATGCTTCCCTCTTTGTGATTACCATCTCTCTTGTTGACTTAACAATGGAAAGCCTATTGCCGCCAATTGTTCAAAAGACATCATAAATGATCGTAATTATTTTCTCAACTATAGGTCATGATGTGAGTTTATTCCTAATCCGACAGTTCATGGAAAATCTTACAAAAAACTACTTCTTTCGATTCATATTACTCTTCGCCAATATGGATGTATCTGTATTAGCGAAGAGTAATATGGGTTGGAGGGAGTAGCTTGTTTCGTGGTTTATCTGTGACCGAAAAAGTTTGTTGCACAGATTAATGCACACAAAGGGTTTTCAATAAAATATAATGTGCCTAGTCTGGCAATTCAATTTTACCTGTGTGGGCTCAACTATTTAATTAGACAATCTAGCTTCATGGGTCTTGTAGTAAGGTACTCATGATCCTCCAAATCTTAAAAGCCAGTCAATTTTGGCCATTTCGCATCTCTTTGGAAGAGCCTACACGGGGGATAGTTAAATATGATTTTCGCGCTGATTAGCAGACAGCTAAGATCGCAAAAAGGCCGCTCTCAGCTAATCAGCGCGAGTCTAATGAATTCTAGACCGCGACACGGTTAGGAACGAAAGGGCCGGTACGGTCCCAATCCGTGTGAGAACGCATCCTTGCACGCTCTCCATCAGATTCAGGAGAAAGAATTCTGAAAAGACGGATTCGATTCAGCAGCAAGAAGACGAAGAATCGGTTGCTTAAGCAAGTGGAGTGTTAAAGCTCGACCTTTCCTCGAGATTTCGAGTTATTTTCCGCACGTGCTTAGTTCTTGCATTAGAGAGATGCGACAATGGTCCTACTACAGAGACGCATCGTGCCTTTGCTCACTATCTGCTGCCATATGAGCTGGCCAGCCTGACGAAGAGATCTCAGTTCGAGGTATATTATATGCAGCGAGTACTCATTTAGATTCGCCGCTAAGTACAATATTGAGTTGCTGGCATTCCACAATCATTTCGTAATCCCAACCGCAAGTACTACTAGCTCTACACAATCCATGTACAAGTGCTTCGCCAGACCTGTGGCATTATACAACAATGGCGGCAGCACTCTTCTCAGAAGCCCCAAAACAATGGCGGCAGTATACCTACCAAAACGAAACTAAACAACGAAACAGGTCGTTTTCTAGAATCTAGACCGATTTCTTTCATTATTTGCAATTGGTGTGCCTCTGATGTCCGGATCTCGCTGAGCAAACCACGCATCTCTGGAGCTGTAACGACAGTACAGTCATGCAACACCGAGCTTAGCTAGACCTGCACATTGTCTCAGATTGTTCGGTCACGCGAGGCTCTGGCCAACCAAATCGCGCATTCATGGCATATCGCATCAGAGATCTCACCGAAAACGATTGAAGTGTGTACCGTCGTCAGAATGTGATCTAGCCAGGATTTCTCTTCTTCAGGACTTGGAAAAAGGGGGTCATCAGTGTTTTGGCCTGTCGTTGCAGCATAATCTTTGCAGTAGCTATCGGGATGAAAATTGGTCAGTGTTTATTCCATGCTCTCCGCCTCCGCGTGCTTTTCAGCGAACAGTGGCGAGCTTGTACATGTGTCTCGTGTTCAGTCCACGGTATCGACGTGCTGCCCTCGCTGTCGGCCAAGCATCGATCAGGGGGGTGTGTCTCGTTGGCTGGCCGGGGTCCTCGTCGCTGGGTTTACTGCCTGCACACACGCTGTCTCAAATCGTTAGCTCCTCGGTTTCTTTTGTACTCCGTCTGTTCAAAAATACTTGAAATTCTATATTATTTCCTGACTTCATTAATCTTGACCAAGTGTGTAGAAATAGGGACGAATTAGCTTAATTCTCAGTCATGTGATGTCATCCACAATTTTGTAGAATATGAATAACCGGGGGTGGTGTTATGGCACCCGATGCTCCCGGTTTCTAAATTTTGATTTAAAAATATTTTGAAATATCAAAAAATCAGATAAAAAATTAACGCGTATGTCTCGACACTCTATATGTTTACAAAGTTGTTCCATGAAAAAACTGACTTTTTATGTCATGTGTAAAAAGGAAAATTTTGTTGTTAAAAAATCAGCTTTGTATGAGTTTTTTTTTATCTTTTTACACAAGCCACAAAAAATGTTGGTTTTTTGTGAAACTTGGTGTGCACACATAGAATATTGAGACGTAAGTGCGAATTTTTTGTTCGATTTTTGATGAAATTTAGGATACTATTTTCCGATGGTAGGAGCATATGCTCCCATGTGCCAAATTGAATTTCTGTCGTATTGTGTGATGATTTTTTTACTGCATGAAACCCTTTATTAGTTAGAATTCACTTGCTATTTAAAAATCTTGGTTGCAACTTAACTTGCGACTAAAAAAAAATCCTTGGTCAACTTGACTTGTAACTAAAAAATCTCAATCACTTGCAACCCCTAGGATGCACGAATCACAATGCCTATCCTTTTATTAGGACTTGATTGTGAATTAAGTTAATTCTCAGGTAGTTCAGAATTAGAAATTCCAATAAAAATACACTAACATTAAATATGTAAACATATATAGTACTCCCTCTGATCAGAAAAGTTTGTTGATACTAAGTGATCCACACTCTTTTCCTATTGGAGGAAGTATGAACAAAGTATTTTTATAACGAATTTAATGGAACTAACTTGGTGGCTATTTTTCTGTAGCCTTGGTCAAATCAAAATTAATTTAACTTAACAAAGGTAGAGCTTTGAATTTATTTGGACACGTGTATATCCGAATATATGCATACGCATACAGTGATCAAGGAACAAATCCGGATGTGCATTTTTAGGCGACAACATACACGAAGGAGAAAATGACGTGTAGCTAGTTGAAACGACCGGACAAGCTAGCGTCGTCGGAGACCGTGACGTGCAAGTGACCAAGTTTTTTTTTTTGAATTAATAAGTGACCAAGTTGGAGAGCAAGAAACCAAAGCAAGCATGACATGGCGAAATCAGGGACGAAACCGATCTCGGGGCACGGATGACATTGCCTTGTGATGCGAATGCGATCGCAATGCACCCGCGTGGATCGGAGGCGCCAAACTTGCTGGTCTCACTCCTTAGCTTGGATCTGGGCGTTTCGGCAAAAGATCATCGTTACGGCGTCGTCATGCAGGCACACTTGTGTAGGACAAGACGACAACCGTGACATGTGAAATATTTATGCACATATGTATGTACGTATGTACGTGACATGTGACATAGTTATCCAAGATATCTCTCATCCTATAGTGCGTATACACCCGCACCGAGCCAATTGTTATGCTTGGAGCTGAAACCACAAATGGAGCCCGAGCTCCATGCTCACTGTTTTTTTGAAAAAAAATGAAAATTGGCATTCAGGTCTTAAAAAAATTCTTAGCAAAAATTCTAGGTTTAGATGTTAAGCCCGAAAACAACAAATCTAACAATCTTTCAAATTTTAAAAATGTGCATTCTTTATCCCACACAGATCCGCCATTTGGCTGAGCCTTAAATACAACGTAATTCGGATTGGTTTTCCACACACTAGACGATTTCATTATTATGTACTTGTTGTGATTTTGAAAAACTATTGGATGTCATTATGAATTTTGTAGAAAAAGCTTGGTGTAGACGAAACAGGCTTTCGCCCCGCTTTATAAATAAAGCAACCACAACCATACAAAGTTCAAGTACCCAACAACGCAAAGGAGAAAAATAAGATTCACTGGGGCCACAGCACAGACATGCCCAACAAAAGGAAAAAGAAAGATACAGCTCTCACGTAACGTGTAGAGCAACTGAACGGCTGGACTGCGTAGATAATTGGCGTGCCGCCAATAGAAGATCCTCCAGCATGCTGTCCAACCGTTCCCTGTCCCGCTGCCTACAGAGCGGATACCACTGCTACAAAAAAGGCAAAAATTTGAACACAGAGTCAGATGCCCGCCTTAGGAAGATATGCTCAATCACCATCTTATTACGAATAGTCCATAAGGCCCAGGACATCGCGGCAAACACGAGTCAGAAGAGGCGCCTCCTCCCACCGGTACGGTTTGCACGCACTTCCAGGAATTCGCCAAGGTCAAAGGCCTGCCACTCAGGACCTAGGGCCTCGGCAACGAAACTCCTTAAGAAGCGGGCAGCAGGACAGGTAAAAATAATGTGAAGAGTCGTCTCCGGGACGTCGCAAAGGGGACACCAGCCATTACCCGGCCCATGACGTTTTGCAACCTCCACCGCAGTGGGAAGGCGATCCCGGAGCAGCTGCCACACAAATATCTTGGTTTTAAGGGGAAGTGGGGCCTTCCACAAAGGGGACGTCCACGCCAAGACGGGCCCTCTACATAGGGCCCGATAAGCGGACTTAACCGTGAAGATCCCCGAAGGAGACAAGTGCCACGAGACGTTGTCTGAGGAGGCCGAGAGAGATGCGGGAAGTCTAGCACGTAGTGCATCCCATGCCATAGCTTCCTCCGGGCCAAAGGCCCGGCGGAAAGGGATATCCCACATCCTGTGGCCAGCGGTGGCCACAAGCAACATCGGGTCGGAACAGATGGCGAACAGTTGTGGGAAGTCCCATCTAAGAGGTCTCCCACCTAGCCATGAGTCGAGCCAGAACAGGGTCCCCGCTCCATCTCCTATGGAGTGGGATACCCCCGTCCTAATCTCATGCTTGATGTCTTGGAGGGATCTCCAAAACTGAGACCCCTCCCGACGTTCACATGCCATAAGCGGGCGGCCCCTCGGGTACTTGGCCTTAACCAACTGTAGCCATAACCCGCCGTCATCTCTCAGGATCCGCCAGACCCATTTCAGCATCAAGGCCACATTCATGCGCCTAGATGCCAGGAGGCCTATGCCCCCGAAATCCTTGGGGGTGCACAGATCAGCCCATTTAACCATATGGTACTTTTGACGCCCATTGCGTTCCTGCCAAAAGAAACGCGACAACTCCTTATCAAAGTCCCCGTGCACTCCCTCTGGGAGGAGGTACAACCCCATAGCATACATGGGGAGGCTAGCTAGGCAAGAATTGATGAGCACAGTTTTGCTTCCCTTGGAAGTAAACTTTCCTCGCCACGGCTCAGCCTTAGACTTAACCCTCCCTACTAGAGGGTCCAAGTCCTTGATGAGGATCCTGGTGTCCCGAATTGGCATCCCCAAGTAATTAACAGGGAATGACGCTAGCCTACAGTTGAGGTTATCAGCAATCCACTGTTGTTCCTCAGGGTCGAAGCCCATGACCACAACCTCGCTCTTATCGAAGTTGATTTTGAGGCCAGACATGGCCTCAAAGCAGAGGAGAAGGAACTTGAGGTTGACCAGGTCAAGTTCCGACCCCTCCACCATGATCATAGTATCGTCCGCATATTGGAGGTGGGTAATCCCACCTCCAGGGATGAGGTGCCCTACCACTCCAGAGATGTGGCCGGAAATCTTAGCCTTCGCTAAGATTTCCGCAAGGACGTCCACCGCGGCGTTAAAAAGCAGCGGGGAGATAGGGCCCCCCTGCCTCACACCACATGAGGATCTAAAATATGGGCCCACTTCCCCATTAATGTTAATGGCAGTATTGCCACTCATGACATTCTGCATAATCCAACAAATCATCCTGTCATCGAATCCTCTCCGACTAAGGGCATGCCGGAGGAAGGCTCAGTCCAAACGGTCATAAGCCTTCTGGAAGTGTAGCTTTAAGAACACACCCTTAAGGCGTCGGACTTTAACTTCATGTATAATATCATGAAGTGCTAGGATCCCATCATGGATAAACCGGCCTTTTAGAAAGGCAAATTGGCCAGGATGCGTAAGGCGCTCCATAAGAGGAGCAAGCCTTGAAGCGCACACCTTCGAGAAGATCCATAGTTTGACGTTGATCACTGTAATCGGCCTAAATTGGCGAATATCCGTGGCCCCCACAATCTTGGGGATCAGGGTAATCACACCATAATTAAGCCGAGACATAACTAAGGTTCCAATGTAGAACTCCTGGAACATTGGCATAATCACAGCCTGAATCTTCTCCCAAAATTTTTGGAAGAAGATAACCGGGAGCCCGTCTGGTCCCGGAGCAGAGTCAGCCTTCATCTCCATAATCGCCCGTCTAACCTCCTCGGGCGAGAATGGGAGGGTCAGCTCCATATTCTCATCAGCAGAGACCATAGCCCTATCTGGCCAGAAGTTCTCAGCTAACGACACCCCTGAGCGGGGCCCTGCCATGAAAAGCTCCTTAAAGAAGGAGTAAATATGAGAGGAGATATCTCTGGCCTCCTCCAGAAGATTATCACCCTCCCATAAGCAGGGTATGGCGCACCTCCGACGTCGACCATTAGCTATGGCGTGGAAATATGCCGTGTTTGCATCCCCTTTTAGGAGCCAATTCTGGCGACTCCGTTGTCGCCAGAAGACCTCCTCCCCCTTGTAGATCTCCATAAGGGAGGCCTCAAGGGCATACCGCTGAAGCCACTCTTCAGCGGATAGGCCAACAGAGTCCGACGCCGCATCAAGATCTTTAATCCTTCCTAGGATGATGCCTTTACTCTGACGAAGTTCCGCACCAAGATTAGCACCCCAACCCCGCATGAATTGGCGAGCCATCTTTGCACAGTGGTGCCAGACGTCCACCGCATTGAACACGCGCGGGGTAGAGATCCTCGCGGCCTCCCACTTGAGATTAACCGCCTCCACGAATCCTGGCTTGGAGAGCCAGAAGTTCTCGAAGTGGAAACGGTTCGACCTCGGGGGAGGACCACCCCCCGTCGAGAAGAGAAGGGGGGAGTGGTCAGAGCCTATCCTGGTAATCGCACGAAGCGAGCAGAGAGGGAAGGCCATCTCCCATTCTACCGACACAATGACACGATCCAGCACACTCCGGATCGGATCTACCCTGTTATTACTCCAGGTATATCTCGCTCCCACTCTCGCAATCTCCCTAAGCGCGAGATCTGCAATGCAATCATTGAACATCCGCATCCTAGGGAAGTCAATATTCGCCGAACTTCTATCATCAGGGGATCGAATCAGGTTGAAATCCCCCGCGACCACCACTGGAGTGGTGCATCGATCCACCTTCGATTTTAGTTCGGCGAGAAAGGCGGGGGACCTACTATGGTCCGCGGGGCCGTAGACGATAATAACCTCCCAGCTGAGGTTAGAATGTCTATGAGTGACAGCCATGCTCACAACGAATTCCCCGTGGTCCATATCCTCCACCTCGAAGGTGTCCTCCTTCACCCCAAGGAGGATACCACCTGAGTGGCCTGAGGCCGGAGACCAGTGCCACGCAAACTTGTGCCTACTAAGACCTTCGAGCTCGTGAAGCAGAAAACTTTCTTTAATCGTCTCCTGTAAACCTACAATGTCCACGTTCTCCTGGCGCATGTATTCCTTGAGCTGCCGTTGTCGACCCGTCGCCCCAAACCCCATAAGGTTCCAAATGAGAGCACTCATTGGACACCAACCTCGGGGGCGGTCCCCCTACTGGGGACCGAGCGAGCCCTACCTCTGGTCGAGGGCCGAGATGGAGCCAAGGGAGGTCGCCCCGCGACCCCCCCACCTGGGGGGTCCCGGTAAGACCTAACTCACTGCTAGCTAAAGGAGTGGTGCCATTACTGGACCCAGGAGCCTCCTGCACAGGTCCAGTAGACTCTGGAGCCCCTGCCCTCTCACGCTCCGCCTGAGCGCGAGAGGCGGCTAGGGCCCCCTCATACATCTCCTTAGCCTTTATCGCGGCAATCTGCTCCAAACGTGGACCTCGCTCCCCACGAAAAATAATGCTGCAGTCTCAGGCTACAATGTCCAAGTCGTCCACAGGAACAGAATCGAGAATCGAAAAACGAGAACCAGAAGGGGGGGAAGAGAGATCTGATGGAGGGGTACTTGGGTCAAGGTTGCGGGCGGCCGCCCGCCGAGAAGCCTGCTCGGAGACATTCGGCTCAAGCACCCCCCCCACTCTAGACCGAGCCAGACAGGTGCTGTAGCGAGGGGGCTGGGCGGGCTGAGCGGCCTGACGAGCATGGCGAGGGCCACGAGTCCCAGTCCCAGTGCCAGTCCCAGGGGTGTCGGGGACGACCAAGACTGGCGCTAGGACAGCAGGTGCCGGGGTCGTAGGTCCCCTAGGCAAGGAGGGAGTAGAGCCCGGGGACCGCGTGTAGCACACCGCCCCAGGAGAGCGGGGAGAAGAGGGAGGGACAACCTCCATCCCCACGCTCAACGAGTCCTCCTGCCCACCTCTCGGCGACTGAGATGGCGGGCGAGGCTCGAAGCTCAGGGGAGGGGACTCAAGGCCAGAGAGGCAGAACTTGGAGCCATACTGGGAGAGAGGAAACCCAAAGGACTCCACGGGGTCCGAGCGGAGGGAGCGAGGAGCGTCGACCTGCACCAGCTTAGCCGGCGCACTACTGGAGAGTACCACCGGCCCTGGGCAGCGGGGGCCAAGTGAAGATGCCTGGACCGGAGCAGCGACGGAGGCCGTCATGCGCGAGGTCGGAGCAGAGGTAGGCGGGGGCGCCACACCCCCTGGAGGTGGTACCACAGCCCCCCCGTCCCTGTCAGACCCACCGCCGTTGTCGCCCGAAGAGTCGTCGTCATCCTCCCCCGCCTCTCTGGGGATGTCCTGGTCAGGGCGGGGTGAGTGAGGCAAGGACCCACCCTGGTCCTCCTCGCTCTCCAACTCCACGACCAAAGACCTGCCATCCTTCCCAAAGAAGAAGAGCGAGATCGAGCAGTTCAGCTTGGACGGGTCAGGGCACAGGATCCGAAGACGAACAGGACCCTGACCGGCCAGAGACTGACCATCAACCTCCTCTAGCTTGCCGATGGCCTGAGAGATCAGCTCGAGGAAGGAGTCCTTCCGTGCCGCCGCCGGAATCCCGTGGACACGAACCCAAACAGAGGAGAGTGAGGCAACTATCTCTGGGTTCACACACGAAGGCTTGATAGAAACCTTGATGTTGTGGAGCGGGAGAATAGTCGTCTCACTCCAGGACACAGCCCGAAGAAGCTCAGCAGACGGGAAAGCCACCGCAAACTCGGAAGGCGAAACCTCTCGCACATTCCACACACAATCACACTCCAGCTAAGCAAGCTCGGTGCGGATGATCTCGGCCGTGATCTCAATGGCCAAGGGGGGGGTCCTGGGTGGGAAGCACAGAAATGACTGCGAGGTGCTGAGGGACAGACGACTCGGCACCCCCCATGTCCAAGTAGTAGAAGCCTCCATCAATCCCTTGGCCCAAGAACTCTAGCGTCTCCCGAGCCTTGCGCCGGTACCGAGCAGTGCAGGCCATAGCAAGGTGAGAAACATCCCCACACAAGATGCACTGCTCAGGCTCCGTGCAGTCTGAGCGGAAGTGACCAACCACCCCACAGTTGAAGCAAGTGTTCGTCGTCGCCGTCTTCTCTCGAGGCGCCGCACCCTCCTCCTGAGGACGCGCACCGGTCGGCGGCGCAGGTGGAAACCCGCTCTGGTTCCCTCCCACGCCACCAGCCGGGCCTTTCTTCCGTTTCTTGTTTTTCTTCTTCTTGGCAGCCGCAGAACCGGCCGCGCCCGAAAGCTCCGGGCGGGAGTGTCCCTGCACAGGCTCACGTAGAGCCCGGTCCTGTCTCCAGGATTCCTCCATCGGCCTAGCTCCCTGGCGCTGCACCAGCTCGTCCCGGAGCGCGTGCTCCTGCCGACGCGCCGCAGGGAAAGGCCCTCGACGTCCTGGCGACCGCGCCCTGCAGCCCGGCGACCTCGCCCGCGGAGACCGACGCTGGGGCGAGCGAGCAGCTCCACGGCCGAGAGGCTCGTCACGCCGGCCAGGGGCGGCGCGGTGGGGCGCAGCATCGCGGCGGGCCGGGGAGGCGTGGCGGTCGGAGGCCCGCCCAGAGATGCGCGGCGGGCTGCGGGGGGCGGGGGAGCGACGGTGCGCCGACGGCCAGTATGGCTCGGGAGCGGCCGGATGAGGGGACACCGCACGCACGCGGCGAGGGTGCTAGAGCGGAGGGGATTCGCTGGGGGAAGGGCTCCGGCCTCTCTTCATCAAGGCGTCGGCGAAGCTCCGGCGAAGAGGCGGCGGCGGCGGACGAAGGCGGATGCGACGGGCGGACAGAGCGTGGCGACGGACGTTTGCGGCGGGGGCTGGAAACCCTAGTTCGATCGAACTGGACCCTTTCTGAAGCCAGAGCCAGGCGCTGATGGGCCGAATGGGCCCGAACGGCCCAACACGCGCCCTCTCATCCTGGCTGCGCCAGGGGATAATGGGCCTTCGCCCTGAGGCCGGCCTAGCCGGGTCCACGAAGGAGACCTGAGATTCCCCCTGCGCCGCCGCAGGAGAGGACGACGACGGCGGCGGCACCGCAACCGGCAGCACGGCGGCCATGGCCGGAGTCAGGGGAGCCGTCACCTCGGAGCACCTCTCCAAGATGGGGTCGCGCCCCAACACCGCCCTGCCACCATGAGCCAGAACGGAGGCACCCACCCTGGGACAGCACGACCCGACCGGCAGAGACGCCGAGGGCCTCACCGGCGACCTCCCAGCGCCGCCATAGCTGCCCCTACCACGCGGACGCAAGTCCCGGCGCGCCACCGCGAAGAAGTCGCCGAGGGACGGCTTCGCAGGGGGAGAGCACCTCGCGGCGAGCTCGGCCAATGCCGCTTCCTCGGCTTCAACCTCGTCGGCCACGTCGGCCCAACGCCGACTGCGGAGGGACCCCGAGTCCCCCACCACCTGCGGGGAGACGGGAGGCCGCTCCTCCGGCGCCGGCGGCACCCCAAACGCCATCAGCGCCAAGGATTCACCGCAGCGCCCGCGGCGTCGCCAGGGTCGCGAGAGCAAAGGCCATCACTTTTTTCTCAGAAAAAGCTTGGTGTAGCTCGGGAGCTATTTGTCCGTGCGCATGCCCGGCCGGAGTCCATATTACTATTCATTCACACCGTGCATGAACACATGCATGGCACATTCGCGCGCAGGGATAGAACGATCCACCCCGCACGCGGCTGATGAAGGCGAACGATCTAGACTCGTGCATTGTAACAACTCAGAAATTGTAATCCATTTCTTCTTAATTAAAAGACCAAATTCTGGACCCAGATAAAACTTTTTATCTATTCCTTTAATGCATACATGTATTTTCTATTGTTGGTATTCTATGATTTCATGTGTGTTATTTTTGATTGAGCATTGGTTAGATAATTCTAAGTGAACCAACAGAATCAATTGAGAAGGATTATAAGAATCAAAGAAACCAGAAATAAAAATAAGAAAGAAAAAGAGAAGATTGAGATAATCTAGGAAATCTGTTTGACTACACCACTTTGAGCCCTTAGATTAAGAAACCTGTAAACCCCCTTCTTGTTTGGCCTGTTAGTTGAGCTTAACCAAGTTGCATACTAACTCAACCAACAAGAATCTGCCGAAATTCAAACCAGAGCTTGACTCAAACTTCAACCAAAGTTTGAATCTGAAACATAGACTATAACCAAATTTGAAATAAGATTTTTGCAAAACCTGTTATTTCTCCAGAACAAAAATATGACTAGAAACCTTGGCCAATATGTTGATCACCCAAACTGGAAATTTTCAAAAATTCGAATTTCAAACTCTTGCGGGCATTTCGTCGAACACTGGCAGAGAAAATCAAACCAAATCTGAGTTCACTGTGTTGATCACTGTGCTTGCTCGCCCAAGCGCTGTAGCCATGCTCCTGGGAGACGCCGCGGTCGAGCCCAGCGCCCCCAGCCCCGACCCAAGCCAGGAGAAGCGGAGGGAAGAAGAGGTTTGCGCCCAGGGCCCCCTCCCAGTCATCTTCTTCTCTGCTCGATGCCGACCTCACTGCCCTCGCCAGAGCAGACACACAGCCTCCCGCAGCCAAGCCGACACCCTCCCAGCACACCCCCGAGGCCGTCGTGACCGGAGCAAGCTCCAAACGCCGCCAGGACCCCCGTACTGGCCACCCTCTGGTCGCCTTGCTCCCGGCCTCCCGAGGCTATAAAAACCCTCGTCGACGCTCCCAGAAGACACACACCACCACCGCAACCAACCCCAGCTCTTCTCTCTTCCTCTCTCCATCGGAAGCATCCGATCTCTGCACGGGAGCGCCGCCGCGTTCGGGAAGATTCCGGCCACCGTAGGAACTGATGCTGGTGCAAGGTGGAGGAGTTGAGCAACCGTGGCCGATCTGCGTCATCACCGTCAAGCTCTGCATCCTCTGCGACACTCCATCGCCGTCGAACACTCTTCACTGCATCGCCGGTGAGCCTCTGGTCTGTTCCGCGGAGACGACGACGGTGCGCCGTTGGATCGTGATCTGACGATAGCGTACCGGTTCGGGATTCTAATTAGGACTGACGAGTAGGCCCCACCTGTCAGCATCGTTTTTATTTTCTCCCGCCGAAGCGAACCGTTTTCTGGGCCGGCCCGTTCGGGTTCTGTTCAGATTCGGCCCAGCTCGTTTAGATTCGGTCCGTTTCACTTTTATTTATTCTCCCGCCTTTTTCAATTAATTTGAATATGATTCAGATATGATTTTCAAATTTAAATTCCAAGAGTTTTACAAATCCATTTGTAACAAATAAATATGTGTTGGAAAGCTTATAAAATACTCTACACGGTAGAACTGGTTAGAATTTAAAATAAGTTAGGAATTTAATTAAATATGAATAGTGTGACCATAGCTTTATTAACCCTAGAATATTTCTAGAAAATTACTCAAGCCTCCTAAAATCATGAAAATTAAATTGTGAACTCACCAATGACATCCCTTACTGTTAGTCAACTCTAATCAACTCAAACCTTGTTAGTGTTATCAATTAGATCCTACCCCAACTCTAGTTAGTAACATAAAATGATAGATTCCTATTGCACACTTAGAACTAATTGTGCCCTCATTACCAACCCACTTAAGCAAACCTTTCTCACTCGAACCAGTCCAAACCCTCCTAGTACAAATACTCCTAGTTGAATAAACATACTCCAAAAAAATCAACAACATTGGACACCTAATAGAAGCTCTAGTTTGCACACTTGATGAGGCACCTAGAAGCAAAACTTACAATCCAACACCATAAAATGCAACATGAATGTTATTGTTAGCCAACAAAGATGTGTGCTTGATGTGTTGTTAGCATTGTGTAGTGATTGTGTGCTTTGTGTTTATTCGTTATTAGACGCTAGTGTTGCCGAGGAGGATATTGGAGGGGATTATTATCAAGAAGAAGAAGAATACCCCGGACACTTTGCCAACCAAGGCAAGCCATCTTTTGAATCATACTCCCAATGCCTAGTTTTAATATTGCATTCTACTTGTTTTAAGTAAATTGCATGATTGAATTGCTAGAGTAAGATGATAGAAGTGTAGTGATGTCTTGTTGAACAAGAGCATCAAGCTGAGTTTATCCAACTCTCTTTAGTAGTCATCACTCAATGTAGTTGCTTAGTCGCTAATAATTTGAGGCCCTCTATAAGGGGAACTCTAGTTGGAAGTGGTGAATTGAACTTGAAACTTGAATTGGAGATTGCTCCTACATAATGGCTTTAGGAAAGAAATTAATCTTGACTAAGAACTATGAAATGTATTTCTAAATGGCAACGAGTGATGTACTATGGGAGCCAACCATACCGTACGACCACATTACCCCTGAATGGGAAGGGGCTTATTCCTAGCTTGTTTATTCTAGTATGGGAGGTCTTGTTTCATCCTTTATAGAAGTATTCCATGCGTGGTTGCTTCCGAACCAAGTGGTCATTGGAAATTTTCCTTCCTGAAGATTTCCATCCGTCCGGCATTCCGGAGTGGGCAAAACTAGAGGCGCCGGAACGGGGAAATCCGTGTCTCGGGCTCTAGGGAAGGATCCTATACTAGAGTAGACAAGTGAAAGAGTTTGTTTGATTATCTGAACCCCGCATACCTTGTGTATAACGATCCGTGGATTTCTCCCGGCAGATGTATCGATTCTTGTGGGTAAAGTGTACCCCTCTGCAGAGGTTTTCAAACTATTCGAATAGCCGAGTCCGCGGTTATGGACAGTTGGCAAGCTGTACTTGACTTTTGTCAGGACTAAAAGTGACAATGGTGAACTTGGTGAATGACTTGACTTGACAATGATATTGACACACTTGAAGTCCTCTTTAGAATGAACTTAGAGAACTAAACTCCCTTTTCTACCAATGAATATTCTTGGGAAAATAAAACTAGCTTTTGCAAATAAACTTAGTGCTCAGTCCACTATACCAACTTGCATACCTACTTTATCATTTCATTTATAAGATGGTTTGCGAGTGCATCCAATGTACTCATGGCTGTGTCCCTGGCTATCAACTTGGCCAGACTATGGGGAAGAATACCAGGAGGAAGGGTATGAAGAAGAGTACCAGAACTAAGCTCGTCTCCATGAGTCGCCATTGCCTGTAGGGTGAAGACATGGACCCGAAGACGTTATTTCCGCTGCTATATTGTGCTGTAATATGACTTGGTCTGTATGACCATTGTATTTGAACCCTCGTATTGTAATGTCTATGGAACTGGTTACCAACTACGTTATGTATATCGCAACAATGGTTCTGGGATTGCGGTGGAATACATAACGGGCACTTCAAATTTGTTATCAAATTTGAGGTCGTCACATGCATGCATGCATGTCGATGGAAAAGAGAGAAGCACGTTTAGTCTAGCTTATGTAGCACAAGGCTGCTGCAATGAAACACACCCCTTCACGGGCGGTTTTTTTCTCTCTCCTAGGGTTTGGCGATTCCATGGCGATCGCTGAGTTCTAGGGCTAGAAACTCCTGTGCGTCACGCTCGAGGGCGTGATCTCTCTCCTGTGCCCTTCCCTCTCCCTCTGGATCCTTAGGAATCCTTCTCGCGATCCCGCAGACTCGGAGCGATCAAGGGGCTCTCCTGGATTGCCGCCCGCTCTTGGTCTGTTTTGGGTGATCGACGGAGGGTGACGATGACGGGATCCAGGGATGCTGGCGGTGTTGGCAAGGCGGCGGTGGAGGCCTCCTTGGCGGAGGCGTCTGGATCATTGAGGAGCGACTCGTCGGCTCCTCCCATGGCGGTGGCGACTGGATCCGATGATATGTCTCGGAGATGATGGGGCGCTTGCGGCTGACGGCGGCAGAGGCTACGGCGGTGGTAATGGAGGATGACGCCGATGAGATCTTGGTCCATTCTAGATGGGCACTCGTTGGTAAGGTGCTATCGCCCACTGTTCTACATATCAGCATGATCTCCTCCGCTCTGCGCCCGGCGTGGGGTAACCTGCGAGGTTTGCTGCTGAACCCTGGCGGCGACAACATCTTCGTTGCTGAATTTGCCACGAAGGTAGATATGGATCGAGTACTCGATGGACCACCTTGGGTTGTGGGGAAGCATGCTGTCCTGCTCCAGAAATTCAACATTGATTTTAAGCCGAAGGACATGATTTTCTCCAAACTGAAGGTGTGGGTCAGAATTATGAATCTGCCTTTCGGATATATGCAGAAGAAGTCTGGCATGGTGATTGCCAAATCAATTGGTGCTGAAGGATGTGTCCCGTGTGTGGACTGTGATGCATCAGGGAGATGCTGGGGGAGTTTCATGCGTGTGCGTGTGGAGATCGATGTAGGCCAACCGCTCTGGCGGGGAGTTACGGTTTTCTCGCAGTGGCGCAATGCCACGGATTGGTTTGAGCTCCAATATGAGAACCTGCCTCGCTACTGCTTCTCTTGTGGCTTGATTGGGCACTCTTCCACCGAGTGCCTGCAACCAGGAGAGCGGGATGTGGATGGGAAGCACCCATACTCAGCTGACAGACTGTGTGCCCCGGATGAGCGCAAAAAGAAGCAACAGGGGACGCAGTCGTCGAGTGGTTCAGTGTCGGCGGGTTTGGGCCGATCGGCTTCACCGCCCAAGGAGAGGTCCAAACAGACAGCTGATAAGTGTGAGACTGCGGAGAAGAAGCAAGCAGGGACAGATGTCGAGGTCTCATCGCCGGCGAAGAAGAAGCAGCCAAGGTCTCGCGCAAAAACAAATAAACCTGGAAAAGGTTCTGACGATGGCAAGAACCTGGCTCAGGATGGGCAGGTGATAGCTGGACAGAAAAGGAAGAATGTGCAGGTCTATCGCCAGAAAGTTGTTCCTATGGCGATTGAAACCCCGGTGCAACCATTGGCATTGGTGGTACATGGGGGATGCCCTGCTCCTGTGGCCGTGGAGAACGTTGACACAGACACGGGGAGCAATGAATCTAACAAGAAGAGAAGAAGTGAGTCCATTCGATCGGCGGATCAGGCGGAGGCTGTTGAGCAGCCCCGCCAGACGCAATGAGGATCCTATGCTGGAACTGTCGTGGGCTGGGGTCGGACGCGACAGTTGGCGAACTCCGCTGGCTTGTGAGAGTTCATCGGCCCGCCCTCCTCTTTCTCTCCGAGACAAAGATGAGGGATGTAAGAGTGCGTAGCCTTATGTGGTCTTTAGGCTACTCAAATTGTTATGCTGTTAGTAGTACTGGCTAGAGTGGTGGCTTGGTGTTGTTTTGGTTGTCCTCGGTTATGGTTACTGTCATGCCTTCGAATGCTCGGTGCATCGATGTTCATATCACACCGGAAAATGGTATCAAATGGAGGGCAACCTTTGTATATGGAGAACCTCAGCGTGAGCACAGGAGGGAGTTCTGGGATTTCCTTTGCTTTATGCAAGCGCAATGGAATGGCCCCTGGTTATGTTGTGGGGACTTTAATGAGGTTCTGAGCCAAGATGAGCATTTGGGCCCGCGTGATAGAACTGAGGCTCAGATCAATGCTTTTCGGGACTGTCTCCAAGACTGTGAGCTTATGGACCTAGGCTTCCAAGGTCCAAAATTCACTTGGAGCAATCGGCAGGGTTTGGACAGTAACGTGAAAGTAAGGCTTGATAGAGCGGTGGCAAATGGCGGCTTCTCGACCTTGTTTCAGAACTGTTCGGTAGAGAACGTCATCACAACCTGCTCGGATCACTATGCGATCCTTATCTCACTGACCAGTGAGTCGCGGGTGTGGGAGCGCCAGGCGGTACAACATGGTTTTAGGTTTGAGGCTATGTGGCTACGAGCTCCGGACTACAAGGACACTCTTGAGAAAGCTTGGTCGGAAGGGAATCCCAGAACCCCGTCCCTGCAGTCAACATGGTCTACTCTAAATCGTGTTGCCTCGTCACTCAAGGACTGGAGCCGTGCTACGTTTGGCTCGGTCCGGAAACAAATTCGGCGGCTGGAAGGGAAACTTCGTGATATCCGCGAAAGGGGGCTGTCCGAACAGAATCTTGTGGAAGAAAAGGAAGCCGAGAAAGAGTTGTGCGAGCTGTTTGAACGTGAAGAGATCATGGCACGGCAAAGATCCCGAGTCGAATGGCTCAAAGAAGGCGATCGAAACACCTCTTTCTTCCATGCTAGGGCCTCAGCACGACGCAAGACAAACAAGATTGATGCTTTGATCCGTGATGATGGTTCGAGATGTGAGGCACAAGGAGAGATTAAAGGTATGGTTCATCATTATTATGAGAATCTGTTTTCTTCTGAAACTTGTACCTCAGTCGATGCAGTGCTAGATGCTATCCCTCCGAAAGTGTCGGCCGATATGAACGAGGACTTGTGTAAACCTTATACGGATGAGGAGATTGGCGCTGCCTTGTTCCAAATGGGCCCCACGAAAGCGCCTGGGCCAGATGGATTCCCAACGTTATTCTATCAAACTCATTGGGATTTTTTCAAAGAAGAAATCTGCAATGCGGTTAGGGCCTTTATCAGTGGAGGTGAGGTTCCGGAAGGCTTCTGTTATTCTATTATTGTTCTTATTCCAAAGGTTTCCAAACCGAAACATCTGAAGAACTTCCGGCCGATAAGCTTGTGCAACATTATATACAAGATTGCCTCCAAGGTTTTGGCAAATCGGTTGAAGATGATTTTGCCCATGATTATCTCAGAGCAACAAAGTGCTTTTGTTCCTGGAAGACTCATCACTGATAATGCACTTATTGCGTTTGAGAGTTTGCATACTATTAGACAACAAAACTGCAAGTGGCCATTCTTTGCTCTCAAGATTGATATGATTAAGGCATATTATCGGGTAGAGTGGGATTATTTGCATGGTTGTCTAAGTAAGCTCGGCTTTGCGCCCTCTTGGATACAGTCAGTAATGAGGTGTGTGACTTGTGTTCGCTATGCGGTTCGGGTGAATGGGGAACTAACCGAGCCGGTGGTGCCCTCGAGGGGCATTCGACAAGGGGACCCAATCAGCCCCTATTTTTTTCTCTTATGCACTGAAGGATTGTCTTGTTTGCTGCAACAAAAGGAGGACCGTGGTGAGCTCTATGGAATCAGAAATGGTAGACTCGGCCCCCCTATATCCCATTTACTGTTTGCAGATGACAACATCTTCTTTGCGAGGAGTGATGATAGGAGTGTGCAGGACCTTAAGGATACTCTTAAGACGTACTGTGATGGATCCGGCCAAAAAGTTAATTAGGATAAATCATCGGTCTTCTTTGGTAATCATTGTGATGTGCTGATCAAGGATAGAGTGAAGGATACTCTGGGTGTGCAAAGTGAGATCTTGAATGATTTCTATCTAGGTATGCCAACTTCAGTTGGGCGATCGCCTACGGCCACCTTTAACTTCCTCTATGAGATGATATGGAAGCGAATTAATGGGGTGTCTGATAGACCGCTTTCGAGAGCTGGAAAAGAAACCTTTCTTAAAGCAGTCATTCAGGCAATTCCCACCTTTGTTATGAGCTGTTTCCAGATTCCCATTGCAAACTGTGACAAGATTAGATCCACTGTTGCTACACAATGGTGGGGTATCCAAGAGGGAAAGAGGAAACTTCACTGGAGATCTTGGGAATGGTTGTCAGCTCCCAAATCACTGGGTGGCATGGGCTTTAGAGACATGGTTCTCTTCAACCAAGCCATGCTTGGTAGACAGGGGTGGCGCCTTCTCACGGAGCCAACCTCCTTATGCGCCAGGGTGTTGAAGAGGAGATATTTCCCTAACACAGATTTTTGGCATGCCCCAAAGCCACGATCATCCTCATATATTTGGCGAAGTATTCTTTTTGGTCGTGAGTTGCTCCTCCGAGGGGTTCAGTGGGCTATTGGTGATGGCCGATCGGTGAAGATCACTTCTGATAATTGGATCCCAGGTCGTCCATCTTACATGTTAAATCCTATCAAGGAAATCCCCGCCATTGCAACTATTCATTGCCTGATGGATGAGCAGACAAGGACCTGGATTCCTGAGACGGTCTATGCCTTTTTCGATCAAGAGACAGCGGACCAGATCATGCAAATTCAGATCAGTAAGGATGGGAATGATTTTGTTCGCTGGCCTCATACGAAGAATGGTCTATATTCTGTGAAGTCGGCGTACAACTTGGCCAGATCAGATAGCTTCTTTATTGCTAGGAGCAAGCGAGGAGGGGGCTCCTCCTCTTCAGCCGCAAATGAAGAGAAACAATGGAAGATGATCTGGAAAATTATTGCACCCGGAAAGATGAAAATTCACCTGTGGAGATTCGCCCACGATTGTCTGCCGACTGGTGCTCAGTTTATAAGGCGTCAGATTCCTGCTCGACCAGAATGTATCTTTTGTGGAAGAGAGGAAGATGTGGAGCATGCCTTCCTACAATGTCCTTTTGCGAGGGAGGTTTGGCGCCTGCTGAAAATTACGTTCAGCTTACCGCTTGCTAGACGTGATTTTATGTCACCCAAATTATGGCTGTTTGGCTTTATGTCGAGAGCGACAGCGTTGGAGACTACTGTCCTGGCTGTGGGGTTCTTGTATATCTGGGATGCCCGGAACGATATGAGGAATAATCATTCAAATCCTGAGCCAAGGCAGGTGTGCCACAAGATTACTGCATATGTTCAGATGATCACTGAAAACTGCTTCAAGTCCAAACCGAGCAACAGGTGTGAGTCCATAGGACGTGAAAGGTGGACACCGCCGCCGCGAGGTGAGGTTCTGATTAATGTTGATGCTGCGCTCTTTGCAGATCAGCAACGATCTTCTGTTGGTGCAGTGTTTCGAGACCATGATGGTCAATGCCTTCTCGCAGTCAGTGAACCCTTGCTAGGGTTCCACTGCCCAGAGATGGCGGAAGCTCTTGCCCTGAGGTGGGCGATGGAAGTGGCGACAGAACAAGGCTACAAAAAGGTGATCTTCGCGTCCGACTGTTTGTCTCTGATCCAACGTACTCTATCCTGCAAGCCTGATCGCTCCCCGGTGGGCACGGTGGTAAGAGACATTAAGAGGATGACGATGTACTTTGATTCTGCGGTCTTTCGTCATGTTAAACGTTCTCTCAATGAGGCGGCGCACATTCTGGCTAGAACTTGTGATGTAACTAGCCTAGGTTTTATTTCTTCTTCTGCTCCGGTTTCGATCCGGAAGACTCTTTGTATTGAGGTTATGTGATCAATAAAGCGCCATATTTCTGTCAAAAAAAAAAGGCTGCTGCAACGAGGAAGATGACCATTTAGTCGATCGATCGATCGATCGAGTACACGTCCCATTGGCTACGCCGTGGAAACCGTACCGCTCGCACGCGGCCGGGCGAGGGACCGTTTGTTGTGCTCCATGCTTTGCACGATGATAATTGTGCTGGACCGGCCGGGGCTAGTAGCAATGAACCTCGGCATGAGCATCCGGCCGGCTGGATCTCGCGCGATCGACCATGATCAATCTGTGTCCGCGATCCTCGTGGACGTCGTCATCGATGTAGTGATCACGCGCGTAATTGAGGTACGTACTGCCATAGTTGTCTGACAGCTTAATTAGGCGACATTTCTTCAACTAAGGCGGCGGCGCGCGGAATTGGATACCATGGTGTGGAGGGCTCACCATCAAAATGAGTACGGCGAGCCAGAGCTTGACATCCTGGCTACAGCATATGATTCACCTACAATGTTCCAATTCTTCTTTAGGGCTGTTTGGCATCCACTATTTCGTTTCATTAGGAAGAAATGTACTACAAGCTTTAAGCTTGGTCGTGAGCGGCTGCTCTGAGAGCCTGTACGTTGCGTGCTATCGCTGGAATGTGGGCCGGTGATGTTTCGTGTCGCTGCTGATGGGCCAGTTTCGGCCACACGACCTCCTTCTCATCTTTCTCTCTCTATCTTATCTTTTCTACCATGTCTCTCACCTTCTGACCACGACGGCGCAGCGGCAGAGCCTCCGGCGGAAGGGAACGACGGGGACCACGGGGGATGGCCAGGTCGTCCTCTCCTCTCTCTATTTCCCTCTTTCCTCTATCGCCCTCTCCCCCCTTTCTTTCTCAGTGCCGGCGGGTACAGAGAGCGATGGCGGCGGGAATTCTTCTTCTCGGTAAAGCCGGGAGGGCGCAGCCGCCACTTCTCTCTTCACTTCCATGCCCGCAGTGGCCCCACTTCACCTGCCCTCGCCATTGATCCACCATGGAGGAGGAGAACACGGCGGGAGCGGCTGGGATGCGCGGGGCGTCGACCAAGCGCAGGCGCATCAGCGCGATGAACAGGAAGAGCGATGGTGGCGGCACGGAGGCGAGGCTGGACTGCTGCCGGCGTCGGGGCAGGGGCTGCAGCGGGCAGCCACGTCGCTGATCTCACTGGGGGGAGAACTGGTACATCTACATGTCCAACAGTCCAAGGGTGTCCGAGACCGGCGCATGCAGCTGCAAGTTCTACAACCTGCATGACCGCCTCCACTTCGACCAGCCCAGCAAGGCTATCGAGTGGCTCATCAAACGCCGGTATGAACTATGACTATGCTCCACAACTTTTAATCAATAAGCATCAATTCATGATAAGATATCCTGCTATTCTAGAAACTGTATTGTTTATTATGACTGGTGGCATCCACTCGTCCTTTTCAGTTTTCACTTCATTGTAGGAAAATATTTATCTTCCATGTTTTGCAATAAGAATTAAAGCTGGACAATTGATGGCATATGCCTATACATGTGGCCTCTTCCGGAACCTAGGTTGTCAACAACTAAAAAAAGCCAGTTGTAGCTCGACCTGGCCGCTTTCACCGCCGTGCCGGACGGCGGACGGTCAGCTGTAGGTCCTGGTGCAGTAACACATAGACGACCAGCAAGGGGTCTGAGCTCTCGCGCTCTGTGGTTTATTAGGATGCAGGTCGTCCCCGTGTCCGTCTAGCATCTTGGTGTGGCTTCCTTTTCCCCTCATATGGCGATGGTTGCCTTGTGGGGCAGCAATGTTGAGGCAGTTAGTTCAGAGCATCTGATAGACATTAGTTCTAGAGAGCCTGTGGTTATCCTGGTTATGGGATGCACTCATAAGAAGCAAGATTGTAAGAGCGGTTGCCTGAGTATTCGACCCTATGGATTTTCGGATGATGTGTCGTATCTGTTTTCCGTGTCACCATTACAGCTATGCTGGATCCCATGTTTGCATCAACGCAGATATTCCTGAAATTGTGGGCTTGCCTAACAGGTAATCGCCATCTTATTTTGCGGGTTGTGGTGGTGTTTTTTCACATGTTTGCTCTGCTAGGATCCTATCCTTTATTGTTAAACGCGGCAGGACGGTGGGGTGGTGTATGTGCTGGGTAGCTTACTCTTTTCCAAGTAGAGTTAAAGAAAGTTAGAATAGTTGGTTTCGCGCATAGATATAGAAAATAATCTGAATATTTATGAATGTATTAGTGTAGTGCTCAGGATTGGTATGCTATATACGGAGTATTTATTTATTTATTTATTTATTTTTACACCTTTAGTTACGAAAACCAAGGAAGTAAACACTTCTTACCACAGCGCGTCTGCTATTCCTAAGATTTTTTATCCTTTTAAGCCTTTACTTATTGCAACATTACTTTCTTTGTTGTGAAAGTACAGAAGTACTTAACAAGTCTTGAGTTCATGCTGATGATTTGAGGTTGCTTCTTACCTTGCTGGGATTTGGTGTTATTGATTCTTTATATATATTTTTTCCTGGTTTCAGAAGTGTGTGCTTGTGAAGAGCTTTGTAGTGCCTCTGAAAATTTTTGTACACATGAATATAATTCAGTCTGGAGTTTAATTCAGTCTGGAGTTATTATATGTTCCTGTCTAGAACATTTCGCTCTATACTGTGCCTAGAGTAATCATTTCTTTTATTTGTTTATGTTCCTCGATGGTTGCTTTCAGTGCATATAGGTAATTGGATGAATTACTAGATGTGAGGTTCTGCACATATTATTCTGGTAGTTATCTTTAGTGTGTAGAAATTCATTTTAGAAGTTAGAAATCTATGAGTGAAAATTCAGTTTCCGATGGTACATGTTATGCTGTTTTCTGGTGGCTACTTATTTATTATGGATGCTTTGATTATCAGTAGACTATCATGGTTATTGCAGTTGGGATAGCTGATGCTTCATCATGAATTGGTAGATGGTCTCTAACTCTCTGTTATCAATGTTGGCCCTGTGCATGTTGGTAAGATCTGTTTACCCAGTTGAGCTTATTATGGAAAGGGGCCGACGGTTGATTCCCGGGAGATTCAGGTTGTCATGGTGTCAGATTTGTTTGCCATGAATCCACATGTTGGCATGGTATGCGCACTGTATGCTACTATTTGCTTAGGTTTGCTCATCATGGATGCCAACCTTTTTTACAGGGTAAAAGATTTTAGGAACAAGCTTGTGATCCATGATCTTAAGCCAACCAGGGATGGTGGTACCTGCTTGCGATGATTGTAAATGCAAGACATTTGAGGAATCCACGTACATGTGTGGCAGTGAAAAGTGTCGTAGCAATGGTGCGAGCCCTAGGTTCGTGTGGATTATAATGCAGGCATCTTTGTCATTTATCTTGCCATGTATCTAGAGTAGTAAACATTTTTCATTTTGTGTTTTATTGTAGTTTTCACATTCCGGTTGTGGCATCCGAAGGCGGGGCTTCCATGGAACTGCTGACCTTAACGGGTAAGGGGCAGGATTTACGTCATTGATGTTTATGTGTCTCGCTATTTTTTTCGCAGCCAGGACAGTAGCTTCCCCTGAAGGGGATTTTCTGTTTTTGTTGGGCTGGGCGGTTCACCGGTAGCCACTGGCGAGGCATCTGAGACCGTGTCTTCTCTGCTGGGAGCTCTGGTCTGCAAGAGACTGGCTCTGTTGTTTTAGCTATTGTGGGTTTACCTTCTTGCTGTTGTGTTCTTATGAGTGTTGATTTCAAGGTTCTGGAGATGCTATGGCGGCCTTCATACTCCACCTCTGGCTGCCCCGGTTTGTATGCGTGTGCTGGATGTCCTGTTGCTTTGGTGTGAGGTGGCTTCGCTGAAATTTTCTGTGCTCCAGCAAATTCTAGCTAAAAAGTCGTCAGTTTACAGCGATCAGGCCGATGATTTGGCTAACGCTGATTTGGAAGAACTTCCTGGAGATCTTAATGAGAAAGGTATGTTTTCTGTCTGTTTCTTCTGGTTAGTAGATGATTACCGTTGCTCAGATGCTTGTTTGTGTGCAGGGAAGGCACTGCAAAGAGGTAGCTGTTCACTGGGAGGTTGGGAAAGAAGCTATTGTGGAGGATATTTTTGCATCATGCTTATGTTCTTTCTTTTGCTCTCAACGTGTGTTGAATGGCCTGAGTGGTTTAGTGTTTTCAGTCTGAACTTAAGGGCAAGTTATTTCAAGTTCGTTGCAGCGGGTACCGTCAAAGGGGCGTGCGCTGAGTCGTTCGAATAATGTGTGATGATGCGTTTTTCTTGTGGGTTGCGTGCAAGTGTGTTAGCAGGTGTGTCCGTGTGGTTTCTATGTAGCCGAACCTAAAGAGTTTTTATGTTGGCCTGCAAGTATTTTAGTAGGAGACTCTTGAACTGGGGTATGTATTGTGACGTATGGGCTGTCGAACCATAAAGACTATTGTCAATTCCAGCTTATCAGTGTATCAATTCACTTCCATGCAAAGAAAAAGTGTAACAGTTCACTCGGAAACATCGATTTCTTTGTCCCTTGCCATCCATCAATCAGAAGATGTAGAATGTAGAGGCTCCCACTATCGTATTTCTTTGAAAAAAAATCAAGAAACGATCTAATACAGACAAAGCATAATGTAGAAATGAAATCACTTTTTGTTTGCTTACTTGAATGGAATTTTCTAGAATTATATCACATGATTTAAAGACGAACAAAGCTCTCACATATTGGTGCCACGTTCCTATTTTTCATTGTTGTCTTCTACAGATTAGTGCCATCCACTTCACTATATTAGAGAACGATTTCTACTCGCTACAATTATATTTTTCTAAGAAAAAATGCATCTCAAAAAGAACATTCGGTCCCTGTGTTATGTCCCTGCAGTACAATTTAGTTAGGGCCTTAGGAATATAGGCAATAGATTATTATTAAGTTCTGCCATGTCCAATTGTCGCTGCTGTTTAAACTTCATGTGTGTAATGTTTGAAAATAATTGACCAGTGCGCCTACTTTTGTACATTAAGGGAAATGGGGGTACCTACCGTTAATTAGGTTGTAGTTCTAAAGTTCGAAGTTCTGATGAAAGTTAATTTCAGACAAAGAAAAAAGGACTAGAATATCCATCGCAGATTCCACTAGCACTAATCTTACCATGCCTACATCCACTATAAAGAATACAGCAGTTCATACATAACACCATACGAGTACACACACGCTATACATAACACAAGCTACTGCGGCCAACGGCCTACCGCAAAACAGCTGCTACTAAACATCACTGCACGAGCTATCAACACATCGGCATCCTCCAACAGGCCCATACACCGCGTCCTCCCGACGCTGTGCTCCCTGCAGCTATGCCTACACCGCACCTAAATAGCACATATATAGGTCGACTACATTATGAACCTGCTGAAGCTGCACATGCACGCCGCAAGAAACAGAACATAAAAGGACTGGTAGCCGTCGGGCGTGGCGAAGCGCGCCGGCCCGTCTAGTAAAATAAACCCACATGATGGTATCATTTTATTTGGTAAATCCACATAAATGACAGGGTTCCAAAAGAGAATGAAGGGTAGACATAGGATAAAAACAATATAATTTCAAATTAATTCTATAACTAATTCTGTGGCAGCTAAGCAAGTAATTCTTGAAGCCTCAAATGATGGGAACCAAACTAGCCCTGATAGAAAACCGTTTATAGTTTGCCACATGTTCATGTTGTATTGTATTTCGAATTCATTTGCTTATTATTTGTCTCTCTACGAGTATGAGAGAGTGTGAGCAAGCGCAGGGAAGTTGCAAGCGACAACGTGCGAGCAAATTCGCCGATCGAATCGCGCAGGGAGATATCATGGATGGCGTATCCGGGGGATCCGGTCTCCATCGCCACGCAAACGACCCAATCTGGGTACGTAGACCTGGACCACGAGCCACGAGGGGCAGCTTGTCAACCGCATGCATGCATAGTGCGTGGTCGTTGCCCACAAAAGCACAATAAGCAGTTCGTGGTGGGCTGGCAAGGATGACAGGAATGTGGTCGATTTTCGTTGCAGCGATAGTACGACACGGCATTCAATAGCTTGATTGTGGCGTTTGACAAACATGTTTTACTTGTGCCGGTCGATGCTCACTTCTAGATGTACAAGAAAAAAGAGCTTTTATTCGCCCCCTTTAGTGCCCAAATAATTTGGTCCACGATTAATATGGGCATTAGTCTCGGTTCAAATGAAAATATGGGCCAGAAAGCATTAATCCCGATTCAAATGGAGGTTTTAGTCTCGGTTTGAGCCACCAACCAGGACTAAAGGGTAGGGACCTTTAGTCTCGGTTGGTGGCTCAAACCGGGACTAAAGATCTGGCGCCCATTTTTCCTCTCATTCCTACCCCTCGCACAAAAAAACGTCTAAAACAAATAAACGAAAATTATAAAAACTTTAAATTTCAAAATCCTTTGACATGCACGTACCTCACGCAACCAACTTTTATGGAAAATTTGAAAATTTGAATTTTGATATTTTTTGCAAAAAAAGGTTGTTCCAAATTAAAACGGCTATAACTTTTGCGTACAGACTCGAAAAAAACGTATAATATATGAAAAACTATCTACACAAAATTTTACATCCGATTTCAACTGCCTATGTCCGTTTGCACAATTTCTTGTTTCTCAAAATTCCAAAGGGAAATATGAAAGCAGGAAGATTTTAGATTTTGTCAGGAAAAATGAGAAAAAATGATTTTTTTTATAGATTTTTTCATTTCTTTTGTTGTTTCTTCTACTTTTGGTTATTTTGAAGATTTTTTATTAGTTTTGGAATTTTTTAAGTTTTTTTAATATTTTGAGTTTAAACATTATTAATTAAATTATGCATAAAGATTATTTGGAATTCATTGATGCTTATTATTATTTAATCATTGTTGCTTATTTTGTGAATTATTTGGAATTCAAAAAAGTAAAATCATATATTACCAAAGTGTATGGGTTAATAGAATTGATATTAAGAAGTTGCGAGCACAGTCTTGGAAGCTAGTAGGGAAAGAATGGAAAAGTTAAGCGTGCTAAGGGTGGAGCAGTGTGAGGATGGGTGACCAACCGGGAAGTGAGAACCACAAGTATGTAATTTGACATAAGAATAGAGGTGATTAGAGATTAGAGATTAAGTGGAGAGTGGAAACTGTTAAACAATTCAAATATTAAAAAATCCAAAAAAAATTTGGCTTTTTTTCAATAATTCTACCAAAAATTTTACCAGACCCCCTTGGTCCCGGTTGGAGCCACCAACCGGGGCTAAAGGGTCCTACAGCCTTCTACACACGACTCGAGCTACGTGGAGGACCTTTAGTCCCGATTTATGAGCAACCGGAACTAAAGAGGACGGGTTTTAGTTCCGCTTTGGTAGTCCCGGTTGGTCAACCGGGACTAAAGCCCCTTACCAACCGGGACTAAAGCCCTTTTTTCCACCAATGATAACCTTCCATAGCTTACAAATGCGCATGAACCAAAATAGAGAATCCAAGATTAAGATAATGGAGCTACATGGTACATGGGGGTAAGCAAACTGAGAAAGAGAAAGATTAAGAGAGTGGAACTAAAAAAATACGAGCATATGTGTAACTATTGCATTGTTTTGATTTTCTCAATACACAAACATTTTAATACTAAGACAATTCTAGCCTTTACTAGACATTAATTATGGGGTATTTGGTTACGAAAATGCATTTGGATCCTGAGCTCACGCGAATCATTTATGTTAGAATATTCCAAATAACATTTTAAATTTTCAAAAATATCTGAAAAGTATGTACACCTAGGTGACGATGTATTACATCTGTTTCAAAATGTAAGTTTTTTTACAAAGCTAAAGCACCTTTCTAAAAAAAGTTTATATTTCGGAACAGAGGTAGTATTTGGTTAGACTTACTTCTAACTTTTTGGACTTCGTCTTATAAGTAAAAGAACACATAAACAAGTGGTTTTAGCTTTGGTTTCTTACTTTTTCCTAGAGATTGTCGAAGGACGGCATAAGCGTAAATTCAAAACCAAAAGCACATACTTAGGAGTTTTTTTGTTTATAAGCCAAAGGTACCAAAGCCAAACCATAAACCTGAACAAGTACATGTGTGTATTAATACAATGATATGTCATTGTAGTAACACCAAATACAATCTTATCCAAAAATTAAGCATTGTGATGGTAACACACAATTCAATAATATGATTGATAGATAGTATTTATTTCGTTTCATTTCAGTTGGTTAAGTTTGATTTTGGTTTACCAACTCTATACTCCCAAAAGTTGATCCATTACACAGAATATTAATATGTTTGGTGACTAAACTCTTTGAAAGTGATATAGCTGTGTTGTATCGGTGATTTCACACTTACAATTGCCCAAGAAAACACAAATAGAGAAAAAACACCCAAAACTAAAATAGTTTATATGGATGAAGAATATTCATGATAATAAATCAAAAAAATCTAAAGATGTGAAATGAAAAATCTGAGGAAAATAACAAAAATACATAATCTACTAGAACTGATTTTTTTTAAAGAGAACATAAATTTTGGATGACATAGGCGTTATTTTGGGTTTTTTAGAATATACTTACGGTCTTATATCGGTCTAGATTTTTCGTCTTTTTATTCGGAGAAATCCTAGGGATTTAGAAATTTTCCTCTGAATATTATACATGATTTCCATTTTAAATCATTTTACTAAATAAAACATATTTTATATTTGTATATACTTTATTCAAATTTCACTGTTTTGCTGATGGTTTGAAAAATCAGGTATGTTTGCCATGTTGGGTATTGCTTTTTAAAGGGAAATACATCAAGTTGACGGTATAAACTGTTAGGTAAACAATATATTTCTCACATTTGGGAATTATGGTTGTGGGTTTTCTAATTGTAGGACATGTAGGTATCATGGGTACAATTTTTCTCACAATGATGACAATTGGGTTGTGTATTTTCTCGGCGGTTGTCGGCGGTAAGGGAATGTGTCAGGCTAATCTCGATGGCGGTTGAAACAGTCAGGTGTGTTTAGCGCGGCAAGTAATGCTTCTCATGTTGAAATACATTAAGCCGTCAGTGTGAATGATTAGGTTATATCTTCCTCCACCTAATTTGATTTTACCGACTGAGGTCCCTGAGGGATTTCGGCTGACAGCTCCCATGTAACATTTTATTTTATGTTGGTAATATGAGTTACTTGGCAGTTTTTGATTGTAATGGAGATGCCGTTTTCTGCTAGTGTATACACTGAAATTCAGGACATAATATGTATTGTTTTGAGCCCGGAGACAAATAAGACGCTGCCAATTGTGAGAGATTACATCTGAGAAACATTTAGGATAGTATGAAGGAACATTTGCTCCTCGTTTTAGGATAGTATGAATGAACATCTGAAAAACGATCCATCGGAGGACTTGCTTAGTTCAGATTAGCATGTGAGATACACATTTGGATTGACAAGCTAGTAGGCACTAGACCTGCCACGGTGCTTTGCTACCTCACATGCTCACCATCCATCCCAACAAAGCTACAAACGAAAATCCATGTCCTCGCGTGTCGAAACCCATGGCTGCTGAATTCGGTGCCCGATCGATACTCGCAGCTCGCAGAAAGCAAAAGAGACCCAGCGTATCTCCGCGCGATCCTGCGCAAATCAGTCACGCGGCCGCGCGCGGCGCTTTAACGATCTTCGCTCCTCGTTCTTTGCCGTTAGGTGCTGCCTAGCTAGCTAGCTAGCTAAGATATCAGCCTAAGCTATCGGAGCTGAGCTGCTAAGTAAAGGCCACCGTGGAAGAACAGTGGCGATACACGGTACTCATGTGATCTGCAGCGACACTCACTGAGACCAATATATCACAGAGACCGTGAGATGTACTTTCATGTTTTGAAGTTTTATATCGATGAAGATCTGGGTAGCACGTACTTTGGTAAATGCGGGATCGATCGGAAAGCTGGTGTGTGGTTTAATATGGCGCGCTTTAGGCGCGCTGTTGTACAGCGTTGATTGGAAATTTGGAACGCCTGCTAAAGGTTGGCCCTGCTGGAGTAGATCCTCGCCATCTGCCGGCGACGAGAACGAGATGACTGATGAGAGAGTGTGGACGCACGCGCCCTCGAAAGCCGGTCAAGATACGGGAGGGGATCGTCTTTCTTTTCGTTCGGAGTTGATCTCCAATGCTTCTCCTACAGATTGGCGGTTCTTCTTCCTCCAGCTAGAGGGCTAGCCTAAAGAATTCCGCCCCAAAGTTCAGTGCACATGGCGCGCAGGATGAAAGAAATGAAATGGGTATCCCTTTTCCTCGTGGAATCTCGGATCAAAGGGGAGATTGGTTACTCTGTCCCCTTATTCACATTCAGATACAATTTACTTTTTTTTTTCCTTTTTCTTCTTTTCCTTTGTTTTTTAATTTCTTTTTCTATTCTTTTTTCTTTTTGTTTGCGAGTTCAAGAAATCAAATTTTGAATTCTACTGATACAAAGTGCACTTTTTGGACATAATGCTAGCTTTTATACTAAGATAGATTTGTTGTTCTACTCAGTTAGTGTTGACGTTTTTTAAGAAAATGTGGTGATTAGTTACTATATGTTGTTGTAATAGGTTGCGTAGGTATCCATGGGCAATTTGAAGTTTATTTCAAAGTTTGATTCACATGTAGATTGTGCAATCATGTTGTTGAGAAGTAGACCAGGGACACTTGGTTGATATGCTTCTAAATATGCCATATTTAGGGGCACACTGCAGAAATGCCTCTAAAATGATATTTCTCTCTCTTTCTCAACAAGCTTTCACCCCGCTACATTAATATAGAAATCACACGATACATCTAAAAAGAGTCTCGAAAACGAAATAAAATGTTGGGGGAGCAGCAAAAACATGCCCAAAAGGAGAAACAAAATGGAAACAAAGGCAGATCGACTAAACGACGGCGACCCACAACAGCAGCGCCCTCTGAAAAGTGTGCCACCCCGCTCCTAGCACCGAATTGTCAAATACCAAGCAACAACTTCAAGAAGGGAGCGATATGTTGTTGCCAGATCATCTGGTCTTGGGGTTTCTGCCGACACACAGAGGGAAGCGGACATAAGGTAGCCACGACACCCTTGAGGAAGGACTGGTGCCACCCAAAGGCGGCACCGCTTCGGTGTCAAACGAGACGATAAGGACTTCTCCCAAAAAAACCTCATCCACAACCCTCGGGCGATCCGATGGACATGAGCCACACAAGGTCGAAGCCTCACCACCACCAAACTTGCCGCCCGCCAGCATGCACCACTATGGTCAAGAAGCCACCATCATGGTCTCACTTAATCTATCGTCACGAGGCCTGATGTGAATGGGAGCACAAATCGAGGCCGGCAGTAAAGCGGCCACACGCGGGAGGGAACAACCTCCACGCCGAAGGAGGTAGTCGATCGGTCGTGGAAGCAAGCACCTTAGACCGTGTCGGCCGCTGCCGGGCTCAGCGAGCCTATAAAGCCCACGTAGAGGCACACAATCCCAAGAGGGTCTAGCCGGGTCCAGACCAGGCCCTTAATGCCTGCTGCCACGCTGCAACATGTTGACCATCATCGCCACCATCCCCAACATCATGCTCTTGTCGTCTCCATCCCTAGGGAGTCAGCACCTCGCATTCCTAAAGTTCGTCGCACCAACACCATCACACTTGCATACCCGTCCGCGTTGTACCATTGCCTCCCAAAGTGCACCACTGCCAAGGAAAATTAAGGCCCTGACCCGCACTCTATGTGCAGGGAAAGGCAAGGCCACCGGCCGCCCGGGGTCGCCTGGGCTTTGCTTGGCGAGCCCTGCCACGAGCGGCGCCGAGGGGAGGGGTGGAAGGTTGGGGAAAGGTGGGCAAAGAAGTGATGGGTTCGTAGCATAGAAAACAAAAAATTTCCTACGCATGAACACAAAAACTGGCCAAGATACTCTACGAGATGGTAGCAACGGATACTCACCCTCGACGACCATAAGCGGGGATTACGTTCCCGCACAAACGTTGACGATGGAGAGTTGGTGAAGACGCACGTAGTCGACGTAGTCGTTCACTTGACGTAGTCGACGTCGTGGTTCACTTGACGATCACAAGATCGTGTACCCGGCGCCACAAGTGGCAGCGCCCCCGTACTCGCACACACGTGCAGCTTGACGTCGACTCCTCCACGCCCTCGGTCCAGCGGGGCAGCGGAAGAAGGGATCCGCTGGACACTCCTCCACACACTTCTCCAAGTGAGTGAACTACGAACTACAATTCCGGCAGAGCTTCGCTAAGCTAAGACGGAAAGTGGACAGCAACTATGCAAGGGAGGGAGGATCAAGAAGTGTGTGTACAAGGGAGAGAGGGGGGGTTTATATAGAGGAGGAGGGCAGCCAAGGGGTGGCTGGCCCAAGGGTCTCCTCCCTCTTCATTGCCCCCTCTTCATTCCCTTTTATGGTGATTACTCCCTCATCAACATGAGGTAACCCCCATTTTAATGCATGACATTCATGCCAATTAAAATCACACTTATTGATTTAATAAAACATTTTTATTTCTTTAATATTTGTTAATTCATTCAATTAACAAACATTAACAAATACACCCTTGAGTTATTTCGATATCCCGAAACAGTTTCGGTGCTTTTCAAAAACAACCCTTATGCTGTCCTGTAATTCGATCGGAGTATCGTATCCACTCAAAAACGACAACGAGCCTTAAGTGTGTCACCCTACGGTTCGTGAATAACGTGGACATGATCGAGACTCCTCTCCGATCAATAATCAACAGCGGGATCTGGAAATCCATGATGACTCCCACTTACTCAACGATGAACTAGTGATCGTGTGAACCGGTAACGAACATAGTTAATTCCTTTTGTCTCACGATATTATTACTTGTCCGAGATCCGATCATTTGGTATCAACCATACCTAGTTTGATCTCGTTCCTGACAAGTCTCTTTACTCGTTCCGTGATAATGCATTCCTGTGACTTAGTCACATGCTTGCAAGCGATTCTAATGCAATATCACCGAGAAGGGCCCAGAGAATATCTTTCCGTCATCCGGATGGACAAATCCCACTCTTGATCCATGAGCCTCAACTAATAC
Source organism: Dactylis glomerata (assembly GCA_007115705.1). Classification (NCBI taxonomy): domain Eukaryota; kingdom Viridiplantae; phylum Streptophyta; class Magnoliopsida; order Poales; family Poaceae; genus Dactylis; species Dactylis glomerata. Next base: position 701,136 of record QXEO01000220.1, read on the forward strand.
TTTCAGAGTACCCAAATCAACCTTTATAATCACCCTGTGACGGTGTGACGTTTGATATCATCAAATCACTCTTCCGGTATCAGTGATTAACATGATCTCATGGTCTGAGGATTAGAACTATTTCGTATGAGTTTGATATAGCAATGAACTTGATGACTTGATCATTTTGCTATTCATACTATGGGTGTGAGTGTTCATCATATCATTCTTCTAATGATATGACCCCGTTATTAACAACATCCAATGTTCATGATCAGGAAACCTTGATCATCAGTTAATCAACGAGCTAGTATGAAAGAGAGGCTTTACTAGGAACCTTTTTTTAGTTTATTAATCACACAAGTATTAATGTTTCCAATTAATACAATTCTAGCATGAGAAATAAACATTTATCATAAACATGGAATATGATAATAACCACTTTATTATTGCCTCTCGGGCATATTCCCTTCAGTCTCCCACTTGCACTAGATTCAATAATCTAGTTGATACTTGCGTATATAACACTTATGGATTTCACGTGTTATCCGTACGCATTGCAGTGGTTAATCTGATCTCCAGATCTGACACTTTCAGTTCTGTGTGTATTTGCGTCTCTACGCATCACTCATTCTCAAATGAGACAGTTGGGTATAAATTTGGTCCTTAGGTGAGACCTTAGTTCCTTTAGCTAAAATTATGTTGTCACTATTGTCACACAATAGATCTTCATAGTAATAGCCCGCTTGGAACTACACCTAGTTTGATAACAAACTTCTTGACACAAATGCCCTCCTTTGCTACTTCTAAAGCAGCCATATACTCAAACTTTGTTGTAGAATCCATCACAATGTTTTAACTTTGGAACTCATCCAAATCCATCATGGAACTTCCTTCCATTACATTGTGCCACCTAACGTATAGCTAAAATTGAGATAAACTTAATTTGTATCTTGCGACAAACTTAGTATCAATGTAACACTTTACAATGAATTATGTGTCACTTTGTCATAAACAATATATATCCTTAGTCCTTCCAAAGCACATAAGGATATCTCTACTATTGTCCAGTGATCATCTTATGACTTTTATCACTCTGGTATATGCTCATAACATTTAGAGCATAGGACATATCTGGATATGTACATATCACGGTATACATGATCGATCAAATCATTCATGTGGCTTCACTCATCAAGTGTCAAAAACACCTGAATCTTGTTTCAACCTCTTCCATGCGGCAAGAACTTTTCTTGTCGTTTCCATATTGAACTTCATTCAATATTTCATCTATGTACTTTGGCACAACCATATTGGCACCTCGATCTATCTACATAGACATCGAGACCCAATATTTTCGTTTTGCCTAAGTCTTTCATTGAAATCTAATTTTAATGAAATTCTTAACCTATGTCAATAAAAGATACATCATTTCCAATTAACAATATGTCTTCTACATAATGTACTGAAAATATGTCTCAACGCTCCCACTTAATTTCTTGCAAATGCAAGCATATTCATCGTATCTGATGAAACTAAACCTTTTAATTATTTCATCACGGTGAATATTCCAACTCCGCGATGCTTACTTCAACCATTGAAGTTTGCATGCCTTTTAGCATCCTTTGAATCTACAAAACCCATTGGACCATGTCATGTACATGTCCTAGGTAACCATTCTATTAGAAGAATGTTGTCTTGTTTGTTCAACTAACATATACCAAACTTGGCATATGTAGTGGTTGCTACAGTAATCCGTCCAGACAAAATATCGCTGTGAAAGTTCAAATCTTGTCACAGTCAACTCCTTGAACACAATCGTAAACTCTTTTAACGATGTGTCGACTATTTCATAGATGTTAAACATCCATGTCTGCCTTTATAGATCCAAATACGTTCATTAGGCTTCATGCCTTTTGAGGGTCTTCCAAGTTCAGAAACTTGGTTTCTCGTATATGGAACTATCACGGATTCTATGGCTTCTAGCCATTTGACGGAGTCAGGGCCCATCATCGCTTCTTTGCATGTAGTCGGTTCAACATTGTCAAACAATAATGATTTTTTTTCTCAAATCTAACTATTTGATTGTTATCCGACTCACGCAGTTCAATAGGAACTTAGATATCTGTGACCACAACTTTTGAGGTACTGTATCCATGCGCATTGTGGCCGCCTCCGGGACACTTCCCGGCGCTGCGCTACTCAACACATATAGCTTAGGTTCAATAACCCAATCAAAGTTCTATTGTCCTCCCACTTGACTTTTTGCGAAAAAATCCTTCTCAAGAAACTTGTCGTTTTTCAGCGACAAACACTTTTGTCTTCAGTGTTCTGGAGGAATACCCAACAGTTACTTTGGGATAACCTACAAAGACGTATTTATCCGACTTTGGTTGTAAACATTTTACATATGCCTAGCATACCAAAATTTCAGAAAAGACAACTTGGGTTTTATCCCATGCCATATCTCATATGGTGTCATTTCAATGGATCATGATGACGCTCTTTTCAGTGTAAAAAGCGGTAGTCTCTAAAGCTTTTCCTTAAAATATAATGGCAGTTTTATAGACGACACCTTTGATCCAACGATGTCAAACAAAGTTTGATTTCATCTCTCGAACACTCCATACTCCTATGGTGTTTCGAGAAATACAAGTCTATAGAACGATTCCTCAACTTTTAGGTGTTTGCTAAACTTGTAACTCAAATATATTCCTTTATGATCAAATCATAAATTCTTTATTCTCTTGTTACAATGATTTTCAACTTCATCTAGAAATACTTTGAACAATATTCAAATATTTCATGCTTCTTCCTTATCAAGTAAATATACACATATATCTACTCAAATCATCGGTTAAAGTAAATGAAGTTCAAGAATTCACCACACACGGCTACACATAATGGACTATATACATCAACATGTACAATATCCAATAAGTTAGTCGTCCGTTCTTCTTTGGCCTACAAACGGAGTTTTTAATCATCTCTAGGAAATTTTCACAAGCGTCAATTGATTCAAAATCAAAAGACTTCAAAATCCCATCAACATGGAGTTTCTTCATGTTTACTTTCCAATATGATTTAAACGGTGGTGTCACTCATAAGTGATCTTCTAATCATTTGTCTTGAGACACTTTTAGCATCAGTGTTATGGATGTGATTTCTCCAACAAGATAAGCGTTCATCCATCTTTTATGAATGCGGTAATAATTTGAACAACCATTGTTCTCATAATACCAGAACAAAATAACAATTATTCAAACTCATCTTGAAGGCTAGGTTTAATTCCAACGAAACACAATAACACTTTATTTGTTTTCGATGAGAATCATCCCATATTCATTTGCCAGTTAATTAGGCCATTGTAGTTCTTGTATTGTGTTGTTCTGTATGACAGTTCATACCAACCAATTTAGTATCAAATACCCAAGAACCACATTGTTTTAACAAGCAATGAATACACCCATAACATGTATATCTTCTATATACCTGAGCTGGACATTTCCAGTCTTTTCTTTTCTGCCAGAATAAATTTTGGATTCTCTTTTAGCAATTCTTTTCCTTCTAGAAGAATCTATCAACATCAATAGTGGCGCCATTCACATGGCACATAGTTCAAGGCATGATTAGTCAAACACTAATTCCCTTGGACTCACACTTTGAAGTAGATCACCATAATCACATATTTGGCGTTCTTCCAAATTCCATTCTTTAGTAATCTTTTAGTGTAGTAAACATTTTACCTACATCTTCCATTCATCCTATCATGACAACTTTCATGATCAAGCTACTATAGCTCATGAGGACGAATTGCGAGTATAATATTAGTTCCTAAACCTTTTAGGAGATCTGGACGCCTGGCGTCTCTAATCTTCGCAAATTCTCATACAATATGAGAACATGTGTCTTACTAAATTATACTCTATCACTTTGCAACCAAACATTGTTTCAGATATCACAATATCTTCCACACATGATAGTTTATGAAACAATTCTTTCAACTCCTAGATAACCTTGATACTAAAAACAACTTTTGAATATCAAGGATCATGGAGGCAAGTGTGATACTTAGATACTAACACTGGAATTGTTACTCTTGATTCAATACTACTTATTAAATTTTATCGAGTAACAAGGGTTTGCTAAAAGTTTGCAATAGGACTTTAAACTTTAGATTGACATTCAAACAATACGATACCAGTTCGTAAAGTTAACATCCAGAATTCTATAGTTCTATTATCTCAATTATAGCTAATCGCAAGGTAGTAAACGGATGCCAATGACTACAACAAACTATGCAAATTCACTTTGATTTAGTTCATGATAAATTGAGTTCTATAATTCAAAATTACTAAATGAACTCCCACTTAAAAACAACATCCCTCTTAGTTTTCTTAAGTGATTACACGAACCAAATTCACTATACCGTAACCGATCATCACGTGCAACGGCATAGTTTCAAAGGCGAACATCACCATGTTCATCATATCAACCATATGACTCATGCTTAACCTTTCGGTTCGTGCTCCGAGGCCATGTCTGTACATGCTAGGCTCGCCAAGTAGAACCATAGCACTTGCGTGTGTAAAACTGTCTTACACCCGTCGTATGTGAACGTAGAGTCTGTCACACCCGATCATCACGTGGTGTCTCGAAACGACGAACTTTCTTGACGGTGCATGCTATGGAAGAACACATTTTTATCTTGATATTTATGTGAGAGGGATCATCTTATAATGCTACCGCGCGATCAAATCTAAGCAAAATAAGATGCATAAAAGGATAAACATCACATGCATAAATAATGTGATATGATATGGTCCTTCACGCATTCGATCTCCATCTTGTGCGTCATGGTATGATCTCCATCATTCCACCGGCGTAGCACCAAGGTCCATAGCGCGCCACCTTGGTTGTCTTCCTCCATTACAATATATCACTTGGATATATATATTCGGCACGCAGGCCATTTAAATGTAAAGACAACCATATGGCTCCTGCCGGTTGTTTATAACTTACAAAAAGGATCATCGCATACAATTTGTAACATAAACAACTTAACCATATCACATCACATGCCCTGCAAAAACAAGTTAGACGTTTCTAATTTGTCTTGCATATTTTACGTGGTTTGGGGCTTTCTAGGAAGAACTGTTCTTACCTACGAACATGTAACCACAACGGTGATAAAAATATTATTAACAACTCTTTGTAAAATAGATCATAACTATAGTGGGAGAAACGTGCACCCGCAAAGCCACATATGCCGAAGCATGTCAAGTGTGGGACAAGTCTCGTGAACGTGGTCACGTAAGGTTAGTCTCGGGCAGCTTCAATCCCACTATGCCACTATGATCCAAAATACCAAAAAATTGCAATAACATGATCATCAACGCCCACATCCACATGTGTTCTAACCGTGCATACCAACTACGCATAGAGATGGCTCTGATACCACTGATGGGTTCGTAGCATAGAAAACAAAAATTTTCCTACGCATGAACACAAAAACTGGCCAAGATACTCTACGAGATGGTAGCAACGGATACTCACCCTCGACGACCATAAGCGGGGATTACGTTCCCGCACAAACGTTGACGATGGAGAGTTGGTGAAGACGCACGTAGTCGACGTAGTCGTTCACTTGACGTAGTCGACGTCGTGGTTCACTTGACGATCACAAGATCGTGTACCCGGCGCCACAAGTGGCAGCGCCCCCGTACTCGCACACACGTGCAGCTTGACGTCGACTCCTCCACGCCCTCGGTCCAGCGGGGCAGCGGAAGAAGGGATCCGCTGGACACTCCTCCACACACTTCTCCAAGTGGGTGAACTACGAACTACAATTCCGGCAGAGCTTCGCTAAGCTAAGACGGAAAGTGAATAGCAACTATGCAAGGGAGGGAGGATCAAGAAGTGTGTGTACAAGGGAGAGAGGGGGGGTTTATATAGAGGAGGAGGGCAGCCAAGGGGTGGCCGGCCCAAGGGTCTCCTCCCTCTTCATTGCCCCCTCTTCATTCCCTTTTATGGTGATTACTCCCTCATCAACATGAGGTAACCCCCATTTTAATGCATGACATTCATGCTAATTAAAATCACACTTATTGATTTAATAAAACATTTTTATTTCTTTAATATTTGTTAATTCATTCAATTAACAAACATTAACAAATACACCCTTGAGTTATTTCGATATCCCGAAACAGTTTCGGTGCTTTTCAAAAACAACCCTTATGCTGTCCTGTAATTCGATCGGAGTATCGTATCCACTCAAAAACGACAACGAGCCTTAAGTGTGTCACCCTACGGTTCGTGAATAACGTGGACATGATCGAGACTCCTCTCCGATCAATAATCAACAGCGGGATCTGGAAATCCATGATGACTCCCACTTACTCAACGATGAACTAGTGATCGTGTGAACCGGTAACGAACATAGTTAATTCCTTTTGTCTCACGATATTATTACTTGTCCGAGATCCGATCATTTGGTATCAACCATACCTAGTTCGATCTCGTTCCTGACAAGTCTCTTTACTCGTTCCGTGATAATGCATTCCTGTGACTTAGTCACATGCTTGCAAGCGATTCTAATGCAATATCACCGAGAAGGGCCCAGAGAATATCTTTCCGTCATCCGGATGGACAAATCCCAATCTTGATCCATGAGCCTCAACTAATACTTTCAGAGTACCCAAATCAACCTTTATAATCACCCTGTGACGGTGTGACGTTTGATATCATCAAAGCACTCTTCCGGTATCAGTGATTAACATGATCTCATGGTCTGAGGATTAGAACTATTTCGTATGAGTTTGATATAGCAATGAACTTGATGACTTGATCATTTTGCTATTCATACTATGGGTGTGAGTGTTCATCATATCATTCTTCTAATGATATGACCCCGTTATTAACAACATCCAATGTTCATGATCAGGAAACCTTGATCATCAGTTAATCAACGAGCTAGTATGAAAGAGAGGCTTTACTAGGAACCTTTTTTTAGTTTATTAATCACACAAGTATTAATGTTTCCAATTAATACAATTCTAGCATGAGAAATAAACATTTATCATAAACATGGAATATGATAATAACCACTTTATTATTGCCTCTCGGGCATATTCCCTTCAAGAAGGTGCATGCCCTTTCACCGTCAAGAGGGTGGGGGAGAGGGGCGAGGGTTTCATTTCCGGTGTTTCTTAAATTCCTCTAAAAATGCTATTTATAGAGGTACTTTTTCAATGTGCCTCTAGAAATTGGTATTTCTCCTCATCCGTGAAAAAGTGCCTCTAAAATATGTATTTTTTGCCGCACTTTAAAGAAGTGTAATTAAAATGGTTTTTTAGCAGCAAATTTGTCCAAATGCTATTTTTTGCCGCACTTTGATCCAAGTGCCGCTAAAACAAATAATATTTTTAACCACATTTTAGTAAGAATGCCTCTAAAAATGATTTTGAGCCACACTTCTAAAAAAATACCCTAAGCAAAGTGTCCCTAAAAATATACTCTCTCCTAGGGATAAAAACGGACCGGAAACGGATGGAACTAAGTGGTGCCACATTAGTTTTCATATTTTATGTGAAAGAATATAGAAATAACGAATAAAATATGAAAATAGTGAAAACATATAAAGAAAGAATACAGTGTGAACACAGATAAAAAGCGAATGATTATAGGAACCAAGAGACCAAGTGAAATCATGCAAAAAAACTCAAGCAACATGTCAAGTAAATCGGAAGTTTATTCTCAAACCTGTCAAGATTACTCGGTGTAACGAGGAGTGGAGATGGCTTGCTCTGACGATTCAACATGACAAGTTCACATATTATACATGCTAGATTGGTCATATAAAACAATCATAAAATTGAAATTCCGCATTAATCAAAAATGAAAACTTATGTTCCGTATTTGTATGCTAAAAAAAATCGTTTCGTTTCTATTTCCGCTTCCGCCAAAGAATTTCAGTTTCTGTTTCCATATTTTATTTTTATTCCATTTTTCCGAGAAAAATACATAAAGTTTTTGCTCCACTTTCATCACTACTCTCTCCCATAGTATATGGTCTAGTAGGAGAGTTGAGTTGGCGATGGAGTGGCGCCGCCCTAGCTGAACCTTGATCTTGGGCGGCCATACGATCCTGTAATCTGACACGGGAATTAAGAGGAGCCGGCATGGAGATGGATCGTGCGTGAGCCGTGAGGCGCCAACGGATTAGTTTATTCTTGGGCAGGCCCCCATGACGCGGTCATACGTGCTCTCTTCCCGCGACAGCATGGACATCAATCCCCTTCTCATCTCTCCTATCCTCCTCGGTCTCCTCCCTTTCTCACTTTGTCTACCTCCCATCCGCGCTGTCTCCCTCCTATAAATACCTTCTGCCACACCACACCACACCACACCGCATCATCCATAGAGCTTCTTTTTCCTCCTCCTCCTCTTCTTCTAGTGCACCAGCTACTCGTAACCAGAGACCAACGAATCATCCACAAAACAGAGGGCTGCTCCTTCGTTCATTTCTAGAAGCAATGGCGCGGTGCTTGCTCTTCACGGTGTTTTTCCAAATCTACTGCCTTGTCTCGACCGTCGGGCTGCCCCTGCCGCTGGAGCCCGCGGAGCTGCTTCAGCTAGGCGGCGACGTGGGCGGCGGGAGGCTGAGCGTCGACCTGGCCGACCTCCGGGAGGCGTCCGGCGACTTCGGGGGCCTCTCCCGCGCCGAGCCGCTGGCCGTGTACCACCCGCGCGGCGCCGACGACGTGTCCGCGCTGGTCCGCGCGGCCTACTCCCACGGCGGGCTCCGCGTCTCCGCGCGGGGGCATGGGCATTCCATCAGCGGGCAGGCGCAGGTGCCCGGAGGGGTGGTTGTGGACATGAGCCACGGCTGGCGCGCCGACGCGGCCAACGACGGCGGTAGGAAGCACGCGCCGCGTGCATTGCCTGCGTACTCAGCGGCGCTGGGCGGGCACTACGTGGACGTGTGGGGCGGCGAGCTGTGGATCGACGTGCTGAACTGGACGCTGGCGCACGGCGGGCTGGCGCCGCGGTCGTGGACGGACTACCTCTACCTCTCCGTGGGCGGCACCCTCTCCAACGCCGGCATCAGCGGGCAGGCCTTCCACCACGGGCCCCAGATCAGCAACGTCCACGAGCTCGACATCGTCACGGGCAAGGGGGACACGGTGACCTGCTCGCCGACGGCCAACCCGGAGCTGTTCTTCGGCGCGCTGGGCGGGCTGGGGCAGCTCGGGATCATCACCCGGGCTCGCATCGCCCTAGAGCCTGCTCCCCGCAAGGTAACACTCGCTCTACCACCATGCCCCTCTTCTCACGCGCATCATCCAGTTTTTTATCCCATTACTCGTTTGTTTATTCTGCATGCCGTTAATCCACCTGCCGCGAAGACGATCGAGTATCTCGTGCGCGAACAGAGAGAGGGGACGCGATATTCATATCGCTTTCCGACTAAATTTCAGTGGCCCAATTGGGAACTCAACACTAGCCGTGCAAGTGGCGCGCGCCGCGGCCAGCGCGGGGCGCGACCTCCATTGTTAGGCACCACACTGAAAATTAGCACACACACGTCAACCAACCAACCGATAAAGATACCGATAAGCCCAAACGTGTTTGCTAATTATAGACCGGCCATGCCGACGAGCTTACGGGCTGTACGACACGTATTATCTCAGTCGCTAGCTCCTTTACTTTCAATTAACATTTTTAGAGCTTGCTAGCAGTCTTTTCGGTGGTACTATTACTAGGCTCTTCAAAGTCCACCCCACGAAATGTCTCGAGAAAAATTGAAATATTACTTCAACGATTAGGACATCAGGTGGTCCAGCCGCCCAGGTGGTTGGGACTTGGGATCGATCGATCCATGGACCAACTTGTGTCTTGCCGACTAATTTGGTCTTGCATATTCTACTACAGACAGATACTGTGTTGTTTAGCTCGCGCGATCTTTCACAAGATCTTATACGTGCAGATTAATAGGCTGACTAATCCACGCTATAGTTAGCTATCAGGCCGTGACCAGAGCCTCATCAGCATGACAGCTCTGGCCAATGATTCTAATCATGTGCACGGGGTTTGTCTCCTACAGGTTCGGTGGATCCGGGCGCTCTACTCCAACTTCACCGAGTTCACCGCGGACCAGGAGCGGCTCATCTCCCCATCCAACCACGGCGGCCGCCGGTTCGACTACGTCGAGGGCTTCGTGGTCGCCGCCGAGGGCCTCATCAACAACTGGAGGTCCTCCTTCTTCTCCCCGCAGAACCCAGTGAAGCTCAGCTCGCTCAAGCAGCACACCGGCGTGCTCTACTGCCTCGAGGTCACCAAGAACTACGACGACTCCACCGCCGCCACCGTTGATCAGGTCCGATATGATCCGCCGCCTTTCACTGTCCACCCAATAATATTGTGGCCAGTTGGCCACCTGACTACCCAATTTGTTTATGACGGTATTTCTTAATTCCTTTCTAGTTTATGTTGCGGCTGATCAGGGGCCTTAACCAATCATTGGGCTATATATATGTTCATTTAGTTATTATGGGCGGTTTAGTCCCTATTATAGTAGTGCTGCATAATGGAATCTACACTTGTAGATTAGTGGTATAAGATGACACCCACATGCAGGGCACACCGGATACATAGATCTTGCCATACGTAATGCTAGATCCTGCAATTTCGTTAGCGAAGCACGCACTGTTTCTTATAACCCACTAGATCGACTTAATAATTTTGTATGAGTTGCCAAGTCGAACTAACAAATTGAACTAAATTTTGCAGGATGTGGACGCGCTGCTGGGCGACCTGAACTTCCTGCCGGGCACCGTGTTCACGACCGACCTGCCGTACGTGGACTTCCTCGACCGCGTGCACAAGGCGGAGCTGAAGCTTCGCGGCAAGGGCATGTGGGAGGTGCCGCACCCGTGGCTGAACCTCTTCGTCCCGGCGTCGCGCATCGCCGACTTCGACCGCGCCGTCTTCCACGGCATCCTCGGCAGCCGCACCTCCGGCGGGCCCATCCTCATATACCCCATGAACAAGCACAAGTGAGCACGACTAGCGTTGATCACCGTCCTCCATATGCAGGGCGGCCCATCACCGCCCACCTTGCACATGCGACACGCGCACGGACACGATCCGCGCTCACGTTCCAGGACGGGCGGGCGGGCGCCGCCCTGCCCAACCGATCGATCGCACATGCGACACAACAGAATACTGCACAGGTGGTGGATGTCACCATGATTGGCGCCACACAAGCGAGCAACACTAGATTAATACAGTATAATCTATAGCAGGTCGTTGCTTAATCAGTTTCCCGATTGCCGTCACCGTCGCCGAGATCCGGTGATCGGTGAATGGCCGCAGACATACCGCGCACTGGGGTGACAGCCTCTGCTCTGAATTTCTTAGCATTCTTCAATCTAGCTAGTGGCGCCACCATGGCATGACATGCCAGCGATTCACCGGACACCCGTTTCCCGCCCGGCGCCGACCAGTTATTCTAATCCTTTTCCACGCCGGCACAGTCAGAAACTTACAATTTGTTGGCCTTTGCGGTCAGTGGCCTGAATGCCGAATGCGTTGTCGCTTTCCACATGCCTAGAGCAAAAGGACGCACCAGAATCGGCCGCAGCGGCGCCCCAATCTCTTTACTAACTGAATAATCACTTTGTAAAAGGGGAATGCTGAACTGAATTCTGATGAGCTTTTTCATGGTGTGGTGCAGGTGGGACCCGAGGAGCACGGTGGTGACGCCCGACGAGGAGGTGTTCTACCTGGTGGCGTTCCTGCGGTCGGCGCTGCCGGGCGCGGCGGAGAGCCTGGAGGAGCTGGCGGGGCAGAACCGCCGGATCCTCGACTTCTGCGCCGACGCCGGGATCGGGGCCAAGCAGTACCTGCCCAACCACAAGTCCCAGCCCGAGTGGGAGGCCCATTTCGGCCCGGAGAGGTGGGCGCGGTTTGCGAGCCTCAAGGCCGAGTACGACCCCAAGGCCATGCTCGCCACCGGGCAGGGGATCTTCACGTCGTCGCCCGACTCGCCGCCGACGCTCTTGTCCGATTCTTGACCGAGATGTTGTAACTAGCTAGCTAGGCGTACGTAGTTGGACATCAAAGAGGAAGATTAATTAGTTAATTAATTAGATTGACGATGTATATATACATATAGCTACTACTGTACTTAACTTAGCCGATCCAATTTGGTTGGTTCGAGTTCATGGAATTACTAGCTCAGATACACATGGATGGATGTTTCGTCCTGTTCAAAGCTAAGCTGTACTTCATGTAAATCTTGTACTACGCCACTTCTACACACAGATAAGCCCTAGTACTACACAACTCTTCGCAAGCATCAGATGGCCCACTGGTAAGCATTGCAAATGGGCGATGCTTTTACGTGTCCCCCATTGCCATTGGTGGGGAATAATGGGAAGATGACACAGAAATGCCAAAAAACCACGCAAGAAGGTCGACTTTGGCGGCAGCACGAACGCGGCCAGGTTCATCCGCCAACGCCGCTGGTCGACGGGCTCTCCTCTTCTCAGCAGTACTCTTTGACGCACGTAGGCTACGTGCATGCATGCCGTCCAGGCGCGCATTCCATTCCCAGTCCACCGTGCGTGCATGTGGACGGTGCACGGTTGGCTATTTGATATCTTCAGGAGCCGCGCTCCAAAACTGATGAGCCAGGAACAAAAACGTTAACTCAATCGATGTAAACAATCGACAAAAGCTAGCCAGAATGCGAACTCCGTGTCTCTGTTGCAATGCATCCAGACATAATGCGATTCCGTCGTAAGCCAACAGAAAAGGGCTGAAAGGGGATGCTCATATGTTTTCCCCCCGTGGTGTGATCCCCACTACATGATGACATTGTGATGATGTTTCATGCTGCACTATGATAGGTGCCGTTGATTGATGACTGAGATCTTAACTCGAAGGGTTGTCTAGTGCACTGACATATGGTTAGAACTCAAACGGTCGGTAGCAGATTAGCTACAAGGTTAATGAGCAGAAAGATGAGCACAATATTGGGGGAATGCACTTTTGATATCATGTGCATATGCTCCCTTCATCCTGAAAATGAATTTTAAAATGTAAAAAAGTTAATTTGTGACACACAACAGAAGCCAAAGCAGCTATATTCCCAACTACTAGTTGTATCTATATATATATATATTATAGTGTCTAGATACATCCATACTAGCAAACATTAATATGGCTTGGAGGGAGTATATGCTTTGAGGGGGAGGAAAGAGTGCTCTCTCGTCCCATGACCACAGCGATGAGGGCCAAGTTGTCACCGTTGCTGGCCTGATCTCCCTCCCCCAACATCTAGGGGTGGACCCCAAAAAAATGAGAGGGGGGAAGGATGTGCCAAATCCGGGTTTAGGGTGCCATTATCCCTCTTGAGGGCAGCGTTTTTTGAGCTTATTCTGTCTGGAGTGGTTTGGAGGGGGGAGCGGTGCTTCCTTCTTGCTATCGTCGATGACAAGTCTGTCAGGGTATTTTACCCTTAACCTTTATTTTGATTTACGATGACACACGAGCTTGTGATGAACTAATGTGGTCTTGCTAGTGTCACTCACAGGTTTTAGTTCGTCATGGTGATGGAAGGAGTTGAGAGACCCCCTTTCGCTTGAAGAGGCGGTAGTTTCCTTTTCACTTATTTTCCTTTTCTTGAGTAATAGGAACTCTGCACTATTAAGGGGGGTAATCTCGATGAGCTTAGTGGGAAGATATCCTATCTCTTATTTTCATATCCTACCACCAAAAAGCCTCAACACGTCGCCAAAGTTCTTTGGGAAAAACAACATTTTGTAGCAGGAAGCCTGCTCCCGGTTTCCATCCGGCGACGCTGGGCTATGCGCCGATGTCCCGGTGGAAATCCCGGCGGCACCGGGCCATGTGCCAGGTCATCCGGTGCTGACGCCGGCCCATGACCAAAAGGGTTGGTTAGTGCACTAACCAGATGGTTTGAACTCGAACGGTTGGTAGCAGACTAGCTACAAGGTTGATGAGCAGAAGGATGAGCACAATATTGTTGTCAATCGGTGACATCACAAGGGAAGCCAAAGCAGCTACATTCCTAACTATTAGTTGTATGCTTTGTGAAGAAAAAGCGTGACCTGTGACCATGGTTGACGAGGGCCAAGCCATCACTGCCACTGGCCTGATCACCCTCCTCTGACGTCAAGGCGTGGACCTCAGAAAAAACTAGAGGGGACAAGGATGTGCCAAAACTGGGGCAAATTTCATTGCTATATGGAGATAAATCATCATTTAGCAAGGCATATTACAAGAGACAGGGCGAAGCTGCCCCCCTCCTCCCCCTAGCTAATACGTTGGATCCGTCCATGCCGACATCCTCTTTGAGCTTCACGGCTGGATCCAGCCTCCGCTCGACACCCTCTTGCCGTGCCTCCACCTGGCATGTAGGGTCTTGGTCTGTTGACCTTGCCTCTGCTCCAGGAGCTCCTTACATCCCATGGCCACAATGGTGCCCCTGGCCTCACCGCCCGTCGCAGCCGCAAAAACTCTCGCCTCCTACAGGTAAGACCCTGCGATTTGTGGTGAAACGCTCGCTCACGACCATGAAGGCGGACACACTGGCCCCAATGCCCACCGCCTCCGCTCCCCTCACCAGCACCTGTTTCGGCCGACTACCGATGCCCTTGGAGCCACTCTATGAAGGTTCGAGTTTGAAACCCGACCCTTGGCGTCAGTGGCATCCATGACCCTGATGGTTTTTGTGTTCTTTAACTTATAAGCCCAAGTCCAAAAAGTTAGAAGTAACCCTAACCAAATACTACATCCGTTCTGAAATATAAATCTTTTGAGAAAGGTGCTTTAGCTTTCTAAAAAAGGCTTACATTTTAGAACGGATGTGATACATTATCACCTAGGTGTACATACTTTTCACATATTTCTGAAAATTTAAAATGTTATTATTGAAATTTTTAACATAAATGATTCGGGTGAGCTCACGATCCAAATGCATTTTTGTAACCAAAATACCCATATTTAATGTATAGTAAAGGTGATACGTCTCAAACGTATCTATAATTTTTGATGCTCCATGCTTGTTTTTACACCATTTGCCTAATGTTTCGTTACACTTCGTGACACTTTTATGCATTTTCCGGAACTAACCTATTAACAAGTCGCCACAGTGCCAGTTCCCTGTTTTCTGCTGTTTTTGTGTTTCAGAAGTGATACACAGGAAATATTCTCGGAATTGGACGAAACAAGTTCCTGAAGTCTTATTTTTCTCGGAAGCTTCCAGAGATCCGAAGAGGAGTAGGAGAGGGGCCACAGGCCAGGCTCACACCAGGCTGGCGTGGCCCAGGCCCTGGCCGCGCCGCCATGGTGTGAGGGGGCCTGGGGCCACTCCTGACGTTGCCCCTTCGCCTATAAAGACCCCCGACGGGAAAAACCTAAGTACCCGATCAATTTTCCAGAAACACATCGCGATCCGCCGTCGTCGTCGACCCGAGATCGGGAGGGTCTAGAAGCTCTTCCCGGCATCCTGCCGGAGAGGGGAATCGCCACCGGAGGTCTTCTTCATCGCCATGCTTGCCTCCGGAGCGATGAGTGAGTAGTCTACCTTGGCCTATGGGTCCATAGCAGTAGCTAGATGGTTGTCTTCTCCACCATGTGCTTCATGTTTAGATCTCATGAGCTGCCCTACATGATTGAGATCACCGTTATGTAATTCTACATGTTTGGTTTGTTGGGATCCGATGAATATTGGTGTTATGATTGAGTTGCTATACTGAAATATATCTTTTGTTATCTCTATGTTGTTTATGATCTTGCATGCTCTCCGTTGTTAGTAGCTATCTTGGCCGAGTAGTTGCTAGTGACTCCAAGAGGGGGTATTTATGCTCGATAGTGGGTTCATGCCTCTATTTAATCTGGGGGAGTGACAGAAACCCTTAAGGTTGTAGATGTGCTATTGCTACTAGGGAGAAAACAACATTCATATGCTCAAGGGCATATGCTTTGTTTACATTACACACTTTGCTTAATGCAATTATCTGTTGTTCGCAACTTAATACTCATGGGGTGTTCGGACGATATCCCCGTGAGTGGATTATTAGTCATAGATGCAGTTGGATGGCGGTCTATGTATTTTGTTGTTCGGACGATATCCCCGTGAGTAAATCTCATAGTGATCTTCTTGACATATCACGTTTATCTTTATTTATCAATTACCCAACTGTAATTTGTTTACCCAGCATGTGTTATTTATCTTATGGAGAGACACCACTAGTGAACTGTGGACCCCGGTCCTATTTCCATCATATTGCTATCACATGTTTACTTTACTCGCATTGTTTACTTTACTCGTACTGTTTACTTTACTCGTATACTATTATCACTTTCCACTCGATACGCTCATACCCTTTGTTTCAAGCAAACCGGTGAGATTAACAACCTCATCGCAAGTTGGGAACAAAGTATTTGGTTGTGTTGTGTGTAGGTTCCGCGTTGCTACTGGCCGAAGACGAGTCAACAAGGATCGATTAAACGGCGCCCTTGTTGGAGTGTTATTAAGCCAGTCCGCATCACCTTCAGTCGTATTGTCTGCTTTTCTCCTGATCGACATAAACCTTGGTTTCTTAACTGAGGGAAAACTAGCTGCTATACTCATCATACCTTCCTCTTGGGGTTCCCAACTGGCTGGTCATTCACCACGCACAAGGAGTCTTCTGGTGCCGTCAACCACGCGCCATCAAGCTAATTTTCTGGCGCCGCTGCCGGGGAAGAGTGGAACACCTCTGCAAGGGGAGTTTTCGCACACACATCCTTTACTTTGTTTTATAGTTTTGCTTTACTTTATTTATTTTTACTTGCATCGCTTTTATCAAAAACACAAAAAAATTAGTTCCTACTATAGTTGTTATTTTTGTTGGTCTGTTATTGTCTTGCTTTATCATGCTTTCTATCAATGGTTGGTTTCTTTGAAACTAAATCTTTTTGGCAAGGTGGGTTCACGGAAGAGCAGCAAAATTATTATGAGGAACACCGCTTGTCACAAAAAGGGAAACACTTATGGGAACAAATCAATAGATTGTATATCATTGCTAGAAACGTGTGCTCTACTTATAATGTTACTTATTGCTTTGATAGATCTTGTTGTTGTAGGAGGTATAAACACCTCCCTTTTCAATGTGAGTATAATGATGACGTTACCATATCTTCTTATATTAATGGAAATTATGACTTTTATGATGTGGAACAAATTGAAGAATTTATTGCTTGGAAGGGTGCATTCGAACTTGCTTATTTGCTTGAAAATACTGATGATGCACTTTATAAATATGAGGTTTATGATATACTTAAATTTTGCTTTGATAATTACAAGGAAGAAAATGGCTATATTGTTAAGTATCTTAATAGATGCTCTCCAACGGAAGAGACTAATGCCTTGAAGGAGCCTATGGAAGAAGGAATTGCTGAAACTGGAAGCTCACTGGATGAAAAAGAGGAGGAGAGTGATGATCAAGAGGAGGAAGAATGGAGCTACCCATGTCTACCTCCCAATAAGAGTAACTCTTTAACTAATACCTTATTTGATAGACCTCCATGCTTAACAAAGGAGGATGAGGGTGATATTTATATTGTTGAGTTTGTTCATGATGCTACTGAAAATTATTATGAGAGAGGAAAATATGGTTGTTGGAATTCTCATTTTACTAAAACACCTCTCTTTATATTGAAAGTTTTGAAGTTGCTCTTGTTTTATCTACACATACTTGTTACTATGTGCTTCTTTGATTTATTTTCTTACAAGATTCCTATGCATAGGAAGTGGGTTAGACTTAAATGTGTTTTATATTTGCTCCTTGATGCTCTCTTTTGCTTCAATTCATATTTCTTATGTAAGCATCTTCTCAACTTTCTGCGCCTAGCTCAAAGGCGTTAAAGAAAAGCACTCTTGGGAGATAACCCAATGTTTTTACATTCAGTACTTTTTCTTTTATTTGAGTCTTAGAAGTTATTACTAATGTAATGACCTCTCATTATCCTTTTTATTTCATTGTTGTGCCAACAGAAGCCTCTAATTTGAGTGAGGTAAAGATTTGGGGATGTTGTTGTCCTGAAACTATTTTCGGTGCTGCACCGTAAAAATTCGTGAAAATTCTCTGTATATCTGTTGGACCTGCGATTTCTGGTGCATATGCCCCAGGTTATATCCAAACTTTCATTAGTTTAACACTTTTTGATTTGAGCAACAGAACACCCCTTAAAAATTCGACCTTTGTCAGCTGTTCTGTTTTGACAGATTTCTGCCAATATTTGTTTTTGCCACTTTATCGCTTTCTTTGCGAGTTCTTTTGATCATGGAACTCTTGGGGAAGTTGCTACAGTAGTATATGTTATATATGTGGTAGTTTTGAGTTGAAACCTGAAGCAAAAAGAGGTTGATTATATGTTATGCTACACTAATGTTGCTAATAGATTTGTGTTTAGTTTTGTATAAAGTAAGTTTTCAAGTGTAGGGATTGGAGAATGATGAGATGAGCTGAAGAATAGACAAAAGCTCAAGCTTGGGGATGCCTATGCATCACCCCAAGAAATATCCAAGAAGTACAAGCATCAAAGCTTGGGGATGCCCCCGAGGCACCCCTTCTTCATCGGCAAAAATCAGGTCACCTTTCAAAACACTATATTTTTATTGCTTCATGCACTATGTGTTTTTCTTGGAGCATCAGTTGTTTTAGTTTTCTTTGTTAGTTTAGTTTTGTTTGCTGCAATAAATGGTTGGACCCCAACAAATTTCTTTTGGAGGAGATGTACTCGTTTTCATTTGTAAAGAACGCTCTAGTTTTCACTCTTATTAAAAATCGAGTGTTCTTCTTTTTCTGCTACTGCTTTTGGTTTTCATTTTCGCCTTGATTTGCGTTCAGATCTTCATATATTTGTTTATAAAGGTGTATTTTTGCCTCTGATCTTTATTGGTATTCATCAAAAGAGGTGTCTTTAAAAATTTCAAATGGTGTTGGAAAAGAGAAAAAGCTTTATGCAAAATAGTGGTACAAGAAGGAGCTCGTGTAGACTGCGGCTTAGGCTTTTTCATGTCATGCTTGATGTCTTTTTGATGGTATGCTTAGTGGTTTTGCTGTAGCATGACTTGTCTCAAATAACTGAGATTTCTTAATGAGCCTTTGAAAAAATCATGCGTTGTTTTTAATTATTTGGAAGCAGTATTTTGGTTTTCTCCTTGATGCTTTATTTGGGTTGACTTGGCGCATGCTCACACATGTTAGACTCTTACAAAGTCGCCAATAGCCTCTATGATCATTTAGTTTTTGACTTTTGATGCCATCTTATGCTTCTTTTAATGTCGCTTTGTCGCTTTGCATGATTATGGCCATTATTGCTCTCTTAGTTGGTCGCTCCCAGTCTTTTGCTAGCCCTCGCCTTGTACTGAGTATGAGCTCTACTCGTGCATCCAACTCCTAAAAGCCAAAGTTTACCAAAGTGTCCACCATATATACCTACTAGCAATTTGCTATTCCAAGTAAATTTGACTTGCTTTTATTTTCTCTTCAAATTAAACTCTTACCAGTGTTATGCGAAATTCGATCAGTAAAGCTCTCACGAACCGAAAGGCACACTTTACTTTTTCCTGTTCTTAAAAATTTGACATTGTAGTCTCTTATGTTGAGTTGTTATGCTTGCAAGTTGTAAGTTGGAGACTAGCCCAGCCATGCAGTCATGGGCAAGCTTTCAACATTGCACTTCTTATTTGAGTTGATATCGTGATCTTTTGTTTATGGATACTCGCGGTGTGAAATGAATTGGGAATCTTGTGGGGATCATGGAGTATGGAATTTGTGTTAGAGAAACGTCGGGCCGCTAATCTAAGCCATGCATAATTCATGGTGGAAATTTGCAGCATACCCATGGTGAACATTCGACGACGCATCTCACAATAAAAAGCTAAACAAATGGTAAATAAAAGAGATGTCGAGGTGTTTATTGTCTGCTTGTCCTGTCATTTTGATGTGGGCTAGTTCCATGTCATCGGGCACGGGGGTACCCCGTTGGCGGTTCTCGATGATACGTGTATACTTACAATGACAAGAGCCTTGCTTGGGACTCTAAGTAAAGTAGCATGAGGTTTGGGTACTCATATTCACGGGACACGAGGTTTTTAACTTATGATTTGTCAAGCATATGCATCATAATTGTTCTCGCATTAACTTTAACCATTTAAGATGCTTATGATGGGGGCAATGAGAGCTCAAAGCCGGTAAGTAATATAATTTTTGAAAGTTATAAAACTTGCAATCACTGCTTCCCTCTGCGAAGGGCCTTTCTTTTACTTTTATGTTGAGTCACCACCTTCTATCTTTATGCACCATTAAGAGAGCATAGTTGTCATTCTTAGTATAATGTGCACTGTCCCAAAGTTTTCATTGATTGATTCATATTGTTGGTTTCACTTGTTCTCAAATTATTTGTATCTAGTCGCCCTCTTAAACTTGAAGGTGTCCTATGCATTTATGTTTTGCTCTCTATGAAGGACAAGCTGAAAACCATTTGTATATTTTTCCTTATGATTTGAACACACGTTTGACTTTCATTGTTTCATTTGCATGATATTTTGTTTGTGTTCATTTGCATGTTTACAACATGGTTGCTAAGTTTCTTATTGTCACGATTATATCTTCATGCCCATGTTTTAGGTTCTTATAATCCCAGCTCACAAATGCTTACATATATGATCAAGATTGTGTAGGTGTATGTCACCTCAAAAATTATTCTTTTGTTATCACTTACCTACTCGGGGATGAGCAGGAGTTAAGCTTGGGGATGCTTGATACGTCTCAAACGTATCTATAATTTTTGATGCTCCATGCTTGTTTTTACACCATTTGTCTAATGTTTCGTTACACTTCATGGCACTTTTATGCATTTTCCGGAACTAACCTATTAACAAGTCGCCACAGTGCCAGTTCCCTGTTTTCTGCTGTTTTTGTGTTTCAGAAGTGATACACCGGAAATATTCTTGGAATTGGACGAAACAAGTTCCTGAAATCTTATTTTTCCCGGAAGGTTCCAGAGATCCGAAGAGGAGTAGGAGAGGGGCCACAGGCCAGGCTCACACCAGGCTGGCGCGGCCCAGGCCCTGGCAGCGCCGCCATGGTGTGAGGGGGCCTGGGGCCACTCCTGACGTTGCCCCTTCGCCTATAAAGACCCCCCGACGGGAAAAACCTAAGTACCCGATCAATTTTCCAGAAACACATCGCGATCCGCCGCCGTCGTCGACCCGAGATCGGGAGGGTCCAGAAGCTCTTCCCGGCACCCTACCGGAGAGGGGAATCGCCACCGGAGGTCTTCTTCATCGCCATGCTTGTCTTCGGAGCGATGAGTGAGTAGTCTACCTTGGACTATGGGTCCATAGCAGTAGCTAGATGGTTGTCTTCTCCACCATGTGCTTCATGTTTAGATCTCATGAGCTGCCCTACATGATTGAGATCACCGTTATGTAATTCTACATGTTTGGTTTGTTGGGATCCGATGAATATTGGTGTTATGATTGAGTTGCTATACTGAAATATATCTTTTGTTATCTCTATGTTGTTTATGATCTTGCATGCTCTTGATACGTCTCCAACGTATCTATAATTTTTGATGCTCTATGCTTGTTTTTACACCATTTGCCTATTGTTTCGTTACACTTTGTGGCACTTTTATGCATTTTCCGGAACTAACCTATTAACGAGTTGCCATAGTGTCAGTTCCCTGTTTTCTGCTATTTTTGTGTTTCAGAAGTGATACACAGGAAATATTCTCGGAATTGGACGAAACAAGTTCCTGAAGTCTTATTTTACCCGGAAGCTTCCAGAGATCCGAAGGAGAGTAGGAGGGGGTCCACCAGGGCCCCACACGCAGGGGTGGCGCGGCCAGGCCCCTGTTCGCGCGGGCCCCGCGTGAGGGCGCCTGGCTCCTCCTCTGACATCGCCCCTTCGCCTATAAAGACCCCCCGACGGAAAAAACCTAAGTACCCGATCACTTTTCTAGAACACATCGCGATCCGCCGCCGCCGTCGACCCGAAGATCGGGAGGGTCCAGAAGCTCTTCCCGGCACCCTGCCGGAGATGGGAATCGCCACCGGAGGTCTTCTTCATCGCCATGCTTGCCTCCGGAGCGATGAGTGAGTAGTCTACCTTGGATTATGGCTCCATAGAAGTAGCTAGATGGTTGTCTTCTCCACCATGTGCTTCATGTTTAGATCTCATGAGCTGCCCTACATGATTGAGATCACCGTTATGTAATTCTACATGTTTGGTTTGTTGGGATCCGATGAATATTGGTGTTTATGATTAAGTTGATGTACTGAATATTATCTTTTGTTATCCCTATGTTGTTTATGATCTTGCATGCTCTCCGTTGTTAGTAGCTATCTTGGCCGAGTAGTTGCTAGTGACTCCAAGAGGGGGTATTTATGCTCGATAGTGGGTTCATGCCTCTATTTAACCTGGGGGGGGGGTGATAGAAACCTCTAAGGTTGTAGATGTGCTGTTGCTACTAGGGAGAAAACAACATTCATATGCTCAAGGGCATATGCTTTGTTTACATTACACACTTTGCTTAATGCAATTATCCGTTGTTCGCAACTTAATACTTTTGGGGTGTTCGGATTGATATCCCCGGGAGTGGATTATTAGTCATAGATGCAGTTGGATGGCGGTCTATGTATTTTGTTGTAATGCCCAGAGTAAATCTCATAGTGATCTTCTTGACATATCACGTTTATCTTTATTCTATCAATTGCCCAACTGTAATTTGTTTACCCAGCATGTGTTATTTTATCTATGGAGAGACACCACTAGTGAACTATGGACCCCGGTCCTATTTACATCATATTGCTATCACCTGTTTACTTTACTCGCACTGTTTACTTTACTCGCATACTTTATTGTTTTCCACTCGATACGCTCATAATCTTTGTTTTAAGCAAACCGGTGAGATTGACAACCTCATCGTAAGTTGGGAACAAGGTACTTGGTTGTGTGTGTGCAGGTTCCGCATCACCTTCAGTTGTTTGTCTCTCCTCTCCTGACCGATATTAAACCTTGGTTTCTTAACTAAGGGAAAACTAGCTGCTATACTCATCATACCTTCCTCTTGGGGTTCCCAACGGGCTGGTTATCCACCACGCACAAGGACCGTCTGCTCCCACGTTAATCACATGCCAGCAGCTTCTTTTCTGGCGCCGTTGCCGGGGAGGAAGTAGAAGACTTCTGCGAGGGGAGTTTTTCGCACGCACATCTTTTACTTTGTTATTGTTTTGCTTTACTTTATTTATTTTACTTGCATCGCTTTTTATCAAAAACCCAAAAAAAATAGAATCCTTGGTAGTTGTTTTTACTTGTTTACTTTAGTTTTGCTGAAATGGCCAATCCTGAAAACACCAAGTTGTGTGACTTTTACTAGCACGAACAATAGTGATTTTATCTGCACTCCTATTAAGCCTCCTGTTCCTGCTGCAAACTTTTATGAGATTAAGCCTGCTTTATTGAACCTTGTTATGAAAGAGCAATTTTCTGGTGCTAGTACTGAAGATGCTGCAGCTCATCTCAATAATTTTGTTGAGCTATGTGAGATGCAGAAATATAAGGATGTTGATAGTGATATTATTAAGCTCAAGTTGTTTCCTTTTTCTTTGAGAGGAAAAGCTAAAGATTGGTTGCTGTCTTTGACTAAGAATAGTATTGATTCTTGGGCTAAGTGTGAGGATGCTTTTATTGGTAGATACTATCCTCCTGCTAAGATTATATCTCTGCGTAGCAATATTATGAAGTTTACTCAGTTCGATAATGAACATATTGCTCAAGCTTGGGAAAGAATGAAATCTATGATAAAGAATTGCCCCACTCATGGACTGACTACTTGGATGATTATCCAAACTTTTTATGCAGGACTGAATTTTTCTTCGAGGAACCTACTTGATTCAGCTGCTGGAGGCACTTTTATGTCCCTTACCTTGGGCATCGCAACAAAGCTACTTGACAACATGATGGTAAATTATTCCGAATGGCACACCGAGAGAGCTCCACAAGGTAAGAAGGTAAATTATGTTGAGGAAACCTCTTCCTTGAATGATAAGATTGATACCATTATGGCTATGCTTGCTAATGATAGGACTCATGTTGATCCTAATAATGTTCCTTTGGCCTCTCTGGTTGCTCAAGAAGAGCATGTTGACGTGAATTTCATTAGAAACAATAATTTTAACAACAATGCTTATAGGAACAATTTTGCTAGTAACAATTATAGGCCGTATCCTTCTACCAATGGTAATGGTAATGGTAATTCTTATAGTAATTCCTACAATAACACTAGGGCCGCGTCCTCCGAGCTTGAGGTAATGCTCAAAGACTTCATCGGTAAGCAAACTGCTTTTAACAAGTCTGTTGAGGAAAAGTTAGGCAAAATTGATATCCTTGCTTCTAAAGTTGATAGCCTTGCTCATGATGTTGAAATTCTGAAATTAAAAGTGTTGCCTAATGATGTGAAAGAGAACAATGTT
The DNA here is from genome assembly GCA_007115705.1 of Dactylis glomerata. Lineage (NCBI taxonomy): Eukaryota > Viridiplantae > Streptophyta > Magnoliopsida > Poales > Poaceae > Dactylis > Dactylis glomerata. Next base: position 725,677 of record QXEO01000220.1, read on the forward strand.
TTTGCTACCGCTAATGCTATTCAAGTTGGAATTGGTGAAAATATTAGATTGTTAGCGGAATTGCATGCCAGGTGGGAAAGAGAAGATGAGATGGCTAGAGAGATGAAGGTATGTACTATTACTACCTCTAATGATGTTGCTCCTACTGGTAGCAATCCTCTTACTTTGATTGGTGTAGAGAAAACTCCCACTCCTTGTGTTAAAAAGCCTAAAACTGCCAAAACTTTTTCTCAAAAGAGTGCTGAAATTTTTCGGAGTGTGGGAGATGATAGCTCTATTTATTTTAATGATTTTGATATTGATGGCTGCAATATATCTGAAGTTATTTTGTTCTTGCAAAAGCTTGCTTTGACTCCCAATGCTAGTTCCTTAAATATTGCTTTTACTAAGCATATTACCAATGCTCTCATAAAGATTAGGGATGAAAAGTTGAAGCAAAAAGCCTCTGTTCCCAAGAAGTTAGAAGATGGTTGGGAACCCATAATTGATATGCATGTTAATGGTTATGATTTCCATGCTTTATGTGATCTAGGTGCTAGTATTTCTATCATGCCTAGAAAGATTTATGACATGCTTGATTTACCACCGCTTGAAAAGTGTTATTTTGATGTTCCTATTGCTGATGTTGCTAAGAAGAAACCTTTGGGAAGGATTAATGATGTTCTTATTGTGGTTAACAATAACCTTGTTTCCGTTGATTTTCTTGTTATGGACGTTGAATTCCATGCTTCAGGTCCTATTATTTTGGGAAGACCCTTTCTTCGAACTGTAGGTGCCATCATTGATATGAGGGAAGGCACCATCAAATATCAATTCCCACTAAAGAAAGGTATGGAACACTTCCCTAGGAAAAGAAAGAAATTACTTTTTGACTCTATTCTTAGAGCAAATTATGAGCTTGATGCTTCATCACTTGATGTTACTTGATTCGCAATTTTCTGCGCCTAGCTCAAAGGCGTTAAAGAAAAGCACTCTTGGGAGATAACCCAATGTTTTCTTTTCAGTACTATTTCTTTTATTTGAGTCTTGGAAGTCATTACTACTGTAATGACCGCTCCTTATCTTGTTTATTTCGTTTTTGTGCCAAGAGAAGCCTCTAATTTGAGTGAGGTAAAGATTTGGGGATGTTGCTGTCCTGAAACTGTTTTCGGTGCTGCACCGTAAAAATTCGTATAAATTCTCTGTTTATCTTTTGGACCTGCGATTTCTTGTCCATATGCCCCAGGTTATATCCAAACTTTTGTTAGTTGAACACTTTTTTATTTGAGGAACAGAAAATCCCTCACAAATTCGACCTTTGTCAGCTGTTCAGTTTTGACAGATTTCTGCCAATATTTGTGTTTGCCACTTTATCGCTTTCTTTTGATCACGGAACTTTTTGGGAGGTTGCTACAGTAGTATTTTCTATATATGTGGTGGTTTTGAGTTGAAACCTGAAGAAAAAAGAGGTTGATTATATGTTATGCTTACACTAATGTTGCTAATAGAATTGTGTTTAGTTTTGTATGAAGGAAGTTTTCAAGTGTAGGGATTGGAGAATGATGAGATGAGTTGAAGAATGGACAAAAGCTCAAGCTTGGGGATGCCCACGCATCACCCCAAGAAATATCCAAGAAGTACAAGCGTCAAAGCTTGGGGATGCCCCCGAGGCACCCCTTCTTCGTCGACAAAAATCAGGTCACCTTTCAAAACACTATATTTTTATTGCTTCATGCACTATGTGTTTTTCTTGGAGCGTCAGTTGTTTTAGTTTTATTAGTTGGTTTAGTTTGTTTGTTTGCTGCAATAAATGGTTGGACCCCAACAAATTTCTTTTGAAGGAGTTGTACTCGTTTTCATTTGCAAAGGACGCTCTAGTTTTCACTCTTATTAAAAATCGAGCGTTCTTCTTTTTCTGCTACTGCTTTTGGTTTTGGTTTTCGCCTTGATTTGCGTTCAGACCTTGTCTTATCTTTTCATCAAGGTGTATTTTTGCCTCTGATCTTTATTGGTTTTCATCAAAAGAGGTGTCTTTAAAAATTTCAAATGGTGTTGGAAAAGAGAAAAAGCTTTGTGCAAAATAGTGGTACAAGAAGGAGCTTGTGTAGACTGCGGCTTAGGCTTTTTCATGTCATGCTTGATGTCTTTTTGATAGTATGCTTAGTGGTTTTGCTGTAGCATGACTTGTCTCAAATAATTGAGATTGCTTAATGAGCCTTTGAAAAAATCATGCGTTGTTTTTATTGTATGGAAGCATTATTTTGGTTTTCTCCTTGATGCTTTATTTGGGTTGACTTGGCGCATGCTCACACATGTTAGACTCTTACAAAGTCGCCAATAGCCTTCATGATCATTTAGTTTTTGACTTTTGATGCCATCTTATGCTTCTTTTAATGTCGCTTTGTCGCTTTGCATGATTATGGCCATTACTGCTCTCTTAGTTGGTCGCTCCCAGTCTTTTGCTAGCCCTTGCATTGTACTGAGTATGAGCTCTACTCGTGCATCCAACTCCTAAAAGCCAAAGTTTTCCAAAGTGTCCACCATACATACCTACTAGCAATTTGCTATTCCAAGTAAATTTGACTTGCTTTTATTTTCTCTTCAAATTAAACTCTTACCAGTGTTATGCGAAATTCGGTCAGTAAAGCTCTCACGAACCGGAAGGCACACTTTACTTTTTCCTGTTCTTAAAAATTTGACATTGTGGTCTCTTATGTTGAGTTGTTATGCTTGCAAGTTGTAAGTTGGATTCTAGCCCATCCATGCTGTCATGGGGCAAGCTTTCAACATTGTACTTCTTATTTGAGTTGATATCGTGATCTTTTGTTTATGGATGCCCGCGGTGTGAAATGAATTGGGAATCTTGTGGGGATCATGGAGTTTGTATATGTGTTAGGGAAACGCCGGGCCGCCAATCTAAGCCATGCATAATTCATGGTGGAAATTTGCAGCATACCCATGGTGAACATTCGACGACGCATCTCACAATAAAAACTAAACAAAAGGCAAATAAAAGAGATGTCGAGGTGTTCATTGTCTGCTTGCCCTGTCATTTTGGTGTGGGCTTGTTCCATGTCATCGGGCACGGAGGTACCCCATTGGCAATTTTCAATGATATGCATATACTTACAATGACAAGAGCCTTGCTTGGGACTCTAAGTAAAGTAGCATGAGGTTTGGGTACTCGTATTCACGGGGCACGAGGACTTCAACTTATGATTTGTCAAGCATATGCATCATAATTGTTCTCGCATTAACTTTAACCATTCAAGATGCTTATGATGGGGGCAATGAGAGCTCAAAGCCGGTAAGTACCATAATTTTTGAAGGTTATAAAACTTGCAATCACTGCTTCCCTCTGCGAAGGGCCTTTCTTCTACTTTTATGTTGAGTCAGCACCTTCTTTCTTTATGCACCATAAGAGAGCATAGTTGTCATTCTTAGTGTGATATGCATTTTCCCAAAGTTCATTGATTGATTCATATTGTTGGTTTCAGTTGTTCTTAAATTATTTGTATCTAGTCGCCCTCTTAAACTTGAAGGTGTCCTATGCATTTATGTTTTGCTCTCTTTGAAGGACAAGCTGAAAACCATTTGTATGTTTTTCCTTATGATTTGAACACACGTTTGACTTTCATTGTTTCATTTTCATGATCTTTTGTTTGTGTTCATTTACATGTTTACAACATGGTTGCTAAGTTTCTGTTATCGCCACATTTTGGCCAGATAAAGAGACGGGCCGTAATCAAGATGGGCTTGGAGGCTGGATCGGCCTTGCGCGTGGATTTGGGCTAATTGCCCGTGTATCTGTATATTATGATAGAGTACGTTTCGGTTTAAACAAGAGATAGAGTTGTTAGGTTTATTCCAAAGGTAGAAAGTCTCCGGACTATAAATATGTACCTAGGGTTATTGAGAAAAGAGGACGACCACGTTCGCAACAAACACAATCTCTGCGCATCGCCACCCCTTGTTTCGAGGGTTTCTTTCAGGTAAGCGTCGTGCTGCCTAGATCGCATCTCGCGATCTAGGCAGCATCTGCTTATGTGTTATTTTGTGTTGCTCGTACTGAAGCCTTGTTGATGGCGAGTAATACTGTTATCATAGATCTGTTTGGGCTAGCATCAGTGCTTTTTGTTTCTGTTTGCTTAGTCATGCTGCCCCTAGAGATCTCGCTGCCTTTGCACATATTTTGGGTGTAAGGGCAGCATCTTGCTTGATCTTTATTCAGTCGATTCAATCTGTCATAGTTGTTCCTTGTTCTCCAAGGATTAGTTTAATATCCGCATGGTCAGGCCTCACAAACGGGTTGAACGGTCCAGTAGTACGTAAGGATATGGTTTGCTAATTCGAGAGGAGTTGTTCCGGGAATTGACTCTACGTTGGTTTTTTGGCCTCCTCTAGGGTTAGTTTCTGTTATCTTTCGTATCTACCAGGCTCAATTACGTGTGGGATGTTCCAATTATGTGGTGAAAGCGTTAAACTGTCGTAGATCGATTTGACTTGTATTGATAAAGCAAAACCCCATGTTATCGTAGATCCAATGCAGATCCATGGGACAATTGGCTACCTGAGCCGATTCACAGGGAAACCTGAGAGCCGATCGAGGCTCGTATTTAATGTTTACATGTCTGCCATGCAGGAAACCAATCGAAGCAATCCATCACCTTCCTGATCAGGTATAGGTCAGGTGGCACGCCCTTGCATCAGCCAGGACGCGTGCCGGAGTTTTGCGGGCCGTTGACCGAGGGACCAGGGCCCACCAGCAGCTCTGGGAGCCTCCCGGCTCTTCGTGTTGCTCGTCGCTGCTCGCCGGTGGGTTTTGACAGGCAACACATTCTGGCACGCCCGGTGGGACACTCAACAACATCTGCATCAACATCTGACGCTGCGATGGGGGACAGACCAATCACGTACGACGATCTGTCTGATGAGCACAAGAAGAGGTATGATGATATCAAAGCTCTCTTCGAAGCCGATCTCATCGGCTCTTTTGAAAGGACCCGTAAGCATGGCATCAGGTGGAAAGGGTTCTCACCCGAAGGCGCTCTCGATGAGGTGGATCTGTCTGTTCCTTCAGAGGATCGCACCAGAGCTCTGCGACAGGAAGTCAATTACATGGTGGCTCATTCTCTTCACCGCCATTCTGAGAGCCTGGTGAACGCTTTCGAGCGCGTCGCGGTTCGCGTGGTTCAGGAGATCATGAAACATCAGTACTCTCCGTCGGGGCCTACCCTAGGGACTCACCAGGGAGAAAGACCGCTCTAGACCAGGCCACAGCTACCATTCACGCTTGCAGCTCCGGAGCCACCGGGGTCACCGACGTACGTCGTCTACAAGATTGGAGGTGATCCTGGCGATTACCAATTCCTGTCTGAGCCACCTAAAGAAATCCCACATGGATATGTGTGCACATACGTGCCGGACTGCAACAGCCTGACGCGCACGAACCAGATTGCAACCGCAGGGATTTCTGGGGCAGGTGTTTCTGGAGTAGGGATTTCGGGAGCAGGGATGTCCGGGATGGACGCTGATAAACAGGCGTGGCTAGCTAAGTATGCCACCGGAACGAGTCATGAGAATTTAGCCCCTGCAGCTCAAACGGTGGAGCAAATCAGTACCATCTTGAGAGACCAGTTCGGCTTCGTGCCGAAGAGGAGAACAATCGGATATTCCAAGCCGTACCCCAACGAGTATGATCTGATTCCGCTTCCACCCAAGTATCGGCTCCCTGAGTTCTCAAAATTTAATGGTTCAGAAGGGTCTAGCTCGATCGAGCACGTGAGCCGATATTTGGCACAGTTAGGCATGATTTCAGCATCGGATCAGTTACGCGTAAGGTTCTTTGCGCAATCTCTGACAGGACCAGCTTTTGGGTGGTACACCTCGTTGCCACCAGATTCGATCCGGACCTGGAAGCAGCTGGAAGAACAGTTCCATATTCAGTATCATTCAGAAGCTACCGAGGCTGGCATTGCCGATCTGGCACAGGTGCGGCAGAAGCGGGGAGAAACGGTAGCCGAGTATATTCAGCGTTTCAGGACTGTCAAGAACCGATGTTATTCGGCTCGTTTAACTGAGAAAGAAGCAGTCGAGCTGGCCGTGTTGGGTCTCTCAGCACCGATCAAGGATCTGGCTTTCCAAGTAGAATACAATTCACTGGCGCACATGGTCCAGAAACTGACAATGTATGAGCAGCGCCACCCTGAGTTGTACCAAGACAAGTTCAAACGTCCGATAGGCCTGGTCGATACAGAAGAAGAGGATCTTGTAGAAGACCAGGAGATAGCCATGGCTGAATGGGCTCGGGGGGCAGATCCTGTGTCCTGCAAATGGGTGAAACAGCAAGGGCCTGCAAAAGGGTTTGACTTCGATGTAAGCAAAGCTGAGCAGATATTCGATTTACTGCTGAAGGAAAAGCAGCTGAAGTTACCCGAAGGCCATAAAATCCCTACGGCGCAAGAGATGAACGGGAGATCATACTGCAAGTGGCATCACTCGTTCACCCACACCACCAATGATTGCAAGGAGCTACGTCGGCAGATCCAAACGGCGATAGAACAGGGCCGTCTGATCCTTGGGCAGTTCGCCATGAAAGTAGACACAAACCCGTTTCCTGGCATCAACATGGTAGAGCACAGCCACTCCACGAGGCGTCAGCTAGATTTCTCGTTCGATATTAACATGGCAGGGCCTGTGTACCACCATGCCAAGTATAAGGAGGAAAGCGGCCACTCCCGGGGCAAAGGAAAGGAAGAGGCCGGTCCACGCGACCGGCCCCGTTATGATGATAGGCGGTATATAACCGAGGAACAAGTGAAAAGCGTGCGATATCAGAAGCCACACTCCACGCATCTCCTTAACAAGTATGAGCGTCAGTATGACCGACGTCGGCAGTACGACAGAGATGATGAAGGAGATCGTTGGACCGACGCATACGATGTGAGATACCGTCGGCATGATAGAGATGAAGAATATGAGCACTGCGCTAGGGGAAGGTCAAAGGAAAAGGAAGGCGTGGATAAACATTGGGATTGTCCTTTCTTCAAGTACTGTTGGGATGCGGGAATGAGCCGATTGCCTACAGTCGACAACTGCCCGGAATGTGGACAGCAGAAGGATGACACAGGTCCAGTTTCAGTGTTCAAGCGTCTAGGGCCTCTCCGGCCTCAGAACGGACAAGGGGAGTCATCTCGAGCAAAAGATCTCGAGGAGTCAGAGGATGAAGAAGAAGATAGATATCACCGGCCAAGGTGGTGTCCCGATGGACTCAGACACTCCCAAAAGCGTAGAGTTCAGCGGCTACGTAGCTTGGAGGAAGCCGAAGCGCAGTACCTCCACACTTTAAGGAAAGCCCGGCCTGATCTGGCCGTGAAAATTCAGCAAACCTTGGAGATGGAGGCCCGTCCAAAAAGGAAAGAGTGGCGCCCCAAACCAGTAAAAGCCGATGCGAAGACATCGGCTGACACAAACATGGTGTTCATACTTCCGTCAGAGTTTTGCGCTCCAGGAACCGAAGAACTACCAGTGGCACAGTTTGACTGCGGCCCACGGCCGGTCATCTTTGAAAAGCCACAGGAGAAGAGCTACAAACATCTGAAAGCCCTGTACCTGAGAGGTTTTATCAATGGGCAGCCTGTCCGCAAGATGTTGGTTGACACCGGAGCGGCAGTCAATATAATGCCATACTCCATGCTGCGGCGTTTGGGACACTCCACTGCAGATCTGATCAAAACCAACGTCACGTTAAGCGACTTCAACGGCCAAGCTTCAGAAACGCAAGGCGTTCTGAACGTGGATCTGACCGTGGGTAGAAAAACCATCCCTACGTCGTTCTTCATTGTTGACAGCAAAAGCAGCTACGCCGTCTTGCTGGGAAGGGATTGGATTCACGCTAACTGTTGCATTCCATCCACGATGCACCAATGCCTGATACAGTGGGATGGAGATGAAGTGGAGGTCATTCATGCAGATGATTCGATCGAGATCTCAATAGCTGGCATGAACATTTGGGACGCAGAAGACCAAGAGCCGATCTCTGGAGTCAGTCTAGACGGCTGTGAGCGCATTGAAGCTACAAAAAACGGGGTGAGGCTGGTCTTATCCACTGGCCTGACAGAGTAGCAAAGCCCACGATTGTGCGTGGTAAGGCCGATCCCTGCGATCGGCCACAAAAAATAAAAAGCAGTGATCTTACGACAAGCATGTCATGTAGTCGTAGTAGGGAGATTCCCTACCATTGTAGAGCACAAATAAGTTGTAAACCTTCCTTGAGTAATGCAATCAAAAAGGGGGCCGATTTCGGCAATCGGCCCAAATTATCTTTGTTATCCTCACCAAACTTTTGGCCGGTGTTCAGCATCGATTTAGCAGGTGACGGAAAGTTGGGGTATGGGTTTACATCCGCTGATGAGCTAGAGGAGATTGACATCGGTCCTGGGGATAAGCCACGACCGACATTTATCAGCAAAAAGTTAGATCCGAATCTGCGGGGTCCGATGATAGCTTTGTTGAAAGAATATCCAGATTGCTTTGCCTGGGACTATACGGAGATGCCCGGGTTAGACAGGAGCATCATTGAGCATCGGCTCCCGCTTAAAAAAGGGTTTCGGCCATTCCAGCAGCGAGCACGACAGATGAAGGCCGAAATTTTAGAGGAAGTCAAGAAAGAGATCGAGAAAATGTTGAAAGCTGGGTTCATCAGGCCATGCAGGTATGCTGAGTGGATTTCTAGTATCGTACCTGTAGAGAAAAAGGATGGCCGATGGCGTGTTGCCATAGATTTTCGGGATCTCAATAGAGCCACTCCAAAGGATGAATATCCGATGCCGGTAGCAGAGACATTGATCAACGCAGCTGCTGGTCATAAGGTCTTGAGCTTTATGGATGGCAATGCCGGTTACAATCAAATTTTTATGGCTCCAGAAGATATACACAAGACTGCATTCAGAGTCCCAGGTTCGGTGGGGTTGTTTGAATATGCAGTCATGACATTTGGACTGAAGAATGCCGGCGCCACATACCAAAGAGCCATGAATTACATTTTCCATGATCTGATCGGCAAGCTGGTGGAGATTTATATCGATGACGTGGTAGTCAAGTCTGCTTCAGTACAAGGACACTTGGACGATCTGCGACGCGTCCTGGACCGAACCAGAAAATTCGGACTACGGATGAATCCAAAGAAGTGTGCCTTCGGTGTGACGGCCGGTCAGTTCTTGGGTTTCTTGGTCCATGAACGCGGAATTGAGATCGGCCTGAAAAGTCAGGAGGCAGTGCGAACAATGAAGCCACCTACCACGAAGAAAGAACTGCAGTGTCTCATCGGCAAGATCAACTTCGTCAGAAGGTTCATCTCCAATCTGTCAGGAAGAATAGAGCCGTTCATGGGACTGGTGAAAATTAAATCTGATGAGGAGTTCCGCTGGGGGATAGAACAACAACGAGCCTTCGACGAGATCAAAGAATATCTAACGAAGCCGCCAGTGTTGGTTCCACCGCAGCAGGATAGGCCGTTCTACATTTACTTGTCAGTAGCTGACACGTCCATCGCCTCGGTGGTGGTGCAAGTTTATGATGGTCTGGAGCGAGTTGTGTTTTACATCAGCAGAAGGATGCTGGATGCAGAGACGAGATATCCTGAGATCGAGAAGTTATGCCTCTGCCTATTTTTCACCTGCACCAAGCTGCGACACATCTTGCTGTCAGCAGAGATTATCATCATATGCAAATCAGATGTCATAAAACATATGCTGTCGGCTCCTGTGTTGAAAGGCCGACTCGGCAAATGGATGTCTGCATTATCGGAATTTGATATCCGGTATCAACCCGCCAAAGCGGTTAAGGGACAGGCGTTGGCTGATCTTATTGCTGAACGAATCAACACTGATATAGCAGCACTGTCTGTACGTGCATGGGCTATGTTTTTCGATGGATCGGCTTGTGATGATGGTTGCGGCATCGGCATTCTACTCGTGTCGCCCCGGGGGGCAACATATTCCTTCTCCATCAGGCTATCTACCCCTTGCACCAACAATGGCGCTGAGTATGAGGCAATACGCAAGGGAATGGAGTTGCTCATTGAAGCCGGAGCAGAAGCAGTGGAACTTTTTGGAGACTCCAAATTGGTGATTTCCCAACTCACGGACGAATACAAGTGTGAGAGCGAGTCACTCTTCCCATTATGGTTGCAATGCCGTGAGCTGATGGCACAGTTCAGGTATCTAAACTTTAACTGGATCCCGCGGTCGCAGAATACCGAGGCGAATGATCTCGCACAAATGGCTTCAGGCTACAAGGACATAGCAGATGGAACTGATGTTCAGGTACAGTTCCTGGAGGCGGACGACTGGAGAGCCGATATCTTCAATTACTTGAAAGATTCGGCTCGGGGGGCACCTAAACGGATAAGGTACAAGGCCATGAAGTATGTGCTTATTGGGGATGACATGTTCTACAGGACTTTGGAAGGGTTACTGCTCAAATGTCTGGGGCCAGCCGAGGCAAATCGGCTTCTACACGAGGTACACGAAGGCGCCTGTGGAACTCACCAATCGGCTCACAAGATGAAATGGTTGATCAGGCGATCAGGGTTTTATTGGCCCACCATGCTTGAGGACTGTTTTAAGTACTATAAAGGGTGTCAAGCATGTCAGAAATTCGGGAAGATTCAGATGGTACCTGCATCAGCGATGAACCCCATCATCAAGCCTTGGCCATTCCGAGGTTGGGGCATGGATATGATTGGCAAGATCAACCCTCCATCAAGCAAAGGCCACATGTGGATTTTGGCCATTACGGATTATTTCACTAAATGGGTGGAAGCCGTCCCTATGAAGTCAGTAAACTCGAAGGATGTTATCAATTTCGTGAAAGAACATGTCATTCATAGATTCGGGATTCCCCAAACTATCACGACCGATGGAGGTTCGGTCTTCATTTCTCACGAGTTTAGAGAGTTCTGCGAGGACACGGGAATTAAGCTGATCCGATCATCTCCATATTATGCTCAAGCAAATGGGCAAGCTGAAGCGTCCAATCAGAGCCTTATCAAGCTGATCAAGAGAAAAATCGACGAGCACCCTAGGCGTTGGCACGAGGTTTTGTCAGAAGCTTTGTGGGCTTATCGCATGTCATGTCATGGAGCGATAAAAACCTCGCCATACCATCTAGTCTATGGACAAGAAGCCGTATTGCCATGGGAGATTACGGCTGGATCGAGACGTGTCACTTTTCAGAACGATCTAACAACTGAAGAATATGCAGCCCTGATGAGTGACAGTGTTGAGGATTTAACTGAACTTAGGCTGTGGTCGCTTGAGAAAATTAAAGAGAACAAAGCCAAGGTAGCTCGTGCATATAATAAGAAGGTGAGACCAAAGGAGTTCCACGTTGGTGATCTGGTATGGGAAGCTGTATTGCCATTGGGAACTAAGGATGCAGCATACGGTAAATGGTCTCCAAATTGGCACGGGCCATACAGGGTCGACCAAGTTTTAAGGGGCAACGCGTACATGCTTGAGGAGCTGGACGGTGTGAAATTCCCAGTGGCTGTCAACGGTCAGCATCTCAAGAAATATTTCCCAAGCATGTGGGATGATGGACAGTGAAATATGGGGGCCGATACATGAAATCGGCCAGTAAAAGGATGCAAGCTCGGCGGTGCTGACAGAGGTGTCAGTTTTGGCATCCAGAGACGCCTTTTTCTCATTAAGCCGCTGACATTTGGCTGCAATATCGGCCTTCAGTGGGAGTTGGGCGTGGCGTAGATTGATCCTCTCACGAGCTAACTTCACCCTTGACCCGTAGAAAGACAGAGTCACAACTGGCCAAAGCTTCACCTGCAATGCTACCGGGAGTTGGTCCTTGATTTCGTCAAGAACACTCTTCACCTCTTCAGAACCCTCGACCAACCTCTCGATTGGGGAGGACAGTAAGGCTTTGAGACGCTGGAATTGAGGTAGAACAGCGCTTGCTCGTGGTTCATCGTTGGCGGCAGAGGGAGCTGGTTCGATGGATTCAGGGTCGAACGTCAGCAAGCCTGAGATATCACAACCCTGGCAGGTAGAAGTGGCGTCAGTATACGTCAAACAGGGAAGGATGAGTCGAAAGAAGCGAACATACCTCTCCTGAGATCAGGGGGAAAGCCGACGGTGAGACAATCGGCTCGTGTGTTGTTGCTGATGGCTTGGCCAGATTGGCAACCGTTTCATCTATACCTTCAGGGATTACTAGATCCAGGCTTGCGGAAGGCATCGGCACTTCCCCGACTTTCCCACTAGGAGTGTCCTTCGTCTGCATGAAAGGTGCTTAGCCGATATGAATAGCAATGAATCGGCATAGAAAAGGAGTGGTAAGAGTGTGGAGGATAATTACTTTCGAAGCCTCCTGGCTCGGAGAAGAAGTTTGCAGTCCCTTACGAGCCCTCTTGGGGCTCACAGGTTGCCCCGCCTCGACTGCTGCTCGGGGGGCAACAGGTTCAGGAACAGGCCTTTTCCTGGAAGCCGATGGTGGCACATCTGGCTGGCTCGGTGTGGTGGTTCTCTCAGAGTCTGCTGAGCTCGAATCTCCTCGATTGGATTGTGTTTCCTCGCTGGAGGTGTCTTCGATGGAGACCTGTAAGAAAGGGAGAGTTGATAAGCACGAGCATGTTTACAAAGATAAATGAGATCAACCAAGGCAGGGATCAGCGTACGTGCGAGAGCTCTGGAGAAGGGCTCCGGCGCCTCAAAGTTTTCTTGGCCACTATCTTCCTCACCGCCGTTCTTGTTTTAGTTGGAACTCGGGGGGCAGCTGACCCGGAAGTTGCTTGGCTCTTGGAAGCTGATTTTGGTGATATCGGCTGGTTCTGCATCACGACCTGTTTCAAAGGTGGCGAGTTTTTGCAGAAAAGGACCACAGGAGCTGGTGGGAGGAATTCGAAGGGGGAGCCATCCTCGTTGGTAGGTTCTGGACCATCTTGTTGCTGCAAGGAGACAGAGCAGGATATTAAAAGCATCGTCGTGAGCTGCATCAAGAAAATTTACAAGTAGCAGTACCTGTTCTATGGGGATGTCATATTCAGCATCGAGCTGTTCCAGCAATGGTCCCAGAGCTCTCCTGAAGGCATGAGTCTTCCACATCGACCACCAGTTCTCAAAACCATCGGTTGATGAAGTGAAAGTGAGGTTGTTAGGAATTGGGATGGTCAGAGCATCGAAGAAAGAATAACACCTCTGACTGATGAGAGAATCGGGCAGGTCAGCTCTGCTCTCTGTGAGGTGGTGGAGAAAGAAATGAGGAGGTACTTGCCCAAGGCCAAATTGCCGAGCTGCTACGACCGGCTGGTAGAACTCGTATCCAGGTTTGATTATTCTGTTGGATGTGCTCATGCCAACTGGGAGGAAGCAGGGACGGATCACGGTGGAGAATAGCTGCCGAGTGCTAGTGTCATCGGCAAAATTGTCCAGCCTGAAGGAGATTGGATTTTCAAAATTTTCCGATTCCTCCGTGTAAGGAAAGAAGATAGGATTGTCCAGGCCTTGGAAGAAAATGCTGAACCACTTGGATGCTTCATGAGGGATCAGTTTACTACCTGGCAGGCTATACAGAGCTTGGCCGTAGCTGGTGCATCGGATCTGCTTCCCTTTGACATCTGGAAAGGTGCAACTTGCCAAAAGGGGGAAGTTTGGGATATGGTTTTGAAAGTACAGCTGAGCCCATAGTTGAAGAAACCACCAAGGACCTCCTGTTTTGACTGCTATGTGGGAGGATAGTTTGACAGACATCAACTGGAGATATCGATAGACTTCTCCAAGGAACAGTTTGCCGATGCCAAGTTGAGTGCCTCTGGCAAGTTCGTAGGCCAAGGGAAGATAATTCTTGGTTGGAGCAAGGGAAGGGCCACAGAATATGAAGTGTTCCAGCCAGAAATTGAGGAAGGCCGTGTGTTCTTTCTCTGTGACAGGGCCCTTAGTTTTCATGTGGCTTCGAAGATAAGCACCCCAGTTCGTGCAATCTGTTTTGGAAGAAAGCTTGAAGGGGACTTTTGGCAGCATAAAAGCAGAGGGGCTGGGTGATGTGACGTCTAGACCAGTAATCATCACCACGTCTAACAGAGTTGGTGTCATGGGGCCATGGCCGAACATGAAGCAATTCAGAGCATCAGACCAGAAATAGCCGATGGTTTTTAGAAGATTTTCATGTTTCTCAAGGGGAGACAATGACAAAGTCAAGGCATCGGCTATTCCCGTGGTTTCCCATTGGGATTGGTAAGTTTTGGCTACCCTACTGTACCAAGAAACCCAATATTCGGGAGGATTAGGCCAGGCTCGTAAGCAGTCGGCCCAAGAATCCAAATCTAAGTTTTGGCTTACGAAGGGGATTCTGTTTGCCTCGCAAGAGATCAGATGGGCAGGACTAGATTCTGTACGGGGGCCAAGGCAGAGAGCATTTGGGAGAGAAGGATGCGGCAGCAGAATGTCTGAAACCTAAAATTTCAATGATGGGATAAAGCATTAATTCAGGTGTTTGCTATTAATTCTAGCACCGTGCTCGGATTGCGAGGAACAGTTAAGGATTACCTTCAGACCGGAGACCGCTGTGTTGGCGCTGGACGATTCCGCCATCTAATTTGCCGGTGGAGATGGATCTATGCGGTGGGGAATCTAGGGTTCGTGTCGCCGTGAGCCCGATTTGTTCAATAAGGCAATTGGAGATCTGAGTTAGCCTTTTTTGAAGATGGTTGCAGGTTACCGTTGAAATTGGAAAGTGACCGCTCAGACTTGTCTAAATAAGCGACCGAGTTTGACCTTGCCAACGTTTGTGGGAAAAGCCGATGTGTTGCCATCGGCTCTTTGGGCTTTGACTGGGTTGATCGTATCAAACGTTGTATGGTGAAAGCCGATTCGTTACTATCGGCTTTTGGAACGTTGACCTATTTGACTATCGGCAAAATCAAATTGGGGAGAAACAAGCTTTGTTGATTCCAAAGATGGTTGTTTACAATGAAGCCGATTGCTTACAAAATGGGGATCTACTACTAGTACTACTACTTCCTAATCTAAAAGGCGGCGTCGTCGTCGTCGCCGTTGCCATTGCCGCCGCCGTCTTCGCTATCATCGGCGCTGCTGCCGGCGTAGTCCTCACCGCTGCTGCTGAAGTTGTCAGCGGGGGCCTCCTCGTCCTCGTCGTCGTCGTCGGTGTCTTCGCTGGACCCGGCGCGGAAGCGCTTCACTGGCGGGTATTCGTCGGAGGAGGTGTCCTCCTCTGCTTCTTCCTCCTCATCGGAAGAGCTGATGTCCTCGCCCCAGGACACGGCGTTGTCGGTGCTCTCCGCCTCCAGTTCCCCGTCGACGAGGAGTTGGAAGTCCTCCTCGCCGTCGGTCAGGGACTCGTCGTCCTCTGACTGGGCGGCGAAGTCCCAGTCTCTCTCGTCCCACCATTGTGGGGCGAGAGCTTCGTACGCCGCCATTGGCGGGTGCTCCGGCGTCGGCTCCCGGTTAACAGAGTCGGAGGATTGGAAGGAGAGGCCGGAGGTGTTGGAGGAAGAAGAGGAGGCCATGGCGGAGGAAGAGGATTTTTTGGCTATTGGAGAAGAATGAGGATGCAAATGGTTCGGATGGATTTAAATAAGGGGAATAGTGGAAGGTGGTTCAATGCCATAGCGGTTTTCGAGAATGTGGTGCCAGAGTTGTCAAATCGTGTATTGCGGAGAAGTTGAGAAGGCGAGGCATCATGATGAGGAGGCGATATGACGGTTCTGCTCTGCGGCGCGTGACCCGATGAAGAAAAAAACAGAGTGGTTTTGGAATTATTATTGCCAAAACCAGGGGGGCATGTGTTATCGCCACATTTTGGCCAGATAAAGAGACGGGCCGTAATCAAGATGGGCTTGGAGGCTGGATCGGCCTTGCGCGTGGATTTGGGCTAATTGCCCGTGTATCTGTATATTATGATAGAGTACGTTTCGGTTTAAACAAGAGATAGAGTTGTTAGGTTTATTCCAAAGGTAGAAAGTCTCCGGACTATAAATATGTACCTAGGGTTATTGAGAAAAGAGGACGACCACGTTCGCAACAAACACAATCTCGGCGCATCGCCACCCCTTGTTTCGAGGGTTTCTTTCAGGTAAGCGTCGTGCTGCCTAGATCGCATCTCGCGATCTAGGCAGCATCTGCTTATGTGTTATTTTGTGTTGCTCGTACTGAAGCCTTGTTGATGGCGAGTAATACTGTTATCATAGATCTGTTTGGGCTAGCATCAGTGCTTTTTGTTTCTGTTTGCTTAGTCATGCTGCCCCTAGAGATCTCGCTGCCTTTGCACCTATTTTGGGTGTAAGGGCAGCATCTTGCTTGATCTTTATTCAGTCGATTCAATCTGTCATAGTTGTTCCTTGTTCTCCAAGGATTAGTTTAATATCCGCATGGTCAGGCCTCACAAACGGGTTGAACGGTCCAGTAGTACGTAAGGATATGGTTTGCTAATTCGAGAGGAGTTGTTCCGGGAATTGACTCTACGTTGGTTTTTTGGCCTCCTCTAGGGTTAGTTTCTGTTATCTTTCGTATCTACCAGGCTCAATTATGTGTGGGATGTTCCAATTATGTGGTGAAAGCGTTAAACTGTCGTAAATCGATTTGACTTGTATTGATAAAGCAAAACCAAATGTTATCGTAGATCCAATGCAGATCCATGGGACAATTGGCTACCTGAGCCGATTCACAGGGAAACCTGAGAGCCGATCGAGGCTCGTATTTAATGTTTACATGTCTGCCATGCAGGAAACCAATCGAAGCAATCCATCACCTTCCTGATCAGGTATAGGTCAGGTGGCACGCCCTTGCATCAGCCAGGACGCGTGCCGGAGTTTTGCGGGCCGTTGACCGAGGGACCAGGGCCCAGCAGCAGCTCTGGGAGCCTCCCGGCTCTTCGTGTTGCTCGTCGCTGCTCGCCGGTGGGTTTTGACAGGCAACAGTTTCTTATTGTCATGATTATATCTTCATGCCCATGTTTTAAGTTCTTATGATCCAGCTCACAAATGTTTACATATATGATCAAGATTGTGTAGGTGCATGTCACCTCAAAAATTATTCTTTTGTTATCACTTACCTACTCGAGGACGAGCAGGAGTTAAGCTTGGGGATGCTTGATACGTCTCCAACGTATCTATAATTTTTGATGCTCCATGCTTGTTTTTACACCATTTGCCTATTGTTTCGTTACACTTCGTGGCACTTTTATGCATTTTCCGGAACTAACCTATTAACGAGTTGCCACAGTGCCAGTTCCCTGTTTTCTGCTGTTTTTGTGTTTCAGAAGTGATACACAGGAAATATTCTCGGAATTGGATGAAACAAGTTCCTGAAGTCTTATTTTACCCGGAAGCTTCCAGAGATCCGAAGGAGAGTAGGAGGGGGGCCACCAGGGCCCCACACGCAGGGGTGGCGCGGCCAGGCCCCTGGCCGCGTGGGCCCCACGTGAGGGCGCCTGGCTCCTCCTCTGACATCGCCCCTTCGCCTATAAAGACCCCCGACGGAAAAAACCTAAGTACCCGATCACTTTTCCAGAACACATCGCGATCCGCCGCCGTCGACCCGAAGATCGGGAGGGTCCAGAAGCTCTTCCCGGCACCCTGCCGGAGAGGGGAATCGCCACCGGAGGTCTTCTTCATCGCCATGCTTGCCTCCGGAGCGATGAGTGAGTAGTCTACCTTGGACTATGGGTCCATAGCAGTAGCTAGATGGTTGTCTTCTCCACCATGTGCTTCATGTCTAGATCTCATGAGCTGCCCTACATGATTGAGATCACCGTTATGTAATTCTACATGTTTGGTTTGTTGGGATCCGATGAATATTGGTGTTTATGATTAAGTTGTTGTACTGAATATTACCTTTTGTTATCTCTATGTTGTTTATGATCTTGCATGCTCTCCGTTGTTAGTAGCTATCTTGGCCGAGTAGTTGCTAGTGACTCCAAGAGGGGGTATTTATGCTCGATAGTGGGTTCATGCCTCTATTTAACCTGGGGGAGTGACAGAAACCTCTAAGGTTGTAGATGTGCTGTTACTACTAGGGAGAAAACAACATTCATATGCTCAAGGGCATATGCTTTGTTTACATTACACACTTTGCTTAATGCAATTATCCGTTGTTCGCAACTTAATACTTTTGGGGTGTTCGGATTGATATCCCCGGGAGTGGATTATTAGTCATAGATGCAGTTGGATGGCGGTCTATGTATTTTGTTGTAATGCCCAGAGTAAATCTCATAGTGATCTTCTTGACATATCACGTTTATCTTTATTCTATCAATTGCCCAACTGTAATTTGTTTACCCAGCATGTGTTATTTTATCTATGGAGAGACACCACTAGTGAACTATGGACCCCGGTCCTATTTACATCATATTGCTATCACCTGTTTACTTTACTCGCACTGTTTACTTTACTCGCATACTTTATTGTTTTCCACTCGATACGCTCATAATCTTTGTTTCAAGCAAACCGGTGAGATTGACAACCTCATCGTAAGTTGGGAATAAGGTACTTGGTTGTGTGTGTGCAGGTTCCGCATCACCTTCAGTCGTTTGTCTCTCCTCTCCTGACCGATATTAAACCTTGGTTTCTTAACTGAGGGAAAACTAGCTGCTATACTCATCATACCTTCCTCTTGGGGTTCCCAACGGGCTGGTTATCCACCACGCACAAGGACCGTTTGCTCCCACGTTAATCACACGCCAGCAGCTCTCCGTTGTTAGTAGCTATCTTGGCCGAGTAGTTGCTAGTGACTCCAAGAGGGGGTATTTATGCTCGATAGTGGGTTCATGCCTCTATTTAACCTGGGGGGGTGACAGAAACCTCTAAGGTTGTAGATGTGCTGTTGCTACTAGGTAGAAAACAACATTCATATGCTCAAGGGCATATGCTTTGTTTACATTACACACTTTGCTTAATGCAAGTATCCGTTGTTCGCAACTTAATACTTTTGGGGTGTTCGGATTGATATCCCCGGGAGTGGATTATTAGTCATAGATGCAGTTGGATGGCGGTCTATGTATTTTGTTGTAATGCCCAGAGTAAATCTCATAGTGATCTTCTTGACATATCATGTTTATCTTTATTCTATCAATTGCCCAACTGTAATTTGTTTACCAAGCATGTGTTATTTATCTTATGGAGAGACACCACTAGTGAACTGTGGACCCCGGTCCTATTTCCATCATATTGCTATCACCTGTTGACGAAGGAATGACAAACGGGCCCCCGATATTCGCCTACCTGGTTTTCGGTCCATGAAGGGTGTCTTACGGAAGGCTCTCGAGGCCTATCAAGGCAATGGTCTAACGTGGCCCGGGAGCTAAACTTGGCGTGCAAGCAAGGACTCGAAGAATTGGAGTTAGATTAGGTTTTCGTTCCCGTATCGGTCCGACCTGTACTTGGCGTGAAAAACAATCCTGAGACCCAGCCTTCGCATATAAAAGGCTGGGAGGGAGATCTCGAAACCCTAGACACTTTCCACCCACCTCACGCCGGAGCGCTCAATAACCTAGAGTTCTCTGTTTTGGCTAGATTTCATCTACGTCGCCATTGTAACACCATCATTGCAACCATACCATCAATACAAAGTCAGACAAGCAGGACGTAGGCCTTTTACCTTTTGAGGGGGCTAAACCTGGGTAAATCCTCGTGTCCCTCTGCTTTCGTCTGATCGCCGTCGAGTTCGCCAGGTCCCCAATACGCTTCCTAGATCGAAAGCCCTTCGACATGGGCATTGCCGGGGATAAACCTCATCAATTGGCGCCGACCGTGGGGACGACGGGATCTGGATCTATGGATTCGCCGGCTCCATCACCCACCACCTCCAAGATCGACATCGACACCGTCGTCGGCATTGCTGCGCCGAACAACGACGACACCACCTCCAAGATCGACATCGACACCGTCGTCGGCATCGCTGCGCCGACCAGCATCGACGACTCATCAAAGATCGACATCAACACCATCGCCGGCATCGCTGTGCCGGCCATCGTCAACGCCAGCCCGATGGAGCCGGAAATCGGCACCGTCGATTCGACTGACATCGACAGCGTCTCGCCAAGCACCATCAACTTCGCTCCTACGGCGGACGTCATCGACCCCACTTCAGGCACGACAGGGATAGCGCTCGGAGGCTATGACATGGCCTTCGGACTGTTCAACTTCCACGTGGACAGTAACGGGGCGGTAGAGCTACTCTCCATCGCCGAATCGGCCCCTCTCATGGCTGAAACGACGAAATCACCAGCCATCAAGGGCAAACCCTCGACAAGTGTGTCGCTAGCATCGTCGGAGGAGAGATCGAAGCCAAAAACTTCGACCCCATCAGTCGGGTCGAACGATTTCGAAGATCCGCCTCCATCCCCAACCACCGCATATTGCGTCGACTGCGACGCATACCACTACGTGGGCGCCGGAGATTTTTCATCCTATGAAATCGCCGGCTGCGAAGATCCTCGGGGGGGCACAGCAGCTGTCTACCTGACGATATCAGAGTGCGATCGGGCTCTCAACGCCCTCACACTCCGCACTGCACCGTATGACCCCGACTATGTCGAAGGGTTGTACTCGGACTACACATGCTCAGATGACGACGACGACGTTTACCCCGAAGCTAAGGGGAAAATCAGAAATTTGGCAAGCTCCGCCTCACTATGCGAATCTAACGTATCCAGTGACGGCTATGTAGCTGATTATGATTCTGACTTCATGATCGAGGTCGGACCCTACGTCGAAAGTGACGACGTCTACCCTCCAGCGCTGGGCGAAATCAGCGATGATTCGACCCCGTGGCCCGGGGGCCATTGCATGATGGCATCACACGGCAACGGAAACGAGAACGACGGCCGAAACCGGGCAGATAGCGGCCGCCAGGTGCTCACGCACGACCAAATCCGGTTCGCAAGGAGGGTTTACGCGGGCGAAGTAAATTTTGGTCCCAACCCAAGCCCAAGCGATCTAGCTGCACTCCGATTTGTCGTCCAGGAGCAAAAAGATCAAATCAGCGCTGATAGGCGAGTGCTGGAGCGGCGCAGAGAGGAGGCCGACGCGTCCAGCAAGAGGCGGCCTAAAAGGTCATCCCACTATTCATCGAGCGTTCAACGCAGATCGAGATCGCGCACTCAGCCTGGGGCCGATATGCACAATATCACCCGAAACCTGGAGGCAGAGTTCAATGAGGCCGAATTGATGCCCAAGACCAAGGAAGCAGCAATCATGGCTGCGGCAGCATACATTGCCGCGAACGCATCTAACGGCGACGAACATATGCGACATCTGCGAAACTTAGCGCTTGAAGGAGTAAGGGTGCTGCAAGGCACGCCTGGTTCAGCACACGGCGCGACAACAACAAGAATCGCTCCACCGTCGGAGCAAGCCAGGCACCCAGCACCAGCGCCAGCCGTAGCGCCTCGGACGCAAGTGGTCGAACCTCTCAACGGAGAGCTTCGGCATGGTCTGGCCCAGCATAGAGTCGACCAGGGGCGAGCGCGGCGCGAGGCGGAAGCGTTCGGCGGCCCCAGCGATGGGCTCTGTGGGGCAGAATGCTTTAGCCTTCTGATTCGTTCCGCACCGTTGCCGAAAGGAATCAAACTCAGCGACGGCATAGTCAAATTCAACGGGCAGCAGGATCCCCGAATTTGGCTAGATGACTTCATAACCGCTGTCAAAATCAGCGGCGGATCTAGAGACAACGCCCTTCAGTTGTTATCGCTGCACCTAAAGGATAACGCAAGGGCATGGTTGAACAATCTCGCCCCAGATAGCATCCGCTCCTGGGAAGAGTTTCGGCAAGCGTTTATCGCAAATTTCCGAGGCACTTCACGACGACCCACGTCATTCGAAGAACTACGCCTATGCGTGCAGAGAACTGGAGAGAACCTGAGATCATACATCTCACGGTGGATCAGCCTCCAGAACAGGACGGAAAACATCTCGCCTGAAAGGGCCATCGACGCCTTTCGGGATGGTCTCTTTCGACGCGACTTCAAGGAAGAGCTGGGACGCTGCAAGCCTAGGACCATCGACCACCTCATGTGTCTGGCAAACGAATGGGCTGATGGCGAAGACTCCATCTCGGCTCCCAGAAGCCGCCGTCGGTCAGCAGAACGCGACGTCGACGCGAAGGACCAGTTCCATCCCGGATCCCGGAAGAAAGGTCGCCGAAGCCGCTACGACAACGCGGAGAACACAGACATGGTAGCAGCTGGCTACGTGCACGAGGACCGCGACGACAATCGCGACTTACCGCGACGAGGAAACAATTACCACGGCAGTAGCAGTCGTGATTCGAAACCCAGTAAGGAGTGGCGTCGACGGCAGCCACAGCTGTCGGCAGAGGAGATGCTTGATAGCGGATGCCCAAGGCATACGTACCTCGACAAGGACGGAGTACGAAAACCTGCACACCTCCTCATCGAGTGCAGGGAATTCCTTCGTCTCAACCGGGCACTCCAGGAGAGGATGAGCATCGAGCAACCAGTGGCGGGGGCGATAGCCTACAATGCCCCACCGCCACCGCTGAACCCACCAGCTAACGTCCTACAGCAAAGCCACCAGGCCGCCACGATCCAGCAAGTCGAGCAGCGGCAGCCGGCCAACGAGGAAGAAGAGTTCCCGCCGCCAAGAGGTTTCGTACCCATGATCCAGAGGGGGCGCCCGACGAATAAAGTGCAGCGAAAACGAGCAAGGGAAGTGTTTCACGCTGAGCACGCGCCACCGGCCACTCCCGAATACCTGAATTGGTCCGAACATCCGATCGGTTTCGACCGGTCAGATCATCCACCGAAGATCCCATGCCCAGGACACCATGCTTTGGTTCTCGAGGCGCAAATAGGGGGTTTCACCTCGAAAAAGGTGTTTATGGACGGAGGCAGCAGCTTGAATCTCATCTACGCAGACACACTGCGAAAGATCAAGATCCCGCTCAATAATCTCCTGCCAACGGAGACTTCCTTCCACGGAATCGTCCCAGGGAAGCCGACGTACCCATTGGGGGCGATACATCTCGACGTCATCTTTGGCACTCCAGCAAACTTCAGAAAGGAGAGGATCGAATTCGAGGTGGTCGACTGGCCCTCGCAGTACCATGCCATCCTCGGGCGACCAGCGTTCGCCCGATTCATGGCGGTACCCCACTACGCCTACCTCAAGCTGCGGATGCCCGCAAACAGAGGACCACTGACGATCAGCGGCAGTTTTGCACGTTCAGAAAACTGCGACAAGGACTTCAACAGCATGTCCCAGACCTTCGGGGTGCATGAAGAACTGCACCACATTCGGGAGGCCACCGTCATGGACATCGATCCACCGGCGCAGCAGAACGCCCCAGAGCTGTCTTTCGATGCCACCAAAGACACCCGAGAGCACCAGATCCACCCGACGGACCCAACCAAGACGGCGCGGGTGTCGAACTCTCTTTCTCCCGCATAGGAAAGCGCGCTCGTCGAGTTCCTCCATGAGCACTGGAGGATGTTCGCCTGGTGCCCAGCTGACATGCCAGGTATCCCCAGGGAACTCGCCGAGCACGAGCTTAAGATATTTCCAAACACGAAACCGGTTAAGCAGTCTATGCGACAGTACAATCCAGAGAAGGCCAAGTCGATGGGCGAAGAAATCAATCGCCTCCTCGAAGCCAAGTTCATCAGAGAGATCAAGGAAGCCACGTGGCTCTCGCCACCGGTCATGGTGGAGAAGAAGGACACCAAGATCTACAGGATGTGCATCGATTTCACAGCCTTAAACAAACACTGCCCGAAGGATTACTTCCCCCTGCCCCGAATCGACCAAGTCTAATGGGCAGGTCGAAAAAGCCAACGGGATTGTATGCGGAGGCTTAAAGAAATGGCTACTTCGACCCCTCAAGCGTGCAGCAGGCGCCTGGGTCGAGGAACTGCCTTCGGTGCGCGAACAACGCCCAACTCCTCGACAGGCTACACACCTTTCTTCCTGCTCTTCGGAGCAGAAGCAGTGCTACCCACGGACGTACGCTACAGCGCGCCCCGCGTCGCCGCCTACGTCGAGGAAGATGCGGACAAGGCATTAGCAGACGCCCAAGATTTGCTGGACGAAGCTCGAGACATCGCCCTCGTTCGATCGGCGGTCTACCAGCAGAGCCTCCGCAACTACCATAGCAGACGGGTACGCGGACGTTCTTTCGAGCCGGGCAACCTTGTGCTCCGACTCAAGCAGACAAGCACGTTGAAGCTGGAGCCACCATGGGAAGGCCCGTACCTTGTCCACGAGGTCATCCCGGGAGGAGCATATCGCCTACGCAACCCAAAAACGGGGAAAGACGTAGAGAATCCATGGAACGCCGCGCAGTTGCGCCGCTTCTATCCTTAGCTAGCAAAGCTGTTTCCTCTACCCCCTCTAATATGTAATCAGGTGTCGGCAGCAGTCCACACCCAACATTGTGCCTTCGGCACCAAGCAATAAAGTTCAAATTCATCGTTCTATGATTCGACATCAGCCCACGCTCGGGGGCTTCGACCCACGCTCGGGGGCTTAGCCTTTCGACCCACGCTCGGGGGCTTCGCCTACGCCCGGGGGCTTCGCCTACGCTCGGGGGCTCAGCTTTTCGACCCACGCTCAGGGGCTTAGCCTTTCGACCCACGCTCGGGGGCTTTGCCTACGCCCGGGGGCTTAGCCTTTCGACCCACACTCGGGGGCTTCGCCTACGCTCGGGGGCTCAGCTTTTCGACCCACGCTCGGGGGCTTAGCCTTTCGACCCACGCCCGGGGGCTTCGCCTACGCTCGGGGGCTCAGCTTTTCGACCCACGCTCGGGGGCTTCGCCCACGCTCGGGGGCTTCGACCCACGCTCGGGGGCTTAGCCTTTCGACCCACGCTTGGGGGCTTCGCCTACGCCCGGGGGCTTAGCCTTTCGACCCACGCTCGGGGGCTTCGCCTACGCTCGGGGGCTCAGCTTTTTGACCCACGCTCGGGGGCTTAGCCTTTCGACCCACTCTCGGGGGCTTCGCCTACGCTCGGGGGCTCAGCTTTTCGACCCACGCTCGGGGGCTTCGCCTACACTCGGGGGCTTAGCCTTTCGACCCACGCTCGGGGGCTTCGACCCACGCTCGGGGGCTCAGCCTTTCGACCCACGCTCGGGGACTTCGCCCGCGCTCGGGGGCTGCGCTCTCTCGACCTACGTTCGAGGGCTGCTCCCTCTCGACTTATGTTTGGGGACTTTTCGCCCTCCTGACCTACGCTCGAGATCTACGCCTCTTTGCCACAGACGAATACGGCACATATAAACAATACATACACAGAATGAAGGTACAGACACAGCCACAGGGCTAGTTCATGGTGCCGCGGCACCCTGGTTCGCTCTCTGCCGATCACTTTCGACGACAATCTGTCGAGCGATACAGTCGCCAGTGCCTCTACAAGCAGCATAGTGGTGCTCCATATTATAGCGACCACTGGACGACGGAGGAAGCGTCTTCAGAAGATCCAGGTCGATCTCAGGGTAGTGAGCACGCACGAAGGCAAGTGCGACCACGGCCCCGCAGCGCAAGTGCTCCCGGACAAAGGAGTACACATCATTCCCATTCTCGAATCGATCGAGTAGAGCCGGCAGACCTTCGGGTTGATTGTTCAAAGGGAACATCACCTGGTGCACCAGCGCGAGGGCGCTTCGGCTCGTCTCAGACAGCACACCAGCTTGAGAAATCCTATCTTGAAGAAGCGTCAGTTTCATTGCTTTCGACCGATCAGCCCAGAAGCTGTCAGCAACAGAGTTGGCATGTGTCTGAGCAGCTGCAAGATGCGCGTTCACGCGCCGGGCTTCGGCTGCACTATCAAGGCACACATCTGCGAAAAGGGATCGAAGATCAAAGCTTGCATATCCAAATCACAATACACAGCGAAAGAGGTCTAGAGACTCACACTTCAGAGATTTTCCAAGATTCTCGATCTCGTCGAGAAGAAATTTCTCGCAGTCCGCAGCATGCGACGCCTTCGACAGAGCGACGTCAACCTTGGCAGTAACCACCTTCAGTTGACGCTGAGTATTTTGGAGCTGGTCGCGCAACGATCGAATTAGCGACAATTCGCCTGAGGAAGGAGTTCTTCGCTCAACGGCACCAGAAGTACTGTTAACCGTTTCGTACGAAACAGGCCAAGCACCAGGAATCAGCGAAGGATCCTGCACGAGGAGTCGAGCATCACATACAAGCATTCGGCAGCCAAATGTCAAGCAGATTAACATAACAAAGGAGCAATTTTTACACCAGAAAGAAATCCTAGTTAGGGTCACTGCCCTCGGCGTAAAGCCACGAAAGCTAATTACAAGTGGGCGTCAGAAGCATTGCTCGCACTACGCTGAACTACCAGCCTTGCTAGACGGTGCACCGGATGCGCCACGCTTCCGAGCCCTCGCCACCGCACGCTTCTCGTTCCTCTCAGCCAGAAAACTCGTCATTCGGGCAGCTAGTTCATGAGCACGGGCAACATAAGTCTTGGCGGACTTGTCGCGTCCGTCCTTGTCTTTCGGGTACGTGCCCGTGACCTTGTCAGCATCGAACTCCACATCGTGCATCATCATCATGGAGAAGACAGACTCGGTGCCGATAGTTACCTGTCGGCGTACCGCAGCAAATAACGGGTCTTCGCCGTCCGCCTTCACCGCCAGAGCTTCGAGGATTCCCGCCATGGTGTCGCTGGTCGAGTCGGGTACAGAAGTATCCCGAACACGAACAAGTGTCGACCGCACCCACGCTAGGAGGTTAACAACCTCTCGACTCAGGCGTTCGGCGAGGCCAACACTGGAGCCGATTCCAGCGGGCTCCTTCATAGCTCCGGCGTCCAATTCGGCAGCAGCTACAAGAAAAAGCATACCGCCAGGTCAACAATGGGATTGTTCGGCATGAACATTAATCCAGACAAAGCCTGAGAACTCACCCCGCAAGGCATCAAGCGAAGTTTGCAGGCGCTGGTTTAGTTCTCCTTCTCTCGTTTCGGCGTCCAGGCGGCTTTTCTTCGCGCGCTCTTGAGCTTCGGACGATTTGACCTTCAGTCGGGCGATTTCGTCGTTCAGCTCAGTGACTTTAGCCTTCAAACCCGAATTTTCAGTGGCAAGGTTGTCCAGCTGAGATTTCAGGGAAGTCTTATCAGCAGCAGCCTGAGCTCCAATCCCTAACCATTAAAAGGGTGTCGTCAGAGAAAGAAGCGTCATAGCATACACAGAGCAAAATTCTACAAATAAGGTGGCAGTACTCACGTCGAGTTTCGTCGAGCTGCTCGGACAGCTTTTGGTTCTCTTCCTCTAAGGCGAAGAAGCTCCTACAAACCTTCGACAGGTCCTTAACAACAGGCTAAAGAAGGCAAGGCAAAATATTAACCTCCGAGTCATGGTTTGGAGGGCAAGCCTAAGTGTAAACACTTAGACTCACCCTCGGGGGCTACTGATGGTCAAACACTCGAAACGCAAGTTGAGATTTTTCGGACTTACGTGGTTGCTACGACCGGAAGGACTGCCAGATGAGGAGACAAGGACGAACTCGTGTTCCGTCGTCTTCTTCTTGGAAGAGGTCGAAGGCTTTGTGAGAACGGCTTCGGGGGCAGCAACGTCGGCAACCTTTTCCTGCGAGTCGGCAGTCTGTTCAAGGGCGTCGTCGTGGGGTCGGACCAGGTATTGGTCTTGATCCCCAGGACAGGTCGACGTCTCCTCGGTGGAAGATCTGAAGCAAGCATCAATGTGAAAACTGGACAGTTAATTCGAAATAAGACCATAAGATGTACAAGTTCGACAAGGAATACTTACGACGCGTCGATCCCGAACTTTGGAAGGACCTTCTTTTCTGTTCGAGGGGGAGGACGGCGGCTTAAAGGCGAGGCGGGGATCGCGCTGTTGCCGTCATCACCCGAAGTAAAAAGAGTGTCATCGAGGTCTTCCGAATCTTCGACAACGTCCGCAATTCGTTGTCTCTTCGGGGCCCTCGATGGCGATGGAGCGGCGGAGGTCGACCCTTCCGGCACTTCGGCAAAGTCACGCCCCGGATATTCGCCCATCTCGGGCTAGGGCGGATAGCACCGAGCTATGTCAATCACCTGCACAAGGATGAGGACTGCATTCGACACTGGACGATTCGGCTAAGAAACAAGGAAGGCATTCAACTAAGAGCAAGATCATACCGAAGTGCGGGGAAAGGCCTTGCTAAAGGCTACGGCGCCGAAGATTTTCGGCACGGGATCCTTCTTCTTGATGTTCGTGACGGTGCGTACGCACTCGTCGATTTCGGCCTCGTGCAGCTCGTCCTGGGAGATGCGGGTCGAATCCCGGCGATCGCTGTAATCCCACATGCAGTGGGCTCGAGCAGCGAGTGGCTGGATTCGACGCTCGATGAAGGTTCGGATGAGCTGGATCCCCGAAAGCTCCTTCTTCGGAGTAGCTCGGAGCTGCTGGATCTTCTCCATCAGCGGCTCCGTAATCTTCAGCTCCTCGTCCGAAAGGTCATGTCTCTAGGATACGCGAGGTCGAAGAACGCCGGTGAGATGGAATTCCTTGAGTCCGAAGTTTTCGCCGTCGGAGGATTTGTCCTTGGCGTAGTACCACTTCGTCCTCCACCCGGGATTGTTTTCGGGCGTTTGGAGGTTGAAATACTCGACGTCTGGGCGCACTTGAACGCCGAAACCGCCGGTTTGATATGGCAGAGGGTGCCGAATAACAAAGATTCGGCGCAACAGCGCCCAGTGGGGTTCGATCCCCAGGAAACACTCACAGAGTGTGATAAAGCACGCAATGTGAAGGATAGAATTGGGATTCAGGTCGTGGAGCTGAATCCCGTAAGCAAAGAGAAGACCGCGGAGGAAAGGATGCGGGGGAAAGGACAAACCCCGCAGCAAGAAGGAGATGAAGATTACCCGGAATCCAGGAGGAGGCCGGGGAATGATCTCCGGGCCGGCGGCGCGCGACTCCGCCGGCGCGTTCTTCAGGAGGCCCATCTTCTCGGCCTGGGACAACTCCTTGTTCCCGACCTTGGTCTGGACCCAGCGGCCAACGGCGGATCCGTCGGCATCGGCCGTCTTGGCCTTCTTGGCAGCGGCGCCAGCGGCGGTGGAGCTCCTCTTGCCCATGGTTTCAGGGCGCAGCAAGAATCGCGGAAATGGAGCTGAGGGAGTAGAGCTACGGGAGCAGTGCGCGAGGAAGAAGATGGTGGCGGCGGAGTGGGACGGACTGTTTACCCTGCCACCGTTATTTATTCCACTTCTGGGAATCTACGTCGGATCTCAGCCGTCCACGATGAAGTGGAAGCGACCGAGCTGATCCAGCCGTCCACGTGTCAGCGCGCGGCTGCCGCGGCGTCCACTACGCACGGTAATCAAGGAAACCGTGCCGGTTAATTCTCACCCACGCGCGGGACGTGCGGTCAAACTCTGTCAACGGCTGAGACGTGCGGCCGGAGGGCCCACCATACGTCTAGTCCTGGCAGGGTCAGGCCATTCCTGCAGAAGATGATGTGACAACTCGACGAAGCGTATCGTCAGCGATGACGCGTTTCTTTGGGTAGGTTGATTCCTTTCGACTCAAAGGGCAAAGATTGGCGAAAGTTCTTTTGAGTCCCAAAGGTATGTACCCCTTGCACTCAGGCAGCCTCTCGATTGGGTTTCCTTTGAGGTCTTTTGTGCTCCTCTCTTTTGTGCCATCCGAATATACGCAGAGTTTTTCGGCGATTCTGTCTTTCGCTGAACATTTGCCCCTTCGAGGGAATTTTTGTTCGAAATTGTACTCGAATTGTCTTTTCGGGCCAGCAGCGCCTTCGAGATATTCGAGGTAGGACTTCAGTCCCTCGAATTGTCCTTTCGGGCCAGCAGCGCCTTCGAAATATTCGAGGTAGGACTTTGGTCCCTCGAGTTGTCTTTTCGGGCCAGCAGCGCCTTCGAAATATTCGAGGTAGGACTTCGGTCCCTCGAGTTGTCTTTTCGGGCCAGCAGTGCCTTCGAGATATTCGAGGTAGGACTTCAGTCCCTCGAATTGTCCTTTCGGGCCAGCAGCGCCTTCGAGATATTCGAGGTAGGACTTCAGTCCCTCGAATTATCTTTTCGGGCCAGCAGCGCCTTCGAGATATTCGAGGTAGGACTTCAGTCCCTCGAATTATCCTTTCGGGCTAGCAGTGCCTTCGAGATATTCGAGGTAGGACTTCGGTCCCTCGAATTGTCTTTTCAGGCTAGCAGCGCCTTCAAGATATTCGAGACAGGACTTCGGTCCCTCGAATTGTTTCTTTCGGGCTAGCAGCACCTCTAAGCTATTCGAGGCTGGGCCTTGATCCTTTGAGCTGCCTTTTGTCGGCCCAGTAATGCCTTCGAAGAATTCGAGTATGAGCTGTGGGCTTTTGAATCATCCTTTTCGAACCTTTCTTTCGAGCTATCAACGCTCCTCAATCAACATGCCCGAATCATGGTGGCAATATACCAGTTCGGATGCCGTATGTCAAATACGAAGGTAAGTCCACGGTTTGCAACACCGGATGGCCCGGTATTCGTATCAAATGCGCTCTGCCGGAAATTTTCCATACCTACGGTATGAAGTTTGCACCGATGGACGCATCGGGTGCCTCACAAATGAACTGGGCCTCGACCTGGTAAGTCCAATGCGGCTCAGGTCGGGGTAGCGCCAGCCCACGCGGATTCAAGTCGGGGGACTCGAATCTGAGTAAGCTAACCGAATGTCTTTGCGGCTAAGCAATTAACTGAGACCCGGCGTGAGTCTCAGGCCGGTTATGCGCATCCCTCTGCAAACCTGACTTAGTACATTTGAGACTCTAAATGAGAGTAACTCGAAAATTTCGTACCAAACAAGCATACTACTCGAATGATCCCTGTACATTTGCAGTTCTACAAGCCAAGTGCTCATATCGGGTGCGGCTAGGAAGGCTTTCGGGAGGAGTCCCTGCCATAGTCTTCGGCTATCCCAGGCACTCGGGGGCTACTGACGAAGGAATGACAAACGGGCCCCCGATATTCGCCTACCTGGTTTTCGGTCCATGAAGGGTGTCTTACGAAAGGCTCTCGAGGCCTATCAAGGCAATGGTCTAATGTGGCCCGGGAGCTAAACTTGGCGTGCAAGCAAGGACTCGAAGAATCGGAGTTAGATTAGGTTTTCGTTCCCGTATCGGTCCGACCTGTACTTGGCGTGAAAAACAATCCTGAGACCCAGTCTTCGCATATAAAAGGCTGGGAGGGAGATCTCGAAACCCTAGACACTTTCCACCCACCTCACGCCGGAGCGCTCAATAACCTAGAGTTCTCTGTTTTGGCTAGATTTCATCTACGCCGCCACTGTAACACCATCATCGCAACCATACCATCAATACAAAGTCAGACAAGCAGGACGTAGGCCTTTTACCTTTCGAGGGGGCTGAACCTGGGTAAATCCTCGTGTCCCTCTGCTTTCGTCTGATCGCCGTCGAGTTCGCCAGGTCCCCAATACGCTTCCTAGATCGAAAGCCCTTCGACATGGGCATTGCCGGGGATAAACCTCGTCACCTGTTTACTTTACTCGCACTGTTTACTTTACTCGCATACTATTATCACTTTCCACTCGATACGCTCATACCCTTTGTTTCAAGCAAACCGGTGAGATTGACAACATCATCGCAAGTTGGGAACAAAGTATTTGGTTGTGTTGTATGCAGGTTCCGCGTTGCTACTGGCCGAAGACGAGTCAACAAGGATCGATTAAACGACGCCCTTGTTGGAGTGTTATTAAGCCAGTCCGCATCACCTTCAGTCGTATTGTCTGCTTTTCTCCTGATCGACATAAACCTTGGTTTCTTAACTGAGGGAAAACTAGCTGCTATACTCATCATACCTTCCTCTTGGGGTTCCCAACTGGCTGGTCATTCACCACGCACAAGGAGTCTTCTGGTGCCGTCAACCACGCGCCATCAAAAGGCTAGAATTGTCTTAGTAGTATTAAAATGATTGTGTATTGAGAAAAATCAAAACAATGCAACAGTTTCACATATGCTCGATCGATTGTTTTTATTCCAGTCTCTTAATTTTTCTCTCGCTCAGTTTTCAGATTGCTTACCCCCATGTGCCATGTGGTTCCATTCTCTTAATAATCTTGGATTCTCTATTTCGGGTTCATGCGCATTTGTAAGCTATAGAAGATTACATCTAGAAGTGAGCATCGACCGGCACAAGTAAAACATGTTTGTCAAGCTATTGAATGCGGTGTCGATCGCTGCAACCAAATCGACCACATTCCTGTCCTTGCCAGGCCACCACGAACTGCTTATTGTGCTTTTGTGGGCACTACTGGATGGATCGTCGTCCACCGGACCAGCGGCAGACGAACACATATGCATGCATGCGGTTGACAAGCTGGCCCACCCAGCCCGATCTATGCAGGGTGTGTACTCTCGTGGTCCAGGCCTACGTATACGTGCCCAGATCGATTGGAGGCGTTTGCGTGGCGACGGAGACCGGATCCCACGGATACGCCATCCATCCCCATCCATCCCGATCGATGATATCCCTGCGCGATTCGATCGGAGAATTTGCTCGCACGCTGTCGCTTGCAAAGTGGTGCTGGTACGGTGCATGCGCCCGGCCGGGCCATGCCGAGGCCGAGCTGCGTAGCTGCCTAGGTATACCTTGCGGCTTGCGGGGATTTAAAACCATGTCATTTATATGGATTTATCAAATAAAATAATATTATCATGTCATTTCATTTTATTTCTATCAAAAAATAAAATAATGGATGCCAAACAGCCTAAAGAAGAATTGAAACATTGTAGGTGAAACATATGCTGTAGCCAGGATGTCAAACCTGGCTCATCGTACTCTTAACACATTTGTCACATTTTGAGTACCCCCATGGTATCCGATACGCGCCGCCGCCTTAGTTGAAGAAATGTCGCCTAATTAAGCTGTCACACAATTATGGCAGTACGTACATCCATTACGCGCGTGATCACTACATCGATGAGGAGGACGTCCATGAAGATCGCGGACACAGATTGAGCATGGTCGATCGCGCGAGATCCAGCCGGATGCTCATGCCGAGGTTCCTTGCTAGCTAGCACAATTATCATCGTGCAAAGCATGGAGCACAACAAACGGTCCCTCCCGGCAGCGTGCGAGCGGTACGGTTTCCACGGCGTAGCCAATGGGCAGTGCTCGATCGATCGATCGATCGATCGATTAAATGGTCATCTTCGTCAGCTCTAATTAGAATCGTTGCAGCAACCTTGTGCCAGAGAAGCTAGACTAAACGTGCTTCTCTCTTTTCCATCGACATGCATCGCCTTCATCAGCCGTGCGGAGTGGATCGTTCTATCCCTGCGAATGTGCCATGCATTCATGCACGGTGAATATATGGACTCCGGGCCAAGGGCGGACCCAAGAATTTTTTGAAGCCCGGGCAAACTCTTAGTTTAGAGACTAATCATGATAATTTTTCCTTTAATGAACAGTATAATTAGCCTTTCCGGCCGGCCGGAAGCCCGGGCGAGCGCCGGGTAACAGGGGCCTTGGATCCGCCCCTGCTCCGGGCATGGGCACAGACAAATAGCCCCCGAGATACACCAAGCTTTTTGCTACAAAATTCGTAATGACATCCAATTAATAGCTTTTTGAAATCAGAACAAAAATTGAAACGTTCGTAATATTGAAATCTTCGAGTGTGTGGAAAACCAATCCGAATTACATTGCATTTAAGGTTCAGTCAAATTGTGGATCTGGGTGCGATGAGCAATGCACATTTTTAAAATTTTAAAGATTGATAAATTTGTCTTTTTCGGGTTTAACATTATCTAAACTTAGAAAAAAAATAATTTTTTTAAGACCTAAATATTCAAATTTTCAAAAAACTGTCATCATGGAGCTCGGGCTCCATTTGTGGTTTCAGCTCCAAGCACAACAATTGGCTCGGCGCAGGTGTATACGCACAATAGGATGAGACATATTTTGGATAACTATGTGATATGCCACGTACACACATATGTGCATAAATATTTCACATGTCACGGTTTGTCGCCTTGTCCTACACAAGTGTGCCTGCATGTGACGCCGTAACGACGATCTCTTGCCGAAACGCTCCGCCAAGGACGTCACTCGCGCGTATGACACGTCAGGCTGAATGGCTAGAACCACACCCCATCCAGATCCAAGCAAAGGAGTGAGACCAGCAAGTTTGGCGCCTCCTATCCACTCCACGCGAGGCCGACCGGGTGCATTGCGATCGCATTCGCATCACAATGCGATGCCATCTGTGCCCCGAGATCTGTTTCCCTGATTTCGCCATGTCATGGCTGGTCTGGTTTCTTGCTCCAACTTGGTCACTTGCACGTCACGGTCTCCGACGACGCTAGCTTGTCTGGTCGTTTCAACTAGCTCTACGTCGTTTTCTCCTTCGTGTATGTTGTCGCCTATTTCTTTATCTACTCCTGTTTTGTCAGCCAAGTTTAATGTATCTGCAAACGTTCTGAGGCATATGGAGTATGACTGTTTAACGGTTGACTCTAAACTTTGGAATGTAGCGGACCACACTGAACTAGACGATGAGGAAGCGAATGCCACATTGGATGGTCAGCTTCTTTCTAGTTTTGGTTGGTGTTGTTTCAGAGATTGATTTGAATGAAGCCACCGGAGGCCAAACCACGGCCCGGTCCGCTGCAGGCTGCGGTGAGGCCAGGGGGGCACATGGCCGCAGAGGCGAGCCCGCAACTCCAGCTTGGGCCGCACCATCCAACAGGCCGACCGCAGGGGTCGCCGCCCCTGGCGACGAAGAGATGGCAGCCCGTGTCGCTGTCACACCTGCAGCAGACTCGACCACGGCTCCTGACTCCAACGCAATCAGCTCAGGCGGTGACTCCTGGGGCCCTCCAGCGACCGTGTTACACTCAGCAACAATGGTTCAGATTTGAGCTTGGCTGGTTACATCGGGATGGTTTCCACGATATGGTCAAGGATGTTTGGGATAGACCTATTACCGATATGCCTCCAATACAAAGGTGGAATTCTAAGATACGTGCTTTACGTACTCACCTGCGTGGTTGGGCTAGGCATGTTTCTGGTGTTCTTAAAAAAGAGAAGTTAAGGCTTTCTTCCATCATTGATAGTCTAGAAGCCTTAGCTGAGGTTGGTCCCCTATCTACGCATGAGATTGAATTAAAAAATGAGTCCAATGCAAAGATAGCAAGACTACTTCGTGAGGAGGAACTCAAATGGTACCAACGCTCTAAGAGCCAATTTATTCTTGAAGGTGACTCGAATACTCGTTACTTCCATAGTATTGCCAATGGCAGACATAGAAAAAAACAAATTCACTCTCTTGTACAGGATGAAGGTACGATTGAGGGGCCGGACAATCTCAAAAATTACATTACTACCTATTATAAGAATTTGTTTGGGGCACCTGAGGAAGGGAACTTCTTTATGGATGAGTCCCAAACAGATGATATTCCCCAGGTTTCAATTGAAGAGAATAACCTACTTACGGCTGAGTACTCGGAAGAGGAAGTAAGGAAGACTATTTTCCAAATGGAACACAACAAAGCACCGGGTCCGGACGGTTTCCCAGCTGAGTTTTATCAAACCTTTTGGTACACTATCAAGGGGGACCTTCTAGATTTGTTTAGCTGCCTTCATGCTGGACAACTAGAATTGTTTCATCTTAATTTTGGTGAGATCATTTTGTTACCTAAAGTTAATGAGGCAGAAAGGATCCAGCAATACAGACCAATCTGTCTTCTTAATGTTAGTTTCAAAATTTTCACAAAAGTGGCCACCTTAAGACTAAACACGGTTGCTGATCATGTAGTTCGGCCATCTCAAACTGCTTTCATGCAAAGAAGGAATATCCTAGATGGAGTTGTAACCTTGCATGAAACAGTTTTGAATGGGGTAATTTTAAAGTTAGATTTTGAAAAGGCATATGATAAGGTTAAGTGGTCTTTTCTCCAACAAACACTCAGAATGAAAGGTTTTTCTCATGAGTGGTGTGCTTTGATCAATTCCTTTGTGTCCGGAGGGAGTGTTGCCATCAAAGTCAATGACGATGTTGGTACATACTTCCAGACATTGAAAGGTCTAAGGCAGGGTGATCCCTTATCGCCAATGCTATTTAATATAGTGGCTGATATGCTTACCATTATGATCAAACGCGCAAAAAATGATGGTCTCATTGAAGGAGTTATTCCTCATCTTGTTGATGGGGGGTTATCAATTCTTCAATATGCCGACGACACGATTCTTTTTATGGAGCATGACCTGGAGAAAGCACAGAATCTGAAACTTATACTTTCAGCCTTTGAGCAACTGTGAGGTCTAAAAATTAACTTTCATAAAAGTGAATTGTTTTATTTTGGTGAGGCTCATGACGAGGTCAATGCATACGCCGATTTATTTGGCTGTGGGCAGGGACATTTTCCTATGCGGTATTTGGGGATTCCGATTCATTATCAGAGACTAACACTTGCTGAATGGAAATTCGTTGAGGAGAGACTACAAAAACGTCTTAGTAGTTGAAAAGGTAAATTGCTGTCCCTAGGAGGGAGACTGATACTCATTAATTCGGTACTATCTAATATGGTACTACATATGATTTCATTCTCTCTCTTGCCTAAAGGAGTCTTACATAAACTGGATTATTACCGGTCTAGATTCTTTTGGCAAGGAGACAGCGAGAAAAAGAAATACCGATTGGCTAAATGGAGTGTCGTGTGCTCTCCTAAAGACCAGGGTGGACTTTGTATTCATGACCTTGAGGTTAAAAATACAGCCTTACTGGGAAGTGGCTATTTAAGCTACTTACGGAGGAGGGGACTTGGCAAACCATACTTAAGAGGAAATATATTGGTCAAAAAGCTTTATCTTAGGTTCTTTGGAAACCTGGTGATTCGCATTTTTGGGCTGGACTCATGACAACAAAGAAATTTTTCTTTGGTCTGGGTTCTTTTTCCATTAAGGATGGTTCAGAGATACGGTTCTGGGAAGACAAATGGTTGGTAATGTCACTCTTCGGGAACAGTATCCAGCCTTGTATAGTATTGTGCGTCATAAAGGTGATACTATCGCCAAAGTTATGGAGGCTTCTCCACCAGCAGTGACGTTTAGAAGGGATTTGTCTGGGCAAAGACTTGTAGCTTGGAATGCCTTACTTCAACGTTTGGCAAACATCCAACTACAAGACGGGCACGATGAATTCCGTTGGAACCTACATGAAAATGGCAAATTCTCAGTAGCTTCCATGTACAATGCTCTTATTTTACTCGATGTGTCAATCGATAAAATTAGCAATGATAAGCTTTGGAAGTTGAAGATTCCATTACGAATAAAGGTATTTGGTTGGTACCTACGTAAAAAAGTTGTTTTAATAAAAGATAATCTTGCAAAATGGAATTGTCATGGAAGTAAGAAGTGTGTTTTTTTTCATCAGGATGAAACAATTAAACACTTATTTTTCTAATATCGTTTAGCTAGATCTATATGGTCAGTCATCCAAGTGGCATCAACCTTGTTTCCACCACGCAGTATTACCAATATATTTGGGAATTGGCTAAATGGAATCGACAATAGGTTTAAAAAGCATATTAGGGTGGGAGCGATTGCCTTTATTTGGTCGATATGGCTATGTAGAAATGATAAAGTGTTTAACGACAAAAACTCTTCCTTTTTGCAGGTTATCTACAGAGCTATCGGTACACTCCGTTTGTGGTCGTCTCTGCAGCATCTACAGGATCGCGACCTCTATACGGAGGTCTGTGCACGATTGGAAGCTACGGCGAGGGATATTTTTTCCCAATATGGATGGCCGCAGAGCTTACGGATCGGTGCTTCCAGTTAGACGATATTACATTTACTTCATGCTATGTAATCTTGTCTTTACACTTTCAGTTGGGACTTTTTTGGGCTGCGTGCATCCTAGTTATGCAGAGGCCGGTTGTAAGCTTAATGATCATTAAGTAATAAAATGTTCTTTATCGAAAAAAATTCACATCCGGAGTCATTCCCTGATCACTCTATGCGTAGGCATATGATATGTACGCTCGGATATAGTCATACGCGTGTGTCTAGATTAACCGTCCCTTCAAGTTCTTCCTCTGCATAAGTTAAATTAAATTTGATTGGACCAACACTTTAGAAAATTAACTACCAAGTTAGTTCCATTAATTTTTTATTAAATATAATTTTATAATATATATATTTGAAACTCAGTGTATTTTCTGTAGGGATTTTTAGTTCTTAGCTAGTTGAGAGTTAACTTAGTGCTCAGATAAATCCTAAATTAAAGGATATGCATCGTGATGTGTGCATCCTATGAGTTGCGTTGCACCTGACCAAGATTTTATACTCCCTCTGTCTATTTTTACCCTGCATTCTAGGTTAAGTGAAAGTTAAATTAGATAAAGTTTGACCAAATATATTGTTAAAAATATAAAGTCTTATAATATCAAATACATATAATATAAAAGTATTATTTATGATGATTCTAACGATATCTATTTTTATTTTCTTATACACATAGTTAAAGTTAAGATATCTATTTTATATTATAAATATTTATATATTTTCTTATACACGTAGTTAAAATTAACAAAGTTTAAATTTGACTAAATCTAGAATACAAGGTAATTTAGGACAAAGGGAGTAGTTGCAAGTCGAGTTGAACAAGAACTTTTTAGTTGCAAGTCAAGTTGCAACTAAAAAAAGATTAGTTGAAAAAATTTGTCACACCAAAAAGTTATTCATATACTAGAAAATGGTGCATGACAAACTTGACTAAGAATTAGCTAATTTCCTTTTTCAATACACTTGATCAAGTTAATGAAGTCAAGAAAAAAATATAGATCAAGTAGTAATTTTGAACAGACGGGAGTAAAATGAAACCGAGGAGCTAACGATCTGAGACAGCGTGTGTGCATGCAGTAAACCCAGCGACGAGGACCCCGGCCAGCCAACGAGACACAGTCCCCCCCGATCGATGCTTCGCCGACAGCGAGCGCAGCACGTCGATACCGCGGATTAAACATTGCTCCACAGACTGAATCCAGACACATGTACAAAGCTCGCCACTGTTCGCTGAAAAGCACGCGGAGGGAGAGAGCATGGAATAAACACTGACCATTTGCAGGCTGATAGTTACATCAACATTATGCTACAACGACAGGACAAACACTGACTCCCTTTTTCAAAGTTCTGAAGAAGGCAATCCTGTCTAGATCACATTCTGACGACGGTACACTTCAATCGTTTTCGGGGAGATCTCTGAGGCGATATGCCATGAATGCGCGATTTGGTTGGCCAGTGCCCTCGCGTGACCCAACTCGAAAGCTCGTGCGGTGCAGGTCTAGCTAAGCTCGGTGTTGCATGACTGTACTGTCAGCTCCATCGAGAGATGCGTTGTTTGCTCAGCTAGATCAGGCCATCAGGGGCACAAAAGAATGGAATAGATCGGTTTGTAGATCGTAGAAAACGACTTGTTTCGTTGTTTAGTTTTGTTTTGGTAGGTATACTGCCGCCATTGTTTTGGGGCTTCTGAATCTGAAAAGAGTAACGCCGCCATTGGCGTCGTACAATGCGCAGAGTTAGTACGACTGTATCAGTACTTGCGGTTGGGATTACGAAATGGTTGTGGAATGTAAGCAACTCAATATTGTACTTAGCGGCGAATCTAAATGAGTACTCGCTGCGTATATCAGGAAATGAGATCTCTTCGTCAGGCTGGCCAGCTCATATGGCAACAGCTAGTGAGCAAAGGCACGATGCGTCTCGGCAGTAGGACCATCTCATCACTCTAATGCAAGAATTGATCAGCACGTGCAGAAAATACCCCGAACTCTCGAGGAAGCCTCGAGCTTCAACACTCCACTTGCTTAAGCAACCGGCTCTTCGTCTTCTTCTTCCAGAATCCATCTTTTCAGAAATCTTTCTCCTGAATCTGATCGAGCATAGGAACATGCGTTCTCACATGACCCCTTTCGTTCCTAATCATGTCGCGGTCTATGATTAAATGCAGTTGCGCTGATTAGCTGAGGGCTGCCTTTTTGCGATCTTAGCTGTGTACTACTGATAATTGCGTGACGACAATATTTAATAATCACCCCGTGTAGCAAACAAACGCCAAATAGCCAAAATTGACTGCCTTTTAAGATTTGCAGGATCACGGTAACCTTACTCCAAAACCAATCAACCAATATTTTCCACTTAAATAATTGATTCCGCTTAGTAGGTAAAATTGAGTTGCCAGACTAAGCACATTATATATTGAACAACCTTTGTGTGCATTAAACTATGCAACGGCTTTTTCTTTGGCAGGTAAACTATGAAACGACTAGCATTTTCTAAGTATGGCAATAACTGTCGGATTAGGAGAAAAATCACAACACAACATGTAGTTACAAATAATTACGCACACGATTTGATCTACTATTTTCGATTAACAGGCCGCAATAGGGCTTTCCATCATTAAGTCTACAAGAGAGATGGTAATCACAAAGAGGCAAGCATGCAAACAATCATAGGCAGCAGAAAAATGCAACCTACTTTGCTCCAATACCTGCTTAAGACATCGGGCAGCGACTTGATATCTTCGAAGGACAAACGGACACCTCTTTGTACACTACGCATTGTCCCGATGAACCGCAAACTAATTAGACAAGTCAATCTAATACTCCCCATCGCTAGTCTAGATCTGGAGAATTGTGTCGAGATTATGCCAATGTCAAGGTCCAAAGCAACAAACTTTAGCAACCAAG
Source organism: Dactylis glomerata (assembly GCA_007115705.1). Classification (NCBI taxonomy): domain Eukaryota; kingdom Viridiplantae; phylum Streptophyta; class Magnoliopsida; order Poales; family Poaceae; genus Dactylis; species Dactylis glomerata. The sequence continues at coordinate 766,373 of QXEO01000220.1, forward strand.
GCGTCAACTCGTGAGGACCATGATCCATTCCTTCTCCACGAATCTCTTCTTTGAGGATGTTATTCTGAGCATGTGGGGAGCATTCTTTGAGAGCGCCACCATGCGTCCAGATATTGTACCAAAGGCTTACCGCCGTGTCATAGAGTTCATGCGTCAATTCTTGGATCTCCATGTGTTATCATCATTAAAGAATAAATTTGATCATGCCCTCGGTTTATTGGATTGTTTCACTAGATTCAAAGCCAAACAAGAGCTCGTCATGTTTCCCCTACACTTGTTGTACTCCATCCATTTCATATTATTTTGCACATAATATTTGGTCAAAGTCAAGCATCACAAAGTTTAACTAATATTAGTAGATAAAATTACTAATATCTAATGTTAATATAGGTAGAACCGTGAAAAGTATACTTTTAAATTATATGCATTTGGCATTATATATGTTAAATATTTTATACTATATACCTAGTCAACATCTGAAGAGTTTGACTTTGAAAAAATCTAATGTGCGGAGTAATATTATACGGAGGGAGTAATATTTTTCTTCGGTTTGGTCCGTTGACTTCATCCATCAAGAGGAAATTTAGGTATGTTTTTTGGTGCCATTTACCATGGTTAGGTCTTTGCGATGCCGTATTCCATTTGTACTTATACTCAAATGTGGTACAGCTATAACCACATTATTGTTGTATATCCTGACGAAAACAAATAAGCACCTGCTAGCAGCCTAGCAAGTTCATATTTGCTTGCTCGTCGTTTACCCGCAAAGTTTCTTGAATGGCGCCTAATTAAGCTTACACTTCTTGCTGAACTGTAAATAAGTTTAGTAATCAATCATGCAAACAATGTGCTTAGCCAGTAGATGACTCGCTGTCACGACCTGGCCGTCGTAGGTCCACGACCGTATCATGTCCTTATTCCTAGTCAAAGATACCACCCCACACACACACAAAAATAAAACCAGTGACTTTCTCAAAAAGAAAAAAACTAATCAAAAAATGTGATGCATGTATCCGGTGGCAAGGAGCTCGTTGACCAGTAGTCAACGCTCGTGGAGATAGACAGACCGACGGACAAACGGACAGGAAGGCACAAGGCAGGCGTCGCTTGCTAGATTTGCCTGCCAGATACCATAAACATCAAGTTAATTAACAGGGCAGATGTGTCTGCCTCTCAGGGCCGCGTGCTTCTACGGATCACCGCTGACCGCGTGCTCTCTCTCTCTCTCCGGGCTAGCTATCGGAGTGCCTGCCGACGAGATATGTAGGAGCTCATCGGCCGATCGGCACACCGCATTCTCCTGGCATGCATCAACCGTGTTTGAGAAGGATCCGGCCGGATCAAACATTGGGCTCCACCCGACCCGATCGATCAATGCTGATAAGGCCGTTGCGTCAAAAGCTTCAGCTAAGCTAACCCCTCCGCGTCTGCATGCATGCATTGGTCGATTTTTCTCAACCGGCATGCATGTATGCGATGTTATGTGCATGCATCATGTAAATCGTAGTGCTGCGAAAGACCTTGCAATGCCGCCATCGATCTATCCATCCAGATGAGTTGCAGTAGATGACGATCTTGGACCGGAACGAGTATATCGCGTCAGGCCGTCAGGTTGGCACCTCCACCGGGCCAGTTGATGCAGGTTTGGTCGCGAGAAACCAAATCGCCAGAAAGAGCTTTTGCGCAGAAGATTTGGGCTGCTCCTCACAACAGGATCGATCTCGTCACGTGCATATGGTACCCAAAGGCGGTAGCGTTGCCGCTGCCTTTGGCAGACCGATCTGATCAGGTCGGCTCAGGCACACACGTATGGATGGACAGTGGCCACACCACATCCTTGCCATGCCTCAACTGGCCACGGAGATCGACCTGCGGTGTGCTTTCGTGCCTATCCGACGTACGGAGCAGCTTTCCTTGAAATACAGGATCAGCATTCACGGCAAGGAGCATGATCTTCTGATGGCAGATCAGTCCAAGTGGGGCGCGGGACTCGGGAGATGAGATCGATTGACATCGAGGGATACGATACGATGGCAGTATCATTCTTATGCTTGCTTTTGGTGGAGGCATTATCTCTGCCCAATTCAGGAGCCACAAAGTACATGCATCATGCATGCAGTTTCTGATAGGGATCATTAACCTAACATTTCACGTAAGCCTTCTACACAGGCAACCATGAATATGCAACTCATTAACTTGACTCCATTTAGTGAATCAAAATAATTAACTACAGTGACCATATACCATAACTTCTAGTACTACTGAAAATTTCAGACTTCCATATTACAGTTCGCTGTATTGTGAGCATGATACCGTTCATCGGGACAAGATAAGACATGCGAAATCTTGCATGCGCGGGACATGTCCAGCTAACACCACGCAATTATCTCGCATCTCTACAGTAAGTGTCTGTCTTGAAGAAATGCGTCTAGAGGAGCTCAAGTGTACAGAAACTGCACAGAGAGAACGCATCCGACAGGAGCGCAACCCTGCCAATCCCCTCTGCCGTCCCGCGTTCTCCCTCGGAAGCGACGCGCGAGGACGATCAGAATCTTATTAAGTTATTATCTTCACGAATGTTCTTTTATCGGCGAGGCTCACTAATGCAGAACAGAAATCCGCACCGGCTAAATCACCGCCCCCTCATTATTTAAACACGCCATAGGATCGTCCAACGCATCAACTCGCTCATGTGTCGTCTCTCTGATTCATGGAATTTAGGTTATTTGGAGCACATCACCGCCTAAATCACCGTCCTTGTTAGTAATGGATTTCAGCAACGCAATTTGCATGTATACTAGTAGCCTATTGTGAGCCCACTTGGATGTACAACGTGGTCTACTTGATGGTTATTGAAAACTGGCTACTTGCGATCTGGTTTCTGAATCTCCGTAGCTTGGACGCCCGCAACCTATCCAGATTAGCATTCTTTCTTTATTTACAGCGTACAACGAGAAGACACAGATTATCTGCTCAATTTTTGTATTCTCTCTATATCCACATAGCAGGACCTACACACGTGTAGACCCCGTTTGGCACGCAGTAGTTTTAACTTAGGAATAGAGGAAAACTTGAGAATAGAAAACAAATCCTCTCTGTGTACGACACTTCGACATCCGACGTCTGGACGACGTGCGCTCGGGCCGTTTGCTTTACCGTTGTCACATGGATTAAAGGCTTCATAGTGTAAATCATACGCAGATCGTACAGACTTTATCATAGTATAGTAGCTCTCGAAAGAAAAGAAAAGAAAAGGGACAGAACTGCAAAACAAAGGATCAGAAAACCACATGAACCCGCGTCGATGGCTACCCGAGAATATGAGGAACATGTATTTTACATTTGATACTAATAGAAGCCGATCACATGAATATTTTTAGGCATCAGTGTCAATGTTTGTCTCCAGCCATGATTGGACAAGACAAACACTACTTAATTATTTTATTTCGATGCATTGAACATTTTGTTAAAGTGTCACAAAAGCTCTATAGCTTTTTAGGCACTTTGTCAAAGTGCCCCAAAAGCTCTATAGCATTTACGGAATTTTACTGAAGTATCTCTAATTCAATGTCATTTAGAAGCCTTGCAATTCCTTCAAAGTTTCTTCATACCAAACGGCCCCGTATTATGTTCTACTCCCTCTGTCCATTTTTATTAGAGCTTGTAAATTTTTAATATAGTCTAGATACAAACTAAAATGATTGAACCTACATATAAAACATATTTACATACATACATTTTGGTCTGTATCTAGTCTACTTCCTATAAGGTCTTATAGAAGTGGACAGAGGGAGTACCTATTTCCTTCCACATTATACAAAATTCCACATTTAGCACATGTTCCTGAACCAATGTAGTGATTACGTGATACCCGCGGGATGATATATGTTGCCATGTTCAATTCAGAAACTCTCTACTCTTGCTTCATTATTTATATACTATGTGTTATTCATATATTGTTTCAGAATTTATTGAGTAATAATGCTGAAACAACAAAAGAAACAAATCAATCGTTCAATTGACCTAAGCATCATTCAGTCTGGTATTTATTGAATTAAATATTTTCAAATAGTGTAAAACAAGATATGTAATAGAGTTTGTAAATTTTCCAAACGTACTTATAACTGACCACTTCTATTCCAAAGTCTCCATACAAATTCAAACTTCTAGAACGGCCGATCCCTGTGTTTTTTTGCAATTACAAATAACGCAAGATGCATAGCTTCAATATTAGTAGGTCCATGCAAGTACTACTTATCCCAAATCAATGGATATTTGGATTCTTAATAACAAATTCAAGCCCAAGCAAACCTAACTATGATGACTTGACTATTAGAATGAATGCAATGATGTCGCCTATGAAGCTTAAAAAAAGAGTAGTGGTGAACTATTTATACTAAATATTTTTATTTTTATAGTCCATTATTCTGATAAATCTCTACTAGCTTATTTATTTATGCAACACTGACATAGTATCCTAACTAGTATTTGCCAAAAACTAGTGTTTTTATTTACTAGAACATTATTCACATGAGAGCATTGGTGATATTAATTATCATAATTCATATTTCTATCATTACTAATACACCAGACCTAAAGTATAGCAACATATCAGAACTGGGTTTTGTCTAAACCAAAGGAAATAGTGTAAAATGGCAAATAACAATTCTCAAAAAGATTATTTGGTGCTATATAGACGAATCGTATTGTGTTCATTCATATTTACATCAATTTAGGCATCTTTAAATATCTTTATCTATGGATTTAGAAAGTATGAGAAAATATCCAATAGAGTGAGGTGGATGCAACTGCTTTGTTCTAGAACCAGTTAGAGTGGACTTTACTAGTTGTATCTATTTCACCATCAATCTGGATGTAAGTCATCTGTTTTTCCATCTATCTCTGAGTTTGTTGCGTGAGATTAACCAAAACAAGGTCAAAAATCCAAAGCAAATCCGGTTGAAACCTTTTGGGAATGTTATAATAGATAAGGAGTAAATCTGTAAGAGATCTTTGAGTCGCCTATTATTTCACCCCCTTCTATGTAGGCCTCGTCTTTGTTCCTTCACCATCTGACAAGGGTATAGCTAATAGAGCCCGTTAGTTGAGTACCCCTAAGGCCCGTATAGCTAGGCCCAATTGTAATGATAGTCGAATACGAGTCTTTACCGTATGTCGATATTGTAATCTGTATCGGACCCTACCCGATCCTCGAGACCTGGCCACCTATATATAGGGGCCAGGAGGGGACGGTGTAGGCCAGATTGAAAGCAAGCCAGGTTGAACACCCAAGTTTACTTTTGACACACACCTATTTCGACTAACTTTACCTTCGAGTTCATCCGACGCCCTATCTCCCCGATCCTAAGTCCTTCATCTAGGACATTTGTCGAGTTAACCCTCGTCAATTGGCGCCGACCGTGGGGATCTGGGTGTCGGAGTCATGAATTCGACGGCTTTTTCGCTTTTAGCCAACAGAAGTTCAGAACTCGACGGAAGTCAAGAGATGGAGTTAACCATTGGAAGTTTGAGCATCATCGTTGGGCCATCGGGTTCATCCCGCCTCTCGGATTTGACGAAACCAGATCCATCGGCAAACAAGCTCGAAACAGATGAAACATTGGAATCATCAGAAGGCTCTTCCAGCGAGGTAAACTCGCCGGTTAGTTTCGACAAAACACTAATCGCAGAAGGCGACAAAATTGAGAAAAATTTCGACTCAGAAGAAAGAGCGCGTCAGACGCACAACAACGCAAAGGACTTCACCGAGGGAAACAGCGGCGTCTCCAAGGTACATCAGTTATGCGTCATTATCACTGAAGCAGAGAAAGAAAACAGCAGCGAAGGAAATGAGCATGTCGACAGGCAAGTCGACAAAGTAAAAGATCACAACAGAAAGGAAAAGGAGAAAGTCCACGTCTCGGCTGGTGAATGGAGGATGATCAAGTCAGCTATCAATCATGGTACAGTAGTACCCGAAGGATCAAGAAGAGAAGTACTAATGGGGTATCAGTATGCATTATACCAGCACAGGAAGAAGCTAAGGGAAGAAAGAGATATGGTTTTTCAAGATAATAACAGTACATCAAATGAGGAATACTGGGAAGACTACAGTGAAGATTCAGAATACAGCAGAGAAAGGCGTGGAGACCCAAAACATAACAGGGGGGCGACAGCATGCAGGAGAGAAGAGGACTACTCAAGGAGCCCTACCCCGCAACCGGAAGAGGAGGAAGATGACTTCATGCAAAAGACACCAGAAGCAGCACTAGTAGCAGCACAAGCATATTTATTAGCTACAAGACCAGAACCTGGGGACCCACGGGAAGATATGCACCGAGCCGCGATACGAAGCCTCGGAATAGTAGAAGGAAAGATCAGGGAACAAGAGACAAAGTCGACAAACCACAAGGGGAATCGAAAGGAGAAGTTCATATTCAATTTCAAAGACATCGAGTATAGCGAGTCATCAGAAGAGAAAAAGCGACAGAAAAAGAAGGAGGACGCAAGAAGTATAATAGCACAAGCTCGAGTAAATAAATCGCGTCATGCCTGGAGGGAAGAGAATTACGAAGACGACGATAAAGATATGGGTGCGTTATGCTTTACCCGCAGGGTTCGCAAAACGTGGGTACCCAAAGGATTCAAATTACCACACGACCAACCTAAGTATGATGGGTCGCAAGAACCTACCTTATGGTTATCGGATTATTTGCAGGGAGTGCAGATATTGGGGGGGGGAACAAAGGCGACTGCAATGCAAAGTTTGCAGCTGCACCTCACCGGCGCCGCACGGTCCTGGCTGAATACCCTACCCAACAAATCCATCGGAAGTTGGGGGGAACTCGAAAGTCAATTTACAAGAAATTTTCGTTCCACCTATAAACGCCCAGCATCACTAGAGGAAATTAAAACATGTGTGCAGAGGAAAGGCGAAACGCTACGATCTTACATACAACGCTGGAGTATAATCAAAAACTCAGCAGAGGACGTCTCCGACGAACGAGCAATAGATGCCTTTTCGGCCGGACTTCGTCGCTCAGATCTCGTGGAAGAAATAGGAAGAACAAGACCCACGACAGTAGCCGAGCTAATGGAATAAGCCAACAAATTCGCTGATGGAGAGGACGCGTATAACAACAAAAGAGGACGTTCACTAGAAGTCGACAGAATAAGTAGACAGAGGAGACGATACCGCAGCAGGGATAATCAAGGAAGGCGAAATCAGGTGGCCGCGGGTTACGTACTAGAAGAAGAGGAAGGACATGAAAGCAGGAGGTTTCAGGCAAAAGGAGTAGAAAAATCGGGATACTCCGGTCCTTCGGCCGAGGATATGCTATACGGACCTTGTCGAATCCACTACGCGTACCTCAATGGGAAAAGAGTCTCAAATCACCAGATGAAGGATTGCAGGACATTCCTAAGGTTGCAAACCGCCATGAGCTCAAAACAAGAAGGGAGGCAGGGAGAAAGACACAGAAGTCAGGGATATCAAATGCAAAAGCTAGCAAGGCACTTAGAGTCAAAAGTGTATATATCAGCCATGATTCAACCGGTACCCAAGTCGAAGAAGGAGCAAAAGAGTATATCCAGGCAAGTCAACCTAGCAATATCATCACCACCAGCTACTACAGAATACCTGCGGTGGTCAGAACAACCAGTCAAGTTCAGCAGAGCAGACCACCCGAGGAAAGTCCCCAGGCCAGGTCACTCGCCTATGGTTTTAAAGGCACAAATAGGAGGGTACGACATCGAAAGAGTGTTCATGGATGCAGGGAGTGGCATAAACTTAATATATGCCAGAACACTAAAGGCAATGTGTATATCACTGACGAGTCTGAAGCCAACAGATTGCTCTTTCCACGGAATAGTACCAGGAGCCGCAAACTACCCTTTGGGGAGAATAGAACTCGATGTCTGCTTTGGCAGTAGCGGAAACTACCAAAAAGAGAAGCTGGAATTTGAAGTAATGGACTGGCCGTCGCAATATCATGCAATCCTGGGGCGCCCAGCATTTGCAACGTTCATGGCAGTACCACACTACGCTTATCTTACGTTAAAAATTCCAGGACCCAATGGAACAATCATAGTACAAGGGAGCTTTGAAGTAGCCAATACATGCGACAGGGAATTTAACAGGATGGCGCAAACCTTCGGCATGACAGCAGAGTATGAGAGGTTAAAGGGAGAAACAGATCACAATGTACTACCCGACGTTGGACGATCCCTGCTAGATCAGGCTTTCGACACGTCTCAGGACTCGAAGAAAATCCAGGTCCATCCTACAGATGCAAACAAGACGACATCAATTGCGGTGAACTTGGATCCCGCATAGGAAAGCACGCTCGTCGAGTTCCTCCGTGAGCGCTGGGAAATCTTCGCCTGGTGTCCATCAGACATGCCAGGGGTTCCCAGGGAACTCGTCGAGCACGCATTAAACGTAGATCCCAAGGCAAAGCCAGTCAAGCAGCCACTACGACGATTCGATGAACCTAAGAGGAAGGCGATAGCATCAGAGTTGCACAGGCTAGAAAATGCCGGATTCATCAGAGAAATCAAAACTTTGAGTTGGGTGTCGAACCCAGTCATAGTACCCAAGAAGAACACAGACGTACAAAGAGTATGTGTCGACTACACATCTCTCAATAAGCATTGTCCAAAGGATCCCTTCCCTTTACCCCGCATCGATCAAATAATCGATTCAACAGCGGGATGCGCAAGGCTTTCCTTCTTGGACGCATACTCTGGCTACAATCAGATCAAATTGAAGAAAGAAGACAAAGAAAAATGGCCTTCATCACACCGTATGGGGTGTTTTGCTACCAAGTGATGCCGTTTGGCCTAAAAAATGCAGGAGCAACTTATCAAAGGATGATGCAAAGTTGCCTCGGGAGCCAAATAGGGCGCAACATACAAGTCTACATTGATGATGTAGTCATCACCACAAGAGAGGAGAAATCTTTAATCAGCGACTTGGCAGAAACCTTCGACAACCTGAGCAGGTACAAGCTTAAGCTTAACCCGACAAAGTGCTCTTTCGGCATCTCAGCAGGATAACTTCTAGGGTTCCTGGTATCAGCACGAGGAATAGAGGCGAACCCAGAGAAGATTCAAGCAATTTTGACAATGGGGAAACCCACGAAACTACACGACGTACAGAAACTTGCAGGACGCGTCGCGGCACTAAGTCGCTTCGTTGCTCGACTAGGGGAGAAGGCGCTTCCTTTTTATGCACTTATGAAGAAGTCAGACGATAAATTCGAGTGGACAGAAGAAGCGGACGCAGCGTTTGCACAGCTAAAAAAAGTGATTTCCACACCACCGGTGTTGGTCGCACCAAAAGAAAAAGAACCATTGCTATTGTACATCGCCGCAACCCATCAGGTGGTGAGTACAGTATTAGTAGTCGAAAGAAGCGAAGAAGGAAAAGCCCATGGCGTTCAGAGGCCAGTATATTTCATCAGTGAAGTGTTGTCTCCAACAAAACAAAGGTACCCGCACTATCAGAAATTGGCATACAGTGTCTTCACAACCGCACAAAAACTACGACAGTACTTTACGGTGCACCCAATTATAGTGGTGAATGAGGCGCCATTGTCGAACATATTGAATAATCCTTCAGCAACAGGACGTGTCTCTTTGTGGGGAATCAAGTTATCTCCCATGGACATCACGTACGAAAAAAGGAGGCGATTAAGTCGCAAATTTTGCCAGATTTTACAGCAGAGTGGCTGGAGCTGCAGAGCACAGGACCATCAGATTTATCCAGTGTTTGGACAATGTACTTTGACGGTTCTAAAAGAGTCCAAGGCGCAGGCGCAGGAGTAGTGTTGATATCACCTCATGGCGACAAATTGAAGTACGTCTTAAGGATGAGCTTTCCACAGGCTTCTAACAATGAAGCAGAATACGAGGCTTTGTTGCACGGAATGAAGATGGCTAAAGCATGTGGAGCAACTCGCCTAAAAATATTTGGAGATTCCAACCTTGTTGTCCAGCAAGTTATGAACAGATGTGACACAATCAATGACAACATGATGGCCTACAAAAATTTGTACCATTATCTCGAAGGAACGTTCGATGGATGCGAAGTTTCGCACGTAAGCAGGAACAGCAATGAAGAAGCTGACAGTTTAGCAAATATCGGGTCACAGTGTTTACCTGTGCCATCCGGAGTATTTTGGGAGGAAATAGTGGAAAGATCAATAAAAAATGGAAAAAGTTCGACTACTACAGCAGGCTCGGGGACTACATCAGAACCAGAGGAGGTCATGATGATAGAAGAAATATGGATGCAGCCATATCTTGCATACATGATAAATAAAAAGTTACCAGAAGATGCAGTGGAGACCAAGAGGATAACTAGAAGATCGAAAGCGTTTGTCGTGTTACAGGGGAAATTATACAAGAAAAGTATTACTGGAGTTTTGCAGCGTTGTGTAACGCCCCAAGAAGGACAAAAAATACTACAAGACATACATGGTGGAATATGCGGTCATCATGCTAGCAGCAGAGCAATAGCAGCAAAAGCTTTTCGAGCAGGATTCTATTGGCTAACAGCCATCGAGGACGCAAAAGATATAGTTCGAAAGTGTGAAGCATGTCAGAGGTTTGCGTCTAGACCGCACGCACCAGCAGCAGAACTACAAACAATACCATTATCTTGGCCTTTTGCACAATGGGGCCTAGATATGGTGGGAAAGTTGCACAAATCCTGGCCAGGAGGGCATGTCTACATGTTAGTGGCCGTCGACAAATTCACCAAATGGGTGGAAGCGGCCCCGGTGACAACTCAAGATTCTACAGCAGCAATCAACTTCATCAAGTCAATAGTTTTTTGTTTTGGTGTACCATACAGCATCATCACAGACAATGGGACGAATTTCACTTCAAAGGAATTCAAGAGTTACTGCGAAGGATTAGGGATCAAGCTAAAATTCGCATCGGTGGCGCACCCGAAGACAAACGGGCAAGTCGAAAAATCTAATGGCCTGATATGTAGCGGGATAAAAAAGAGGCTCCTAGCACCTCTAGAGAAAGCCAAGAGCGCTTGGGTAGAAGAATTGCCCTCCGTTCTTTGGAGTCTAAGAACCACGCCTAATGCAGCAACTCAAGAAACTCCTTTCTTCCTGGTCCATGGCGCAGAAACCGTGCTTCCAGTCGAGGTTACACATAAGGCTCCAAGAGTGACAACATATGACGATACAACATCAACAGAAGCATTGCAGGATGATGTCGATGCACTAGATGAAGCAAGAGATAAAGCATTAGAAAGGGCTACGCAGTATCAACAGAGTCTACGAAACTACCATAGTAGTCGAGTTCGTCCACGATCCTTCGTGGTGGGAGACCTAGTTTTGCGACTCAGGCAAGACAGCCACGGCAAGTTAGAGTCCCCTTGGGTGGGACCTTACATTGTCACTGAAGTAATACCTGGAGGAGCATATCGACTACAAGACAAGAAGACTGGGAAGGATGAGAGCAACCCGTGGAATGCAGAGCAGCTACGGTGTTTTTACGCGTAGAATGCATATAGTGGTATTAATAAATTCGAGTTAACCTTCTGAACCTAGAACATGAGGCCACAGGTCAGGTTCTTTGGGTTGAACTCGACAAAATTGTACAATTATTATTTCTTCGCCTTGTGGGCTTCAACCCTCGGGTCGTACGAAAGGAATTTTTATCATGACTTGGAAGACTCTTTTCACTGAAAGGTTGTGCAGTCAACCCGATAAAAATTCAAATACTATGGTTCACAAAGGAACCCGATATTCTTGGTTCACAAAGAACCCGATAGATGGAAAGCATACCTCAGAACAATAAACTTGTTTTCTTGGTACTAGCAAAAACGTCGACATAGAATACGACGATTCATTACAAGGGAATATGGCAACAAGGACATTATCAAATGATGTTACATAAAAAGCAAAATCCTAATGGAAGTGGACTTCAGCTTCATATTTCTTCTGGCAGAGGGTGCCGTCGTAGATCTTCACGTCGAACTTCGATGTGCCGATGTGAAAATCGAAGGCCATGAAGAAGCCTTGGTGGATGTCGTGGTCTTCTGCGAACTGCGACCAGCCACCCTTAAAGTATTGCTCGCCGTCGCCATCATACCACACCTCCACCTCGTATGGGACACCACTGCCAGACTGTTCGCGGAGAACCGCCTCTCGCAGTTCACGCCCATCCATGAAGTTGGTGAAGCTCAGCGGCAGGCGCTGAATCTCGCGGCACTGCGCCATGGCGATGCAGAGGAAAGAAAAGATTTAGGGAGGCGCAGGAGGAGCAGCGGAAGTAGAAGGAGGAGGAGCGACTGGACCTGGAGCAGCGCCAGTCACCTTGGGCTTGTTCTTGCTACCAGGTGGGCGCCCGGGGCGACGTTTAGCCGGAGCGGCCGATGATGATCCTGCTGCGGCCAGAGTGTTGGTGTTTTTGTTTTTGCTTCCACGAGGACGACCTCGGCCTCGGGGTGCCACCGGAGAACCAAGATTCAGACGGGAGCCATCTGCATCAGCCATGAGGACAAAGGAAGCAAGAAAAACCCTAGATGGAGGGAGAAGATGATGCGGCGGAGGAGGAATTGGATTAGGGTTTTTTACCCTTGATAGAGGATGCTTTATTTATAAGCACGTATTATCGGGCCCCCGGGCTAAAACAAGGCTCGTCAACATATTTTACAATAGGAGTTAAATTCTGCACACAGCAGACGATAATATCAAAGATCAAGAAAGAGAAGATTGTGGTCGCATGATATGAAAACCTCGACTTGGACTCGGGGGCTTGCAAACAGTAGACGGTTAGCGGAAGGAAGAAGACATGAACTTTGAGCCTATGCTTGACTACAAGTATCCAAACATAGCCTCGGGGGCTACTCCCATCGGGAGCGCTGAGCGCGCACCCGATAGAGGAAGAAGAAGGGTAAGTATACAAATCTCGACTATGTAGTCGACAAAAGTGCAGAGAGATTACTCCCATCGGGAGCGAAGAAGATTACTTTAAATCCGAATTTCTTTGATTTCATCAGACAAGAATTTGGCTGCGACATAAGATTCTCGAGTTACGTTATCGCAACGAAACTCGAATGCCGTGATTTATCACGAAGGTAAGACCCCAGGATCCGTCCTGTGTGGCCCGGTATACGCACATGGATGCGCTCTGCTGGCATGTATCCGTGTCTACGACGCGAAGAAAATTCTGGTGGACGCACTGGGTACCCTAAGAACCACTGGGATTCATTCTTTGTAAGTCCTAAATGCGGCAAAAGAATGGGTTTGACCGGTATCCCGAATTCAAGTCCAAGGGGATTGAATTTGAAGTAGGTGGCAAGTATCTGTTCCGGCAGTTAACTGACCTCTTGATCCGTCAGACTTGTCAGGCTTGTTCATCAAAACCCCTTGCGAACAAATTATCATAAAATAAGTCGAAAGACCAAGTCAAAGATTTGAAGATAAGAAGAAGTCGAAGAATTGATCAAGTCGAAGATTTGAAGATTAGAGATTCAACCCGAATCTATAATTCTTATAGAATCTCAGGGGCTACTGACAAGGGTATAGCTAATAGAGCCCGTTAGTTGAGTACCCCTAAGGCCCGTATAGCTAGGCCCAATTGTAATGATAGTCAAATACGAGTCTTTACCGTATGTCGATATTGTAATCTGTATCGGACCCTACCCGATCCTCGAGACCTGGCCACCTATATATAGGGGCCAGGAGGGGACGGTGTAGGCCAGATTGAAAGCAAGCCAGGTTGAACACCCAAGTTTACTTTCGACACACACCTATTTTGACTAACTTTACCTTCGAGTTCATCCGACGCCCTATCTCCCTGATCCTAAGTCCTTCATCTAGGACATTTGTTGAGTTAACCCTCGTCACCATCTTACCTTAAAATGATGCGGACTACCAAACACATCTTAGATGGTGGACCGAGAGGATGCCAGCGTTGAATGTTTGCCTGATATGTGGTGTGAATGCATTATTACTCCTGTTGGAGTGTGCTTATCCATGCCGATTTCGGGAGCCACAAGTACATGTTTTTAATAAGGGATCGATCCACCCAATCGCTTGCAGTTGCAGGAACTTGATCATCCTTTATCCGGAATTTTTGACGAATCAGACCACCTGCGCCAGTGTATTGTCAAAAAGGACCACTTCTGAAAAAGTTTGACAAAAAAGACCACCTGGCGGTGGCGGCACCCCTGGCCAGGCGACACGTGGCACGTGCCGCCTGGGCCAGTGCCGGCAAGGGCCTGCCGCCGTTGGCATCGCCGGCATGGCGCCTGGCTGGTGCGCGACGTGGCACCATGCCGTCAACGGCGGTGGCGGCACCCTGAACATGATGTTTTGAAACAAAAATATTGAAAATAATATTTGATTGTTTCTGAAAATTATAGAATCAATCATGGATGTATAAGTGCAAATGTCCTCCTCGTGTCTATAAAGTTTGCAAAACGTTACGTAATAACAAAAATTCCTTTAAAAGGAAAAAAAAAACTATGCTCCTCATATCTATTTTGTTATGTATATGTCATAGCTAAAAATATATGTTAATACAAATTAGTATGGAGAATTAGTATTAGAGGATGGCAGGGTGCCGCCACCGCCGTTGACGGCATGGTGCCACCTCACCATGCCGGATACTGGAACGGCGGCAGGGCCCACATGGGCGGACGGCGGCACCAGCCAGGCGCCATGCCGGCGATGCCAACGGCGGCAGCCCCTTGCCGGCACTGGCCCAGGCGGCACGTGCCACGTGTCGCCTGGCCGGGGGTGCCGCCACCGCCAGGTGGTCTTTTTTGTCAAACTTTTTCAGAAGTGGTCCTTTTTGACAATACACTGGCGCAGGTGGTCTGATTCGTCAAAAATTCCTTTATCCGTGCCACGCCGAAAGCTCGATGGAATAGGGATGTGTTATGGTGGTGGCTGCCTGCACACACTGACCCTACACAACACCAAAATCAGGGATGGAGTTACAGTGTCGCACTGGGATAAGTTGACCCCGATAGCATTAGCCCAAATCCTAGTAAGTACTACCTCCGTTTCAACGAATAGGGCATACACGTATTTTAAAGTTAATTTTGATCGAATAAATAGAGCAACTAAAACTTGATTATATTTTGTAAAATTAGTATCGTTGGATTTGCATTGAAACATACTTTTCAATAATACTAATTTTATACTAACAATCTTTATATATCTAGAGTAAATCTTGGTCAAAGAAAAAACATGCAAAACAAGGGTGTCTTATTCTTTGGGACGGAGGTAGTATAGCCCAGTAAAAACAAAATGACCACACTGAAGGTTCGGGCATACGATTCGTCCACCCTCTATGTACGTGGCAAGCAGCTCCTTGACCCGTGGTCAACGTAGGCTCATGTGTACTCTCTCTGTTTTTATTTAGTTCGCGTTATAGATTTAGTCAAAGTCAAAGTTTGCAAACTTTGACCCACAATTTAGAAAAGAGAACCAATATACATAATACCAAGTAGATATAATATGAAACTATGATTTGTGGAATATCTCATACAATAGATTTTATATTGTAAATGTTGGTATTTTTCATAGATATTTGATCAAAGTTTACAAAGTTTGACTTTAACCAAACTCAGAACGCAAAATATTTGTGAATGGAGGGAGTAGAAACGGTCCACGACAGGAAGGCAGGCGTCGCTTTCCACCTCACATTAATATTTAGCATATTAGTGAAAATTAATATGGACCGAGTGAGTAGCTTAATTTGAACACATATTCATGCATGTTTGAGAACGATCCGGATCAGCTCCTCCACCGCCTCGGCGCCTGGCCCCACCCGATCGATCCTGATAATTAAGGCCGTCGCGTCAAAAGATTCAGCTACCCCTCCGCGTCAGCATGCCGCTTGCTCGTGCATGCCTGGATCGATTTTCTCAACAGGCATGCATGCGGTGTTATGTGCATGCATGCAAACATGCAATGTGTGCTGCTGCGCATGCCGTTAGGTCGACCCGGCATCTATCCATCCATCTAGATGAGTTTAGTAGATGATCTAGACGATCTACCATTTTTTTTACAGAGAAAGCTGTAGCTGGCTAGGACCGAGTATGAGTATATCAGGTCTGCAGGGTAGCACCTCGAGTCCTCGACCGACCGGGCCACTTGATTTGATGCATATTTTGGTAGCGAGGAACCAAATCGCCTAAAAGAGCTATTCGCCGGAAGATTTTGGCCGCCCCTCGCAACAGGATCGATCGCTTCACGTGCATGGTATCCCAAGGTGGTAGTATTGCAGATCCGATCAGCTCGGCTAGGCACGCAACAAACGTACTGGCCGATCTTGCCGATTGATGAGAATTGAGATCGATGCATGTATGGATCGACAGTGGCCACATCGATCACATCCTTGCCTTGACTGGCCACGGAGATCGACCTGCGGTGTACTTTCGTGCCTATCCGACGGAGCCTCGAACGGCAGGATCAGCAAGGAGCAAGATCTCTGGCGGATACGATCATCTGTCCAAGTGGGGCTAGCTCGGGAGATGATCGAGATATCGATTAGATAGATCGAGGGATACGTGTGATTCTAGCGTCGAATGTTTGGCTGCTCTGTGTACATAATAAATTGCTAGCTTTTGCCCAGTGATCTTGTGCTGCTATCTCTTTGGGGCATATCCACGAGCCGATCACGATTGAGCCCCTGTATCCTCCTAGCTAACATCTCTACGCAAGTGTCTGTCTTACAGGACAGCGCCAAGAGGGAGCCGAAGTGTACAGAAACTGCACAGAGAGAACGCATCCGACTTCCGACAGAAGCACAACCCTGGCAATTCCTTCTGTCGTCCTGCGTTCTCCGCTCTCGTCCCCCAAAAGTGACACACGATGACGATCAGAAATTCAGAATCTTATCTTCAGGAACGTTCGTGTATCTTAGAGGCTCACTAATGCACCGGCTAAATCACCGCCCTTGTTAGTTAAACACACGATAGGGTCACCCAACGCATCGCTCTCGGCTCTCGCTCATGTGTCGTCTCTGATTCGTGGAATTCGGATCATTTGGCGGGACACATCACCGGCTAAATCACCGTCCTTGTTAGTAATGGATTCCGGCAACGCAATTTGCCTGTAGGAGTAGTAGCCTATTGTGAGTCCACTTGGTTGAATGCACAACATGGTCTACTTGGTTGTTGATTAACAGGCCACTTGCGATCTGGTTCTCTAAATCTTCGTAGCTTGGATGACAACACCCTATCCAAATTTCTTGTTACAAGTGTTTCGGTCTCGAGCGGATTTTGGAAGCTGGGAATGGTTGGCAACAAAATTTCAGCATCGTGATTCACGCACTAGTTTTGCAATGTACGTCAGATGCTAAAACTGACATCAGTTCGGCAAGGTTTCGGTTCCCGAATTAAAAAAAAAAATCCCGAGGGGGCTCTGAATTCCCGGTTACCGCAGTCACCGAGAAATCCCAACGGTTTACCGAGCAAATTCAATAACTGAATTTTGAATTCAAATTTCCTTAGAAGCTTTAAAGAAATCCGTAAGCAAGAGTTTAGCACTATTTAGCCACGCAGTGGTACCGGGACATATACGCACTGGAAATCCATCAGGTTGCTAGTTCGAACCTGCAGTGCCTCATTTTTTGCATAAATATGTCATTTTACATTCCGAACAATGTTTATACCAAAAATGAAATAAATGGCCGAGATGGGGAGTCGAACCAGCACTTCTGATAAGGCTCCTAATCTTACTTTCATATTTTCTCATTTTTTAAAGCGACCAGTAACTTCACCACTTCAAAAAAGTTATCATATCAGTAGTTTTGTATATAACTAAACACGTACGTCCTGGCTAGTTGCTTTAGGATAGCCCAAAAAGATGCAATGCATCTAACCAAACAACTATTTTTAGTCTTTTTCATCATATAAAATATTGCCGTGTAATCTCTCTGATGGTCTCAGCATCTTCAGGGTTGGATACTTCTTTATACTATGATTGTGTTTATCGTAGATGAAAAAATATGCATCACACTCCGAGGGTCCATGATCCTTCGTGTTACATCTCCAGCACCACTTCTTCTTTTTCTCTTTAGTTGCAACCGAGGCCTGCTTGGAACGAATGTAAAATTAATATGCTTGCTTGAACTAAATATCGGTGAGAACACCATCATGCACAATCACACCATTTATACTAAACATGTGTACTTCGTTGTACTCCATTATGCGGATAAATCTCTACTAGCTTAATTATTTATGCAAACATTGACATGGGATCCTAACTAGTATTCGGTAAAAAAAAACTAGTATATTTGTTTTATTGTATCTAACAACATTATTCACATGCGGTACTGGTTATACTAATTCTCAAATTTCAATGTTCTATCATTACTAATACAGCAGACCTAAAGCATAACAACACTAGGGAACTAAATTTCGTCTAAACCAAAGGAAATCATATAAAGTGGCAAAGGACATTTGTCAACTGATTAATTGGTGCTACATAGATGGATTATAGTGTCTTTAGTCATGCTTGTGTCGTTAGGAATCTTTCCATATCCTTAGATATGGTTTTACAAACTATGAGTTTAAAGAAATATCTAAGGGCTCATTTGGCTCCCATCATTTGGGCCTGGAATCAAAGAATTCATTTATGATTCTAGCAAATACTTGTTTGGCTGCCACGGAATTGGTTATGGCATTCATTTCGAATTCCATGGCTTTTCATTTTATGCCTAATCTTAATACCTATTGGGTACCCTGTCATTTCTATAGATTTTCCAAATGAAATGATATCATCATGTCACTTCATTTCATTTCTACCAAATGAAATGAAATGATGGGTGCCAAACGAGCCCTAATCGATTTTTGGATATTAGAATTGTGTAGCTTAGCGATAGCAAACAGAAGATTATAGAGTTTGTGAGGTGGCTGCAAGCAGGTTGTTGTCGAATCACTTTCACTTGACCTCACTAGTTGGTCTTCCTTGTATCGTGGTAAAAGCAATCTTGCCCTGTCTTTCAAGGTTTATAATTCATAAGAGAGCATGTCGGTTCCTCCCATTGTCATGTAACCGCAGAAAAGGAAAATTAGATTTAGATCTATGGATGACAATTTCAGTGAAACCCAACTCGGAAAACCAACACGAGTACACGACTTTGCTTGCATGGTACCCAATGATGGTTAGCGTGGTAGTGTTGTGGCTCAGTGGTTGCCTTTGGCATAGTGATGAATCGGCATCAGTGCATCACATCCTTGCCTTAACTGGCCACGGAAATCGACCTGTATTATACTTTCGTGCTTATCCGAGGGAGCAGTCCGGCCGGTCGGCTTTCCTCGAAAGACTGTTGTCGCTGCATTTGGCAGATCGACGCGATCATCCGGCCAAGTGAGGATGAGGAGATGAGATCGATTAGAGAGAGCGAGGGCTACGATGACAGTACCATTCTTCTGCTGCTTTGTGGCGTGTCCGTGATTGCTATTGTGAGCAAGATACCGTTCGTCACACGGGGCATGTACAATGGTAAAGAAGGCATGTCTTCTCTTAGCCCTCCACATTATTTAGCGAAAGCACTAAATATGACTTGTACAATGCATTATCTCTTATTGTCATCTCTAACAATTAATGAGAAATAGCTATTTTTAGTAGGTAATTAATTGGCTAAGAGAAGGCAAATGGTACAATGCATGAAATAACCTTCTTTTATTTTCTAAGAGATCATCCCTTAGCTAAGAGAAGGCAACTTTCTCTTTCTTATTTGAGAGAAGTCCAATTTACAACCCTGAATTTGTCTTAAAGTTCATTTTTCAACCCTTATCTTTGATTTGGTTCATGTTTCATCCCTGAATTTAAAATACGGTTCAAAAGACAACCCTTCAGTGTTTTGATAGGTTTAACCTGGTTTTTCTTTATACATCAGATTTTTCATATACTCCAACTCAGCATCTTACTTACGCATGCATGTATGTGCAAGTGTTTCTATACATCCCTTGTACATGCATTCGCTTCACGCATCTGCCCAAGCTACTGCCGGTGCCCCTGCTTGGCTGTCGTTGTGCCCCCCAACTCAGGCTACTAGCATGACTGTCCCGCCAAGGCGGCGGCCCTGCCCCTGCCACGGCCACGCCTGTGCTCCTGCTGATGTATATCAACTCAACTTTCTTTTGTTCTGATTTCGTACTAAAGAGAGCCTTATAGTATTTCACAATAATTATTTCTTGAAGAGATTTCATGAAGCACAAGAACTAAGACTGCCTATAGTGAATTACAACTAGCGGCAATATCCATCGCTCCTCCCTGATCGTCAGTCGCGGCAATGAACACCCAGCCCTACTAGCAGACTGTAGGCTGAGTACGGGCAGTGTGCTTTGGAGAGAGAATATGTATATATGTATGTTTTAGATTAAGAAATAAGAACAAAGGCTAAAAACCTGTCAAGTTAGTGGAAGGGTTGTATTTCGAACGGTTTACACAGTTTGGGGGTGAAACTTGAACCAGATCAAATATAAGGGTTGTAAAGTGAACTTTGGGACAAGTTTAGGGGGGTAAACTGGACTTCTCTCTTCTTATTTCTCTCTCCTCCAACTAAGCAAAAATCCTATGTGGCACCTCTAAGGGAAGGCTGACGTCACCCCATTGTACGTGCCCTAAGACATGCGAAAGCTTTGCAAAGCGCAGGACATACCCAGTTGACCGCTCCCAGTCAAGGCATCTTCAGCGGGATGACTTATTTTAGTGTCCGAATCTATTCGATTCGGTTCGTATAGATCGGGCCGCGGACATCAAATTCATGTCTGTCCGGATGGGTCGAGGGTCAACTCAACGGCCCGACGTATAAAAAATTTTCCCCTGACAAGCGAGTCCTTCTTGCATTACTAATATATATTACATAATTTTTTTTAAAAAAGGAAAATACATGAAAAATCTATAACATAAAACCCTAGCCTAAACTAAGACTGATTTAGCCTAAATATACAAAAAAATGTTTTTTAATTTGGACTGATTTAATTTCCATCAAGATCTGGTGAACAGCTAAGACTATCAGAAAAGTCCGAGCTTGACGAGTTGTTCAAGTTCAGACCGATTTGGACTCGACTCTCGAGCCCTAAACGAGCCAATCTCAACCATAGTTGAGCTCTCAAGCCTGCCAAGCATGAGCTAAAACAGCTACATAAGTTGTGTTTGGATAAATGTCTAGTTATATTTGTTCATCCGATCTTGAAGATGCTTAAGTCTTGCCATACTTACTTCATTTTTCATATAAGTTAACATTATATTTTACAGTGTAAACTCTCTTGCCACGAGGTTACTAAATTTTCATATCGGTGAACATTCACTTTCTTTAGTTACCGAGCTTGTTTTCGAGCCATGATAGCCTTCGCCGGTTTATTCCGAGCCAAGCTCGAGCTTAATAGTAAGGTCGACGACCAACTCAGGCTCAGCTTGAGCTTTTATCATCCTAGGATCAAGCCTAGCAGTATTCATCCGAGCTTGGCTCCTTCAGAATCCTATGAACAACACAACTAACAACAACCCTTGGCATGTATCTAAAAATACTTGTATGTGTACTCGTAGGTGGGCAAAGAACAACGTTGACAACTTCCCTCTCCATTGTAAAAAAATGCTTTATACGAGGTTGATGTCAAATTGGTACCTTACTCCTTAGGTATTACACTGAGGACTTCTTTGGTTCACATGGTATAGAAAATGTAAAAATATGAAAAGTGTAAAAGATATATATTGTGACATGTTGAAACCTAGGAATTGAGACCCCATTGATGTGTAATATACTTTGTTTGATTGCACCGCACGAAAACACATATTTAAAAAAGATTAGGTGTATGCCATAATTCTTTATGTAACAAAGCAAATTTTGTATAAAGTTTGGCTGGATGAAAATTTTCTTTTTGAATCTCATGTAAAATAGAGCATTGGAAAAGTGCATCTCAATCCTAAACCAAAGATGCTGCATAGAAAACAATCCTATGCAGTAGAATACTACAAAGTTCAACATATATGAAAAATTCTTGTTCAACAATTTCTTGTCGTTTTTCAACAATTTCTTCATCTTCTACAATCAACATAAATGTCTGTCTGCAAAGATCATAAAATATAAAACTGTGTGTGGATGTCAACGTCAGAACAACGGTTCTTGGCGCCGATTGAGAACCAGCTAGTTCTCACGTTACTGAGAATTTGCAAAACCGTAATTATTTTGATTTATGCATGGTATTTGTTGTTTTCTTGATCCTGTGCATAGAAGGCGGTAGTTACTGTCACCAAGCACGCTTTGGCTAAGGTTGACACAGGATACATACCTCATATCATGATAAGCATTAATAACTTACAAGTGTGGGATTTTCTTTTAGTTGTGTTGAGACCGACTTAGTTCAGCCCACGGTTGTAGGGTTACAAACGCGTTGACTAGCGGTCATGCACACTGAGCTGATAGTCAATCTCCCGCAGCGTTAGTTGAGGAGCATCTCCCTCAGCATCGTGGGTAATAATGACTGTATAAATACGTGTCACACATGTGTCGTGACTCATGCATAAAACATGTTTGTGTGATATGTTTTACACGCAACACTTAGCTAGGGTCTGCTTGGAACAAATGTTAGATTAATATGATTGCTTGAACTAAATATCAGTGTGCACACCAATATCACATGACATCTGGCCAAAATCATGTGGGTCTGTATATGTGAATCTTTATCCCGTGCTTGGTATTCAGCTCTAGCAAGTTTCTTGCAATTGCTCAAGGTGTGGATCACACTCCTAGGTTTATTAGCATGTGCTTTGCACGATGTGTGCAATGGTACCATCTATACGAAATAGTGAGGACCTATTTATACTAAACATTTTTAGTTCTTGATAGTCCATTGTGCCGATAAATTTCTACTATCTAGATTATTTGATTATGCAAAAATTGACATAGGATCCTAATTAGCATTCAATAAAAAAACTAGTATTTTTGTTTTTATTGTATCTAACAACATTATTCACATGTGGTATTGGTGATGCTAATTCTCAAAGTTCAATGTTCTATCATTACTAATACACCAGACAGAAAGTATAACAACACAAGGAACTGAATTTTGTCTAAACCAAAGAAAATCATATAAAGTGGCCAATGACATTTGTCGACTGATTAATAGGTGCTACATAGATGAATTCTAGTGTGTTTAGTCATGTTTATGTTTAGCGCTATAACAATCTGAACATTTTGGAGTGTATGAGGTGGCTGCAAGCGATTTGTTGTCAACACTTTCATTGGACCTCACTAGTTAGCCTTCCTTGTACTTCCATTTATTTGCGGTAAATAAAATCTAGTCATGTCTTTCAAGATTTATGCGCGAGCATGCCGGTTCCGCCCATGGTCATGTAAGCGCCGAAAAGAAAACTAGATTCAGATCTAGGATGTGGCGGTATCTCTTTTATGGACATGACTAGTTCTAACCACCCCAAAGCAACTCAATTCATTAGATATTATGGATTTCGCAAGCCAATTTAGAAACTAACTAGCTGAATGCCCATACATTGCAACGGTTTCATAAGTTTTTTTTCAAAGACACATGTCACATGTATAAATATGAATGCACATATATATTTATGTGTATAGAAAATATAGCAACATGGCACTCAAAAAACATTAAAATGTTGTGCATGGGAAGCAATGTCCAAATTAATTATATCTTGTTGACACGCTTAAGATTTCAACATCAGAGATGTTGTCTTGGACTTTATTTTACAGTACTTGAGCAATTGTACCAATAACTTCTTCCTCAGATTGTAACCATCCTGCATGACGATCTGCAGCTTGATGCCATTAGTTGCTTGGAGCTAGCCGAGTTCACATGCATCGGAAAATACCTTCAAAGTGCTCTAGGCTTCTTAGATCAACCCGCGGATTATTACGGGGACCGAAATGCGCTACACAAAGAAAGACACGCTCAGGTTTCATTGGCCGACGAAGAGGCGCTCTGCCGAGATGGAGTACTACGACCGCTGCCCGTTCAGGGCTATCACAAGAGAAGGTTCGCATGATACATACGTCATATCATGGATAGCGTTTACAACTTACTCCCCTTCAAAATATAAGATGTTTTAGCATATCATTATCATATATCTAGATATTTTTTAGTGTGTAGGTTAGAGCATCTCTAACTGAACCCGTAAACACCCTGAAAACCGTATTACTCTGGCGAGTTTATGGGCCTGCTAAACAAAAGGCGCCGATCAGAGCCCGTATTCGCAGCCCGGCCCATAAAACTTTTTATGCAGCCCGTTCTCGAGGATCGGCGACCGATATAAGTACCGGCCGGAGAGGAGTTTATGGGTCGAAACCCTACTCCCTCCTCCGCCAAGTCGCTTCCTCTCCCTCTCCGCCACCGCAAACCAACACAACTCCAGCGAGCAATTAAACCCCCCCCCCCCCCTCCTCACCTATTAAGCGCGCCATGTGGAGGCGAGGCTCCTGCTACCGTCCCGGCTCGTCCTCCGGCGACGGTTCCTCATCGCGCGGCGGGAGCTCATTAGGCGGCGAATCCCCATCGGAGGAGGAGCGGAAGAAGCTTATCCGCTCCGTGGGAGCTCGGAAGCGTGCCGCCCGCAAGGGGACGAACTATGGGCTCCGTCCGCCGCCATCGCTGCTTCCACCTGCGGGTGCCTGGGCCATGCGCTCGTCCTCATCCTCACAGCGACGAGCTTGGTCGCCGTCCTTCGAGGACGATGTCGACTGGGAGGGGCTCACGGAGGAGGGGGAGGCAGAGCCGACACTGGCGCAACGTGTCCTTGGCTCGGAGGACTTCATCGCCGATGACGACGACGAGGCCGAGCGGCACGCCTTCGAGCTCGCGCACCGTCTCTCGGAGGTAGAGGCCAAAGCGGCTCGGCAACGGGCGGAGCTGAAGGCGCGCACCGACATCGCCACCGACGTCGCCCTCGTCCGCGAGTACGAGCAGTGGCGGGCGGAGTGGGGCACTCGCCGCGGCAAGAAAAAGATCGTCAATCTCGACGGCGAGTAGAACGCCGCCTCCGACATTGTCCGCCGCCGCCCGTAGGCCCCGGTGAGCTCTTCCCGGGGCAAAATTTTGGTCCAAATAGGATGCGGCGGAATAGTTCTCCCCCGAGTAGGCATAGTTTGGTACAATTTATGTGTAATTTTGCAAGAACTTGTATGAATTCATCCAAATTCGTGTGATAATGATGACATTCCTTGCAAATTTCTCGCGCGAAGCTTTTTTTTAAAAAAAATGAAGTTTCATTTTACGGGCACTAATCTGTGCCACACCGCTCACAGCCTGTATAACCGAGTACGGTGGCATGTACTCCGATTTTATGGGTTGAGATTTTAAGGGTTCAGTTAGAGATGCTCTAACATGTGGCGTGAAAAAAGAGTCTACATGTTGCAACTCCAAACAGTATTTATCATGGGCTACATCTCAAAAGCCAAAGAAACCCCATAAGGATACCAAGTAAA
The DNA here is from genome assembly GCA_007115705.1 of Dactylis glomerata. Classification (NCBI taxonomy): domain Eukaryota; kingdom Viridiplantae; phylum Streptophyta; class Magnoliopsida; order Poales; family Poaceae; genus Dactylis; species Dactylis glomerata. Next base: position 791,822 of record QXEO01000220.1, read on the forward strand.
CATAGTACTGATACTCATCACATTATAAGCACAGTTTTGATATATCAGACTTAGATGGATAGCTGGTAGTCAGGCCATCAAACTGAGTAGCAATACTTAATCATCATAAACAGAGTCTAAAGATGGATAGCTAATAGTCAGGACATAAACAGCGAGCTTCAAGACATGCAACAACATTAGCAACAAAGTGTCCTCAATCAGAAGGCCCAACTGTAGTCTTAGATGAAGAAATTGCCCATTCTGCGAGTTCGGCTGCACCGGCAAAACAAACAATGACCTTCACAGTCTTACAAAAATCCTGCAGAACTGCTGGGATGATCTTCTCGTTGTACTCCCTTCAAAAATAGGACAGGTTGTATAATCAGAACCATGGGAGTTAAAATATATTCTATTAGCATTCCACATCTCCAACAAGGAAACTACATACACTTAGGATCAGAGTAAAATATAGCAACAATGACTTTACCACAAACTTGCCAGAGCTTCATCAAGCCTTTTACTTAGCAATTCTGTCTCGCGCATTATCTCTTCTTTAGTAGCTGATTCAAGATTAAAAATTCTTTTGCCATGAGATTCATCCTACAAACAAAGTAGCAAAGTCAACAGTAAGCTGAGATGACAAGAAGGTGCAAACTTGCTCCTCAAAGGAAAAGTTTTATCTAAGCAGGGTCTTACCTACACCCCCATACTTTTTTGAATTTGTCTTTTTTATATCTCTCAAACTATGTAGCATATAGATTTCAAACTTTGCAGATCCCTGTAATATTACAACTAGAATGTGGGAAAAATATTTCTGTTTTTTTTGTGAAATTTAACTTTTTCAAATATTTAAAATTCAACAAAAATTGTTTTAAAAAAGTATATATATAGTATAATAAAAATTCCGAACTATTTTCCCACATTCTATCTCAAATGTTTGAGTGAACTGCAAAGTTTCAGATTCAAATGTTATATAGAGTGAGAGATACAAACAAGAGAAATTGTTTGAGAGGGCAAAAAAAAGACTAACACGAATCTTGATGCACCTATTAACAGTTCAGATGGTACAGTTGAGGCAGCGCTTAGAAAATCCACTCCCCAACGCAAACAAACAATACATATACATCAAAACCCAAAAGAAGTTGGCAGTCTAGTCTAGTGCAACCATACTGTTAAGTACATAATTTGGCTACTAGGTTTTTTATAGGCCAAATTGGTTTATTTGATTATTTACTAAATTAATCAGTTGGTATATTGCTGAAGAATTGTAACAGGTAACCGTCATAGTGGAGAAGCTATATCGGACATGTCCTGACCAGAATCTAGGAATGTTTCAGGCTATGTATTGTTAAACAAGGACAAGTTCTAGCAAGTTTCGGATTCAAGCTAATCAGCTGATATGCTACTGAAGTTTTACACAGTTATTTTGCATGGACTGGTGGCCAGGGGCAAGTTCTGAACAAATTACATGATATATCAAGACGACATGCTACCGTCTAGGACAAGGCTTTGGCTCTCTCAGGATATCAAGCTGGAGCATGCAAGTTTGTACAAGTTATGCAGTCACGTAAGGAAAATGCCTAAATCACATAAGAGATCAGTTGTTCATTATCTGGTGCATTAGCGTGGGCCAAGATATTCTATTATTTCCTTGTAGGCCCGTATATTTGTACGTGGGAGCTGTTAAGTTAGTTTGCAAATAGATGACAGAGATTGATCCATACACGGTAACCGATTGTGGAAGGACAAGTCCAATTTGGTTTAGTATTTGAGTTTTGTACTGCACGCGAAGACCGGCGCCTTATATAAACAGGTCCTGGCCGATTGACGAGGGGACAATCGAATCTACAGAATACATCTATCTACTTTGTTTTGCTATTTCTTTTATCATACTTTCTTTTATCGCTGTTCTTCTGCCATGCCCTAGCAGCTCTAGGGTTTGGGTCATCTTTGCCGTTTTGCGCTGAAAAGCGGTCGTCTCTCCTCCACGAAAGCGAGGGGATCTTTGTTGCTTTGCTCGGAAAGCATCCGTTCGTCGTCACGAAAGCACGGCGATTATCCTGGTGTTGCGCGGCAGTTTTGCGTGCCAACACAATTGGCGACTCCGCTGGGGACGAAGCATCGAGCGGTCTCCGGCCCGTTCCTGCTACGTAAAGAGCGTCATCAAGAAGCTGCAGTCTACAACGGTAACATGAATTCTCAATCTTCTTTTGTAGATGCAAATAATTCTTATGCTGAAGTTGCTAGATTCTTTAATATGAATACTGTATCGGCTAGCCCTAATTCTTGCTATGTGCAAACACCGATTCAAAATAATCTGCATCCTTCAACTTGTTTTAATTTTGACAATTTGCAGCATGTATATACGAGCTCTTATGCATCGGCAACCCCAGAAGTTTATATGCCGATGAATAACGTGATGGGTTCAGTTAACCAATATGAATCATCCAATGTTATAAATTTCAATAGCATGCAAAATAATGTTTCATCCTTTTATTCATCGGCAAATAATTTACAATATTTTGGTTCACCTTCGCACATGCCGATGGACAGAGAAATTAGCCATAATACTACTAATTGTTTGAATAATTATTCTCAACCATCGTATGCTGCACCTTATGTTACTAACTTTTCAGCACCATATGCAACTCCAAATACTCATTATTCGGCTGCACACCTTCACAATACTTACGGCCGAATAAGTGAAAATTCAATAGAAGATCATGTGCCTTCTTCTAATACTGTAGCATGTGGTACACCCCCTAAACAACTGCAGAATTTCGGTAACACCCAATTGTCATTGCCGAAAAATACTGAAAGATTCGAGGGGAGAACATCAGAGGAGTGGGCTGATTTATATCTGAAATCTTGTGAAAATCTTGCAAAAAAGCTTATCGAAGTCAGAGCTATGGGAGCCAACCAGCAGAAAAATGGTGACTCAGTCAGTACGGCTAATTTGGCTAAGGCTGAGTTGAACAATGCACGTGCTGATTTAAATCAACAAAAGATGGCTGACACGTCTGCCACGACCGACTTAGTTCAAGCGGAATTAAATTTTGGTAAAGCTAAGACGGACAGACACGCCGAGTTTGTCAACCCGGTAGATACAAGTTTCGCTGAGCAAGAACATGGTGAATGTGAAACAGCGGTGCTTGATTTTTCTAGATGCGAGGGAGCTTTCATGTTGCCCTATGAATTCCGTGCCAAAGAAATTGATGAGATTCCACAAAATGAAAATATAGCTGAACCATCTTTAGTTGAAAAGGAGCATCAAAGTGAAGAAGCACAAGATATAGAAAAGAAGGAAGACAAGAAGTTGGAAAATCATCAAGAGGCGGGGCAAGATATTGTTCAGATCGTGCAACCACCATACTCTCCCGGCATGATTGATTTTGACAACAAGAAAATACTTATTCAGTCGGATCAGACCGAGTCTACCAAAGGGAAAAATATTGTTATTGATAATAATGCTGCACCGAGGATGATCATGCCAAAAAATCCAGAAGTAGAAGTGCAGAAAGTCGGTGAAAGAAAGAGAAAGTCAGTTCTAAGACCAAAGCCGACTAGTAAACAACTGTTGGACAAGTACACTTCATGCAAGGCCAACAACGCGTTTAGTCGGCTTAGAGGTGCTAAGCTTCATAGGTCTCATTCTCGACCCGGGGGGCACAAACATTGGCGAGGAAACTCGTATGATCAGCATGGATATTTTCCAATGGAGCCAACATATTGGGGTTATTCATCTCCTGTATATCCACAATTTCCTCCATGGGACTTTAATCATTGGGAGCCATATCTTACAAGGCCAACAGGTAATTTTCACCAGGAGTATATTTCACGGAGGCCTATGTTCAAAGCAAAATTACATGAGAAAAAGGTTCGGTTCAATCAGAAAGCAACATCTCATGATAAAACTATTATTCGAGGAAACCGATTCCTGGTACGCAATAAAAATGTCAAAAATTGTAACGATGACAGCAAACTCATGTGGGTGCCGGTGAAGCGTGCTGAACCTAGCTGTGCAAAAAGTCCAGAAAATTTAGATGCTACTCATGGTTTGGAAGTTGGTGACCACCGATCAGCTGAAGGTTATGTTAATAATGTCAAAGCAGTTGCCGTTGATAGAGTTACTTCTGGTTCAGTTCAAGGAGAGATTGCTAGTACAAAAGGGAAATGTGTAGGCAAGACGTTTGATATATCTACTAGTACAGGTAAAGGTGAAAAGTCTGAATCGGCTGTTATGCATACCGATTTGGTCATGCAACACATCAATTTACGGACACCTGAGAATATAGCTTCAATGGGCGATGGTGTACAACAGCAGCAACGAGTGCCTGATCTGGTTCATAAAAAGATCGGTTTGAAGCTTACCTTGCAGAACGGTAGGGATAAAGCACCTACTGTATCTTCTAGTGCTAGTCAGAAAGTTGATGCAGTTATCACATGTACCGGTTCAGCCGTGAGAAACTTTAGCTCAAGAACGTACACAAGTGTGTCTCCGATGCGCTTCAAGTCTAATACCAGTACATCTACCAGACGCTCGGATTGGAGCAATAGAACCAGTGAGAAAATTAAAGCTCTTACTGTATCTGATCAGCAAAGAGCGTTTTCGGCTGAGCATGGAATATTTGTCCCGCGAACAGCAGTACGTCAGTGCCAAGAAACTTGGGGGGCAACATGATTAAGTCAGTTGCACAGGGTACTAAATCAGAACTTCAGTGGTGCCCGAAGGGACTCACACATACACAGAAACGACGGGTGCAGCGACTGCGAGCATTGGAAATCAAAGAAGATATAACTTTGAAGAAGTGCGATGAATTGTTCAGGCGAGTTAGACCTACGGTGCCGTCGAACATGACTTGGAGAGAGAAGCGCATCACGACGGAGGAAAATAGAAATATGGATGACATGGTTCATGATGGAATTTCAGAAAATACAAGTGATACACCTACTGATCTGGATATTGATAAAGGCGGATAACCCGACATGCATCACGTTGACAGAGGCATCGGTTGAGTTGCAATATAGTGAGATATATTATTTGACCGATGCTAGCAATAAGTGGCTGCAAAGGAGCACCGATGAATATCGTTCCGGAAAGAGCGATATGCATGAGATAACTAAAGATTTTTATGAAGCTTGGACATCGGTTGACCCACTTGAACAAATAGCTATTAGTGATGCAAGTATTTCAATGTCTATATTTGTTAATGCTAATATGGAAGCCGATAAAAACAACAAGTATACAGTTATCGGCATAGTCTTGGGCGTAAGAAGACGACGAGAAGGAATACATCATTGCATATCCAGGACGTCGCTTGCTCGAGCCAAAAATCGGTATGTGTTTACTAAACAGTAATGCATGTACAATAGTTCCGCATTATCTACTTTTTGGTATATGTGTACAACAACCGATTCTTAGTGATAGGATTGCATGAAAATAGAATATCACTTTGCATATAAATCGCTGCATGCTACTAGGGGTATTGCCGATTTTATTGTTTTAATTTCATCCAACAATCTTGTTTTTAAAACATCGGTCCGCTTAGAATATCTTTGTACAAATAGCCAAGCTGAGTTTGAACCTCTACAACTTTGGTTTACTAAATTTTGTAGACATGGGTGTAAAGATATAAATGCTTTTGAGGATTCGCTTCTGGAAGTGCAAGAAATTAAAAGCGAATTTTAGTGTTTTGACAGATTACTAAATAGCTACTTGGACCGATGTTTGGGCATGATTAAGTATCTTCATACTTTTACGAGCAACCGTAGACCTACAGATAGAAAATTATAGAGCTATTATTTAGACCAGCAAGCATCCGGTTACCACGTTATCAGAAGAAAGTTTTTGGTGTTACACAGACCGATGCTATCTATTTTAGAAAACAAGCATATCCCGTTGGATGTAGCATTGTACAACATGTAGCTGGTTCTAGTTCAGTTTGGCAATTATCACTACATGTGAAGAAGGTTCATCACGGTGCAGTTGGTCCTGGGGTAGTTCAGCATCTAGTAGTACTTGGCAATCATGATTCGGTACGTGAATTACAAATAACCGAATCAACCAGTGATTTAGAGTCAATTGATTGGAGAGTATATATGGTTAATAGTTTAAAGGATCCAGGTCAAACATGAGATAGAAAATTCGGCAAATGATCGCCGAGTTGGGAAGGTCCATATAGAGTTGTACAGACTGTCCATAAAAATTCATACTTTGTATAGTCAGTGCAGGGAGAGAGGTTGTGCAGAGTTCTCAATGGAAAATATTTGAAAAAGTATTACCCAAACATGCATAGGTTTGAAGATATTATAGCCGATACATTATCTCAAATTTTGCCCTTAGTAGAAGATTTGACCGATATGTTCTTTTGACATTTCCCTGAGCAATAATGGTCGGCTGATCGATATCATCCTAAGGGGAACAGAAGGTTTGGCCGATGTGTTTCTTTAGATATTGCCCTAATCAAATTATATGGCCGGTGAACTGGTCAACATCGTCCTAAGGTGTTGCTATAGTGTTTTTGGTCAATGTAATCGTACCAAAAACAGAGGGGCATGTGTTAAGTACATAATTTGGCTACTAGGTTTTTTATAGGCCAAATTGGTTTATTTGATTATTTACTAAATTAATCAGTTGGTATATTGCTGAAGAATTGTAACAGGTAACCGTCATAGTGGAGAAGCTATATCGGACATGTCCTGACCAGAATCTAGGAATGTTTCAGGCTATGTATTGTTAAACAAGGACAAGTTCTAGCAAGTTTCGGATTCAAGCTAATCAGCTGATATGCTACTGAAGTTTTACACAGTTATTTTGCATGGACTGGTGGCCAGGGGCAAGTTCTGAACAAATTACATGATATATCAAGACGACATGCTACCGTCTAGGACAAGGCTTTGGCTCTCTCAGGATATCAAGCTGGAGCATGCAAGTTTGTACAAGTTATGCAGTCACGTAAGGAAAATGCCTAAATCACATAAGAGATCAGTTGTTCATTATCTGGTGCATTAGCGTGGGCCAAGATATTCTATTATTTCCTTGTAGGCCCGTATATTTGTACGTGGGAGCTGTTAAGTTAGTTTGCAAATAGATGACAGAGATTGATCCATACACGGTAACCGATTGTGGAAGGACAAGTCCAATTTGGTTTAGTATTTGAGTTTTGTACTGCACGCGAAGACCGGCGCCTTATATAAACAGGTCCTGGCCGATTGACGAGGGGACAATCAAATCTACAGAATACATCTATCTACTTTGTTTTGCTATTTCTTTTATCGTACTTTCTTTTATCGCTGTTCTTCTGCCATGCCCTAGCAGCTCTAGGGTTTGGGTCATCTTTGCCGTTTTGCGCTGAAAAGCGGTCGTCTCTCCTCCACGAAAGCGAGGAGATCTTTGTTGCTTTGCTCGAAAAGCATCCGTTCGTCGTCACGAAAGCACGGCGATTATCCTGGTGTTGCGCGGCAGTTTTGCGTGCCAACACATACTGAGCAAATGGGATGGTTTATAAGTGTTAAACAGACGGAAAATCACTTAACACATTTATATTGCAGAAGACTCGCCTGTCCATCCGAGTAATACATTTTTCTTCGCGCGATACATCTAAATCCAAAAGAAGTTGGCAGTCTAGTGTACAACCGTACTGAGCAAATGGGATGGTTTATAAGTGATAAACAGACGGACAAGGAATTAATCCTCATCATGTACCAACTTCACACATCTCAGATCGGAACATATGCAATAGAGAATCTCCAACTGGTACAGGGAGCGGCGAACGAACCTGGCGTGGGGATGCGCAGAATCGCCGATAGCGCGCCGCCGGCGACACCACGGGGGATACCGACGGCGTCCGGAGAGCAGCAGCAGCAGCCGAGGTCCGCATCCCCGTGACCAGGTAGCGTAGCGCCATGAGATGAGATGAGATGGCCGAGACAGATCGATCGATCCTCCTTTGCTGTCTTCTCTCTCGAAATTTCTTCGTGCTCGGCTTTCTAGATACGGGAGGTCCTGTACCCCGCTCAAAGCGGGGTTTCGCTATCGCACCGCACACCCCGAACGCTATTGGGCTGGGCTCATTTAATCGTTTTCCAGCGCGTTCGGCACGTCATGGGGCGGTCAGTGGGCCGCAGCCCAGATACTTTTTTCTGTTCTGTTTCTATTTTGCTTAAAAGTTAAATTCGAATAAAAATTGTAATCTGAACAAATTCAAAATTCGGATAACATTTTGAGAAATTCGAAATTTGATATTTTTTAGTTTGAATTTTTTTTGAAATTTGAACGAATTTTGAAATCTGAACAAAATTTAAAATCTGAACAAAATTTGAAAATTTAAACAAAATTTGAAAATCTGAACAAAATTTGAAAGTCTAGACAAATTTTGAAATTTGAAAAAAAATTGAAATCTGAACAAAATTTGAAATCTGATCAAAATTCGAAATTCGGACAAAATATGAAATTTTAACAAAATTCGAAATCTGAACAAAATTTAAAAATTGAACATCTTTCAAAATCTGAACAAATTTTGAAATTTGAACAAAATATAAAAAAATCGTAATCTGTTTATATTTAAAAAACTAAAATGTAAAGCGAAATAAAAAAAGAAAACAAGAAAAAGAAAAAACAGAATGCGTTTGCTTTAAGAATCGGACAAATGGGCCTAGCCTATTACCCGAAAATTAAAGCACATACGTTGTCAGCCCCGGCGCAAGGATGAAAACAAGAAAAAGAAAAAGTAGAACGCATTGCTTTAAGAATCGGACAAATGGGCCTAGCCCATTACCCAAAATTAAAGCACATACGTTATCAAGCCTGAGCGGCGCCTGAGGAAGCCCCGCATTGAGCGGGGTATAGGAAATCCCTTCTAGATACAGCCAACGACAAGCTCTCCCGGTGATTCCATGGGCCATATCTTCCTGGGCTTTGCCCCGGTTTGCTTCCCCTTTTTAACTAGTAAGGGCTTGTTCGTTTAATCTCTCAAAGGCAGGGATTAGCCTGGATTGAGGCCCGCTCTGGTTTCCTATCCCGCGATGTATTTTTTTTAGCGAAGTCTTGTAATAATGTTACCTTTTGCGAGGTTTTTCGTACTATTCCGAATTGCATCCGGGGAACTCTGTATATTGATTTGCCTTAGTCAATAAAGTGATGTTTTCTGTCACAAAAAAGGACGGGATTTTTTGCCCAGCTCATCCCGGCAATCTCCACTAAATCTCTCTGGAAAAAAATTCTCCCCAGAAGACGTCTCGATGAATTTCCGCTTTTCCCAGAGACAGAGCAAGCTAAGTGAAAGGTTCATGCAGCAAGGGGGCGATGGATTAACCAAATGGCTGGGAAGAGGGATTTGGAGAAGAGATTAGCAGGGGTTGTTGGGGTTTGGGTGGAGGGGTGGGATTAACCCAATCCATGCCTGGATAAATTCCATATCTGGATTTAATCCCATCGAAACGAACGAGGCCTAAGTGTGCCCATGCAACGCAAGTTTAATCTATCATTAATTAAATAATAATTACTCAATAAGATTATGGTGAAGCAATGATTATTTTGTCCTCCTATCACCCAGACATAGGCTAGTATTGTCACTGACCCGCCATCTGCAAAACTTACTCTTGAGTGGTCTCTCGAGTCCCACCACCAATATTCATGCAAGGCAATTCTTACAAAATACAACAGAAACCAAATAAAATATACATATAGCTCTATATCGAGAAAATATAATACTTGTTTCACGATGAACTCCCATCTGGCGAAAGATCTTTCAAAGTCTGCTAATAATGATATTATAATGATTCACTTGCATAAGATAGTTCATTTTGATTGCCATCATACCCCTTTAGAGAAAAATCAAGTATTCGAACCTCTGTCCGGATAAGATTATAAACAGTGTCATTGACGAGGGTTAACTCGACAAATGTCCTAGATGAAGGACTTAGGATCGGGGAGATAGGGCGTCGGATGAACTCGAAGGTAAAGTTAGTCGAAATAGGTGTGTATCGAAAGTAAACTTGGGTGTTCAACCTGGCTTGCTTTCAATCTGCCCTACACCGTCCCCTCCTGACCCCTATATATAGGTGGCCAGGTCTCGAGGATCGGGTAGGGTTCGATACAGATTACAAATATCGACATACGGTAATAACTCGTATTCGACTATCATTACAATTGGGCCTAGCTAAACGGGCCTTAGGGGTACTTAACTAACGGGCTCTATTAACTATACCCTTGTCAGTAGCCCCTGAGATTCTACCAGAATTGCAGATTCAGGTTGAATCTCTAATCTTCAAATCTTCAACTTGATTAATTCTTCGACTTCTTCATATCTTCGACTTGGTTTTTTCGACTTATTTTCATGATAATTTTTCGCAAGGGGTTTTGATGAACAAGCCTGACAACTCTGACGGATCAAGAGGTCAGTTAACTACCGGAGCAGATACTTGTCACCTACTTCAAATTCAATCCCCTTGGACTTGAATTCGGGATACCGGTCAAACCCACTCTTTTGCCGCATTTAGGACTTACAAAGAATGAATCCCAGTGATTCTCAGGGTACCCAGTGCGTCCACCAGGATTTTCTTCGCGTCGTAGACACGGATACATACCAGCAGAGCGCATCCATGTGCGTATACCAGGCCACACAGGACGGATCCCGGGGTCTTATCTTCGTGATAAATCACGGCATTCGAGTTTCGTTGCGATAACGCAACTCGAGAATCTCATATTCGCAGCCGAATTTTTCGACTGATAAAATCAAAGAATTTCGAATTTTAAATTGATCTTCTTCGCTCCCGATGGGAGTAATCTCTCCTCAGTTTGTCGACTACGTAGTCGAAGTTTTGTATGCTTATCCTTCTGCATCTTCAATATTGATCATCTCATCTCTATCGGGTGCGCGCTTCAGCGCTCCCGATGGGAGTAGCCCCCGAGGCTATGTTTGGCGACTTGTAGTCAAGCATAGGCTCAAAAGTTCAGCTCTTCTTTCTTCTGTGGACCTCTTACTATTTTGACGAGCCCCCGAGTCCAAGTCGAGGTTTTCATATCGCATAATCTCCCTTTGTTTTTCCCTTCTTCTTTGATATTATCGTCTGCTGTGCGCAGAATTTAACTCCTGTTGTAAATTTTGTTTGCGGGCTTTGCTGTAGCCCAAGGGCCCAACAGTATGTGCTTATAAATAAAGTGCCTGCTGATTAAGGTAAGAAACCCTAATCAAACTCCTCCTCCGCCGCATCATCTTCTTCCTCCATCTAGGGTTTTTGCGAGGTTTCTCTGTTGTGCTCATGGCTGATGCTGAAGGTTCTCGTCTGAACCTTGGATCTCCGATGGCACCACGAGGTCGGGGTCGCCCTCGTGGAAGTAAGAATAAAAACACCGCGCCGGCCGCCGCAGGAACTTCTTCGGACGCTCCGGCTAAGCGTCGTCCCGGCCACCCCCCTGGTAGCAAGAACAAGCCCAAGGTGACTGGCGCTGCTCCAGGTCCTGCTGCTCCTCCTTCTGCTGCTCCAGCTGCTCCTGCGGCGCCTCCCCGGATCTTTTCCTTCCTTTGCATTGCCATGGCGCAGTGCCGTGAGATTCAGCGCCTGCCGCTGGATTTCACGAAGTTTATGGATGGCCGCGAACTGCGAGAAGCGGTTCTCCGTGAACAGTCCGGCGGTGGCATCCCATATGAGGTGGAGGTGTGGTATGATGGCGACGGCGAGCAGTACTTCAGGGGCGGCTGGTCGCAGTTTGCTGAGGATCACGACATCCATCAAGGCTTCTTCATGGCCTTCGACTTCCATATCGGTACGTCGAAGTTTGACGTGAAGATCTATGATGGCACTCTTTGCCAGAAGAAGTATGAAGCTTGAAGTCCACTTCCATTAGGACTTGTTCTGTTTTCTATGTAATTTCATTTTACCATGTCCTTGCTACCATGCTTATCTGTAATGAATGTGCGTACTTGGTGTCGACGTCTTTTGCTAGTACCATGAGAACAAGTCATGTTCTGAGGTATGTTTTCCATATGTCGGGCTCTTTGCGAACCAATAAAGGTAGAAATAATATCGGGTTCTTCTTATGAACCAGGTTCTCTCAATATTTATCGGGTTGTCTAAACAACCTTATAATGAAGAAAAACCTCCAACCTGTCATAATGACTCTTTTTCGTACGACCCAGGGGTTGAAGCCCCCGAGCGGAAAAGTGATAAAAGAATCATACAATTTTGTCGAGTTGAACCCAAAGAACCCGACCTGTGGCCTCATGTTCTGTGTTCAGAAGGCTAACTCAAATATATTGATACCTCTATAATTAATCTACGCGTAAAAACGTCGTAGCTGTTCTGCATTCCACGGGTTGCTCTCGTCCTTCCCAGTCTTCTTATCTTGTAGTCGATATGCTCCTCCTGGTATTACTTCGGTGACGATGTAAGGTCCCACCCAAGGGGACTCCAATTTCCCGTGGCTGTCTTGCCTGAGTCGCAAAACAAGGTCTCCCACCACGAAGGATCGTGGACGAACTCGACTACTATGGTAGTTTCGCAAGCTTTGTTGATATTGCGTGGCCCTTTCTAATGACTTGTCTCTTGCTTCATCTAGCGCATCAACGTCGTCTTGCAATGCTTCTGTCGACGTCGCCTCGTCATATGCTGTCACTCTTGGATCCTCATGTGTAACTTCGATTGGAAGCACGGCTTCTGCGCCATGGACCAAGAAGAAAGGAGTTTCTTGAGTTGCTGCATTGGGTGTAGTTCTTAAACTCCAAAGAACGGAGGGCAATTCTTCTACCCAAGCGCTCTTTGCTTTTTCGAGAGGTGCTAAAAGCCTCTTTTTTAGTCCACTACATATCAAGCCATTGGCTTTTTCGACTTGCCCGTTCGTCTTCGGGTGCGCCACGGATGCGAATTTGAGCTTGTTCCCCAATCCTTCGCAGTAACTTTTGAATTCCTTTGAAGTAAAATTTGTCCCGTTGTCTGTGATAATGCTGTGCGGTACACCAAAACGAAAAACTATTGACTTGATAAAGCTGATTGCTGCTGTAGAATCTTGAGTTGTTACTGGAACCGCTTCCACCCATTTGGTGAATTTGTCGACTGCCACTAGCATGTAGACATGCCCTCCTGGCCAGGATTTGTGCAACTTTCCCACCATGTCAAGGCCCCATTGTGCAAAAGGCCAAGATAATGGTATTGTTTGTAACTCTGCCGCTGGTGCGTGCGGTCTGGATGCAAACCTTTGACATGCTTCACACTTTCGAACTATATCTTTTGCGTCCTCGATGGCTGTTAGCCAATAGAATCCCGCTCGAAAAGCTTTTGCCGCTATTGCTCTGCTGCTGGCGTGATGGCCACATACTCCGCCGTGTATGTCTTTCAATATTGCTTGCCCTTCCTGGGGTGTGACACAACGCTGTAAAATGCCGGTAATACTTCTCTTGTATAATTTTCCTTCCAACACGACAAACGCTTTCGATCTTCGAGTTATCCTCTTAGCCTCCACTGCATCTTCTGGTAGTTTTTTATTTATTATGTATGCAAGATATGGCTGCATCCATGTTTCTTCTATCATCATGACCTCCTCTGGTTCTGTCGTAATCCCCGATCCTGCTGTGGTAGTCGAACTTTTAGCACTTTTTATTGATCTCTCCGCTATTTCTTCCCAAAATACTCCAGATGGTACAGGTAAGCATTGTGATCCAATATTTGCTAAAGTGTCGGCTTCTTCATTGCTGTTCCTGCTGACGTGAGAGACTTCGCATCCATCGAACGTTCCTTCTAGATAATGGTACAAATTCTTGTAGGCCATCATGTTGTCATTGATTGTGTCACACCTGTTCATAACCTACTGAACAACAAGGTTAGAGTCTCCAAATATTTTTAGGCGAGTTGCTCCACAAGCTTTAGCCATCTTCATTCCATGCAACAAAGCCTCGTACTCCGCTTCATTGTTAGAAGCCTGCGGAAAGCTCATCCTTAAGACATATCTTAATTTGTCGCCATGAGGCGATATCAATACTACTCCTGCGCCCGCGCCTTGGACTCGCTTAGAACCGTCGAAGTACATTGTCCAGGTACTCGATAAATCTGGTGGTCCCGTGCTTTGCAGCTCGAGCCACTCTGCTGTAAAATCTGGCAAGATTTGCGATTTGATCGCCTTCCTTTTTTCGTACGTGATGTCCATGGGAGATAACTCGATTCCTCACAAAGAGACACGGCCCGTTGCTAAAGGGTTGTTCAATATGTTCGATAGTGGCGCTTCATTGACCACTATAATTGGGTGCACAGTAAAATACTGTCGTAGTTTACGTGCAGTTGTGAAGACACTGTATGCCAACTTCTGATAATGCGAGTACTTTTGTTTGGTTGGAGATAGCACTTCACCGATGAAATATACCGGTCTCTGGACGCCATGAGCTTTGCCTTCTTCGCTTCTTTCGACTACTAGAACTGTACTCACCACCTGATGGGTTGCGGCGATGTACAACAGCAGTGGCTCTTTTTCTTTAGGTGCGACCAGCACTGGTGGCGTGGAAAGCACTTTTTTCAATTGCGCAAACGCTGCGTTTGCTTCTTCTGTCCACTCAAATTTGTCGTCCGATTTCTTCATAAGTGCATAAAAAGGAAGCGCCTTCTCCCCTAGTCAAGCAACGAAACGACTTAATGCCGCTATGTGTCCTGCCAATTTCTGTACGTCGTGGAGTTTCATGGGTTTCCCCATTGTTAGAATTGCTTGAATCTTCTCTGGATTTGCCTCTATTCCTCGTGCTGACACCAAGAACCCCAAAAGTTGCCCTGCTGACACTCCGAAGGAACACTTTGTCGGGTTCAGCTTAAGCTTGTACTTGTTTAGGTTGTCGAAGGTTTCTGCCAAGTCGCCGATTAAGGATTTTTCTTCTCTTGTTGTGATGACTACATCATCAATGTAGACTTGGATATTGCGTCCTATTTGGCTCCCGAGGCAGTTTTGCATCATCCGTTGATAAGTTGCTCCTGCATTTTTTAAGCCGAACGGCATTACCTGATAGCAAAATACTCCGTATGGTGTGATGAAGGCTGTTTTCTCTTCGTCCTCTTTCTTCAATTTGATCTGATTGTAACCAGAATATGCGTCCAAAAAGGAAAGCCTTGCGCATCCCGCTGTTGAATCGATTATCTGGTCGATGCGGGGTAAAGGGAAGGGATCCTTTGGACAATGCTTATTGAGAGATGTGTAGTCGACACATACTCTTTGTACGTCTGTGTTCTTCTTGGGTACTATTACTGGGTTCGACACCCAACTCGAAGTTTTGATTTCTCTGATAAATCCGGCATTTTCTAGCCTGTGTAATTCTGACGCTATCGCCTTCCTCTTAGGCTCATCAAATCGCCTCAATGGTTGCTTGACTAGTTTCGCCTTGGGATCTACATTAAGTGCGTGCTCGACGAGTTCCCTGGGAACCCCTGGCATGTCCGATGGACACCAGGTGAAGATTTCCCAGCGCTCACGGAGGAACTCGACGAGCGCGCCTTCCTATGCGGGATCCAGGTTCACCGCAATTGATGTTGTCTTGCTTGGATCAGTAGGGTGGACTTGAATTTTCTTTGAGTCCTGCGTTGTGTCGAAAGCCTTATCCGGCAGGGATCGTCCAACGTCGGGTAGCACATTGTGATCTGTTTCTCCTTTTAACCTCTCATATTCTACTGTCATGCCGAAGGTTTGCGCCATCTTGTTGAATTCTCTGTCGCATGTGTTGGCTACTTCAAAGCTCCCTTGTACTGTAATTGTTCCTTTGGGCCCTGGAATTTTTAACGTTAGATACGCGTAGTGTGGTACTGCCATGAATTTTGCAAATGCTGGGCGCCCCAGGATTGCATGATATTGTGACGGCCAATCCATAACTTCAAACTCCAATTTCTCTCTTCTATAGTTTTCGCTGCTGCCAAAACAGACATCGAGTTCTATTCTTCCCAAAGGGTAGTTTGCTGCTCCTGGTACTATCCCGTGGAAAGAGCAATCTGTTGGCTTCAGACTCGTCGGTGAGATGCACATAGCTTTCAGTGTTCTAGCATATATTAAGTTTATGCCGCTCCCTGCATCCATGAACACTCTTCCGATGTCGTACCCTCCTATTTGCGCTTTTAGAACCATAGGCGAATGGCCCGGCCTGGGAACTTTCCTTGGGTGGTCTGCTCTACTGAACTTGACTGGTTGCTCTGACCATCGTAGGTACTCTGTGGTAGCTGGTGGTGATGATATTGCTAGGTTCACTTGCCTAGATATGCTCTTTCGCTCTTTCTTCGACTTGGGCACCGGTTGAATCATGGCTGATATGTATACTTTTGACTCTAGGTGCTTTGATAATCTTTGAATTTGATAACCTTGACTTCTACGTTTTTCTCCTTGCCTTCCTTCTTGGCTTGAGCCCATGGCGCCTTGCAACCTTAGGAATGTTCTGCAATCCTTCATCTGGTGATTTGAGACCCTTTTCCCGTCGAGGTACGCGTAGTGGATTCGACAAGGTCCGTATAACATATCCTCGGCCGAAGGACCAGAGTACCTTGATTTTTCTATTCCTTTTGCCTGAAACCTCCTGCTTTCATACCCTTCTTCTTCTTCTAGTATATAACCTGCGGCTACCTGATTTCGCCTTCCTTGGTTACCCCCGCTGCGGTATCGTCTCCTCTGTCGACTTATTCTGTCGACTTCTGGCGAACGTCCTCTTTTATTGTTATACGCGTCCTCTCCATCAGCGAATTTGTTGGCTTGTTCCATTAGCTCAGTTACTGTCGTAGGTCTTGTTCTTCCTATTTCTTCCACAAGATCTGAGCGTCGAAGTCCTTCCGAAAAGGCGTCTATTGCTCGTTCGTCGGAGACGTCTTCTGCTGAGTTTTTGATTATACTCCAGCATTGTATATAAGAACGTAGCGTTTCGCCTTTCTTCTGCACACATGCTTTAACTTCTTCCAATGATGCTGGGCGCTTGTAGGTGGAACGAAAATTTCTTGTGAATTGACTTTCGAGTTCCCCCCAGCTTCCAATGGATTCGTCGGGTAGGGTGTTCAACCGGGACCGGGCGGCGCCGGTGAGGTGCAGCTGCAAACTTTGCATTGCAGTCGCCTTTGTTCCTCCTAGTATCTGTACTGCCTGTAGATAATCTGATAGCCATAAGGTGGATTCCTGCGACCCGTCGTACTTATTCTGGTCGTGTGGTAGTTTGAATCCTTTGGGTACCCGCGTTTTGCGAACCCTGCGGGTAAAGCATAACGCACCCATATCTTTATCATCGCCTTCGTAATTTTCTTCCCTCCAAGCATGTCGCGATTTGTTTACCCGAGCTTGTGCTATTATACTTCTTGCATCCTCCTTCTTTTTCTGCTGCTTTTTCTCTTCTGATAACTCGCTATAGTCGTTGTCTGCGCGATTGTATCTGAACTTCTCCTTGTGATTTGTCGACTTCATCTCTAGGCCTTGCTCCCTGATCTTACCTTCTACTATTCCGAGGCTTCGTATCGCGGCCCGGTGCATATCTTCTCGTGGGTCTCCACGCTCTGGTCTTGTGGCTAGTAAATATGCTTGTGCTGCTGCCAATGCTGCCTCTGGCGCTCTTTGTATCAAGTCATCTTCCTCCTCTTCTAGCTGCGAGGTGGGGCTCCTTGAGTACCTTTCCTCTCTGCCGCATGCTGTCGCCCCCTGTTGTGTTTTGGATCTCGGCGCCTCTCTCTGCTATACTCTGAATCTTCACTATAGTCTTCCCAGTATTCTTCCCTTGATATACTGTTGTTGTCTTGAAACATCATGTCTCTTTCCTCCCTTAGTTTCTTCTTGTGTTGCTATAGTGCATACTGATATCCCATTAGAACTTCTCTTCTCGATCCCTTGGGTACTTCTGTACCATGATTAATGGCTGACGTAATCATTCTCCATTCACCTGCCGAGACGTGGACTTTCTCTTTTTCCTTTTTGTTGTGATCTTTCATTTTGTCGACTTGCCTGTCGACCTTTTTACTTCCTTCGCTGTTGTTTCCTTCTTCTGCTTCAGTGATAATGACGCATAACTGATGTACTTTGGAGACGCCGCTGTTTCCTACGGCGAAGTCCTTTGCGTTGTCGTGCGTCTGACACGCTTTTCCTTCTGAGTCGAAACTTTCCTGAATTTCGTCGCTTTCTGCGATTGATGCTTTTCCTAAGCTGACCGGCGAGTTTACCTCACTGGAAGAGCCTTCTGATGACTCCAATGCTTCCTCTGTTTCGGGCTTGCTTGCCGACATATCTGGATTCGTCGAATCCGAGAGGCGGGATGAACCCGATGGCCCGATGAGGATGCTCAAACTTCCAATTGTTAGTTCCACCTCTTGACTTCCGTCGACTTCTGGACTGCTGTTGGCTAAGAGCAAAAAAGCCGTCGAATTCATGATTCCAACGCCCAGAGTCCCCACGGTCGGCGCCAATTGACGAGGGTTAACTCGACAAATGTCCTAGATGAAGGACTTAGGATCGGGGAGATAGGGCGTCGGATGAACTCGAAGGTAAAGTTAGTCGAAATAGGTGTGTATCGAAAGTAAACTTGGGTGTTCAACCTGGCTTGCTTTCAATCTGCCCTACACCGTCCCCTCCTGACCCCTATATATAGGTGGCCAGGTCTCCAGGATCGGGTAGGGTTCGATACAGATTACAAATATCGACATACGGTAATAACTCGTATTCGACTATCATTACAATTGGGCCTAGCTAAACGGGCCTTAGGGGTACTTAACTAACGGGCTCTATTAACTATACCCTTGTCAGTCATTGTTCAATAATATTAGCAATAAATGTTCAGATAAGATTATAGAAGCAAAAAGAGTGAACCTATATAGTACTAAAAAACATCTAGCTAGATACATGTATATCAATGATGTGCTAAAACATCTTATATTTTGGAAAGGAAGGAGTACAAGTGACGAGGGTTAACTCGGCAAATGTCCTAGATGAAGGACTTAGGATCGGGGAGATAGGGCGTCGGATGAACTCGAAGGTAAAGTTAGTCGAAATAGATGTGTATCGAAAGTAAACTTGGGTGTTCAACCTGGCTTGCTTTCAATCTGCCCTACACCGTCCCCTCCTGACCCCTATATATAGGTGGCCAGGTCTCGAGGATCGGGTAGGGTCCGATACAGATTACAAATATCGACATACGGTAATAACCCGTATTCGACTATCATTACAATTGGGCCTAGCTAAACGGGCCTTAGGGGTACTTAACTAACGGGCTCTATTAACTATACCCTTGTCAGTAGCCCCTGAGATTCTACCAGAATTGTAGATTCAGGTTGAATCTCTAATCTTTAAATCTTCAACTTGATTAATTCTTCAACTTCTTCATATCTTCAAATCTTTGACTTGGTCTTTTCGACTTATTTTCATGATATCTTTTCGCAAGGGGGTTTGATGAACAAGCCTGACAACTCTGACGGATCTAGAGGTCAGTTAACTGCCGGAGCAGATACTTGTCACCTACTTCAAATTCAATCCCCTTGGACTTGAATTCGGGATACCGGTCAAACCCACTCTTTTGCCGCATTTAGGACTTACAAAGAATGAATCCCAGTGATTCTCAGGGTACCCAGTGCGTCCACCAGGATTTTCTTCGCGTCGTAGACACGGATACATACCAGCAGAGCGCATCCATGTGCGTATACCAGGCCACACAGGACGGATCCTGGGGTCTTACCTTCGTGATAAATCACGGCATTCGAGTTTCGTTGCGATAACGCAACTCGAGAATCTCATATTCGCAGCCAAATTTTTAACTGATAAAACTAAAAAAATTCAGATTTTAAATTAATCTTCTTCGCTCCCGATGGGAGTAATCTCTCTTCATTTTGTCGACTACGTAGTCGAAGTTTGTATGCTTATCCTTCCGCATCTCCAATATTGATTATCTTATCTCTATCGGGTGCGCGCTCAGCGCTCCCGATGGGAGTAGCCCCCGAGGCTATGTTTGGCGACTTTTAGTCAAGCATAGGCTCAAAGTTCAGCTCTTCTTTCTTCTGTGGATATCTTATTATTTGGCGAGCCCCCGAGTCCAAGTCGAGGTTTCCATATCGTGCGACCATAGTCTCCTTTTCTTGTTTTTCTTCGTTGATATTATCGTCTGCTGTACGCAGAATTTAACTCCTGCTGCAAAATATGTTTATGGGCTGTGCTGTAGCGCGGGGGCCCAATAATACGTGCTTATAAATAAAGCACCATCTGGTAAAGGTAAAAACCCTAATCAGATTCGTCCTCCGCTGCATCGTCTTCTCTTCTTCATCTAGGGTTTTCCGAGGTTTTGTCCCTTGTTCTCATGGCAGATGCTGAAGGTTCTCGTCTGAACCTTGGATCTCTGGTGGCACCACGAGGTCGGGGTCGCCCTCGTGGCAGCAAAAACAAGAGCAATACCACTCTGACCGCCGCTGGAACTTCATCGGACGCTCCAGCTAAGCGTCGTCCCGGCCGCCCACCTGGTAGCAAGAACAAGCCCAAGGTGACTGGCGCCGCTCCAGGTCCTGCTGCTCCTGCCGCTCCCGCTGCTCTTCCTCAAATCTTCTCCTTTATCTGCATTGCCATGGCGCAATGCCATGAGATTCAGCGCCTGCCGCTGAATTTCACCAAGTTTATGGATGGGCGCGAACTGCGAGAGGCTGTTCTTCACGAGCAGTCTGGCAGTGGTATCCCGTACGAGGTGGAGGTGTGGTATGATGGCAACAGCGAGCAGTACTTCAGGGGCGGCTGGTCGCAATTTGCAGAAGAACACGACATCCATCAAGGTTTCTTCATGGCCTTCGACTTCCACATCGGGATGTCGAAGTTTGACGTGAAGGTCTACGATGGCACCCAATGCCAGAAGAAATATGAAGCTGAAGTCTAGTTCCATTAGGATCTGCTATCCATGTAATTTCATTTGATAATGTCCTTCCTGCAATGATATTTGTAATGCATATTCGTACTTTGTGTCGATGTCTTTTGCTAGTACCATGAGAACAAGTCATGTTCTGAGGTATGCTTTCCATATATCGGGTTCTTTGCGAACCAAAAAATGTAGGAGTAATATCGGGTTCTTTTTATGAACCAATTTCTCTCAGTATTTATCGGGTTGTCTAAACAACCTTACAATGAAAAACCTTTAACTTGCCATAATAATTTTTTTCGTACGACCCAGGGGTTGAAGCCCCCGAGCGGAGAAGTAACAAATAATTGTACAATTTTGTCGAGTTCAACCCAAAGAACCCGACCTGTGGCCTCATGTTCTGGGTTCAGAAGGCTAACTCGAATTTATTGATACCACTATACTTAGTCTACGCGTAAAAACGTCGTAGCTGTTCTGCATTCCACGGGTTGCTCTCGTCCTTCCCAGTCTTCTTGTCTTGTAGTCGATATGCTCCTCCTGGTATTACTTCGGTGATGATGTAAGGTCCCACCCAAGGAGACTCCAATTTGCCGTGGCTGTCCTGCCTGAGTCGCAAAACAAGGTCTCCCACCACGAAGGATCGTGGACGAACTCGACTACTATGGTAGTTTCGTAGGCTTTGTTGATATTGCGTAGCCCTTTCTAATGCTTTGTCTCTTGCTTCATCTAGTGCATCGACATCATCTTGCAATGCCTCTCTTGACGTTGTCTCGTCATACGCTGTCACTCTTGGAGCCTCGTGCGTCACTTTGACTGGAAGCACGGCTTCGGCGCCATGGACCAGGAAAAAAGAAGTTTCTTGAGTTGCTGCATTAGGAGTAGTTCTTAGACTCTAAAGAACGGAGGGCAATTCTTCTACCCAAGCGCTCTTGGCTTTCTCAAGAGGTGCTAAGAGCCTCTTTTTTATTCCACTACATATTAGGCCATTGGCTTTTTCGACTTGCCCGTTTGTCTTCGGGTGTGCCACAGATGCGAATTTGAGCTTGATTCCCAATCCTTCGCAGTAACTCTTGAATTCCTTTGAAGTAAAATTTGTCCCGTTGTCTGTGATGATGCTGTATGGTACACCAAAACAGAAAACTATTGACTTGATGAAGCTGATTGCTGCTGTAGAATCTTGAGTTGTTACTGGGGCTGCTTCTACCCATTTGGTGAATTTATCGACTGCCACTAGCATGTAGACATGCCCTCCTGGCCAGGATTTGTGCAACTTTCCCACCATATCGAGGCCCCATTGCGCGAAGGGCCAAGATAATGGTATTGTTTGTAGCTCCGCTGCTGGTGCATGCGGCCTAGATGCAAACCTTTGACATGCTTCACACTTTCGGACTATATCTTTTGCGTCCTCGATGGCTGTTAGCCAATAGAATCCTGCTCGGAAAGCTTTTGCCGCTATTGCTCTGCTGCTAGCATGATGGCCACATACTCCGCCGTGTATGTCTCTCAGGATTGCTTGCCCTTCCTGGGGCGTTACACAACGCTGTAAAATGCCGGTAATACTTCTCTTGTATAATTTCCCTTCCAACACGACAAACGCTTTCGATCTTCGAGTTATCCTCTTGGCCTCCACTGCATCTTTTGGTAGTTTTTTATTTATCATGTACGTGAGATATGGCTGCATCCATGTTTCTTCTATCATCATGATCACCTCTGGTTCTGGCGTAGCCCCCGAGCCTGCTGTAGTAGTCGAACTTTTTCCACTTTTTATTGATCTTTCCACTATTTCCTCCCAAAATACTCCGGACGGCACAGGTAAACACTGCGACCCGATATTTGCTAAATTGTCGGCTTCTTCATTGCTGCTCCTGCTTACGTGCGAGACTTCGCATCCATCGAACGTTCCTTCTAGGTAATGGTATAAATTTTTGTAGGCCATCATGTTGTCATTGATCGTGTCACATTTGTTCATGACTTGCTGAACAACAAGGTTGGAATCTCCAAATATTTTTAGGCGAGTTGCTCCACACGTTTTAGCCATCTTCATTCCATGCAACAAAGCCTCGTACTCCGCTTCGTTGTTGGAAGCCTGCGGAAAGCTCATCCTTAAGACGTACTTTAATTTGTCTCCATGAGGTGATATCAACACTACTCCTGCGCCTGCGCCTTGGACTCTCTTAGAACCGTCGAAGTACATTGTCCAAGTACTCGATAAATCTGATGGTCCCGTGTGAAAGGATCGTATGAGCGACTAGAGGGGGGTGAATAGGAGCTACCCAATATTTTTAATTCTTTTCCAGTTAAGGCTAGACAAGAAGGTAAATTCTCTAGATGTGATACTAAGTGAATTTACCTAGAGTGACAAGCAAGCTAGCAATAACAATATAAGTAAAGGTACAAGTAAAGGATAGAGGTCACCGCAATGGAGACATGAAGACACGAGGATGTATTCCCGTAGTTCCTTCCTTGTTACGGGAAGTACGTCTACGTTGGAGAGGTGTGGTGCCACAAAGGCCACCAACGCCACAAAGGCTCACCCTATTCTCCGGTGAACAAGCCACAAAGGCGAGTTCACGCTCCACTAAGCGATGCCCTTGAAGACGGCATGACACCTTTACACAAAGTATTGGGGCAAGCTCCACAACTCAATTGGAGGCTCCCAATAGGCCCACCAAGCTCTTACACACAAAGTTAAGCTTGGAGGACGGCTTCTTCCGGCTAGGAATCCGATGAACACTCAAGTTACAAGCCCCTCAACAAAGAGAGGGGGGAAATCAAATCGGCTTGGTGGAAGTGTAGATCTAGGTCTTCTCCCTCAAATCCCAAAAGGGCTTTGAGTTCTATTGGCTAGGGAGAGAGATCTTGAGCTTTGAAGCTTTGAAACAATGGAGGTGAGAGAGTGTGAGCCGCAGCCATGTCTTGAGGTGGAAGAAGACTATTTATAGTCCAAGACAAGGACTAGCCGTTACTGTCTTTTTAGGCCGGAGTCTCTGGGGTCCAGAGCCCGGAGTCTCCGGGGTAAGTCGACAAAGCCGGAGTCTCCGGGCCTGAGACAAGCTTCTGATAAAGCTTCCGCCCAGAGTCTCCGCCCCCATATCTGGGACGAGCGACACTCGACGAAAAACGACCCCGGAGGCTTAGGCCGGAGTCTCCGGACCCTGACCAAAGACTCCGGCGTGTGAACACCGGAGTCTCCGGGGTAGGAGACCCGGAGTCTCCGGCGCAGAAACGCCAGCAACAAGTGATCTTCTGATTTTCACCTATAATGAAGATTAAACTGAGACACAAGGTTAGATACCTGAGTATTGGCAACAAACACCCAAAAATACATTTTGCTAGAAGATGCTCTTTCAATCTCCCCCTTTTTGGTGTTTGATGACAATACTAAGGTTTAAGTAAAGATCAACCATACAGGGTGAGCTCCCCCTAGATGTGTGCAAGCTACAACAAAAAACTTGATGCAAATGCACACATACTAGACACAAAGCTCCCCCTAAAATAGTGAGCCACGATCATGTGCATGCTACATAGATAACAATATGAAGTAATAGAGCATGACTATTACATTAAAGCACACCACAAGTCTCACACCATATTAAGATAGGTACCACAACGAAGTTCAAATTTTAAAGAACTAAGTACTAGAAGAGAGCACAAGCATAGGCAAATGAAAGCTCAACAAAAGAAATGCTTGTGCCCGACCCTTGCAAATCCCCGATAACATGCTAATAGAACTCTTCTCCCCCTTTGGCATCGAGACACCAAAAAGGGGAAACGAGCGATGCTACACGTCCCAACAAGTCACTCATCGTCGTCCTCGTCGTTGCCTTCATAGGAAGGATCTTCATCATCACGCATAGGACCCTTGCCACGACTGGAGGAGGACGGATAGTTGGGCTTGGACACTTCCTCAAAATCTCCCCATTGGAGTGAGCTGCCCATCTCTTTGTTCCAAGCACCATAGCTGAGAGTATCATCTGAGTCTGAAGGAGGGTGCTCTGGAGGAGGAAGCTTGCGGATAGCACGAAGGTGTTCAACCATCAAACCTTGGTTGTGAGTGATATGCTTGTTCTGAATGTAGATGTTGTGCTGCTCTTTGCGAATATCCACTCCCATGCAAAGCATGGTCCTCTTGAACCAAGACAGTTTCTTGATCTCCTTGTTGACTTCTTCTTTGTTGCGAGAGGGAAAAGGCTGGTTGCTAGCATTCTTGCTCCTCCTCGTTGGTGGAGAAGGAGGAGCAGTCCGAGTCACTTCAATCTCTTCCTCACCCTCTTCTCCTTCCTCATCCACATCATCCTCATCACCTTCCATGTCTTCATCTTCTTCATCTTCACTAGCGGAGGCAAAGGGTTCATTGGTCACACCCGGTGCCGGTTTCTTCTGAGGCTTCACAGGTTTGTGCTCAACCAACTTAGAGATGTCAACACACAGAGTGTAGTTGGGTGACTTCCTCTTGATCAACTTCATCACATACGGAGCATAGACCGGGGCTTTCTTGGAAAGAATGCACTCATATATTTCCCGGTGAATGAAGTCCATGACATCAATAGGTTGAACTTGTGCTTCTTGGCCTTTGCAAAAGACTTCATGGGAGTAGGCAAGAAGGTTGACCAAGCCACCACGAAGAGCATCCAAATTTCCCGCACTCGGGGCAATATTCTCACGGAACAAACGGAGAAGAATGTTGTACCTAGTTCTCAACCCATAGGACTCCCCAACAACAATCTTCTTGCCTTGATCAGCGGCATCTTTCATGAGCTTACCATAGAGGGGAGCAAGTGCCTTCTTGTTGTAGGCAACTCCGGAGAGATGCATCCTTGCACCACTTGGCTCATGGTTCCCCTTGAATGGATATCCAAGCTCTTCTGCAAACTCAATGAAGTTGGATTGGACAACATGATCACCGGTCATCCATGTCATGGGAAGCTCTTCTCCATCTCCAAACACTAGTGTTGCAAAGAATTGGTGCACAAGGAGAACGTTGTAGTCTTGCTTGATTTGCATGAGCGGGTGGAGACCAAGCTTTTCGGTGATCCACAGGGCTTCCTTGAAGTAATCACTCTTGTGAAGATGCTCAAAATCAACCACCTTCTGAGGGCAAACCTTGTGGGTGAGGTTGGCATAGAGCTCGGTGCAAATCAGTTCTTGCTCCCTTCGATGAAAACAGTGATCATTGGTGTTCCTCGGCAAGTCATACATCTTCCTCTTCCTCATATCTGCAAACTCTGGAAGTGACATGCCCTTGAGAGTTGGCAAGTTATCAAACTTGGCCTTTTTGGCCCTTTCTTCCTTAGCCAGCTGAGCTAGACGAGCTTTTCTCTCAGAGCATCCCTAGCAACTTCTGCAGCACTCTGTCTTTCCACATAGCAATCCTTTGCCGGGTCATAGTCAAAGGTGTGCTTCCTCGGAATACGCTTGCGACGACCACCTGCACTACTACCTGTGAGGGAAAAGGCACGAAGTAGCAAGGGAAAAGTCAAAAACATGCTCAGATGACAGGAGAATAGCATCTTGTGGAGTCAAATTGTGAAGAAATCGATCTACACCGGAGTCTCCGGTGTCTGACCCCGGAGTCTCCGGCCTCTAGAGGGCGGAGACTTCAAAGTCTCCGGGGTTTGGACCCCGGAGACTCCGGGCAACTCGAGGTCAGACAAGGGAGGCTAGGGTTTGCTCGAGAAATTGCACAAAACTGATTCTACACGATGCTAGATACACACATTGCCGAATGAGAGTGACTCCATGGACAAACAACAAGCATTTCTTCCAATCCTTTGAATCTAGAGGAATCTAGATGGGAGGAGGAGGAGAATACCGGATGGCTCCATGGAGAAGCAAGCAAGCCGGAGGGAGAAGCTTCCGGAGGCTTGGAGAGGAGGGAGGCCGGCGGCAACGGCGGATCCGGTGCCGGGGAAGCGCCCGGCGGTGACCTGGTGGAGGCGGCGGCGTCCTGGGGAGAGGAGGAGTGGGGGGTGAATGAGGGTAACCGGCTGGTTGCCCTCACCCCGACCCCTTTTACCCAGGGTGAAATCGCTAGGGCCGGAGTCTCCGGGGCTGGTAACCCAGAGTCTCCGGCCTCCAGACACCGGAGTCTCCGGGGTGCGAAACCCGGAGTCTCCGGCCTGCCTCGACCAGATCACACAGCTATGAATTTGAGCATGTTTCTTCGAAAGATGAAGTGTTTTCAGTTGAAAGGGATAGGCTTGGGTCAGAAAGAGGTCACTGAGTGGTACTTAGTGTTCAAGTTTGCAAAAAAAGCAAATAAAACTCAAATAAGGCCAAACATGAACACATTCCCATTGAAAGGCACATAAAATGCAAATAAGGCGCAAATGGGAACAAACCTCCACTTAAGAGGTTGGTGGCCGAAGCCACCATGTTTGAGTATACAGGTATGGCACCGCGAAGATATATCTTGGGCCCAAAACCAAAACTCGTCAATTAAGCTCAAAATTGTCACAAATGACAAGATAGAACCATATGCTTACTATCGGCATAATGGGGGGAGGGATAGTCCAATCAGTTAGGACCGCACTCCCCCTATTTCCATGCCCACATCTATAACAACACACAAGTTAGAGTATGGGAGTAAATGCACCTAGCTCAAGCCACATTGCTTGAATCAATGATATTTAGTTCATGCCTCAATTCCCGGAATCTTGCTTCATCAAGAGGCTTCGTGAATATATCGGCAAGTTGCTCATTAGTGCCAACATAAGATAGATCAATATCTCCACGGTTGACATGATCCCGAATGAAATGATGACGAATCTCAATATGCTTCGTCTTGTTGTGTTGCACCGGGTTGTGAGCGATCTTGATTGCACTTTCATTATCACATAAAAGAGGCACTTTGTCAAAAATGACACCATAATCCTTCAAAGTTTGCCTCATCCATAAGAGTTGTGCACAACAACTAGCCACGGCTACATATTCGGCTTCGGTGGTAGAGAGAGACACACAATTTTGTTTCTTAGATGACCAACACACCAAAGACCTACCAAGAAATTGGCAAGCCCCGGAGGTTGATTTCTGTTCCACTTTGTCTCCCGCCCAATCTGAATCCGAGTAACCTACAAGATCAAAACTTGCTCCTTTTGGATACCAAAGACCAAAGTTAGGGGTATTCACTAAATATCGAAAGATTCGTTTGACCGCCACTAAGTGGCTTTCTTTTGGTGCGGCTTGAAAACGTGCACAAACTCCCACACTTAACATAATGTCCGGTCTAGATGCACAAAGGTAAAGCAAGGAACCAATCATAGATCTATAAAGTTTTTGATCCACTTCTTTACCATTAGGATCGAGATCAAGATTAACCTTTGTTGGCATGGGAGTCTTTGCACCTTTGACTCCAATCATCTCGAACCTCTTGAGCATGTCTTGAGTATATTTGGCTTGGTTCACAAAAGTCCCTCCCTTCAATTGTTTGACTTCAAATCCAAGGAAGAACTCTAGCTCCCCCATCATAGACATCTCAAACTTGTCGGTCATGAGCTTGGCAAACTCATTATTGAAAGCTTTGTTAGTAGAACCAAATATAATATCATCAACATATAATTGGCAAATGAAAAGCTCCCCATTGACCTTCTTAGTAAAAAGAGTGGGATCAATCACTCCAATTTCAAAACCACGATCAACCAATAATTCTTTAAGGTGCTCGTACCACGCACGTGGGGCTTGTTTGAGGCCATAGAGCGCCTTATCAAGTTTGTAAACGTGGTTAGGAAACTTAGGGTTTTCGAAGCCCGGGGGTTGCTTCACAAAGACCAATTCATTTAAGGGACCATTAATAAATGCACTTTTAACATCCATTTGTTGAAGTTTAAAGTTATGATGAGATGCATATGCAAGTAAGATGCGAATGGATTCAAGACGGGCAACGGGAGCGAAAGTTTCACCAAAGTCAATACCCTCAACTTGGGAAAAACCTTGAGCCACCAATCTTGCCTTGTTACGAATGACAATGCCATTTGCATCTTGCTTGTTCTTGAAGATCCACTTGGTCCCAATGACATTACGGCAATCTTTAGGCCTTTCTACTAGAGTCCAAACATTATTGCGCTTGAAGTTGTTGAGTTCATCATGCATGGCATCAAGCCAATCCGGATCCTCAAGCGCCTCATAAACTTTCTTGGGTTCTACACAAGAGACAAAAGCATGATGAGAGCAAAAGTTAGAAAGTTGCCGCCTAGTGGAGACACCTTTACGAACACTCCCAACCACATTTTCCAAGGATATGCTTCTCCGTCGAAGAATGGACTCAAGCTTCTTCTCACGGCGAGTGTGAGCCTCAAGAGGAGATTCTTGAGAGACTACTTGATCATCTTCATGATCACTGTTCTGGTCCTCGCCTTGACCAATTGGATTGCCTTGATCATCAAGTGTCCCATAGCCACGGAATTCTGAAGGATCTTCATCAAAGCCTTGATCACCCCCGGAGACTCCGGTATCCATACCCGGAGACTCCGGTATAGGCTGGAGAGTCCGGACCACAGGGGCCGGAGACTCCGGGCAAGATTGCTCAGTGGGATGATCTTGAGGTTGAGGGTGTGCAGCTTGTCTTTGGTCAATGTCCTGTGAGTGTTCAGCAGGTGAAGGCTCCACATGTGTAGAGCATTGTCCTTCTCCTTCGGCCAAAAGGTGTCCCTCAATGGGCCGGAAGAATCCGACACCCATTCTTCTTATGGCTTGGGGAGGAATTTCATCACCTACATCACGAACACAACTTTGTCCCACAAAGGAACCATTATCCTCATCGAACCTCACATTACAAGTCTCTATAACATGCCCGGTGGACTTGCTATAGATCCTATAGGAATGTGAGTCCGTGGAGTAACCAACAAAGATACCCTCTAAAGCTTTAGAATCAAATTTTGACAAACGGACACCTTTCTTGAGATAGAAACACTTACAACCAAATACCCGGAAGTACTTGATGTTGGGCTTTTGCCCGGTAAGAATTTCATATGGAGTCTTGTTCAAGTTCTTGCGGAGATAAAGCCGGTTGGTGGCATGGCATGCGGTATTAATAGCTTCGGCCCAAAAGTTGTATGGAGACTTGAACTCCGCCAACATAGTTCTTGCCGCATCCATGAGAGTCCGGTTCTTCCTCTCGGCAACTCCATTTTGTTGCGGGGTATATGCAGCGGAATATTGATGTTTGATACCCGCATCACTAAGAAACTCATTTAAGGAGTAGTTCTTGAACTCGGTGCCATTGTCACTTCTTATAGTCAATATGGTGGTATTGAATTGACGCTCAACTTCGGTGGCAAAGTCTTTGACGGTTTGTTGGGTCTCACTCTTGAACTCAAAGAAATAAACCCAAGTGTATCTTGAATAGTCATCGACAATCACCAAGCAATATTTCTTGCCACCAAGACTTGCATAAGTGGGAGGTCCAAAGAGATCCATATGAAGGAGCTCCAAGCACCTCTTGGAAGAGATAATAGTCTTGCTTGGATGACTTGTTTCATGCATCTTTCCTTCAATACATGCCCTACAAACACGATCTTTGGCAAAAGAAACATCCTTTAGTCCGAGTATGTGGCCGCCGGTGTAGAGATTTTGCAAAGCTCTCATATTGACGTGGGCTAACCGGCGATGCCAAAGCCATCCCACGTCGGCCTTAGCAATTAGGCATATCGCGGCCGTAGTGGGTTTCTCCGAAAAGTCCACCACATACAAGCCATTTTCGACATACCCAACAAAGGCAACCTTGAGAGACTTACTCCACATGACGACCACAAAATCAACATCAAAATATGTGGCATAGCCCATAGTAGCAAGTTGATGAACGGAAAGTAGATTATAACCAATGGTTTCGACAAGCATGACATTCACTAGGGACACGTCCGGAGTGATCACCACCTTACCGAAACCAAGTACCTTAGAGGATGAATTATCACCGTACGAGACCGTGACATTTGAAGTATTGGGCTTTAGATCTTCCACAATATTTTTGCTTCCGGTCATGTGGCTTGTGGCACCACTATCAATAATCCATTTTACTCCTCCGGAAGCAATGTCCTACAAGAGATTAATTCTTGGTTTTAGGTCCCCATTTTTGAATGGGTCCTCTTTTGTTAGTCACAAGAATCTTAGGTACCCAAATAGCATATTCAATGTAACCATTATAGGGACCAACATATTTAGCATAGACATCACCATAATAGTCCCTAAGAAGAACATAATGAGGGTGATATTTTCCTGCAAAATTATTATGAGAAGGGCCGGAGACTCCGGCCTTTGGGAGCGGAGACTCCGGGGTTGATGAACTAACCGGAGACTCTGGAGCCTTTGACCCGGAGACTCTGGTCTCCTCGATTTTCTTCTTTCCATTCAGCTCCTCCCACTCCTCCTCGGTGTAACAAATATCAAATGGGACATGAGGAGTAGGAGCAGCAGCAGGCTTTGACTTCTTCTTGTTCTTCTTGTTCTTCTTCTCTTGAGGACTCGGCCACCAAACAGAGATCCCCTTTCTTTGAGGACTCGGCAACAAATCCGAGGCCCTCCTTTCCCTTGAACAATCTTTGATTGTTCAAGAGATCATTGAGATTCTTCTCTCCTTGAATGCAAGTAGCAAGGCCCTTAGCAAGATCGGCCTTCAACCTATTGTTCTCCTCAATGATATCACTATGATCACAAATAGAGTTAGAAGAACAAGGAACTTCAATAACTTGCATTGGTGGGACTTTAGATTGTTCAATAGTTAGTTGAATTTGAAGTTGTTCACGAATCTTGGTGAGATGAGAGAATTTGCCCTCCAAAGCCTTGTGAGCTTCTTCAAGCTTCTCAAACTTCTCACGAAGATCATTATGACCAACGTCAAATTCAACTTTCTCCTTTTTAAGCAACTTGACCATAGCAAGAGCATGGTCACGTTCTTTAGTGAGTTTTGACAAGATTAGATTATGAGACTCTTCTAGTCCCAACAATTTCTCCTCTAAAGAGACTCTCAAGTTTTGCTCTTCTTCGAGCTCAATTGATAGAGAGCCAATATCATCGGCGGCTAATCTTTCCAACTCCTCCTTCTCCTTGATAGTGTCATGGGCATCACCAAGTTCACACATTAGTGTCTCAACGTATATCTTGGTTGGCCCCTTCATGTTAGCAAGAAAATCATCACAAGAAACTAGTTCTTTCTTAATCTTAAGACTACTCACATCATCCATAGAGGTAGCAGTGGAATGTGATGATGAAGGAGTAGGTGATGAGGTTACCTCTGAGGCCTTAGCCATAAGACACTTGTGAGTGGTGATGATGGCGTTCTCATTTTGTGAGTTGAAGAGGGATGTAGGTGGTGTGGAGACAATGGCAATGGCGGCCACTTCTCCATTTTCTTCATCAACGGAGTCATCATCATCGGACTCGGAGTCATACTCCTCATGAACCACCAATACCCTTTCTCCTTTCTTCTTGTTGTCCTTGTTCCCATGCTTCTTGGATGGGTAGAACTTTGATGACCAGCGCTTGGGGACGAGCCGACCCTCATTGTCCTCCTTGTTCTCATAAGGACATTCGGCGATGAAGTGCTTGATTCCTCCACAATTGTAGCAATGCCTCACTTTAGAGTCACCACCTTTTCTTGGAAAGGATTTGAACTTGGATCCCTTCGTCTTGTGCTTGTTGGCATCCCAAAAGGCACTTGCATTGAGAGCCAAGTGTTCATGGAGTGCAAACTTGAGATCTTCCGGAGACCAACACTCTTCTTCATATATTTCTTCTTCTCCTTCTCCTTGCTTGGACACCACCTTGGCCTTGAGAGCAAGATTGTGAACTCCTTGTCCGGCAAGAACACGGGCTCTAGTTTCTTCCGCGTTCTTCTTCAAGATAGACAAGGCGGTGAACTCGCAAAGAACTTCATTTGAGGTCATACTCCCAAAATCCGGTCTTGAACGGATTATCTCGGATCGCATGGGTTCTCTTGGGTTGATGGAGGTGATGAACATACGCTTGATATAGTCATCACCATTGTCTTTGCACCCAAACCCGGTCAAGGCCGTTGCAAGAGCCAAGATCCTTTGGTACATCTCATCGGGAGTCTCATTATCACGCATAATGAAATCCCTTTCTTCACTCTTGAGCTCATCAAACTTGGAGGACCGAATACTTTCATTCCCAATGAAGAGCATAGTGAGATAGTCCCATACTTCCTTGGCGGTGCTCAAGTTGTTGATGTGTACCGCATGAGTATCCGGTACGGCTTGTTGAAGGAGATGCTTGGCGGTGGCATTGAGTTGCTCATCAACTTCTTCCCTTCCGGTCAAGTTGAGAGGATCATGAGGTGCAAAGCCATTTTGTATGACCCTCCACAAATGAGTAGAAGAGCTAGAAATATGAGATTTCATTAGTCCTTGCCATTTAATAAAATTGCGAGAATCAAGCTTAGGAGGAGATCCCATGTTGTTAATGTGTGGCATAGGATAATGAACCGGCGGAGGTGAGTAAGTGTTAGGGGGTGGAATGTTAGCACCCTTTGCCGGACCATCATTTTCCTTAGGAGGGTCACCTTTATTTTCGGCGGAGGTGGAGCCATTGTTAGGTGGCTTCACCTTAGCCAAGGAGAGTTCCACACTAGGTGTGGTGTTTGGGTCGGTGGGCCCGGAAGGTTTTCTTCCAAAATATTCCTCAAACATAGCCTTCATCTCCAATCTCATAGTGGTTTGCATTGTGTCCAAGGACGCCAAATGCTCCTCACGTGAGATTGAAGAGGAAGAGATAGATGGAGGAGTATCTTCGGGAGGAGTTTCTTTATTCTTATCCCCTTCCATGGTCGCTCAAACTCTTAGGCGGTTAAGCCCGAATAAGAGACCACGCTCTGATACCAATTGAAAGGATCGTATGAGCGACTAGAGGGGGGGTGAATAGGAGCTACCCAATATTTTTAATTCTTTTCAAGTTAAGGCTAGACAAGAAGGTAAATTCTCTAGATGTGATACTAAGTGAATTTACCTAGAGTGACAAGCAAGCTAGCAATAACAATATAAGTAAAGGTACAAGTAAAGGATAGAGGTCACCGCAATGGAGACACGAAGACACGAGGATGTATTCCCGTAGTTCCTTCCTTGTTACGGGAAGTACGTCTACGTTGGAGAGGTGTGGTGCCACAAAGGCCACCAACGCCACAAAGGCTCACCCTATTCTCCGGTGAACAAGCCACAAAGGCGAGTTCACGCTCCACTAAGCGATGCCCTTGAAGGTGGCACGACACCTTTACACAAAGTATTGGGGCAAGCTCCACAACTCAATTGGAGGCTCCCAATAGGCCCACCAAGCTCTTACACACAAAGTTAAGCTTGGAGGACGGCTTCTTCCGGCTAGGAATCCGATGAACACTCAAGTTACAAGCCCCTCAACAAAGAGAGGGGGGAAATCAAATCGGCTTGGTGGAAGTGTAGATCTAGGTCTTCTCCCTCAAATCCCAAAAGGGCTTTGAGTTCTATTGGCTAGGGAGAGAGATCTTGAGCTTTGAAGCTTTGAAATAATGGAGGTGAGAGAGTGTGAGCTGCAGCCATGTCTTGAGGTGGAAGAAGACTATTTATAGTCCAAGACAAGGACTAGCCGTTGCTATCTTTTTAGGCCGGAGTCTCCGGGGTCCAGAGCCCGGAGTCTCCGGGGTAAGTCGACAAAGCCGGAGTCTCCGGGCCTGAGACAAGCTTCTGATAAAGCTTCCGCCCAGAGTCTCCGCCCCCATATCTGGGACGAGCGACACTCAACGAAAAACGACCCCGGAGGCTTAGGCCGGAGTCTCCGGACCCTGACCAAAGACTCCGGCGTGTGAACACCGGAGTCTCCGGCGCAGAAACGCCAGCAACAAGTGATCTTCTGATTTTCACCTATAATGAAGATTAAACTGAGACACAAGGTTAGATACCTGAGTATTGGCAACAAACACCCAAAAATACATTTTGCTAGAAGATGCTCTTTCACCGTGCTTTGCAGCTCGAGCCACTCTGCTGTAAAGTCTGGCAAGACTTGCGACTTGATCGCCTTCCTTTTTTCGTACGTGATGTCCATGGGAGATAACTCGATTCCCCACAAAGAGACACGTCCTGTCGCTAGAGGGTTGTTCAATATGTTCGATAGTGGTGCTTCATTGACCACTATAATTGGGTGCACCGCAAAATACTGTCATAGTTTACGTGCGGTTGTGAAGACACTGTATGCCAACTTCTGATAATGCGGGTACCTTTGTTTGGTTGGAGATAGCACTTCACTGATGAAGTATACCGGCCTCTGGACGCCATGAGCTTTTCCTTCTTCGCTTCTTTCGACTACTAGAGCTGTACTCACCACCTGATGGGTTGCGGCGATGTACAACAGCAGTGGCTCTTTCTCTTTTGGTGCGACCAGCACTGGTGGCGTGGAAAGCACTTTTTCAACTGTGCAAACGCTGCGTCTGCTTCTTCTGTCCACTCAAATTTATCATCTGACTTCTTCATAAGTGCATAAAAAGGAAGCGCCTTCTCCCCTAGTCGAGCAACGAAGCGACTTAATGCCGCGACGCGTCCTGCCAATTTCTGTACGTCGTGGAGTTTCGTGGGTTTCCCCATTGTTAGAATTGCTTGAATCTTCTCTGGATTTGCCTCTATTCCTCGTGCTGATACCAAGAACCCCAAAAGTTGCCCTGCTGAAACTCCGAAGGAACACTTTGTCGGGTTCAGCTTAAGCTTGTACTTGTCCAGGTTGTCGAAGGTTTCTGCCAAGTCGCTGATTAAAGATTTCTCTTCTCTTGTTGTGATGACTACATCATCAATGTAGACTTGGATATTGCGTCCTATTTGGCTTCCGAGGCAATTTTACATCATCCGTTGATAAGTTGCTCCTGCATTTTTTAGGCCGAACGGCATTACCTGGTAGCAAAATACTCCGTATGGTGTGATGAAGGCCGTTTTTTCTTCGTCCTCTTTCTTCAATTTGATCTGATTGTAACCAGAATATGCGTCCAAAAATGAAAGCCTTGCGCATCCCGCTGTAGAATCGATTATCTGATCGATGCGGGGTAGAGGGAAGGGATCCTTTGGACAATTCTTATTGAGAGATGTGTTGTCGACGCACACTCTTTGTATGTCTGTATTCTTCTTGGGTACTATGACTGGGTTCGACACCCAACTCGAAGTTTTGATTTCCCTGATAAATCCGGCATTTTCTAGCCTGTGCAATTCTGACGCTATCGCCTTCCTTTTAGGTTCATCAAATCGCCTCAATGGTTGCTTGACTGGTTTTGCCTTGGGATCTACATTTAGTGCGTGCTCGACGAGTTCCCTGGGAACCCCTGGCATGTCGGATGGACACCAGGTGAAGATTTCCCAGCGCTCACGGAGGAACTCGACGAGCGCGCCTTCCTATGTGGGATCCAAGTTCACCGCAATTGATGTTGTCTTGTTTGGATCAGTAGGGTGGACCTGAATTTTCTTTGAGTCCTGCGTTGTGTCGAAAGCCTTATCTGGCAAGGATCGTCCAACGTCGGGTAGCACGTTATGATCTGTTTCTCCTTTTAACCTCTCATATTCTGCTGTCATGCCGAAGGTTTGCGCCATCCTGTTGAATTCTCTGTCGCATATGTTGGCTACTTCAAAGCTCCCTTGTACTGTAATTGTTCCTTTGGGCCCTGGAATTTTTAACGTCAAATACGCGTAGTGTGGTACTGCCATGAATTTTGCAAATGCTGGGCGCCCTAGGATTGCATGATATTGTGAAGGCCAATCCATAACTTCGAACTCCAGTTTCTCTCTTCTATAATTTTCGCTGCTGCCAAAGCAGACATCGAGTTCTATTCTTCCCAGCGGGTAGTTTGCTGCTCCTGGTACTATTCCGTGGAAAGAGCAATCTGTTGGCTTCAGACTCGTCAGCGAGATGCACATTGCCTTTAGTGTTCGAGCATATATTAAGTTTATGCCGCTCCCTGCATCCATGAACACTCTTCCGATGTCATATCCTCCTATTTGCGCTTTTAGAACCATAGGCGAGTGACCCGGCCTGGGAACCTTTCTTGGGTGGTCTGCTCTACTAAACTTGATTGGTTGCTCTGACCACCGTAGGTACTCTGTGGTAGCTGGTGGTGATGATATTGCTAAGTTTACTTGCCTGGATATGCTCTTTCGCTCTTTCTTTGACTTGGGCACTGGTTGAATCATGGCTGATATGTATACTTTCGACTCTAGGTGCTTTGCTAGTCTTTGCATTTGATATCCTTGACTTCTATGTCTTTCTCCTTGCCTCCTTTCTTGGTTTGAGCCCACGGCGCTTTGCAACCTTAGGAATGTTCTGCAATCCTTCATCTGATGATTTGAGACCCTTTTCCCGTTGAGATACGCGTAGTGGATTCGACAAGGTCCGTACAGCATATCCTCGGCCGAAGGACCAGAGTATCTCGATTTTTCCACTCCTTTTGTCTGAAACCTCCTACTTTCATACCCTTCTTCTTCTTCTAATATGTAACCCGCGGCTACCTGATTCAACCTTCCTTGATCATCCCTGCTACGATGTCGTCTCCTCTGTCGACTTATTCTATCGACTTCTGGCGAACGTCCTCTTTTGTTGTTATACGCGTCCTCTCCATCAGCGAATTTGTTGGCTTGTTCCATTAGCTCAGCTACTGTCGTAGGTCTTGTTCTTCCTATTTCTTCCACAAGATCTGAGCGACGAAGTCCTTCCGAAAAGGCGTCTATTGCTCGTTCGTCGGAGACGTCCTCTGCTGAGTTTTTTATTATACTCCAGCGTTGTATATAGGAACGCAGCGTTTCACCTTTTCTCTGCATACATGCTTTAACTTCCTCCAGTGATGCTGGGCGCTTATAGGTGGAATGAAAATTTCTTGTGAATTGACTTTCGAGTTCCCCCCAACTTCCAATGGATTCGTCGGGTAGGGTATTCAACCAGGACCGTGCGGCGCCGGTGAGGTGCAGCTGTAAACTTTGCATTGCGGTCGCTTTTGTTCCTCCTAGTATCTGCACTGCCTGTAGATAATCTGATAGCCATAAGGTAGGTTCTTGCGACCCGTCGTACTTATTCTGGTCGTGCGGTAATTTGAATCCTTTGGGTACCCGCGTTTTGCGAACCCTGCGGGTAAAGCATAACGCACCCATATCTTTATTGTCGTCCTCATAATTCTCTTCCCTCCAAGCATGTCATGATTTATTTACTCGAGCTTGCGCTATTATACTTCTTGCGTCCTCCTTCCTTTTCTGTTGCTTTTTCTCTTCTGATGACTCGCTATACTCGTTATCTGCGCAATTGTATCTGGACTTCTCCTTTCGATTTCCCTTGTAGCTTGTCGACTTCGTCTCTAGACCTTGTTCCCTGATCTTATCTTCTACTATTCCGAGGCTTCGTATCGCGGCTCGGTGCATATCTTCTCGCGGGTCTCCATGTTCTGGTCTTGTAGCTAGTAAATACGCTTGTGCTGCTGCTAATGCTGCCTCTGGCGTTTTTTGTATCAAGTCACCTTCCTCCTCTTCTAGCTGCGGGGTGGGGCTCCTTGAGTACCCTTCTTCTCTGCCGCGTGCTGTCGCCCCCCTATTGTGTTTTGGGTCTCCGCGCCTCTCTCTGCTATATTCTGAATCTTCACTATAGTCTTCCCAGTATTCCTCCCTTGATATACTGTTATTGTCTTGAAACACCATTTCTCTTTCCTCCCTTAGTTTCTTCCTGTGTTGGTATAATGCATACTGATATCCCATTAGAACTTCTCTTCTCGATCCTTCGGGTACCTCTGTACCGTTACTAATAGCCGATTTGATCATTCTCCATTCGCCAGCCGAGACGTGGACTTTCTCCTTTTCCCTTTTGTTGTGTTCTTTTACTTTGTCGACTTGCCTGTCGACCCTTTTACTTCTTTCGCTGTTACTTTCCTCTTCTGCTTCGGTGATAATGACGCATAATTGATGCACTTTCGAGACGCCGCTACTTCCTACGGCGAGGTCCTCTGCGTTGCTGTGCGGCTGATACACTTTTTCCTCTGAGTCGAAATTTTCCTGAATTTTGTCGCCTTCTGTGATTGATGCTTTTTCTAAGCTGACCGGCGAGTTTACCTCACTGGAAGAGCCTTCTGATGACTTCAATGTTTCCTCTGTGTCGGGTTCGTTTGCCGACGGATCTGGTTTCGTCGAATCCGAGAGGCGGGATGAACCCGATGGCCCGATGAGGATGCTCAAACTTCCAATTGTCAACTCCATCTCCTGACTTCCGTCGACTTCTGAACTGTTGTTGGCTAAAAGCGAAAAAGCCGTCGAATCCATGATTCCAACGCCCAAGGTCCCCACGGTCGGCGCCAATTGACGAGGGTTAACTCGGCAAATGTCCTAGATGAAGGACTTAGGATCGGGGAGATAGGGCGTCGCGCTTAATGGACAGCCCCTTCAGATGGAGAGTAGGGTCTTCATCGCTGTCAAAAGTCTTGGCGAGTTCAGTCAGGTTGCCCTTCGGGATTGCCATCTTTTTCTTCGGCCACAACCCGGCAAATAGCCGTGACAGAACGCGGCCAACCAACTCAAAAGTTTCCTGGATAGATATCCAGTTTTCTTCGAGTAGGTTAACCGCATCCATAAGAGGATCATCGTCCGTTTGCAGGGACGACGGAGATACCCCTGTGAATTCTAAAGCAATAGAAAAGAAAGGAAGAGGCAAGTGTCAACAAATACACCAGTGCAGCAGGGGACGAAAACAGAAGACAAGTCGAAGAACTTACTTTCGGCAGCAGTAGACATGGTGTGAAGACGCTCCGCCACGGCTTGCTCTCGTTGAGCATGCTCTTTGTTGGCATCTGCTAACGCCCTCTCAGCCTTCTTCGCCTTGGCAAGCGCAGATTTCTGTGACTTCTCAGCAATTGCCTTAGCAGCGGTCGCAGCATCATAAGCTTTTTGCGAAGCTTTGAGCTCCGCTTCTAGCGACGCAATGCGAGCATTAGCTGTCGCTAAAGCAGCTGCAAAAGCAGACGAAAGGAAGTCAGATAAACAGCAAGAGACAAAGCGCAGAAGAAAAGTAATGATTGAATATCAAAATTGTACCTTCGGAAGATTTTGCAACCTTCAGGTACCCCGCACACTCCGTGCCCAGGGCGATAAATCTCTTCACCAAAGCCTGATAAAAGAAGAGTGTAAGAGTAGAAGTGCATGAAAGGAAAGAAGGGAAAAGAGAATCGCTCACATCATCAGAAGAAACTGTAGAAACATGGGCCTCCAGAGAAACCTCGGCTTCTTTGGTCTTCTTCGCGCGTTTGAGGTTTCGGGCTTGAGTTTGAGAAACCTTCTTTACAGAGGCCCTGGTAGTCCTCGGAGCAACATATGGTTCGACAGGCTCATCAATAGCCACAGGAGAAGGTGGTGGAACAGCCGTCGCACATGTTGGTGGTTCTTCATCATCACTGCATGAAAAGTATCAGTTACAAGCAAAATGCAAGAATAAAGCAATTGAAAAATTCGACTACAATACTTACGATGCAAGCATGTCAAAATACTCCATATCTTCTGCAAGAGCGGGGGTTTTTCCAGCCGCTGCGGAACTCGATGAAGCAATTTTGTCGACACGTTTCCGTTTTTTGTCGACACCAACATCTTCAGCAACAGCAGGAGGAGGCGATGTCGATGAGCTAGTCTCATCCTCTGATTCTTCGACATCATCTCCGTCCTGACTATCGTCAGCCTCGGGGGCTTCAGATGCAGGAGATGCTAGATCAGCAGGAAGGGGCCCTTCCTCTGGAAGAGGGGGACGAGAAACAATGAATTGGTGACCCTGCATATTAATAAATCAGCAGAGTGCAGAGGCAAAGAATAATGCAAGTCGAAATTAAGAGAAGTTTGACAGAGAGTGGATGCAGCGATGTATACCTCAGGAATAGGGTGCACGGAGTCGAAGAAATCTGCCTTCAAGTCAGCAACTGAGTGCTCCTTGGTGAGCTTGGTGAGATTCCTGACTCGCTTGTCGACATCTTCTTTCGACATCAGATCCTCAGATATGCGAGTAGGGTCTTCTAAGCCAGAATAAGTCCAAAGCTTGGTAAGGCGGTGCTGTAGGGGTTGAACTCGACATTGTATGAAAAACGCCATGAGTTGGACACCCGACAAAGCACCTCCTAGGCCTGTTTTCAGAGTTTGAATGCGGGATAGAAGGGGAAGCATTTGTGCAACTTCCGCATCTGAGGGAAGTGAGTCCCATGACTTTAATTTCTTCACCTCTTGAGAAGCGTCAAAGGGAGGAAGGCCGAACTCATCTTCGGGAGAGGATTTGCGGTCCTTGATATAGAACCACTTTGTCCTCCACCCTTGGACAGATGCGGCCATGGAAAATTCAAGATATTGCGCCTCAGGGCGCACAGAAACGACGGCTCCGCCCAGTTCGGGTTTCCTTGCCAGAGAAACATTGGGGCGGAGTCGAAAGATCGATCTCCAGAGAGTGAAGTGGGGCTCAATGCCCAAAAATGACTCGCAGAGAGTCACGAAGCAAGCAATATGGAGAAGGGAATTTGGTGTGAGCTGATGGAGCTGAACACCATAGACAAATAGCAGCCCACGGAGAAACTCGTGGGCAGGAAGTGACAGACCGCGGAAGAGGAGAGCAAGGAACATTACCCGGTAACCGCTCGGGGGCTTCGGGATCCGTTCGGTGCTGGGAAACTTGATGGAATCTTCGGCAGCAATGAGGCCGTCCGTCGTGGCTTTCTCCACCTCCTTCTCGGTGATGGTGGAGCGGACCCAGTTGGTGGCAGAAGACTTGGCCATAGCGCTCCTGGTGGCCAGATGCTTCACGCGCATACAGCACAAAAGTGCGCTCGGGGGCTCCGCAAGAGAGGAAGAGGCAGAGGAGATCAGCAATGGAGGCGGCGGAGGTAACGAGCTGGTGAACAGTACGATTCCCCACTAATGCCAGTTATATATCTTCTGGGAGAAGGATAGTGGGCTGAGTCGTGGCGCAAAGATCGGAAACGTTAGCCCACCAACGGTCAAAAATCGTGCAGCCCACTAAACGGTCAAAAAATCGGGAAAATTACAGTGCTACCCATAAAACGGTTCGCATTGATGAAGAGCTACGTCTTTATTGACGTCATCAAATATATATATAAAGGTAAAAGGATGGCGCCGACGAATGCTGAAACTTATAAAAGGGATCAGATATGAAGGATTTTTTGGTTATAAGCCTTGGGGGCTGGTAATTGCATAAATATCGAGTGGAACTCTTCATTGAAGTAGTGGACCTGAACTAGAAGACAAGATGTTCTTGAAAGTATCTCGAGTTGAAGAACTTTGCAGGTGAAGTGTTTCGAGTTGAAGTGTGACGAGCTATATTATTTCTTGAGCCTATACTCGAAAAAATCTTTTTTCGACTATAGCCTCGGGGGCTACTCCCATCGGGAGCGCTGAGCGCGCACCCGACGATATTCATTGGCAAAGCATTGAAGATTGGAGAAGTGTTACTCCCATCGGGAGCGAGTTTTATGGTTGTAGAAACCCGAATATTTTCAGTCAAACTTTGACTGCGACATAAGATTCTCGAGTTGCGTTATCGCAACAAAACTCGAATGCCGTGACTTGTCGCGAAGGTAAGACCCCGGGATCCGTCCTGTGTGGCCTGGTATACGCACATGGATGCGCTCTGCTGGTAT
The DNA here is from genome assembly GCA_007115705.1 of Dactylis glomerata. Lineage (NCBI taxonomy): Eukaryota > Viridiplantae > Streptophyta > Magnoliopsida > Poales > Poaceae > Dactylis > Dactylis glomerata. The sequence goes on from QXEO01000220.1 coordinate 834,209, forward strand.
GTATTCGTGTCTACGACGCGAAGAAAATCCTGGTGGACGCACTGGGTACCCCGAGAACCACTGGGACTCATTTTTTGTAAGTCCTAAATGAGGCAAAAGAGTGAGTTTGACCGGTATCCCGAATTCAAGTCCAAGGGGATTGAATTTGAAGTAGGTGACAAGTATCTGTTCCGGCAGTTAACTGACCTCTTGATCCGTCAGAGTTGTCAGGCTTGTTCATCGAGACCCCTTGCGAGCAAATTATCATCAATGTAAGTCGAAAGACCAAGTCGAAGATTTGAAGATAAAGTCGAAGAACTGATCAAGTCGAAGATTTGACGATTAGAGATTCAACCCGAATCTGCAATTCTGGTAGAATCTCAGGGGCTACTGACAAGGGTATAGTTAATAGAGCCCGTTAGTTGAGTACCCCTGAGACCCGTTAAGCTAGGCCCAATTGTAATGATAGTCGAATACGAGTTATTACCGTATGTCGATATTTGTAATCTGTATCGAACCCTACCCGATCCTCGAGACCTGGCCACCTATATATAGGGGCCAGGAGGGGACGGTGTAGGGCAGATTGAAAGCAAGCCAGGTTGAACACCCAAGTTTACTTTCGATACACACCTATTTCGACTAACTTTACCTTCGAGTTCATCCGACGCCCTATCTCCCCGATCCTAAGTCCTTCATCTAGGACATTTGTCGAGTTAACCCTCGTCAGCGTCGGATGAACTCGAAGGTAAAGTTAGTCGAAATAGATGTGTATCGAAAGTAAACTTGGGTGTTCAACCTGGCTTGCTTTCAATCTGCCCTACACCGTCCCCTCCTGACCCCTATATATAGGTGGTCAGGTCTCGAGGATCGGGTAGGGTCCGATACAGATTACAAATATCGACATACGGTAATAACTCGTATTCGACTATCATTACAATTGGCCTAGCTAAACGGGCCTTAGAGGTACTTAACTAACGGGCTCTATTAACTATACCCTTATCAACAAGTGTGCGCTGTTCCTTTTTCTCTGCAACACAACCCAGCCGGCTTTAACTCTGCTTCCGATACAAGAACACACCACACCACGATTCTTCAGTACAAAAACGCAAAAACACTCTCCTGCAAGCTCAGTTCTGGTACAGCCGGTACATGAGAAGCCAAATCAAAAGAGATATTTGGAGATGTAGTACTTGGAGGTAGTCGTAGTCGTAGCCGCCTTTGAACTGGAAACGATAGCCTTGGAATTGGAACTGGCCTTGCCATTGGAGGCAGCAGTGTTCCTGTCCCCAAGCCAGTGCTGCATGTGCACCCCGATGGCGTCCAGGTACAGGGCGCTCCGTCCGTGGAAGCCGACCACCTTCCCCTGCGTGGTGGCGGAGGTGAAGTACGTCCCGACCTCGTCGCCGAACGGCCCGTACTTGCCACGGCTACTGACGACGGTGATCGATCTCAGCACCCTCGGCCCTTCCCCTGCGCAGGCGTTGTAGTAGCCGTAGATGCAGGTCAGCACCTCGTGTGGGTAGTCCAGCTTAATCTGCATATGCATTTCAGGCATGTTATAACTCAAGCTTAAACTAAAAGAAGGATTGCTAATTGGTCAATCAAGCTTAGTGTGGAGTTGATAAGTGAAGTTAGCATCTTGGCTCTGCTGTGATGTGCTCTACAAACTCACCCTGTGTGTGATCTGGCCACCGTTGCCATGCCTGGTAGACCAGATGGACTGCCCGCTCCTGTCGTACTCGATCTGTATGGAGCCGATGAACTCGTTCCTCGTGATGTAGATTTGCTTCACGCCCGTGTAGACGCCGTCATCCCATGGCTTGCCTCCCTCCCCGCCCCATGGCCCCGGCCCTATCGGTATCGGTTCTTTCACCACACCGTATGTCACCTGCAACATCAGTCCACAATTTCAGACACATTAGTCCTTTCCTCACTCACAACTTTGTGTCTGAAAGTTTTAGTGTTACCTCGTCTCCGATTTCCCGCAGCGGCAATGCGAGCGCGCTACTCTGTCGCGACGGGCTCGTGTCGGCGGCTTTCTGCGACAGCACCTTCCCTTCCAGAACATGAACGCCGATGCTGTCAACGTACCATCCATCCCTGCCATGAAACCCCACGATCCTTCCGTCCGTCAGGCAGCTGGAGAAGAACGTGCCATGCTCGTCCCCAAACGGTCCATGGCTCTTCTTCGTCGTGTGGAAGGTGATAGACTTGATCACTGTTGGGCCCATGATCATCGTCGGGCCGAAGTACCCGGTGACGTGCGTCAGGATCTCCGTCGGAAAATCGAAGATAATCTGCCGAAACAAGCATGGATTCCATGTCAGATAGTCTGAAACTGATGCTCTTAGACTGAAGCTCTGAAGCTGAAATAGTGTTACCTTTTCGGGTCTCGCCGCCCCGCTGGTGCCGCGCTTGTCGCCCCATATCGCCTGCCCGTTCCGGTCGTAGAGGACCTTCATGGAGGAAATGCCCAGCCCTCGCGTTATGGTGATCTGTCTGACGCCGGTGTATATGCCGTCGTCGAATATGGTGCCGCCGGTGCCACCCCACGGACCGAACCTCTCAGGAGTGCTTATGGTCATGGTTCCGTTGTCCGAGATGAAGCTAGGAAACGAGACCGTCTGCAGAGCAAGATGTATTAGTAACCGGAATCGTTAATTGCAGTCATCACTGAGTAAAGGCTACAATATCAGTACAAGGTTTGGTCTGCGTTGATCACCTTGTTGGAGAGAGTGGCAATCTTTGAGGGATTAGGAGTCTGCTCTTTCGCAATAACCATGTCATACCCTGCATTGCCATCGGCGTACCGATGACCATTTCGGTCGACGGATCTCGTTATGCTTCGGAGCGCCGACGGGGCACTGGAAGGGTTCGGGCTCTTCCCGTTCGAGCCTCCGAAGCTCTGTTGAAAACTTGGACAGGTTAACATTTTGGCCAAAAGAACAAACAATAGTAATTGGATACTCTACTCGTGATGCATCAGTTGAGCACAATATTCTACTGTTTCTGAAGGCAATATCTTCGAACTGTATGTAACCACGCATCTGAATGTTCAGTTAGCATAAGTCATTCTGATCTCATAAATCGCAAGATAGTACACGAACTGTCCGAACTGTATGTAATCAGACGATGACAAAGCCAATTAGCAAACCAATATCCGTCTGAACAACTCTAGAAGAACATTTCTGAAGAATTTGACCCTGCTACTGTCGACTGAGTAATCAAGTCTTCCTCATCAAACACAAGTAGTACAACAAAAGAGCACATGCTTTCCTCTATCTTTTCTAGGCGTACAAGCAACTAAGGCAAATATGCAGACGGCACAAGAGGAAGAGTTACTGTACCATATTGTCTTGCCCAGACAAACAGAGCCCTCGCACGGAGAAACAGAGGTCGCACCGACCAACAGTGGTGAGGTTGCTAGGTTGACAAGAAGCACTGGCATGTCCAGCTACATTTATAGAACGAAGCTGGAGATGCCCGAGAGGCGAGAGGTAGACGAAGGGCCCGGCGCCGCAAGAACTCGATTCGCTGACCATTGTGATGTGATCCGATGGGATGGCGAGTTACCGTATCCAGTTCACCAGGGGACGGACGAAAAGGGAAGGATTTCTCGGCTGGCTTTGCGTGATTCCTCCACGCGTTCCACGGCGGAAAACTAAAGAAGCCACCACTCCTGGTGTCGACGCTTTAGTTCGATTCTCAAAGAGAATGTTACACTGTACGGTGCTTTCTTTCTATCTACTTGGCCGACTTCTTTACCTGCGCACTGGAGAATGGTGGAGCCATGGACGAAACAAAATACAGCCCTCGTCCCTTTCAAATGGAAGAATTAAGTATGGAAAGTACAGTCCGTCAGTCCGGATGAACTGGCGTGCATCTGATCCCATCCAATTTTCCTTCCAGTCACGTCAAGACATGTGTAAATATCGGCCAAAACAGAATTGTTCACAGCAAGCCGATTCAAAGCTAAAAAATCTCTCAACGATTCATACACAACGTCCCGGTATGTACATCTTACATCTAAGGGGGAACACAAGAATAATGAAAATCATATAATTCATACAACATCCCTCTTCCATGGTACAACTGGTCGCTGCACAAGGCGCTTCTATCAGATATGTGCAATCTCGCTGTTCTATTTAACGGAAAACTGTGTAAATCTCTTGGTGTTGTTTCCGAACTCTGAAGGGCGCCATGACTCCAAATGCCTATTGGTTGCGCCTTACTTGTTCAGAAAGGCCTTCAAAGAAAATGGTGTGTAAGAATCCTGCTCCAAGAGTTTCAAACGTTATGTGTGCATCATAGTCAGTTGAAGTGGATATTTCTGAATAATATACCACATGTGCTAAAGAAAGGTTTCAACAAGGTAGTAACAACTGATCGTGAGAAAAAACATGTGTGATTAGTGCTATATTACCTTGCCAACTTCCTGCTGTAAGTACTGTCTAACCACAGTCGATTGTTGTATCACTCTCTCCAATGATGAATATGCTGGTAGATTAGCGTGTGCTGTCATTCATCACGAGACAAAGACCACAATCAGATCATGTGAAGGCTATGGCACCAGACGACCAGTAGATAAAGAGACTATCTTACAACATACCGAGAATAGCCCGATTCAAGCTATCTGAAACATTCTGCCTGTACTCTGGACTTAGTAGATGAAACATAGGTGACTTCTCAGGCTCCTTATAAGCTAGAAGGGCCATCAAGTCCTGCATAACAAAACAAGATTTCCATCATCAGGACACATCAGTAATCACTACATCCCCCATATCTGCCATGCTAAACAAAATTACATGTATTTAATTGGTTGAATGACGCTTCTATCCTTCAACAATATTCAACCCATGTTGTGTTGGCAAATCTACCACCCAGTATAGGTGATGATAATCAGGGGCGGAGGCAGGATTGAATCAAACGGGAGACCAAGCAAGCTGATTTTCATATGAGGGGGCCCATCAAGCTATTTTCCAATAAATAGCCTCTTTAATCACCACTTAAACTAAGCTGATGATAATGATGGGCTACTCGTTCATACTTGGACAACACAAAAGATCATCTTGGACTCATGAGAGCCATGAGCATTCTCAAAAGTTGGATCGAAAGTATTTGTTGAACATAATAAATACACATGATAGTCTAGCGAACTCAATTAAAGCTGCATCAATCAGAATCCAGAAGACTACAACACTAGCCAGATTTGAGGTGGTTCGGTTCCAGAACTCTATAGGTATATCCTTCCAGACCAGAAAATTCATATCTCATGCATCACAAGAAACCAAATTCCTCATAATGTATAGACTGAAAACGAAATTTGTAGTTGTTCAATAATTCAAGATTTATGAAAAAATTACCTCTAATTTTTCAACATACTTGGAAACTTCTCCAAAGGGTGTCAAATTTTTCTGGCCAAACTGAAGAGCTTCTGTGCTGTCAGTCAAAAAATACCAGATTAATCAAACTATGTAAGCAAATTTCCTTCCACCCTCCAAAGATAATGTTTGCTAGTTACCTTTTATCGGAACGAACTAGCTCAATGAAGTGAAGACTTGTGAGATCAAAATGCAAATCCATATCATTCTCTAGCAAGTTGGGTGCCAACTCTTCTGTAAGTTCTTTGGCCTTCACAGCATCGCCTTCCAACACAAAATTTAAAATTGCTGAAAAAAATATCCAGATACAGCATTAGGATATGGGATGCACAGCCATGCATGAAGAGTTGAAGACAAATGGGTATGAAAATGGTTGTTTTTTGAAACTGGTATATTATATATTGCGTGAACTCATGATATATAAGCTCAGATGCATTTAAGATCTATTTGAACCAGGGCTATTTCATATGCTCTGAACAACAAAGAGAAAAAAAGGAAAGCTACCATTGGAAAAAAAAAGCTTTGCTTAGGTTTTACCAAGCAGAAGATTAAGGAAATATTGTAAACCAAAATCCATAGGTTAAGCATGATATAACTTGCATTTGTAATGGTGTGCAACAGAAATTACATCCAACCACTAGTAAGGAGGTATAAATGACAGAACAACATGACATCTGCATTGACTACATGTCAATATCCGATTGACTAAATTAAGTGCAGTTCCATACTTGCATTGACCAGTTGATTTAGCAAGAGTATTTCAGTTAACTGAGCTAGTATTTATAGTACACAACTTTTCTTATAACTGAAAAAAAAAAGACATCTTTCATGATCTTAATTAACATCAAAACTGTAACGGAAAAGTTTGAACGAATATGATAATATGGTGGTGGAAAAGTAGTGGCAAAGTGGAACATTTTAAACCATCAGTCCAGAACTACAGGAACTTACAGAAGTAAAGAGAAGTTATTCATGTGTGCAATTTAATAAGCAATAGTAATACACATTCGTGGACAAGCCAATACAAGATTAAGTATTGACCTGCAAATAAATACCTTTACGCTTATCCACATCTACAGTATAATCAATAGGTAACTTTAGCCCAGTGCTGGATACGAAGGTCTCTGCGGTCTCCTTAAAACAGTTGTGCATAAGATAAGACAGAACTATGTCGCGAACATCATTATCGCTGACAGACTGCAATTGGAAGAAATTCTAATGTCAATAGCAGACTATTACTAAATATAAGATGATGACATAAAATTATCATCCAAATTTAGAAACAAAAAATCTAGTCATGCGCCTCAACATGGTAATAAGCTTTTGCCTTGACTGATTATGGTAAAATAAATAGTACTCCCTCCGACCCATATTACTCTTCGTAAATATGGATGTATCTACAACTAAAATGTGTCTAGATACACCTATATTAACGAAGAGTATTATGGGTCGGAGGGAGTACTTCAAACTCACTTTTACAAAAAAAAGGAGCTGCATTTATTATCCATGCAAACAGTCAACAGTGAGATACTAACAGTGCTCCTTTAACTAGTAGTTTCTGAATTCCTATTTAGCGCACATATGATATTCATGAAGTATTTAGGTAGACTCCATGAACCCCTAAGAGTTAGTATAAAAGATATATGCAAGTCCAGGAAGATGATAATGAAAATAACAGTTACACAGATATCACTGGCATCTTTTAACATCTGTGAATTTACAAATGGCAACCGTACATGTTGGAAACAAGGTAAGGACTCGGTACAGATTCTTTCACAGAACCATTACTAGTTGAGATGATCAGACATCTAGTGGCAAAGGAGGGAAGTGGTATTAGGTGATGTGATCCCCCGCGCCCAGCCATCGTTGCATGCCAGTAGATTGGTGGTCGACCGGTTGCAAACACAGGACAGCAATGGTTGAGTTGCACTGCCGCACCAGCATGGATGAATGTTTAATTTCAGGCCAATAATAGTATTCATGTAATAAATTTAGCACTAGGGTTTTGCAAGAATTGATGGCACGTAGATTCATGGATTCTAGGACAACATCAAGTATACATTTTCTACTGACCGGATATTGTTTGCACATTAGTACTTTTGTTATGTTGACCATTAGGGCATTACTACTTGCGTAGTTACATTATTTCAATGCCTATTTTTAAAAGGGTTTTTATCATTTCTGCCACTATTGACAAACATGAATCTCAATTTTGCCATTTGACCAATCAAAACCTCAATCTTGCCATTGCTCCGTTACAACCATCCTCAGTTTTTCCATTCCATCATCTTTCCACCGTTAGTCGATAGTTTTTCGATTCCAGTTTCTCCATCCTTTTCTCTTTATTTTATTATATTTCTCTGATTGGTTGGACCTGAATGTTATCACTTCAAGAAATTCCAAAGCAGTAGCTCACCCTGTCGAGGCGCTCCGCCCGCTCACAAAACGACACACCATGGGGTGACCGTATAAATGTTATTTATCAGAATCTGTGTCCTGTCGTTTGATCAATAAATATTGTAGTCTCCTGCTTATATCCTGTTAAAACCAAAATCTTCATGCCTGCTTACTGAAGAGATTCAATCACTTCTGGTACCCAGTTTTGAGTCGACTTGTTTGGCTTTGATGCCTGACCTTTTCTGGTGTTTGAACAATGAATAATACTCCCTCCGTTCCTTGATGTAAGGTGTATAGTTTTCTTGCACGAATATTAACGCACCTGGTGGGAGGGCAAATTTCGTTGGTTATGGACGCTAATACCCCTTGACAATCCGGTGAGACTAGAAGGAGATTAGGAACTCTTGTTTTTTTAATCTCTCCCGATCCAATTTTAACTCCTAATCAGCATATACCAATTACCAAGTCCCACAAATTTCTCTCTGTATTAACTCTCCCCGATTCTACTCCCTCGATGGAGTGCGGGATAGTTCCTCGCAAGCGCCAGTCTAGCGTCTTCTTCCTCTCTCTCCCGCGCGCGGCATGTAGGCAATTCTACTCTGGCAATTTCAAAAAACGAATCTCAATTTTTGGCTCCTTAAGAAATTTCTGGAGAGGAGGGAATCAATGGCGCCAAAGATCGTAAAATTTCGTTTTCAACTTAGCGCCAATGGAGCTAGCGTTAGGGGATCCTGGCCTTATTTACCTCTATGGTGATTGATCGATTGTAGACAGAAAAAAGAATTAAGGGTTGACAATCTCTTTCCTATTATATGGAGCCTCACGTTTGGTATGTGTGGTTTCCTTTTTTATTTAGCAATCGCTAGCACAAATTGAGCCTGAGAAATTACTCCCACCATATTTTGAGGGATTGCATGCACGGGGAGTTAAATATGAGGTGGGAGCAAATTTGTCCTTGTTTAGCTATACCAATTTGAACTTTTTTACAAAAAACTATACACCTTACATCAAGGAACGGAGGGAGTATATGGTCATATGCATCAACTGATATTATGCTAGCATTCACATATGTTGACAGCTATTTCCAAATAAATTACTATTATGCTAGCATTCACATATGTTGACAGCTACTCCTCAAATTTAGGATCACTCAATTCACGCATACCAACAACAATATTTGTTAGACCAAGTGATATTTTTTTCTAGATGTTCCTCTTTAGAAAGATTATTGCTTAGCTCTTTGTTGGTAATTCCAAACATTTAACTGTCTGCACATTTGACATACTAAATGTGTTTCTGGCTGCCCCACTTTCCAAATGGCAAAACTGATTATAGACTAACGGCGGAGAGATAACGGAATGGCAAAACTGAGCAGTGTTATAACGGAGTAATGTCAAAACTGAGGTTTCGGTCGGTCATAGTGGCAAGAATGATAAAAACACCCTTTTTAAAAACACAGGTGATTCAACTGTTTCCAGTCTTCAGTTATGCACTCAACTTGTTGAACGCCAAACTGGATTTCCTGATGCATTGCCCGGATACAATGAGAAAGCTTCCGAGCATGCTGCTTATCACCATGACGCAGAGTGTCTCATTAATTCCGCTAGATCACAGGGTACCTTATCTACAAATTCAATACCCTTTCACCGGAAAACCAAGCAGTTGACAAAGGCACACCGCAGACTTTTAGCATTACAAGCCAGACTTTTAGTCGAAGTCCAATCTCTTGTTTTCCTAGTACAACGAAGTCATCGACATAGTTCCAATCTTTCCTCTCTAACAGACCTGGCACGAGCAGATCATCCAGTCCACACAATTCAATAATCGCAGAAACCTACGCAAACGAATCTAACAGCCGAACAGAAAGCATTGAGTAGTTGAGTACTCCACGAATTCGCGCACCAACGGAGCGAATTCACAAGAGCCACTAATGGCAGCACCAATCCCATCCATCTACTTCGTCCCCAATCTCCTGGACGAATTCGCGAACCAAACCAGCACCAACAACTAAGTAGTTACACAAGTGGCGGGGGGGTATGAGCGTACGTACGACGTTCTCGTAGAGGCGGGGATCCAGGTCCATCATGGCGGAGGAGAGGTGGTCGGCGCCGGATGCGAGGAGGAGGGCGGCTGACGCTGCCTGCCGCTGGGGTAGCCGGAGATTCCCGAAGAGAGGATTTTTATTTTATTTTTCTTTGTTTCCCCTCCTTTGTCTGGCTTCTTTTCCAGGTTTACGGCCCGTGCTGACGGCACATGATTGGACAGCTGACAGTTTTTACTTCTTTCTTGGGCGACAAAATTGAGTTTCCTTTTTTTTCGAGGAAACAACGAGATTTACTGATTGAGTCTCTGGTTTAGTTTCGCAGCATGGTGGCCGCCGGCGACGGTGGAGATTTTCTTTTAGGGTATGTCTAGATGAGAAATAGTTTATGGCTCAGTAGAATGACGTTATCATATTTCAGTTGTAACTCATGGTGCAATTCACTATTAACATGAATCACGAAGCAATCTAACGGTTCGGATGTATAGTTCCTAGTTGCAACGTCATTTGCAACTGAAAAAATCTCAGTTGCAACTCAACTTGCAACTCAATTACATGAATCACGATGCAAATCTAATGGTTTAGAATTCTACTGAGTCATAAGCTATTTCTCAGTCTACTGAGAAATAACAAAACCGTTTCTTTTAGCAATCCGCATGAGTTCTATTTTTTCATAAGAGAAGAATAAATACAATTGGCAAATTTATAAGAGAAACCAGCCGAGAGAACAGATACATAGCTCAGTTTATTAAGAGAAAATTAAAAAAATATACCACACAACGAAGGCCACATTACGCCTTCGGACCACACGAGCATAACAACAAGGAGCACTACAACCCCAGAAAGAGAAGCCATAATCTTAGAGCCCGTCTAGGCCTTTCAAGCTTCATAGAAGAAGACAAGCTGTTACATTCTAGCATGTGGTATTCGTATGTCAGCGGTGTTTGGAAATGTTGAATCAAACTGATGCGCCAACAATGCCTTGTGCACCACCCAAGGAGGCGGTACTCTAAAAACAACGCCCCCAAGGAGTACACGATGTCAAAGACGTCGACATCATCTAATTTAGCAAGCATGTCAGGTTTTTCACCCTAGACTATGCTTTTCTCCCGGTTCACAATGGCATTGGTTGTCTCATCAATAAGTTCCTCCGGCGGTCCTTAATATGTCAACGTGGGGTTGCGTTCTCATCTGATCTTACACGTTCTATGAGTCGACATTCCGTGCTTTATATCATGGTCAAGCTATCTTCTAGAAACATATATGGTGATTCACTCGCACTAGCGTTGCACAGAAGGTGCGACATTGACCTACACTCACGACTGCCATGAGCTAGTTTAGTTCTTTTTATTCTTATTTTTTTCCATCATGTTTTGGCTACTTTCTCCTTGATACGTCTCAATCGTATCCATAATTTTCGATGCTCCATGCTTATTTTTACACCATTTGCTTAGTGTTTCGTTACACTTCGTGGCATTTTTATGCATTTTCTGAAACTAACCTATTAACGAGATGCCACAGTGCCAGTTCCCTGTTTTCTGTTGTTTTGTGTTTCAGAAAAGTTACACAGGAAATATTCTCAGAATTGAACGAAACAAAAGCCAAACATCCGGAAATTTACCGAAGCTTCCAGAGAACCGAAGAGGAGACGGAGGGGGGCCACGGGCTGGCCACACCATAGGGCGGCGCGGCCTGCCCCTGGCCCGCACCCCCTGGTGGTGAGGCCGCCCTGGTCCACTTCTGACGCTGCCCCTTCGCCTATAAAGACCCCCCGACGGGAAAAACCTAAAGACCCGGTCACTTTTCCAGAAACACATCGCGATCCGCCGCCGTCGTCGACCCGAGATTGGGAGGGTCCAGAAGCTCTTCCCGGCACCCTGCCGGAGAGGGGAATCGCCACCGGAGATCTTCTTTATCGCCATGCTTGCCTCCGGCGCGATGAGTGAGTAGTCTACCATGGACTATGGGTCCATAGCAGTAGCTAGTTGGTTGTCTTCTCCACCATGTGCTTCAAGTTTAGATCTCGTGAGCTGCTTTACATGATCGAGACTACCTTTATATAATTCTATATGTTGTGTTTGTTGGGATCCGATGAATATTGGTGTTATGATTGAGTTGATGTGCTGAATATTATCTTATATTATCTCTATGTTGTTTATGATCTTGCATGCTCTCCGTTGTTAGTAGCTATCTTGGCCGAGTAGTTGCTAGTGACTCCAAGAGGGGGTATTTATGCTCGATAGTGGGTTCATGCCTCTATTTAATCTGAGGGAGTGACAGAAACTTCTAAGGTTGTAGATGCGCTGTTGCTACTAGGGGGAAAATAACATTCATATGTCCAAGGGCATATGCTTCGTTTACATTACATACTTTGCTTAATGCAGTTATCTGTTGTTCACAACTTAATACTTGTGGAGTTCTCGGATTGATTCGCCACAAGTGGATTATTAGTCATAGATGTAGTTGGATGGCGGTCTATGTATCTTGTTGTAATGCCCAGAGTAAATCTCATAGTGATCCTCTCGACATATGCACGTTGTCTTTATTCTATCAATTGCCCAACTATAATTTGTTTACCCGGCATGTGTTATTTTATCTTATAGAGAGACACCACTAGTGAACTGTGGACCCCGATTCTATTTCCTTTATATTGCTATCACATGTTTACTTTACTCATATTGTTTACTTTACTCACATACTACTATTGCTTTCCACTCGATACGCTCATACCCTTTGTTTCAAGCAAACCGGTGAGATTGACAACCTCATCGTAAGTTGGGAACAAATTACTTTGTTGTGTTGTGTGCAGGTTCCGCGTTGCTACTTGTTGAAGACGAGTCAACAAGAATCGTTAACGGCGCCCTTGTTGGAGTGTTAGTAGGCTAGTCAGCATCACCTTCTGGATTTTGGCTTTTTCCTGGATACGATTAAACCTTGGTTTCTTACTGAGGGAAAATTCGCTACTGTACTCATCATACCGTCGTCGGCCAAGCGGAGCGCCGCGTCGTGGGTTGTGGGGGAGAAGTACACGTTTGACTTTCATTGTTTCATTTTCATGATCTTTCGTTTGTGTTCTTTTTCATGTTATAACATGGTTGCTAAGTTTCTTCTATCAAGATTATATCTTTCATGCCCATGTTTTAAGTTCTTTTGATCCCAGCGCACAACGCTGACATATATGGTCAACATTGTGTAGGTGCATGTCACCTCAAAAATTATTTCTTTTGTTATCACTTACCTACTCGAGGACGAGCAGGAGTTAAGCTTGGTGACGAGGGTTAACTCGACAAATGTCCTAGATGAAGGACTTAGGATCGGGGAGATAGGGCGTCGGATGAACTCGAAGGTAAAGTTAGTCGAAACAGGTGTATATCGAAAGTAAACTTGGGTGTTGAACCTTTCTTGCTTTCAATCTGGCCTACACCGTCTCCTCCTGGCCCCTATATATAGGTGGCCAGGTCTCGAGGATCGGGTAGGGTCCGATACAGATTACAATATTGATATACGGTAAGAACTCGTATCTCGACTATTATTACAATTGGGCCTAGCTTAACGGGCCTCAGGGGTACTCAACTAGCGGGCTCTATTAGCTATACCCTAGTAGCCCCTGAGATTCTACCAGAATTGCAGATTCGGGTTGAATCTCTAATCTTTAAGTCTTTGACTTGATCAGTTCTTCGATTTCTTCATATCTTCAAATCTTCAACTTGGTCTTTTGACTTATTGTCATGATAATATCTTGCAAGGGGTTTTGATGAACAGGCCTGACAAGTCTGACAGATCAAGAGGTCAGTTAACTGCCGGAACAGATACTTGCCACCTACTTCAAATTTAATCCCCTTGGACTTGAATTCGGAAGACCGGTTAAACCCACTCTTTTGCTGCATTTAGGACTTACAAAGAATAAATCCCAGTAGTTCTCAGGGTACCCAGTGCGTCCACCAGGATTTTCTTCGCGTCGTAGACACGGATACATACCAGCAGAGCACATCTATGTGCGTATACCAGGCCACACAGGACGGATCCCGGGGTCTTACCTTCGTGATAAATCACGGCATTCGAGTTTCGTTGCGATAACGCAACTCGAGAATCACATGTCGCAGTCAAATTTTGACTAAAAATATTCGGATTATACAACCATAAAAACTCACTACCGATGGGAGTAACAACGTTTCATCGCATATTCCTTCGCTTTCCGTGCTCTAGTGCTCATTAATAAACATCGTCGGGTGTGTGCTCAGCGCTCCCAATGGGAGTAGCCCCCGAGGCTATAGTCGAATAAAACTTTTTTTTGAGTATAGGCTCAAATATAGTGTACTCCATCATCATGCTTCAACTCGAAATAGTTTAGCGATAACTTCGTCGGGTGCGCGCTCAGCGCTCCCGATGGTAGTAGCCCCCGAGGCTATAGTCGAATATTTTCGGGTATAGTCTCCTAAATTGTTTTTTTTTTGTATTGTCGGCGCCAACCTTGTTTGTTCTTTCCTGTCATCCTTTTATTTGGAAGTCGCCATATTGGATACTCGTCGATTATATGCATCTGTCGAATTCATCTTTGATTTTTCGTCTTCTTCGTGACGTCAGTGGCCAAATTTAGCTATACGTCACACTTATTGAGCGTGTACCGTTTTGTGGGTAGCACGGTAATTTTGTATTTCTCTGCCCATTAGTGGGCTGCCGCTTCCGCTCCTTACGCCACGTCGCAGCCCATGTTCCTTCACCGAGAAGGTATATAAGGAGAGAGTGGGGATTTGTACTGTTTACCAGCTCTTTCTTTCTGCCGCCGCCGCCATTGCCAATCCTTGCGCCCTGCTCTTCGCACACATAGCCCCTGAGCGTAGATTCGTAGATGCGCGTGAAACACCTGCCAGTGAAGAACAATATGGCCAAGGGGAAGGCAACGAGCTCCACGACTAGCTGGGTGTCCTCTGCTGCCACGCAGAAGGAGCTGGACAAGGCCAAGACAGATGGTCTCATCTCCAGCAGCGACTCCATCAAGTTTCCAAGTACCGAACGGATCCCCAAGCCCCCGAGTGGCTATCGGGTGATGTTTCTTTCTTTTCTTCTCCGCGGACTCTCTTTTCCTGCCCATGAATTTCTTCGTGGGCTTCTTTATGTTTACGGTGTGCAGCTTCACCAGCTCACACCTAATTCTATCCTTCACATTGCCTGCTTCGTGACTCTTTGCGAGTCATTCCTGGGGATCAAACCCCACTTTCTTCTTTGGAGATCCATCTTTCGTCTCCGCCCCAGCGTTTCTTTGGCGAATAAGCCTGAGCTAGGCGGGGCTGTTGTCTCTGTGCGCCCCGAGGCGCAGTATTTGGAGTTTTTCATGTCTGCATCAGTCCAAGGTTGGAGGACCAAATGGTTTTACATCAAAGACCGTAAGGCCTCCTCCGAAGACGAGTATGGCCTAGCCCCCTTTGACGCCTCCAAAGAGTTGAAGAAATTGGCATCGTGGGATTTGCCTCCCACAGATGCTGAGATGGAGGGGATTGCTCCGCTGTTGACCCGCATCCAAGCTCTGAAAGGAGGTAAAGGAGGCGCTTTGTTGGGTATTCAACTCATGGCGTTCTTTATGCAACGTCGAGTTCAACCCCTGCAGCATCGCCTTTCCAAGCTTTGGAGCTATTCTGGCTTGGTGGATCCTTCTCGCATCTCTGGAGATCTAATGGAGAAGCAGGAAGTCAACAAGCGAGTTAGGAGCCTCACCAAGCTCACCAAGGATCATGCGGTTGTAGAATTGGCCGCTGATTATTTCGACTCTATGCATCCCCTACCCAATGTACGTATTTGTTTGCTATGTATACTTGTTGTCGAATTCATCGGCTTCTAGCTGTGTTTATCCTTGTATCGATTACTTTTCTGACTTATTCATTTGTAGGACCACCAATTCCTTGTTTCACGCCCTCCTCTCTCAGAGGAAGGGCCTCTTCCGGCTGATCTGGCCTCTACTGTGTCTGAAGCCCCCGAGGCTGAAGAAAATCAGGACGGAGATGAAGCCGAAGAATCTGAAGAAGATACTAGCTCGACGACATCGCCTCCTCCTGCGCTTTCTGAAGACACCGGTGCGGACAAGAAGAGAAAGCGTGTCGATGAGTTTACTTCATCGAGTACCTCCGTGCAGAGAACGGCGGCTAATAAAGCCCCTGTTCTAGAAGAAGATGTTGAATTCTTCGACCTCATGGCATCGTAAGTGTTCTGCGAGTTCTATGATTTCGCTGTACTTGCTCTCTTTCTTTCGAGTTGTATAAAACATGTTTCCTCTTGTAGTGATGACGAGGAGCCGAAAAGGGATGTTGCGGCTGCTCCTTCTACTCAGGATGTAACTACAGATGAGCCTCCCGCACAAGAGACTAAGCCAGCTGTGCAGGCGCCGAGGGCCACCAGAGCTTCTACCAAGAAGATTACTGCGTCTCGAAGTACCAAGCGGTCAAAGAAATCCCAAGAGGCTGAAGTTTCCCTTGAAGCACACGAGCCCATAGGCTCCCCTGACAATGTGAGTGGTTGTACTGTACTTATCTATCTTGCGCCTTTCATACGCTTACGTGTTTCTCTTTTGGCAGGCATTGATGAAGAAATTCGTCGCCATGGGTACTGAATGTACTGAATACTTGAAGGCTGCGAAAGCTTCCGAAGGTTAGTTCTTTGTCCTGTCTTTGCTTGTCCTGTATACTTCTCTTTGCTGTTTATTTGACTTCTCCTTTCCTTTCTTTGCAGATTCTCTAGCATCAGTCAATGCTCGCATTGCATCGCTAGAAGCCGAGCTCAACGCTTCGCGGAAAGCTTTTGATGTTGTGACCGCAGCCAAGGCAAATGCTGAGAAGTCGCATCAGTCAGCGCTGGCTAAGGCGAAGAAAGCGGAGAAGGCCTTGGCTGATGCTAACAAAGAGCATCTCCAGCGAGAGCAAGCCGTGGCTGAGCGGCTTCACACGATGTCTGCTGCTGCTGGCGGTACACACTCGTCTTGTACTCTTCTTCTGCTGCTGCTGCTTTCTTGCTCTTGCTGATATTTTCTTTTCCTGCTGTTTTTCTGTACCCTTTGTTGTACAGAATTTACCAAGGTGTCTTTGTCGACTCTGCAACCGGGCGATGATCCTCTTATGGCCGCGGTTCACTTACTCGAAGCAAACTGGATATCTGTCCAGGAGATCTTTGAGTTGGTGAACCGCGTTCTTACGCGGATGTTCGTCGGGTTGTGGCCCAAGCAAAAGGCAGAGGTTCCGAACAGTGACTTGAAGAAACTCGCCGAAGCCTTCGATACTACTGACGACCCCGTCCTCCAGCTGAAGGGGCTTTCTTTGAAGCGAGGTGCTGAGAATGCTATCGCACTATCCTATGCACATGGTGCAGATTTTGATTGGGAAAAGGTTAGCTCTCCTCATGGCCGCACCCGCTCAGAGCTAAAGGCCTTCTTCGAGAAGGCGAAGAAGGTTGCGCCCGCCATAGTGTCGATTATTTCTCCTTCAGCGGCTTCTGTGGCTTCTTTTATGCCAACTTCCTCGACTCCAGCGACGGCTGATTCCGCGCCTCCTTCAACTGCTGGCGCTGATTTTGCCATGCCTTCCTCTACCACGGAGCAAAATGCTGAGGTGGCGTAGACTCGGCCTCTTGTTGTAATTTTCCATTTCTCCTTTTGATGTAAAAACTTTTAGTCGTGTGCAACCCGAGAACTTTAGTCAAAGGGTTTGCCTTTATGTAAATATGCTTCTTTTCTATGATATATCGTGTTAGCTTCTGAAATGCTTCTCCTTTCTTTTCTTTTGGCTTCCAGTCTGCGCGTATTGGTGATCCTTCAAGTCGCGACCAGGCTCCCTCTTCTGCCTGTGCTTTTGACTCTAAAGCTTCGTCGCCTCCTGCTACTCGTGTGATGGTGCCAGAAAAGAGCTGTGGCGTCTAGTTGACGTGGGAGCAGTAAGTCCTTGTGCGTGGTGATGACCAGCCCATTGGGAACCCCAAGAGGAAGGTATGATGAGTGTAGCGGCTAGTTTTCCCTCAGTTAAGAAACCAAGGTTTAATGTCGATCTTGAAGAAGAGAGACGGTGACGACTGAAGGTGATGCTGACTGGCTTAATAACACTCCAACAAGGGCGCCGTTAACGATACTTGTTGACTCGTCTTCGGCCAGTAGCAACGCGGAACCTGCACACACACAACCAAATACTTTGTTCCCAACTTGCGATGAGGTTGTCAATCTCACCGGTTTGCTTGAAACAAAGATTATGAGTGTATCGAGTGGAAAACAATATAATATGCGAGTAAAGTAAACAGTGCGGGAAAAGTAAACAGGTGATTGCAATATGATTAAAATAGGACCGGGGTCCACAGTTCACTAGTGGTGTCTCTCCATAGATAAAATAACATGCTGGGTAAACAAATTACAGTTGGGCAATTGATAGAATAAAGATAACGTGATATGTCAAAAAGATCACTATGAGATTTACTCTGGGCATTACAACAAAATACATAGACCGCCATCCAACTGCATCTATGACTAATAATCCACCCCCGGGGATATCATCCGAACACCCTAGAAGTATTAAGTTGCGAACAACAGATAATTGCATTAAGCAAAGTGTGTAATGTAAACAAAGCATATGCCCTTGAGCATATGAATGTTGTTTTCTCCCTAGTAGCAACAGCACATCTACCACCTTAGAGGTTTCTGTCACTCCCCCAGGTGAAATAGAGACATGAACCCACTATCGAGCATAAATACCCCCTCTTGGAGTCACTAGCAACTACTCGGCCAAGATAGCTACTAACAACGGAGAGCATGCAAGATCATAAACAACATAGAGATAACAAAAGATATAATTCAGTACAGCAACTTAATCATAAACACCAATATTCATCGGATCCCAACAAACCAACATCATAGAATTACATAACGGTGATCTCAATCATGTAGGGCAGCTCATGAGATCTAAACATGAAGCACATGGTGGAGAAGACAACCATCTAGCTACTGCTATGGACCCATAGTCCAAGGTAGACTACTCACTCATCACTCCGGAGGCAAGCATGGCGATGAAGAAGACCTCCGGTGGCGATTCCCCTCTCCGGCTGGGTGCCGGGAAGAGCTTCTGGACCCTCCCGATCTTCGGGTCGACGGCGGCGGCGGATCGCGATGTATTCTGGAAAACTGATCGGGCCCTTAGGTTTTTCTCGTCGAGGGGTATATATAGGCGAAGGGGCGATGTCAGAGGAGGGACCACGCCCCCTCACACGGGGCTGGCGCGGCCAGGGGGGTGGCCGCGCCGCCCCTGTGTCTGGGGCCCACGTGGCCCCACTCCGTCAGGTCTTCGGATGTCTAGAAGCCTCCCCTTGATATAAGACTTCAGGAACTTGTTTCGTCCAATTCCGAGAATATTTCCTGTGTATCACTTCTGAAACACAAAAACAGCAGAAAATAGGAAACTGGCACTGTGGCACTTCGTTAATAGGTTAGTTCCGGAAAATGTATAAAAGTACCACTAAGTGTAACGAAACAATAGGCAAATGGTGTAAAAACAAGCATGGAGCATCAAAAATTATAGATACGTTTGAGACGTATCAAGCATCCCCAAGCTTAACTCCTGCTCGTCCTCGAGTAGGTAAGTGATAACAAAAAATAATTTTTGAGGTGACATGCACCTACACAATCTTGATCATATATGTAAGCATTGGTGAGCTGGGATCAATATAACTTAAAACATGGGCATGAAAGATATAATCATGACAATAAGAACTTAGCAACCATGTTGTAAACATGTAAATGAACACAAACAAAAGATCATGAAAATGAAACAATGAAAGTCAAACGTGTGTTCAAATCATAAGGAAAAACATACAAATGGTTTTCAGCTTGTCCTTCAAAGAGAGCAAAACATAAATGCATAGGACACCTCAAAGTTTAAGAGGGCGACTAGATACAAATAATTTAAGAACAAGTGATACAAACAATATGAGTCAATCAATGAACTTTGGGACAATGCATATCACACTAAGAATGACAACTATGCTCTCTTAATGGTGCATAAAGAAAGAAGGTGGTGACTCAACATAAAAGTAAAAGAAAGGCCCTTCGCAGAGGGAAGCAGTGATTGCAAGTTTTATAACCTTCAAAAATTATGGTACTTACCAGCTTTGAGCTCTCATTGCCCCCATCATAAGCATCTTGAATGGTTAAAGTTAATGCGAGAACAATTATGATGCATATGCTTGACAAATCATAAGTTGAAAACCTCGTGTCCCGTGAATACGAGTACCCAAACCATGCTAATTTACTTAGAGTCCCAAGCAAGGCTCTTGTCATTGTAAGTATATGCATATCATTGAGAACCGCCAATGGGGTACCTCCGTGCCCGATGACATGGAACAAGCCCACACCAAAATGACAGGACAAGCAGACAATGAACACCTCGACATCTCTTTTATTTGCTATATTGTTTAGCTTTTTATTGTGAGATGCGTCGTCGAATGTTCACCATGGGTATGCTGCAAATTTCCACCATGAATTATGCATGGCTTAGATTGGCGGCCCGGCGTTTCACTAACACATATAAAAACTCCATGATCCCTACAAGATTCCCAATTCATTTCACACAGCGGGCATCCATAAACAAAAGATCACGATATCAACTCAAAAAGAAGTGCAATGTTGAAAGCTTACCCCATGACAGCATGGCTGGGCTAGAATCCAACTTACAACTTGCAAGCATAACAACTCAGCATAAAAGACCACAATGTCAAATTTTTAAGAATAGGAAAAAGTAAAGTGTGCCTTCCGGTTCGTGAGAGCTTTACTGACCGAATTTCGCATAACACTAGTAAGAGTTTAATTTGAAGAGAATATAAAAGCAAGTCAAATTTACTTGGAATAGCAAATTGCTAGTAGGTATGTATGGTGGACACTTTGGAAAACTTTGGCTTTTAGGAGTTGGATGCACGAGTAGAGCTCATACTCAGTACAAGGTGAGGGCTAGCAAAAGACTGGGAGCGACCAACTAAGAGAGCAATAATGGCCATAATCATGCAAAGCGACAAGGCGACATTAAAAGAAGCATACGATGGCATCAAAAGTCAAAAACTAAATGATCATGAAGGCTAATGGCGACTTTGTAAGAGTCTAACATGTGTGAGCATGCGCCAAGTCAACCCAAATAAAGCATCAAGGAGAAAACCAAAATAATGCTTCCATACAATAAAAACAACGCATGATTTTTTCAAAGGCTCATTAAGCAATCTCAGTTATTTGAGACAAGTCATGCTACAGCAAAACCACTAAGCATACTATCAAAAAGACATCAAGCATGACATGAAAAAGCCTAAGCCGCAGTCTACACAAGCTCCTTCTTGTACCACTATTTTGCACAAAGCTTTTTCTCTTTTCCAACACCATTTGAAATTTTTATAAACACCTCTTTTGATGAAAACCAATGAAGATCAGAGGCAAAAATGCACCTTGATGAAAAGATATGACAAGATCTGAACGCAAATCAAGGCGAAAACGAAAACCAAAAGCAGTAGCAGAAAAAGATGAACGCTCGATTTTTAATAAGAGTGAAAACTAAAGCGTTCTTTGCAAATGAAAACAAGTACATCTCCTCCAAAGGAAATTTGTTGGGGTCCAACCATTTATTGCAGCAAACAAACAAACTAAACAACCTAAGAAAACTAAAACAACTGACGCTCCAAGAAAAACACATAGTGCATGAAGCAATAAAAATATAGTGTTTTGAAAGGTGACCTGATTTTTGCCGATGAAGAAGGGGTGCCTCGGGGGCATCCCCAAGCTTTGACGCTTGTACTTCTTGGATATTTCTTGGGGTTATGCATGGGCATCCCCAAGCTTGAGCTTTTGTCCATTCTTCAACTCATCTCATCATTCTCCAATCCCTACACTTGAAAACTTCCTTCATACAAAACTAAACACAATTCTATTAGCAACATTAGTGTAAGCATAAAATATATTCAACCTCTTTTAGCTTCAGGTTTCAACCCAAAACCACCACATATAAAGTATATACTACTGTAGCAACTTCCACAAGAGTTCCATGATAAAAAAGAACTCAAAAGAAAGCGATAAAGTGGCAAAAACAAATATTGGCAGAAATCTATCAAAACTGAACAGCTGATAATGGACGAATTTTTGAGGGATTTTCTGTTGCTCAAATCAAAAAGTGTTCAACTAAGAAAAGTTTGGATATAACCTGGGGCATATGCACAAGAAATCGCAGGTCCAAAAGATAAACAGAGAATTTTCACGAATTTTTACGGTGCAGCACCGAAAACAGTTTCAGGACAGCAATAACCCCAAATCTTTACCTCACTCAAATTAGAGGCTTCTCTTGGCACAAAAACGAAATAAACAAGATAAGGAGCGGTCATTACAGTAGTAATGACTTCCAAGACTCAAATAAAAGAAAAAGTACTGAAAAGAAAACATTGGGTTATCTCCCAAGAGTGCTTTTCTTTAACGCCTTTGAGCTAGGCGCAGAAAATTGCGAATCAAGTAATATCAAGTGATGAAGCATCAAGATCATAATTTGCTCTAAGAATAGAGTCAAAAAGTAATTTCTTTATTTTCCTAGGGAAGTGTTCCATACCTTTCTTTAGTGGGAATTGATACTTGATAGTGCCTTTCCTCATATCAATGATAGCACCTACAGTTCGAAGAAAGGGTCTTCCCAAAATAATAGGACATGAAGCATGGCATTCAACGTCCATAACAAGAAAATCAACGGGAACAAGGTTATTGTTAACCACAATAAGAACATCATTAATCCTTCCCAAAGGTTTCTTCTTAGCAACATCAGCAATAGGAACATCAAAATAACACTTTTCAAGTGGTGGTAAATCAAGCATGTCATAAATCTTTCTAGGCATGATAGAAATACTAGCACCTAGATCACATAAAGCATGGCAATCATAACCATTAACATGCATATCAATGATGGGTTCCCAACCATCTTCTAACTTCTTGGGAACAGAAGCTTTTTGCTTCAACTTTTCATCCCTAATCTTTATAAGAGCATTGGTAATATGCTTAGTAAAAGCAATATTTAAAGAACTAGCATTGGGAGTCAAAGCAAGCTTTTGCAAGAACAAAATTACTTCAGATATATTGCAGCCATCAACATCAAAATCATTAAAGGAAATAGAGCTATCATCTCCCACTCTCCGAAAAATTTCAGCACTCTTTTGAGAAAAAGTTTTGGCAGTTTTAGGCTTTTTAACACAAGGAGTGGGAGTTTTCTCTACACCAATCAAAGTAGGAGGGTTGGTACCAGTGGGAGCAACATCATTAGAGGTAGTAATAGTACATACCTTCATCTCTCTATCCATCTCATCTTCTCTTTCCCACCTGGCATGCAATTCCGCTAACAATCTAATATTTTTATCAATTCCAACTTGGGTAGCATTAGCGGCAGCAACAATATTGCTCACATTCACATCATTAGGAAACACTTTTAGTTTCAGAAGTTCAACATCATGAGCAAGGCTATCAACTTTAGAAGCAAGAATATCAATTTTGCCTAACTTTTCCTCAACGGACTTATTAAAAGAAGTTTGCTTACCGATGAAGTCCTTGAGCATTACCTCAAGCTCGGAGGGCGCGGCCCTAGTGTTGTTGTAGGAATTACCATAAGAGTTACCATAACCATTACCATTGGTAGAAGGATACGGCCTATAATTGTTACTAGCAAAATTGTTCCTATAAGCATTGTTATTAAAATTGTTATTTCTAATGAAATTCACATCAACTTGCTCTTCTTGAGCAACCAGAGAGGCCAAAGGAACATTATTAGGATCAACATGATTCCTATCATTAGCAAGCATAGCCATAATGGTATCAATCTTATCATTCAAGGAAGAGGTTTCCTCAACAGAATTTACCTTCTTACCTTGTGGAGCTCTCTCGGTGTGCCATTCAGAATAATTTACCATCATGTTGTCGAGTAGCTTTGATGCGGCGCCCAATGTGAGGGACATAAAAGTGCCTCCAGCAGCTGAATCAAGTAGGTTCCTTGAAGAAAAATTCAGTCCTGCATAAAAAGTTTGGATAATCATCCAAGTAGTCAGTCCATGAGTGGGGCAATTCTTTACCATAGATTTCATTCTTTCCCAAGCTTGAGCAACATGTTCATTATCAAACTGAGTAAACTTCATAATATTGCTACGCAAAGCTATAATCTTAGCAGGAGGATAGTATCTACCAATAAAAGCATCCTTACACTTAGCCCATGAATCAATACTATTCTTAGTCAAAGACAGCAACCAATCTTTAGCCTTTCCTCTCAAAGAAAAAGGAAACAACTTGAGCTTAATAATATCACTATCAACATCCTTATATTTCTGCATCTCACATAGCTCAACAAAATTGTTGAGATGAGCTGCAGCATCTTCAGTACTAGCACCAGAAAATTGCTCTTTCATAACAAGGTTCAATAAAGCAGGCTTGATCTCATAAAAGGTGGTAGCAGGAACAGGTGGTGCAATAGGAGTGCAGATAAAATAACTATTGTTCGTGCTAGCAAAGTCACACAACTTGGTGTTTTCAGGGGTACCCATTTCAGCAAAACGAAAGTAAACAAGTAAAAACAACTACCAAGGATTCTAATTTTTTTGGGTTTTTGATATAAAAGCAATGCAGGTAAAATAAAATAAAGTAAAGCAAAACAAATAACAAAGTAAAGAATGTGTGTGCGAAGAACTCCCCTCGCAGAAGTCTTCTCTCTTCCCCGGCAACGGCGCCAGAAAAGAAGCTGCTACTCGTGTGATGGCGCCAGAAAAGAGCTGTGGCGTCTAGTTGACGTGGGAGCAGTAAGTCCTTGTGCGTGGTGATGACCAGCCCGTTGGGAACCCCAAGAGGAAGGTATGATGAGTGTAGCGGCTAGTTTTCCCTCAGTTAAGAAACCAAGGTTTAATGTCGATCTTGAAGAAGAGAGACGGTGACGACTGAAGGTGATGCTGACTGGCTTAATAACACTCCAACAAGGGCGCCGTTAACGATACTTGTTGACTCGTCTTCGGCCAGTAGCAACGCGGAACCTGCACACACACAACCAAATACTTTGTTCCCAACTTGCGATGAGGTTGTCAATCTCACCGGTTTGCTTGAAACAAAGATTATGAGCGTATCGAGTGGAAAACAATATAATATGCGAGTAAAGTAAACAGTGCGGGAAAAGTAAACAGGTGATTGCAATATGATTAAAATAGGACCGGGGTCCACAGTTCACTAGTGGTGTCTCTCCATAGATAAAATAACATGCTGGGTAAACAAATTACAGTTGGGCAATTGATAGAATAAAGATAACGTGATATGTCAAGAAGATCACTATGAGATTTACTCTGGGCATTACAACAAAATACATAGACCGCCATCCAACTGCATCTATGACTAATAATCCACCCCCGGGGATATCATCCGAACACCCTAGAAGTATTAAGTTGCGAACAACAGATAATTGCATTAAGCAAAGTGTGTAATGTAAACAAAGCATATGCCCTTGAGCATATGAATGTTGTTTTCTCCCTAGTAGCAACAGCACATCTACCACCTTAGAGGTTTCTGTCACTCCCCCAGGTGAAATAGAGACATGAACCCACTATCGAGCATAAATACCCCCTCTTGGAGTCACTAGCAACTACTCGGCCAAGATAGCTACTAACAACGGAGAGCATGCAAGATCATAAACAACATAGAGATAACAAAAGATATAATTCAGTACAGCAACTTAATCATAAACACCAATATTCATCGGATCCCAACAAACCAACATCATAGAATTACATAACGGTGATCTCAATCATGTAGGGCAGCTCATGAGATCTAAACATGAAGCACATGGTGGAGAAGACAACCATCTAGCTACTGCTATGGACCCATAGTCCAAGGTAGACTACTCACTCATCACTCCGGAGGCAAGCATGGCGATGAAGAAGACCTCCGGTGGCGATTCCCCTCTCCGGCTGGGTGCCGGGAAGAGCTTCTGGACCCTCCCGATCTTCGGGTCGACGGTGGCGGCGGATCGCGATGTATTTTGGAAAACTGATCGGGCCCTTAGGTTTTTCTCGTTGGGGGGTATATATAGCCGAAGGGGCGATGTCAGAGGAGGGACCACGCCCCCTCACACGGGGCTGGCGCGGCCAGGAGGGTGGTCGCGCCGCCCCTGTGTCTGGGGCCCACGTGGCCCCACTCCGTCAGGTCTTCGGATGTCTGGAAGCCTCCCCTTGATATAAGACTTCAGGAACTTGTTTCGTCCAATTCCAAGAATATTTCCTGTGTATCACTTCTGAAACACAAAAACAGCAGAAAACAGGAAACTGGCACTGTGGCACTTCGTTAATAGGTTAGTTCCGGAAAATGTATAAAAGTACCACTAAGTGTAACGAAACAATAGGCAAATGGTGTAAAAACAAGCATGGAGCATCAAAAATTATAGATACGTTTGAGACGTATCACCTCCTCGCCGCTGCTGTCAATGTGCTGAATATTCTTTAAGGATTTCGGATCTTGAGAACCGCTTAACTTTAGCCAAACGCCAAGCACAGATGACTATAGACAAAGCTAGCAAAGCTTGTGGTTTGGCGAAGCGAATATCTATTCTTGATGACAAGGTGTCTAATTTGGTGGCGAAGATTGTGCATCATGGAGAATGTGACTCTTATGTCATCGGCATTATCGAGTCTGCTTGCGAGATGTTACGATGTAAGATTCCTTGCGACTTATCTTTTTCCCTTTTGTTCCATTGCTGCTCTATGATGTCCTTTGTCATCTTAGGTACTTGCTTGGATTTTACTGCTGAGGCTCGTCGGGTTGCCGAGCGAAATGCGGCTCTGGAAAAAACGTCAGAGGGTATTGATAGTTTATGGTCTGATCCTCGATGCCGCCGTGCTATCGTATTGCTCCAAGATCGCGCCCAACATATCGGAGAGTCAGTTGACGGTTGCCGAAGAGCTCTCATAACCATGCACTCTGTTATGCTTCCTCGCAATCCTCTGCCTGGAAGTTTCCGCTGCTACTCGACGCTTTTAGATCCAGTCAGCGTATTCACCGGTTGATAGAACTGAACTTAGTGGCAGGTGCCAATTTTGCTCTTGGGTGGATGCGTAAGTGGCACCCAAGACTTAATTATAGTTCTATGTCGCTGAGCTATCCCTCAGGTGGAGCTAGTTTGCGAGTACATCTGGAGAATACCTTGCAGCCTACTCGAAGGATTATAGCTAG
This sequence comes from Dactylis glomerata, assembly GCA_007115705.1. Lineage (NCBI taxonomy): Eukaryota > Viridiplantae > Streptophyta > Magnoliopsida > Poales > Poaceae > Dactylis > Dactylis glomerata. Next base: position 861,225 of record QXEO01000220.1, read on the forward strand.
GCTGTTACGGGAGGATGCCACGTTTTTCCGCGAGTATCACTATTTAGATCCTTTAGGTGTAGACGATTCTGACAACCCGATGATGTAATACTCATATATATGTGGAACGCGAGAGTTTCTTATTTCACGACTATACGTCTGAAATTTGTTCTCAGAACGTTTTGTATGATTCGTGCGTTTGTCGCATTTTTCTTTTGAGAGACTCGTAAACTCGATTATGAGGAACGTTTTGTCTTTATTATGCTTGTAATGTAAGATACATGGGGTGACCCAAGAGATCCGGCCTATGACCTGTGTTCTGGATCTAGAGGGCGTTGCCCTGGGATAACTCGTGGCTTTTACAGCCTTATTCTTCTACTCTACTTTGTTGTTCTTGATACTTATGCCGTCGTGGCCTTCTCTTCTTCTTCTTCTATAGTTTTGTCTTCTCCTGATGCTTCTACTCGTGGTTTCTTTATCTCTGGCTCTGTGGTACGTCCTTCGGATAGCTTGTCGCCTTCCGTAGTCGTGATTTTCGCCTTCTCTGCATAGTTGGCTATCATGCCAAAGTTTTGCGCCATCTTGTGGAACTCCTTGTCGCATAGGTCTGAAACCTCGAAGCTTGCCTTTACTGTGATGATTCCCTTTGGTCCTGGCATCTTGAGTACTAGATACGTATAGTGAGGTACTGCCATGAATCCCGAAAACGCGCGTCGCCCGAGGATCGCATGGTACTGAGATGGCCAGTCCATGACTTCAAAGTCGAGCTTTTCTCTTCTGTAGTTTTGTCGGTTGCCAAAGCAAACGTTGAGTGCTATCCGACCTAGTGGATAATTGGCACTTCCTGGTACGATCCCATGGAAGGAACAGTCTGTTGGCTTCAGGAACTCTAGTGATATATGCATTGCTCTGAGCGTTTTCGCATATATCAAATTGATTCCACTTTCCGCGTCCATGAATATTCTGTCGACATCATACGTGCCGATTTGAGCTTTGAGTACCAGAGGCGCGTTTCCTGGCCGAGGTACTATTATAGGGTGATCTTCTCTGCTGAACTCGATTGGTTGTTCTGACCAGTGTAGATATTCTGTTGTAGCTGGAGGCGAAGTAACTGCTAGACTAACTTGTCGGGTAATGCTTTTTTCTTATTTGTTCGACTTGGGTACGGGTTGTATCATTGCCGTGATGTGCCCCTTAGATGGAACGTATCCTCCGTCGTCATCGCGTCCCTGGCTTGGCTGGTCTTGTCCTTGAGGAGCTCCATTGTTCCCTTGTTGACTTGTGGGGGGTTTGTTGTTTCCTTCGTATCCTTGTCGCTTTGCTTCGGTTTGCTTGCTTAATACTGCTTCTTGTAGTTTTAGGAATGTTGTGCAATCTTTCATTGCATGCCTGGACAATCGCTTTCCATCGATGAATGCTGAGTGTATATGGCAAGGCCCGTTTAACATGTCTTCTGGAGATTGGTTGTACTCTCTGGGTTCTCTTGTGGGAAACTTTTTGTAGTCCTCTTTTCCGTAGCTTCGATATCCTGAGCTTTTGCGATCACTCCCTTGGTAGCTGTTGTCCTTATATCCCACAGCTACTTGGCTGTGGGAGCCGTAATTATCATAATTGTAGGATCTTCTTCTTTGGCTTCCATATCTGTTTCTTCTATCGTCCTCTGGCGATCGCGTCCGCTTGTTGTTGCATGCGTCTTCTCCGTCTGCAAATCTGTTTGCTACGCTCATGAGGTCCGACACTGTTTTCGGCTTGATTCTGCCCATTTCTTCGACTAGGTCTCTTCGCCTTAATCCAATTATGAACGTGTCTATTGCTCTTTCGTCGGAAACTTCAACTGCTGAATTTTTGATAAGACTCCATCTTTGGATGTATGCCCTTAGGGTTTCTTCGCATTGTTGCACGCATGCCTTGACTTCTTCTATCAATGCCGACCGCTTATATGTCGACCTAAAGTTACTTGTAAATTTCCTCGTGAGATCTTCCCAACTTCCAATAGTTTATTTCTCTAATTTGCTCAACCATGACCTTGCTGCGCCGGTGAGGTGTAGTTGCAAACTTTGCATTGCTGTTTCTTTGGTTCCTCCCAATATTTGTACTGCTTGTAGATAGTCTGAGAGCCATGACTGTGGTTCCTGTGATCCGTCGTACTTTTGTTGATCATGAGGTAGTTTGAACCCCTTGGGTACTGGCATAGTGCGAACCCTACGGGTAAAGCACGATGCTCCCATCTCCTTTTCGTCGTCTTTATAGCCATGCCTTCTGTTTGGAGATCGAGATCTTCGAGTTCCTCCATGCTTTGGGCTCCCATGCTGTTTTGGTGATGGCGATCGAGATCGTCGACTACTGCTTCTGCGCCGAGGACTATTGTGATGGCGAGGTGATCTTGGCTTGTGTGTTTCCTTCTTGTGATATGCCTCCTCTTCTTTTGATGATAGCTTGTTGCCCACCATCTTCAGTCCGTTCAACGATGCTCTGTGCATATGTTCTCTCGGGTCTCCTGGACTTGGTGGAGTTGTAAATAGATACGCTTGAGCTGCCACTAGTGCTGCTTCGGGAGTTTTTGGTATTATGTTCCCTGCTCGTCGACCGATAGGAAAGACGAGTCAAGATTTTTGGAGATGCTTTGCCTTTCTGAGTACTCGAGGTTTTCGTACCTTGAACAATGTCGACGATTCCTATTTGCGTTAGTATGTGATGCATCGCTTCGTGCTCTGCGAGCGGCGTTGCTAGCTGCAATGGCTGATTCTTTTCTTTGTTGTATCTCTATTTTCTCCTTTGCTAATTGTTTTGCCTGCTGCCTTAGGGCATAGTGATACCCTAGGAGCATATCCTTGCTGGAATTTGATGGTATCGGCGTGCCGTGCTCTACGGCTGCCCTTATTACTCTCCATTCGTCGGCTGATAGTCGAATTTTTTCCCTGGTTGCGAGGGATTCTGCTGTTTGCCATTCTGCTAGATGATTTGCTCCTCTATCGATATTTGCTGGGTTTAGCACTGGATTGTTGTTTTTGTCGAATTCTTTTGAATTGTCTCCTACAATGGCGAGCACCTGGCACTGTTTGCCGATTTTGTTATTAAAGCTTGAGAAGATCGAGTCATCATTTTCAGAAAGCTCTAACCCTGTCTTCCACGTATCTGTTGACTTGTCTGAGATATCATCGTGGCAAATCACGAGATCTTCGAGTTGGACCCCTAAGTCGAAATTTTCCATTGTTTCATCGCCTTCTGCGATTTTTCTTTTTTGTACTTCTCCTAAGCTGACCGACGAGTTTACCTCGCTGGAAGAGCCTTCAGAATATTCCATCATTGCTAGTGTTTTAGGCTCACTTGCCGACTGATACGTCTCCAACGTATCTATAATTTTTGATGCTCCATGCTTGTTTTTACACCATTTGCCCAATGTTTCGTTACACTTCGTGGCACTTTTATGCATTTTCCGGAACTAACCTATTAACAAGTTGCCACAGTGCCAGTTCCCTGTTTTGTGCTATTTTTGTGTTTCAGAAGTGATACACAGGAAATATTCTCGGAATTGGAGGAAACAAGTTCCTGAAGTCTTATTTTGTCCGGGAGCTTCCAGAGATCCAAAGGAGAGTAGGAGAGGGGGCCTGGGGCCACTCCTGACATCGCCCCTTCGCCTATAAAGACCCCCCGACGGGAAAAACCTAAGTACCCGATCACTTTTCTAGAACACATCGCGATCCGCCGCCGCCGTCGACCCGAAGATCGGGAGGGTCCAGAAGCTCTTCCCGGCACCCTGCCGGAGAGGGGAATCGCCACCGGAGGTCTTCTTCATCGCCATGCTTGCCTCCGGAGCGATGAGTGAGTAGTCTACCTTGGACTATGGATCCATAGCAGTAGCTAGATGGTTGTCTTCTCCACCATGTGCTTCATGTTTAGATCTCATGAGCTGCCCTACATGATTGAGATCACCGTTATGTAATTCTACATGTTTGGTTTGTTGGGATCCGATGAATATTGGTGTTATGATTGAGTTGCTATACTGAAATATATCTTTTGTTATCTCTATGTTGTTTATGATCTTGCATGCTCTCCGTTGTTAGTAGCTATCTTGGCCGAGTAGTTGCTAGTGACTCCAAGAGGGGGTATTTATGCTCGATAGTGGGTTCATGCCTCTATTTAACCTGGGGGAGTGACAGAAACCTCTAAGGTTGTAGATGTGCTGTTGCTACTAGGGAGAAAACAACATTCATATGCTCAAGGGCATATGCTTTGTTTACATTACACACTTTGCTTAATGCAATTATCTGTTGTTCGCAACTTAATACTTGTGGAGTTCTCGGATTGATTCGCCACAGGTGGATTATTAGTCATAGATGCAGTTGGATGGCGGTCTATGTATTTTGTTGTAATGCCCAGAGTAAATCTCGTAGTGATCTTCTTGACATATCACATTTATCTTTATTCTATCAATTGCCCAACTGTAATTTGTTTACCCAGCATGTGTTATTTATCTTATGGAGAGACACCACTAGTGAACTGTGGACCCCGGTCCTATTTCCATCATATTGCTATCACCTGTTTACTTTACTCGCACTGTTTACTTTACTCGCATACTTCTACTGTTTTCCACTCGATACGCTCATAACCTTTGTTTCAAGCAAACCGGTGAGATTGACAACCTCATCGCAAGTTGGGAACAAAGTACTTGGTTGTGTTGTGTGCAGGTTCCGCGTTGCAGCTAGCAAGCAAAGCTTGGACGAGGCGCCATATATAAATTATCTGAAGCTGTCGCAAACTAGCAAGTATCACCTTCAGTTGTTATTGTCTGCTCTTCTCCTGATCGACATACCTTGGTTTCTTAACTGAGGGAAAATTTGCTGCTATTTTCATCACACCTTCCTCTTGGGGTTCCCAACGGGTTGGTCATTCACCACGCAACAAGCAACAATCTTCTGGCGCCGTTACCGGGGAGTGAAGAAGAAGAAGTTCCCACATCAACTACACTTTCCCACGTCAACTTGGCACCAGCACCGACGGATCTGGTTTTGCCGGATCTGAAAGGTGAGTCGAACCCGAAGGCCCGATGAAGATGCTTAGACTTCTGATTGTCAACTCCATCTCTTGATTTTCGTCGATTCTTGCACTGCTATTGGCTAAAAGCGAAAAAGCCGTCGAATTCATGATTCCAACGCCCAGAGTCCCCACGGTCGGCGCCAATTAACGAGGGTTAACTCGACAAATGTCCTAGATGAAGGACTTAGGATCGGGGAGATAGTGCGTCGGATGAACTCGAAGGTAAAGTTAGTCGAAACAGGTGTATATCGAAAGTAAACTTGGGTGTTGAACCTTGCTTGCTTTCAATCTGGCCTACACCGTCCCCTCCTGGCCCCTATATATAGGTGGCCAGGTCTCGAGGATCGGGTAGGGTCCGATACAGATTACAATATCGACATACGGTAAGAACTCATATCTCGACTATTATTACAATTGGGCCTAGCTTAATGGACCTCAGGGATACTCAACTAGCGGGCTCTATTAGCTATACCCTTGTCACTTGGGGATGCTGATATGTCTCAAACATATCCATAATTTTTGATGCTCCATGCTTGTTTTTACACCATTTGCTTAGTGTTTCATTACACTTCGTGGCATTTTTATGCATTTTCCAGAACTAACCTATTAACGAGATGCCACAGTGCCAGTTCCCTGTTTTCTGCTGTTTTTGTGTTTCAGAAAAGTTACACAGGAAATATTCTCGGAATTGGATGAAACGAAAGCCGAACATCCGGAAATTTACTGAAGCTTCCAGAGAACCAAACAGGAGATGGAGGGGGGCCACGGGCCGGCCACACCATAGGGTGGAGCGGCCTGCCCCTGGCCCACGCCCCTGGTGGTGAGGCCGCCCTGGTCCACTTCTGACGCTGCCCCTTCGCCTATAAAGACCCCCCGATGGGAAAAACCTAAAGACCCGATCACTTTTCCAGAAACACATCGCGATCCGCCGCCGTCGTCGACCCGAGATCGGGAGGGTCCAGAAGCTCTTCCCGGCACCCTGCCGGAGACGGGAATCGCCACCGGAGGTCTTCTTCATCGCCATGCTTGCCTTCAGCGTGATGAGTGAGTAGTCAACCTTAGACTATGGGTCCATAGCAGTAGCTAGTTGGTTGTCTTCTCCACCATGTGCTTCATGTTTAGATCTCATGAGTTGCTTTACATGATCGAGACTACCTTTATGTAATTCTACATGTTGTGTTTGTTGGGATCCGATGAATATTGGTGTTATGATTGAGTTGATGTGCTAAATATTATCTTATGTTATCTCTATGTTGTTTATGATCTTGCATGCTCTCCGTTGTTAGTAGCTATCTTGGCCGAGTAGTTGCTAGTGACTCCAAGAGGGGGTATTTATGCTCGATAGTGGGTTCATGCCTCTATTTAATCTGGGGGAGTGACAGAAGCCTCTAAGGTTGTAGATGTGCTGTTGCTACTAGGGGGGAAAACAACATTCATATGTCCAAGGGCATATGCTTTGTTTACATTACACACTTTGCTTAATGCAGTTATCTGTTGTTCGCAACTTAATACTTGTGGAGTTCTCAGATTGATTCGCCACAATTGGATTATTAGTCATAGATGCTGTTGGATGGCGGTCTATTTATCTTGTTGTAATGCCCAGAGTAAATCTCATAGTGATCCTCTCGACATATGCACGTTGTCTTTATTCTATCAATTGCCCAACTGTAATTTGTTTACCCAGCATGTGTTATTTTATCTTATGGAGAGACACCACTAGTGAACTGTGGACCCCGATACTATTTCCTTTATATTGCTATCACCTGTTTACTTTACTCGCACTCTTTACTTTACTCGCATACTACTATTGCTTTCCACTCGATACGCTCATACCCTTTGTTTCAAGCAAACCGGTGAGATTGACAACCTCATCATAAGTTGGGAACAAAGTACTTGGTTGTGTTGTGTGCAGGTTCCGCGTTGCTACTAGTTGAAGACGAGTCAACAAGAATCGTTAACGGCGCCCTTGTTAGAGTGTTAGTAGGCTAGTCAGCATCACCTTCTGGAGTTTGGCTTTTTCCTGGATAAGATTAAACCTTGGTTTCTTACTAAGGGAAAATTTGCTACTGTACTCATCATACTTTCCTCTTGGGGTTCCCAACTGGGTGGTTATCCTGCCCGCATCACTCCTTGCTTTGGACATTGATAAAAGATATCAAGAGTAGACTAATTCTGAACTACGTTTTTGGTGCAAACCTCATGACAACTCTAGTTGTGGTAATAGAGAAATGACTCACTGCAACTCCTTACACTAGTACCGAGAAACGCTAAGAATGAAATATTGGATTTAGGCCTTTCCTACGCAACTTAGGTGGAAGGCAAAGAAAGCTATGTGGGCAACAACGACACCCAAAAGGCCCATAATTAGGTCACGACTAAGAAAGAAACATTGGACACATACATTTGCTAATGTGTGTCACCAAATAGTTTGCAAACAAACTTTTGGAATCCTTTGTTTTCAATATGTACCTTTTCGCAAGCAGTGTCCCAAAGATCTTCATTTTTTATGGATCCACAACATTATATATAGCCATGTAACCATAAGAAAAGTCTACATGTCACTCTCTCCTCACCCTGCATATGTCACGGTGGTGGCGCTTGCGGAGACGTAGCTCTCCCTCGTGTCCTCTTCTGGAGCAAGGGAGTGTGGGCTTCTCTTCTGCCAGATTTGGTCCTGCCAGGGAGGTAGTGGCCCGAGATGCCAAAAAGAAGACGTGATAGGTCGACGTATGGCGCATGTAGATTCTTTTTTTGCCAACACAGAGGAATACTCTCTGTGTGTCGATCTACTAATGGGGAACCGTGTAGACCAGAGGACAACAATGGCGACAACCTCCTGCTGGCTCCAAGGTATTTAGTATTATGTGACCGGCTATCATGCCAATGAACTAGTGTTTCTTTATGTCCATATTATATCCAGCTATGCTTATGTGGTGTATTCAATGTGATCTTTTATGCATGCACAAAGATCAAGCTTGCTACCATTATGTTATCTCTAGATTGTTGTGAATGTTATGTTTAGATTATTGCGATTTTCCAGTTTGTACTATTATTTTTAATTTATTTTGAATGTTCTATTTATATCGATCTTTTTTATCTTTAATGTCTTGGTATGATTATTGGTTTCTTTGTCTATTTAAATTATTTTGATTGTTTAGTTTAGATTGGTCTTAGGTTCTATTTAGGTTATAGTAAATTTGTTTACATTATTGTGCTTCGATAGTGTAATTTATTTTTGTTTGTTTGTATTGTAGGTTTTGACATGTTGCTGATATATTTGGTGGTGATGTATTATGCATGCATACTTGTGATTATACATACATGCTACAATTGTTGGTATTATTGATTTTTTATTATTCATGCTACTATTTGTTGTTATAATTAGCGATCAATGATGAGATTTGAGACTTATACATCTTAAATGTGTGGCTAGCATTAGATATAGGTGTTGAGGAATCATAAAAAAATATGTTACACATATGGTTAATGATGGCACATGTTTTTATGTACTTCCTTAGTTGTAAAGTAAGTGTCACCGATTTTTCTAGATTCACATATCTATACACTAAAACGCATCTAGGTACATGCAAATCTATATAAATTTGTGACACTTAGTTTGGAACGGAGGGAGTACTATATGGGATGCATTATCTAAGTCATGTGATAATATTGGAGTTGAGTTCACTTCAGTAACATTGTACAAGCTCACCTTAGATGGAAGAGATGTCAAAACAATATTCCTCACCTTGATGTCACGCATGGTGTCAATCTTCTTAGTAATGTGTGTCCTTCATTCCTGGCTTGTTCTCTCAAATTAAGATATTTGAAATTACGAGTATATTTCGGTGACACTGCACAAAAGGTGGTGGTTGTGAGATGCATCTAATGGCCTCACTAGATTTTGGCATCGATTTATAAATTTGGAGAATTGACTCTTTGGAGCTCACCGGTTTCCCTAAACCCTAGTCACTACCTCTTGCAACCGTCCGTCCTCTCCATCCTAGATGGACAATCGGTAAGTCCCCGTCTCATTCCCTTTACCACTCTAGTGGTGGAGGGATTGGGGACCTCAGACTTGCACTCCACGCTATAGTTAGGTCCCAAAAGTTATCATTTGGTAAACCGGTTGCAATGCTATGGTGGCGTTGTCAGTGTTGTGCGGATTCATACAAGCTTTTCCATCGTCTCCTCCTCGTCCACCTCATCGGTCATCTTGTCGGTGGAATTGAGTGGGGCGCGTTGAATTGCTCAGTCGTTGCTCCATTGTAGTTGCGGATCTTGTTTTGTATAAGAGTGTTGCTGACTTTAAGTTTTAGCCGGAGGCGTTGTCCTGCAAAGCGGATCGCGTGGCCGTGCGTCTTGGTCCTCCAACTAAAATTCTAACCTAGAATGGTTGGTCAGTTGTGGCCTTGTCGGGTGTGTCTGAGGTTTGTATTCCTGGTTCCGTCTAGCCAAATGTGGGGCATCTGGGTCATGCCATTTCTGACGTTTTCTTCTCTGAGGCAACGCTTTGTAGATTGCGACCGTCGACATCTTCTGGTTTAAGTCGGCGTCTTTCTGGCCGCTACAACAATGTTATCTTGGTCCCGGTGGTGTTTCGGGAAATCCATAGGTGGCATCTAGCCCGGTTAAATGCAAGTGTCGCCGGTGGATGCATGAAAAATAGGATATTGATACCCACAACCGTGGATGTTATTTTCAATTTATGTATAGGTGTTTTTATAATGGTTTGTTTTAAATATGCCATTTGCCTTTTTTGTTTAAATAAGATATTTTGGCATCGATTAACTGGGTTATTCCATACATGATTCTGTAGTCATTGACTCGCGACGTGTACATGATCACCTTAAACCTTCTCAACACATCATAGCGTTTTGCTGTGATTGTTTGTCCTCGAATAAATTTTCAACAACCAGGCTCAACGCAACCAGCAAGCTAGCCGAGCACGGAATAGAGCCGTGTGAGCAGTGATCGCCCTCTTTTCTGCAATAATTCTTCGTCTACGGACTAAACCTACAGACTGAACTGACTTCTGCTATCTCTAAACCGTGTGGAACATGGCAGGCACGCCACGGCAAATGTCAGGACCGAGTCACCACGCTGGTTCTGAGTTCTCCACATCAGTCCCTCTGTTCATGTAACCTATACCACACATCCCAGTCTACCACCTTTCATGGCTATCGTCCATATGTACCGTGTAATTGATCACGCCCTCCACTGCAGAACATAGCCATCGTCGCCATTCGATCGCCATGCCATCCCTGAAGGTGAAGCCTCCGTCCCCAGCGCCGGCTCTGGTGCTCCTCCTCTTGGCGGCAAGCTTCGCAGTTTCCCAGGCGGGGGTTAACTGCGGCGACCCCGCTACTTCTTCATCTTCAGCACCAGCACCGACGTCCGACGCCGCTAACAGCAGCGCATTCGGCGCCAACCTCCAAACTCTCCTGAGGGAGCTCCCACAGGCTGCGGCGCCCACGGGCTTCGCCTCTCTGTCCTCCGGCACCGGCCGCGACCGGGCGTTTATCCGCGGCCTCTGCCGCGGCGACTCCGCGCCGTCCCAGTGCCTCGCCGACCTGATAGACGCCGTCCAGGACCTGAGCGGGAGGTGCCCCTCCAGCCGGAGCGCGGGGGCATGGTACGAGCGGTGCTGCATCAGCTACGGCGACACCAGCAACTCGACGACCTACGAGACGCGCATCCACGAGACGTTCTACGATACCCGCACGGTGGCCGACCCGGACGGCTACGAGCGGTCGTACTACGAGCTGATGAGTCGCCTGGTGGCGCGCGCGGCGGGCGGCGACGGCGGCGGCGGGAACCGGTCGGAGAGGACGAGCATGTTCGCCACCGGGGAGGCGGTGTACGCGCCCGGCGACCCGAGCGGGACGCTGTATGGGCTGGTGCAGTGCATGAGGGACCGCAGCGACGCCCAGTGCGAGCGGTGCCTGCAGGGGCTGGTGCCGGAGCTGCCGTCGTGCTGCAAGGGGTATCAGGGAGGGGTCGTGCGGAACTTCAACTGCCAGCTGCGGGTTCAGATATACACCTACTACGACCTGGCGCTCGACGCGCCGCCTCCGGGTCAGAACGCTCCACCGCCGCCTCCAGGTCCGGCTGCTCCACCGCCGCGTTCGGATGCTCCATCGCCGCCGGTGCCCCCGCCAACGTCCAGCGGTGGAATACGCGGTGAGTACTTAACTTGACTGGAGGGTCTGCTGCTGATTCGGTGTGGTCAACCAGAAAGCAAGTTTCCTTTTGGGACAACCTTTCCGTGTGAACTAGTCAACAGACAGTTTTTAGAGATGGGAATAGTCGTCGTACTGCCATCGCAATCATTCTATCTTTTTGCCAATAACCTCGCCAATTCGCGATCACTTCGACCAGCCGCGCCGTCTCATACACGGCTACACCTACACCGCGTGTCGCCTCTGCTTTCGCCTCCTTCATGGAGAGAGAGGTTTTTTGCACCTAGCGCCATTTGTTGGGGCTGCTTATTTTTCACAGAACCATAACTTTATGGATTTTTTTCACGAAACACTACTAATTTTTGGTGTAATTATTTGCACAGAACACATCAACTGTTTGTTAGCTCGTTTGACAACAAATTAGCTAGCTAGGCACCATGTCATGACGCCGTCGTGGCTGATGGAGCTTCTTCCCAACGAACAGGTCTGGCTCGAGGACTCCATGCTCCATACCAGCGTGCTTTCCAATATCCATGACCAAAGTCGGGCCCAACACCAGCGAGAAAAATGTCGTGGCTCAACAAACAAGAAGCCCTGGCTCCGCCCGTTGCGGCGCGAGGAGGATGCACCGCACGCATGCTGGTAGAAGTGGGCCGCAGCCCACCTCACCTTCTTCCTCCCTAATCTTCCTGCCCCGACACCCCCGCCTTCGTCGTTGGCCAAGCCGCCTGCTGTCCCCCTACCGATGGTCCACCACCGCCCTAGAACTCCCTCTAAGCCCCCGACCTCCACTTTCGGCGAGCTCCCCGAACCCCACATGCACCCTAACCCTTAGACCCCGTCGGCGGCGAGCTTTTCGCACCCCACCCCCACCCTAAGGCCCCAAGTTTTATTCCTCACCATGCACTAGTAGAAAAAGGGTCATCGGTCTAAGCCTTTAGTACCGGTTCCCGTATGAACCGGTACTAAAGGGTACATTAGTACCGGTTGATTTGCCCAGCCGGTCGAGCAAGATCAGTACCGGTTCAATAAGGGCCTTTTGTACCGGTTCATACTAGGAACCGGTACTAAAGGGTAGTGACCATTAGCACCGGTTCGTGGCACGAACCGGTGCAAAAGGGGTACCTTTAGCACCGGTTCGAGCCACGAACCGGTGCTAAAGGGTTGACACCCATTTTTTCCACTCATGCCTACCCCACGCAGAAAAAATGTCTAAAAATTAAACGAAAATGATAAAAACTTCAAATTTCAAAATCCTTTGACATGCATGTACCTCACGCAACCAACTTTTATGGAAAATTTGAAATTTTGAATTTTGATATATTTTGAACAAAAAGGTTATTCTAAATTAAATTGGCAATAACTATTGCGTACGGACTTGAAAAAAACATATAATATATGAAAAACCATCTACGCAAAAAGTTACATCCGATTTCAACGGGAAATATGAAAGCAGGAAGATTTTCGATTTTGTCAAAAAAATTAAAAATTTGTTTTTTTGAAATTTATTTTATTATTTCTTCTACTTTTTAGTTATTTTGAAGTTTTTATATTATTTTGGAATTTTTTAAGTTTTTAAGTTTTTTTGATTTTTTTGAATATTTTGAATTTTAAAATTAATAATTAAATTATACACAAAGATTATTTGGAAACCATTGATGCTTATTAATAATTAATCATTGTTGCTTATTTTTAAAATTATTTGGAATTCAAAAAAGTAAAATCATATGTTATCAAAGTGTATGGGTTAATAGAATTCACAGCATAGTATTATCAAGAAGTCGCGAGCGCAGTCTTGGAAGCTAGTAGAGAAAGAATGGAGAAGTTAAGCGTGCTAAGGGTGGAGCAGTGTGAGGATGGGTGACCGATCGGGAAGTGGGACCACTAGTATATACTTTGACATGAGAATAGGGGTGATTAGAGATTAGAGTGGAAACTGTCAAACAATTCAAATATCCAAAAATTGAGAAATTCTGAAAAATAAATTCAAATTTTTTCAAATTTTTTTCAAAATTTATACCAGAAATTCGTCCGGACCTTTGGTACCGGTTCGTGTTACAAACCGGTACCAAAGGTCCCTAGCCTGCACTCCCCTGGGAGCCAACGTGGAGGCCCCTTTAATACCGGTTTGTAATGAACCGGTACCAAAGAGGGGGGGCCTTTTGTCCCGAATCTTTTGTACCGGTTTGTTTTCCGGTACAAATTGGCCTCTGGAACCGGTACTAAAGCCTCTTTTTCCACTAGTGATGCTGGCAATGCAGCGGCCAGCCGCACCGTCCCTGTCTCCGGTGAGGTCTTGTCCTCACCTCCGTCGAAGCGCCACAGTGAGCCACGCCGTCCACGTCTTCAGTGAGGTCGTGTTCTCACCTTCACCGGGGCACCGGAGAGAGCCGCATCATCCCCGTCGTCGGTGAGGTCACTCGTGTCGCCTCTCCATCTTCTCTGGTGGGCAGCGTCGTCTTCCTCTCCGGTGGTCGTCGACCGCCGCCACTAACAAGCTTGCCCTAGTGCCACACACGTGCCTAGCAGAGGTACGCGATGCAAGGCATCGGCGCCGCACAAGGCAACATATGGGATTTGCCGATGAATCGGTTTAGTGTAGAACAGCAGAAGCTACAACGTGGCATTCTAAAAGGTGGGCCCAGATAGCTAATTAGTTGTCAAACGAGTTAGCAATAGTTTTTATGTTATGTGAAAACAATTACCCAATAGTTGGTGTTCTGTGAAAAAAATGTTAGGGTTGTGGTTCTGTGAAAAAAATGCCCCGTGCAAAGTGCAAAAACCTCATGGAGAGACGATAAATAAACCGCAAAAAAACATGCATGCAGGAAAGAGGAGATCGTCGAAACGTGCCGTCGTCCTTGCAGCCGCGATCTCAGTGGGAACCCTGCTCGTGCTACTCTTCGCGCTTGTCTGTCTTTACATTCAGAGGCGAAGGAGAAGGGCGAAGAGGGCACCACGAGGTAGGTATACACTTGCGAGTTACGGATTCTAGCATTGGTTGAGGTATTCACTCATGCGTGAGACCCACCTACAGATGATGCTAGAGAAGAGAGCTACATTTTTCCGGAGCAGTTCACCCTGCCGTTGCTGAGGGCTGCGACGGGCAACTTCGCCGGGGAAAACAAGCTGGGAGAGGGAGGTTTTGGGCAAGTTTTCAAGGTACGCATCGATCAGTTAATTAGATGACAGCCTATTTGTGCTATCTGCTTACATACTGTTTCGAACTTTCGATAATTGGATTCATAGGGTATACTGCCGGATGGGCAAGTGGTAGCAGTGAAAAGGCTCTCCCAGAGTTCGTCACAGGGATTCCAGGAGCTCAAGAACGAGCTGATGCTGGCCACCAAGCTCCTGCACAGGAACCTCGTGCGACTCCTTGGAGTCTGCCTGGAGGAGCGAGAGAAGCTGGTGGTGTACGAGTATCTGCCAAACAGAAGCCTGGACACCGTCCTTTTCGGTAGAAATTTCTCTCATGATCTTTTCTGTTCTTCTATGTCGTCCAAGCCCCAACTCCTAGCAAGCTACTTAAGTGTGTGCTCGTGTCAATCGAGTGTGCGTATGGCGCGCAGACAATGGGAGGCGGCGCCGGCGGCAAGGCCTGGACTGGAGGAAAAGGTACACCATCATCTCCGGGATCGCTCGTGGCCTGCTGTATCTCCACGAGGAGTCGCGCCTGAGGGTCATCCACCGAGACCTCAAGCCCAGCAATGTCCTGCTGGATGAAGACATGAACCCCAAGATCTCGGATTTCGGGCTTGCACGAGCACTCCTGGGAGACCAGTCCAGAGATGTCACCAAGCGAGCAGCTGGTACCCTGTAAGTCTACTACGGAGTAGCTACATTCTCGTTCTGTTTTTCCGAAACTAGAGTTAATTAAGAAGCTGTACTGATGGGTGCACGACGCAGTGGGTACATGTCGCCAGAGTACGCCTACAGCGGGCACGTCTCCACCAAGTCCGACATGTACAGCTTCGGCGTCATCGTGCTGGAGATCGTCACCGGTCGGAGGAACACCAGCCAGGATGACAACACCAGCAACTTGTTAAGCGATGTAAGCTGTGAGACGAGTTATTGGCAAGAACAGCAATCCCGTGCTGCTCCAAATTAATCATCGGTGTTGTTTAACTGACTGCAGGTGTGGGAGAAGTGGAGGGCCGGGAAATCAGCGGAGGTAGCGGACGCGTCGCTGGGCGAGCACTACCCTCGGTCCGAGATGCTCAGCTGCCTGCACATCGGGCTCCTGTGCGTCCAGAAGAAGCCGGCGATGAGGCCCGACGCGTCGGAGGTCGTGCTGATGCTGAGCAGCCAGTCCACGTCGCGGCGGACGCCCTCCAGGCCGGCGTTCTACTCCGGCCACTCCACCGGCGGCGGCGACTCGCGTGTTAGTAGCAGGAACGTCTCAGAGAATGGTGTCACCATGTCAGAGCTTCATCCGAGGTAGCTGGGCAGAGAAGATAGAAAAGTAGACGAATACCACGCGCGTTGCAGCGGGAATATCTTTAAAAACTTTACTATGTATAAGACATATGAAATGTGAAATTTTCTATTAAAATCTGAAGATTCAATTGGTCACAATATTAAAAAACTAAATATAATTAAAGTAAAATTATTGTCTATTTTCCAACAAAAAATGGTGAAGTGGTCAATTGTATGAGTTAAAAGAATTGATGAGGTGGATATATTGCATGCAAAGATATACTGTCGGAGTATTTTAGGGACAGTAGCCATGGGGTGGCTTAACGAGGGGGCTCGGCGGTTGACAGCATCGGGTCCGGCTCGGGTTGGGTAGTGACGACACAACACGTACCTAGGTTCAGGCCCTCCTCGCCGGAGGTAAAACCCCTACGTCCTGCCTTGTTCTTTATTATGAGCACACGGTGGCTACAATGGTGCCCCTTGAGCTATATTGTCTAGAGGAAGAAGAAGACTAAGTCTTTGATCGTGCAAGATCCGACCCCCCTACTCTAATGGTCTAGGCCCCCCTTATATAGGCAGGGACCTGGTTAGATATTTGGGTCCGGCTGCCCGGCAGCCGGCTTCGCCGTGGTAGTGATGTTGGCGTGGTCCCTCTTCTCCTACTCCTCCTGCGTGGTGTAGGGCCGCTTTATAAAGTGATCTTGTCACCTGGACCGGCATATCTGCGGTATATGCCCCGGCCTCCCTCGGATCTGCCCGTTAGAGGCAACTTTACTTGGAGAGGTGGGTCATGACGGCCCCATGGCTGGCGTCACCCCGGTCTTGGGCCTCTGGCAATCCTTGTTGGTTACCTGCAGGCTTTAATAAAGCGTCAGTTAGGACCTATGTCGTCGCTGCCAGCTTGGGCCTTTAGCGGAGATGTTCCTCGGCCGGCTGCTGGCGCAGCCGGTGCTTCGTGTCGAGCCGGCCCTCCTGGCCGGTTGTCGCGTCGATCCCTGGGACGCCAGCTGGCAGGATGCTCTGCCTTTGGCCTACCCAGGTGGTCATCCCCACGACACTAGCCCCTGAAACTGGCGAAGTCTCATGGAGTTGCATGGGGCTTCGGCGGGTTTTTCTCCTCGCCGAAGTTTGTTCGTATCCGTCGAAGTCCCAGGGATTTTCATCCAACTGGAAAGTTGGCGGGTTCAAGAACGTTGGAGTATCGCCAGCCGTCTCGGGACGCGCCGGCTGATGACCCACAAGTATAGGGGATCGCAACAGTCTTCGAGGGAAGTATTACCCAAATTTATTGATTCGACACAAGGGGAGCCAAAGAATATATGTAAGCCTTAACAGATGAGTTGTCAATTCAGCTGCACCTGGAAACAGTCTTGCTCGCAGTGGTTTATCAGTAGCAACAGTTTTATAGTGGTGACAGTAGTGAAACAGTAATAGCAGTAGTAAAATAGCAGCGGTAATAGTAACAGTAGTAAACAGTAGGAACAAATATTGTAGGCATAGGGATGGATTACGGGCGTTGCATGGATAAGATAATTCATGAAATCAATGAGACATTGGCATTGCAGATAAATAATGATAAAGCATCCTAGTACAAACAATCATAGGCATGTGTTCCGTATATAGTCGTACGTGCTCACAAGGAGAAACTTGCACGACATCTTTTGTCCTACCAGCCTGTTGCAGCAGGGCCTCAAGGGAAACTACTGGTAATTAAGGTACTCCTTTTAATAAAGTACCGGAGCAAAGCATTAGCACTCGGTGAACACATGTGATCCTCACATCATAGCCATCTCCTCCGGTTATCCCAATTTCTGTCACTTTGGGGCCTCGGGTTCCGGACAACAATATGTGTATACAACTTGTAGGTAAGACCATAAATAACAAGTATCATCATACAAATAATAACATGTTCAGATCTGAAATCATGGCACTCGGGCCCAAAGTGACAAGCATTAAGCACAACAAGTTGCAACAATGTCATAGACACTAAATAAAGATACTAGGCACTATGCCCTAACAATCTCATATCAAATTACATGAATGATCTCATCCAATCCCTACCATCCCCTCACCTACAGCGGGGGAATTACTCACACATGGATGGGGGAGTCATGGATGGTCGATGGAGTGATGTCGGTGGTGATGGTGATGAAGATCTCCTCCAAATTCCCGTCCCGGCAGGGTGCGCGAGGAGGATGCACCGCACGCATGCTGGTAGAAGTGGGCCGCAGCCCACCTCACCTTCTTCCTCCCTAATCTTCCTGCCCCGACACCCCCGCCTTCGTCGTTGGCCAAGCCGCCTGCTGTCCCCCTACCGATGGTCCACCACCGCCCTAGACCTCCCTCTAAGCCCCCGACCTCCACTTTCGGCGAGCTCCCCGAACCCCACATGCACCCTAACCCTTAGACCCCGTCGGCGGCGAGCTTTTCGCACCCCACCCCCACCCTAAGGCCCCAAGTTTTATTCCTCACCATGCACTAGTAGAAAAAGGGTCATCGGTCTAAGCCTTTAGTACCGGTTCCCGTATGAACCGGTACTAAAGGGTACATTAGTACCGGTTGATTTGCCCAGCCGGCCGAGCAAGATCAGTACCGGTTCGATAAGGGCCTTTTGTACCGGTTCATACTAGGAACCGGTACTAAAGGGTAGTGACCTTTAGCACCGGTTCGTGGCACGAACCGGTGTAAAAGGGGTACCTTTAGCACCGGTTCGAGCCACGAACCGGTGCTAAAGGGTTGACACCCATTTTTTCCACTCATGCCTACCCCGCGCAGAAAAAATGTCTAAAAATTAAACGAAAATGATAAAAACTTCAAATTTCAAAATCCTTTGACATGCATGTACCTCACGCAACCAACTTTTATGGAAAATTTGAAATTTTGAATTTTGATATATTTTGAACAAAAAGGTTATTCTAAATTAAATTGGCAATAACTATTGCGTACGGACTTGAAAAAAACATATAATATATGAAAAACCATCTACGCAAAAAGTTACATCCGATTTCAACGGGAAATATGAAAGCAGGAAGATTTTCGATTTTGTCAAAAAAATTAAAAATTTGTTTTTTTGAAATTTATTTTATTATTTCTTCTACTTTTTAGTTATTTTGAAGTTTTTATATTATTTTGGAATTTTTTAAGTTTTTAAGTTTTTTTGATTTTTTTGAATATTTTGAATTTTAAAATTAATAATTAAATTATACACAAAGATTATTTGGAAACCATTGATGCTTATTAATAATTAATCATTGTTGCTTATTTTTAAAATTATTTGGAATTCAAAAAAGTAAAATCATATGTTATCAAAGTGTATGGGTTAATAGAATTCACAGCATAGTATTATCAAGAAGTCGCGAGCGCAGTCTTGGAAGCTAGTAGAGAAAGAATGGAGAAGTTAAGCGTGCTAAGGGTGGAGCAGTGTGAGGATGGGTGACCGATCGGGAAGTGGGACCACTAGTATATACTTTGACATGAGAATAGGGGTGATTAGAGATTAGAGTGGAAACTGTCAAACAATTCAAATATCCAAAAATTGAGAAATTCTGAAAAATAAATTCAAATTTTTTCAAATTTTTTTCAAAATTTATACCAGAAATTCGTCCGGACCTTTGGTACCGGTTCGTGTTACAAACCGGTACCAAAGGTCCCTAGCCTGCACTCCCCTGGGAGCCAACGTGGAGGCCCCTTTAATACCGGTTTGTAATGAACCGGTACCAAAGAGGGGGGGCCTTTTGTCCCGAATCTTTTGTACCGGTTTGTTTTCCGGTACAAATTGGCCTCTGGAACCGGTACTAAAGCCTCTTTTTCCACTAGTGATGCTGGCAATGCAGCGGCCAGCCGCACCGTCCCTGTCTCCGGTGAGGTCTTGTCCTCACCTCCGTCGAAGCGCCACAGTGAGCCACGCCGTCCACGTCTTCAGTGAGGTCGTGTTCTCACCTTCACCGGGGCACCGGAGAGAGCCGCATCATCCCCGTCGTCGGTGAGGTCACTCGTGTCGCCTCTCCATCTTCTCTGGTGGGCAGCGTCGTCTTCCTCTCCGGTGGTCGTCGACCGCCGCCACTAACAAGCTTGCCCTAGTGCCACACACGTGCCTAGCAGAGGTACGCGATGCAAGGCATCGGCGCCGCACAAGGCAACATATGGGATTTGCCGATGAATCGGTTTAGTGTAGAACAGCAGAAGCTACAACGTGGCATTCTAAAAGGTGGGCCCAGATAGCTAATTAGTTGTCAAACGAGTTAGCAATAGTTTTTATGTTATGTGAAAACAATTACCCAATAGTTGGTGTTCTGTGAAAAAAATGTTAGGGTTGTGGTTCTGTGAAAAAAATGCCCCGTGCAAAGTGCAAAAACCTCATGGAGAGACGATAAATAAACCGCAAAAAAACATGCATGCAGGAAAGAGGAGATCGTCGAAACGTGCCGTCGTCCTTGCAGCCGCGATCTCAGTGGGAACCCTGCTCGTGCTACTCTTCGCGCTTGTCTGTCTTTACATTCAGAGGCGAAGGAGAAGGGCGAAGAGGGCACCACGAGGTAGGTATACACTTGCGAGTTACGGATTCTAGCATTGGTTGAGGTATTCACTCATGCGTGAGACCCACCTACAGATGATGCTAGAGAAGAGAGCTACATTTTTCCGGAGCAGTTCACCCTGCCGTTGCTGAGGGCTGCGACGGGCAACTTCGCCGGGGAAAACAAGCTGGGAGAGGGAGGTTTTGGGCAAGTTTTCAAGGTACGCATCGATCAGTTAATTAGATGACAGCCTATTTGTGCTATCTGCTTACATACTGTTTCGAACTTTCGATAATTGGATTCATAGGGTATACTGCCGGATGGGCAAGTGGTAGCAGTGAAAAGGCTCTCCCAGAGTTCGTCACAGGGATTCCAGGAGCTCAAGAACGAGCTGATGCTGGCCACCAAGCTCCTGCACAGGAACCTCGTGCGACTCCTTGGAGTCTGCCTGGAGGAGCGAGAGAAGCTGGTGGTGTACGAGTATCTGCCAAACAGAAGCCTGGACACCGTCCTTTTCGGTAGAAATTTCTCTCATGATCTTTTCTGTTCTTCTATGTCGTCCAAGCCCCAACTCCTAGCAAGCTACTTAAGTGTGTGCTCGTGTCAATCGAGTGTGCGTATGGCGCGCAGACAATGGGAGGCGGCGCCGGCGGCAAGGCCTGGACTGGAGGAAAAGGTACACCATCATCTCCGGGATCGCTCGTGGCCTGCTGTATCTCCACGAGGAGTCGCGCCTGAGGGTCATCCACCGAGACCTCAAGCCCAGCAATGTCCTGCTGGATGAAGACATGAACCCCAAGATCTCGGATTTCGGGCTTGCACGAGCACTCCTGGGAGACCAGTCCAGAGATGTCACCAAGCGAGCAGCTGGTACCCTGTAAGTCTACTACGGAGTAGCTACATTCTCGTTCTGTTTTTCCGAAACTAGAGTTAATTAAGAAGCTGTACTGATGGGTGCACGACGCAGTGGGTACATGTCGCCAGAGTACGCCTACAGCGGGCACGTCTCCACCAAGTCCGACATGTACAGCTTCGGCGTCATCGTGCTGGAGATCGTCACCGGTCGGAGGAACACCAGCCAGGATGACAACACCAGCAACTTGTTAAGCGATGTAAGCTGTGAGACGAGTTATTGGCAAGAACAGCAATCCCGTGCTGCTCCAAATTAATCATCGGTGTTGTTTAACTGACTGCAGGTGTGGGAGAAGTGGAGGGCCGGGAAATCAGCGGAGGTAGCGGACGCGTCGCTGGGCGAGCACTACCCTCGGTCCGAGATGCTCAGCTGCCTGCACATCGGGCTCCTGTGCGTCCAGAAGAAGCCGGCGATGAGGCCCGACGCGTCGGAGGTCGTGCTGATGCTGAGCAGCCAGTCCACGTCGCGGCGGACGCCCTCCAGGCCGGCGTTCTACTCCGGCCACTCCACCGGCGGCGGCGACTCGCGTGTTAGTAGCAGGAACGTCTCAGAGAATGGTGTCACCATGTCAGAGCTTCATCCGAGGTAGCTGGGCAGAGAAGATAGAAAAGTAGACGAATACCACGCGCGTTGCAGCGGGAATATCTTTAAAAACTTTACTATGTATAAGACATATGAAATGTGAAATTTTCTATTAAAATCTGAAGATTCAATTGGTCACAATATTAAAAAACTAAATATAATTAAAGTAAAATTATTGTCTATTTTCCAACAAAAAATGGTGAAGTGGTCAATTGTATGAGTTAAAAGAATTGATGAGGTGGATATATTGCATGCAAAGATATAATGTCGGAGTATTTTAGGGACAGTAGCCATGGGGTGGCTTAACGAGGGGGCTCGGCGGTTGACAGCATCGGGTCCGGCTCGGGTTGGGTAGTGACGACACAACACGTACCTAGGTTCAGGCCCTCCTCGCCGGAGGTAAAACCCCTACGTCCTGCCTTGTTCTTTATTATGAGCACACGGTGGCTACAATGGTGCCCCTTGAGCTATATTGTCTAGAGGAAGAAGAAGACTAAGTCTTTGATCGTGCAAGATCCGACCCCCCTACTCTAATGGTCTAGGCCCCCCTTATATAGGCAGGGACCTGGTTAGATATTTGGGTCCGGCTGCCCGGCAGCCGGCTTCGCCGTGGTAGTGATGTTGGCGTGGTCCCTCTTCTCCTACTCCTCCTGCGTGGTGTAGGGCCGCTTTATAAAGTGATCTTGTCACCTGGACCGGCATATCTGCGGTATATGCCCCGGCCTCCCTCGGATCTGCCCGTTAGAGGCAACTTTACTTGGAGAGGTGGGTCATGACGGCCCCATGGCTGGCGTCACCCCGGTCTTGGGCCTCTGGCAATCCTTGTTGGTTACCTGCAGGCTTTAATAAAGCGTCAGTTAGGACCTATGTCGTCGCTGCCAGCTTGGGCCTTTAGCGGAGATGTTCCTCGGCCGGCTGCTGGCGCAGCCGGTGCTTCGTGTCGAGCCGGCCCTCCTGGCCGGTTGTCGCGTCGATCCCTGGGACGCCAGCTGGCAGGATGCTCTGCCTTTGGCCTACCCAGGTGGTCATCCCCACGACACTAGCCCCTGAAACTGGCGAAGTCTCATGGAGTTGCATGGGGCTTCGGCGGGTTTTTCTCCTCGCCGAAGTTTGTTCGTATCCGTCGAAGTCCCAGGGATTTTCATCCAACTGGAAAGTTGGCGGGTTCAAGAACGTTGGAGTATCGCCAGCCGTCTCGGGACGCGCCGGCTGATGACCCACAAGTATAGGGGATCGCAACAGTCTTCGAGGGAAGTATTACCCAAATTTATTGATTCGACACAAGGGGAGCCAAAGAATATATGTAAGCCTTAACAGATGAGTTGTCAATTCAGCTGCACCTGGAAACAGTCTTGCTCGCAGTGGTTTATCAGTAGCAACAGTTTTATAGTGGTGACAGTAGTGAAACAGTAATAGCAGTAGTAAAATAGCAGCGGTAATAGTAACAGTAGTAAACAGTAGGAACAAATATTGTAGGCATAGGGATGGATTACGGGCGTTGCATGGATAAGATAATTCATGAAATCAATGAGACATTGGCATTGCAGATAAATAATGATAAAGCATCCTAGTACAAACAATCATAGGCATGTGTTCCGTATATAGTCGTACGTGCTCACAAGGAGAAACTTGCACGACATCTTTTGTCCTACCAGCCTGTTGCAGCAGGGCCTCAAGGGAAACTACTGGTAATTAAGGTACTCCTTTTAATAAAGTACCGGAGCAAAGCATTAGCACTCGGTGAACACATGTGATCCTCACATCATAGCCATCTCCTCCGGTTATCCCAATTTCTGTCACTTTGGGGCCTCGGGTTCCGGACAACAATATGTGTATACAACTTGTAGGTAAGACCATAAATAACAAGTATCATCATAGAAATAATAACATGTTCAGATCTGAAATCATGGCACTCGGGCCCAAAGTGACAAGCATTAAGCACAACAAGTTGCAACAATGTCATAGACACTAAATAAAGATACTAGGCACTATGCCCTAACAATCTCATATCAAATTACATGAATGATCTCATCCAATCCCTACCATCCCCTCACCTACAGCGGGGGAATTACTCACACATGGATGGGGGAGTCATGGATGGTCGATGGAGTGATGTCGGTGGTGATGGTGATGAAGATCTCCTCCAAATTCCCGTCCCGGCAGGGTGCGCGAGGAGGATGCACCGCACGCATGCTGGTAGAAGTGGGCCGCAGCCCACCTCACCTTCTTCCTCCCTAATCTTCCTGCCCCGACACCCCCGCCTTCGTCGTTGGCCAAGCCGCCTGCTGTCCCCCTACCGATGGTCCACCACCGCCCTAGACCTCCCTCTAAGCCCCCGACCTCCACTTTCGGCGAGCTCCCCGAACCCCACATGCACCCTAACCCTTAGACCCCGTCGGCGGCGAGCTTTTCGCACCCCACCCCCACCCTAAGGCCCCAAGTTTTATTCCTCACCATGCACTAGTAGAAAAAGGGTCATCGGTCTAAGCCTTTAGTACCGGTTCCCGTATGAACCGGTACTAAAGGGTACATTAGTACCGGTTGATTTGCCCAGCCGGCCGAGCAAGATCAGTACCGGTTCGATAAGGGCCTTTTGTACCGGTTCATACTAGGAACCGGTACTAAAGGGTAGTGACCTTTAGCACCGGTTCGTGGCACGAACCGGTGTAAAAGGGGTACCTTTAGCACCGGTTCGAGCCACGAACCGGTGCTAAAGGGTTGACACCCATTTTTTCCACTCATGCCTACCCCGCGCAGAAAAAATGTCTAAAAATTAAACGAAAATGATAAAAACTTCAAATTTCAAAATCCTTTGACATGCATGTACCTCACGCAACCAACTTTTATGGAAAATTTGAAATTTTGAATTTTGATATATTTTGAACAAAAAGGTTATTCTAAATTAAATTGGCAATAACTATTGCGTACGGACTTGAAAAAAACATATAATATATGAAAAACCATCTACGCAAAAAGTTACATCCGATTTCAACGGGAAATATGAAAGCAGGAAGATTTTCGATTTTGTCAAAAAAATTAAAAATTTGTTTTTTTGAAATTTATTTTATTATTTCTTCTACTTTTTAGTTATTTTGAAGTTTTTATATTATTTTGGAATTTTTTAAGTTTTTAAGTTTTTTTGATTTTTTTGAATATTTTGAATTTTAAAATTAATAATTAAATTATACACAAAGATTATTTGGAAACCATTGATGCTTATTAATAATTAATCATTGTTGCTTATTTTTAAAATTATTTGGAATTCAAAAAAGTAAAATCATATGTTATCAAAGTGTATGGGTTAATAGAATTCACAGCATAGTATTATCAAGAAGTCGCGAGCGCAGTCTTGGAAGCTAGTAGAGAAAGAATGGAGAAGTTAAGCGTGCTAAGGGTGGAGCAGTGTGAGGATGGGTGACCGATCGGGAAGTGGGACCACTAGTATATACTTTGACATGAGAATAGGGGTGATTAGAGATTAGAGTGGAAACTGTCAAACAATTCAAATATCCAAAAATTGAGAAATTCTGAAAAATAAATTCAAATTTTTTCAAATTTTTTTCAAAATTTATACCAGAAATTCGTCCGGACCTTTGGTACCGGTTCGTGTTACAAACCGGTACCAAAGGTCCCTAGCCTGCACTCCCCTGGGAGCCAACGTGGAGGCCCCTTTAATACCGGTTTGTAATGAACCGGTACCAAAGAGGGGGGGCCTTTTGTCCCGAATCTTTTGTACCGGTTTGTTTTCCGGTACAAATTGGCCTCTGGAACCGGTACTAAAGCCTCTTTTTCCACTAGTGATGCTGGCAATGCAGCGGCCAGCCGCACCGTCCCTGTCTCCGGTGAGGTCTTGTCCTCACCTCCGTCGAAGCGCCACAGTGAGCCACGCCGTCCACGTCTTCAGTGAGGTCGTGTTCTCACCTTCACCGGGGCACCGGAGAGAGCCGCATCATCCCCGTCGTCGGTGAGGTCACTCGTGTCGCCTCTCCATCTTCTCTGGTGGGCAGCGTCGTCTTCCTCTCCGGTGGTCGTCGACCGCCGCCACTAACAAGCTTGCCCTAGTGCCACACACGTGCCTAGCAGAGGTACGCGATGCAAGGCATCGGCGCCGCACAAGGCAACATATGGGATTTGCCGATGAATCGGTTTAGTGTAGAACAGCAGAAGCTACAACGTGGCATTCTAAAAGGTGGGCCCAGATAGCTAATTAGTTGTCAAACGAGTTAGCAATAGTTTTTATGTTATGTGAAAACAATTACCCAATAGTTGGTGTTCTGTGAAAAAAATGTTAGGGTTGTGGTTCTGTGAAAAAAATGCCCCGTGCAAAGTGCAAAAACCTCATGGAGAGACGATAAATAAACCGCAAAAAAACATGCATGCAGGAAAGAGGAGATCGTCGAAACGTGCCGTCGTCCTTGCAGCCGCGATCTCAGTGGGAACCCTGCTCGTGCTACTCTTCGCGCTTGTCTGTCTTTACATTCAGAGGCGAAGGAGAAGGGCGAAGAGGGCACCACGAGGTAGGTATACACTTGCGAGTTACGGATTCTAGCATTGGTTGAGGTATTCACTCATGCGTGAGACCCACCTACAGATGATGCTAGAGAAGAGAGCTACATTTTTCCGGAGCAGTTCACCCTGCCGTTGCTGAGGGCTGCGACGGGCAACTTCGCCGGGGAAAACAAGCTGGGAGAGGGAGGTTTTGGGCAAGTTTTCAAGGTACGCATCGATCAGTTAATTAGATGACAGCCTATTTGTGCTATCTGCTTACATACTGTTTCGAACTTTCGATAATTGGATTCATAGGGTATACTGCCGGATGGGCAAGTGGTAGCAGTGAAAAGGCTCTCCCAGAGTTCGTCACAGGGATTCCAGGAGCTCAAGAACGAGCTGATGCTGGCCACCAAGCTCCTGCACAGGAACCTCGTGCGACTCCTTGGAGTCTGCCTGGAGGAGCGAGAGAAGCTGGTGGTGTACGAGTATCTGCCAAACAGAAGCCTGGACACCGTCCTTTTCGGTAGAAATTTCTCTCATGATCTTTTCTGTTCTTCTATGTCGTCCAAGCCCCAACTCCTAGCAAGCTACTTAAGTGTGTGCTCGTGTCAATCGAGTGTGCGTATGGCGCGCAGACAATGGGAGGCGGCGCCGGCGGCAAGGCCTGGACTGGAGGAAAAGGTACACCATCATCTCCGGGATCGCTCGTGGCCTGCTGTATCTCCACGAGGAGTCGCGCCTGAGGGTCATCCACCGAGACCTCAAGCCCAGCAATGTCCTGCTGGATGAAGACATGAACCCCAAGATCTCGGATTTCGGGCTTGCACGAGCACTCCTGGGAGACCAGTCCAGAGATGTCACCAAGCGAGCAGCTGGTACCCTGTAAGTCTACTACGGAGTAGCTACATTCTCGTTCTGTTTTTCCGAAACTAGAGTTAATTAAGAAGCTGTACTGATGGGTGCACGACGCAGTGGGTACATGTCGCCAGAGTACGCCTACAGCGGGCACGTCTCCACCAAGTCCGACATGTACAGCTTCGGCGTCATCGTGCTGGAGATCGTCACCGGTCGGAGGAACACCAGCCAGGATGACAACACCAGCAACTTGTTAAGCGATGTAAGCTGTGAGACGAGTTATTGGCAAGAACAGCAATCCCGTGCTGCTCCAAATTAATCATCGGTGTTGTTTAACTGACTGCAGGTGTGGGAGAAGTGGAGGGCCGGGAAATCAGCGGAGGTAGCGGACGCGTCGCTGGGCGAGCACTACCCTCGGTCCGAGATGCTCAGCTGCCTGCACATCGGGCTCCTGTGCGTCCAGAAGAAGCCGGCGATGAGGCCCGACGCGTCGGAGGTCGTGCTGATGCTGAGCAGCCAGTCCACGTCGCGGCGGACGCCCTCCAGGCCGGCGTTCTACTCCGGCCACTCCACCGGCGGCGGCGACTCGCGTGTTAGTAGCAGGAACGTCTCAGAGAATGGTGTCACCATGTCAGAGCTTCATCCGAGGTAGCTGGGCAGAGAAGATAGAAAAGTAGACGAATACCACGCGCGTTGCAGCGGGAATATCTTTAAAAACTTTACTATGTATAAGACATATGAAATGTGAAATTTTCTATTAAAATCTGAAGATTCAATTGGTCACAATATTAAAAAACTAAATATAATTAAAGTAAAATTATTGTCTATTTTCCAACAAAAAATGGTGAAGTGGTCAATTGTATGAGTTAAAAGAATTGATGAGGTGGATATATTGCATGCAAAGATATAATGTCGGAGTATTTTAGGGACAGTAGCCATGGGGTGGCTTAACGAGGGGGCTCGGCGGTTGACAGCATCGGGTCCGGCTCGGGTTGGGTAGTGACGACACAACACGTACCTAGGTTCAGGCCCTCCTCGCCGGAGGTAAAACCCCTACGTCCTGCCTTGTTCTTTATTATGAGCACACGGTGGCTACAATGGTGCCCCTTGAGCTATATTGTCTAGAGGAAGAAGAAGACTAAGTCTTTGATCGTGCAAGATCCGACCCCCCTACTCTAATGGTCTAGGCCCCCCTTATATAGGCAGGGACCTGGTTAGATATTTGGGTCCGGCTGCCCGGCAGCCGGCTTCGCCGTGGTAGTGATGTTGGCGTGGTCCCTCTTCTCCTACTCCTCCTGCGTGGTGTAGGGCCGCTTTATAAAGTGATCTTGTCACCTGGACCGGCATATCTGCGGTATATGCCCCGGCCTCCCTCGGATCTGCCCGTTAGAGGCAACTTTACTTGGAGAGGTGGGTCATGACGGCCCCATGGCTGGCGTCACCCCGGTCTTGGGCCTCTGGCAATCCTTGTTGGTTACCTGCAGGCTTTAATAAAGCGTCAGTTAGGACCTATGTCGTCGCTGCCAGCTTGGGCCTTTAGCGGAGATGTTCCTCGGCCGGCTGCTGGCGCAGCCGGTGCTTCGTGTCGAGCCGGCCCTCCTGGCCGGTTGTCGCGTCGATCCCTGGGACGCCAGCTGGCAGGATGCTCTGCCTTTGGCCTACCCAGGTGGTCATCCCCACGACACTAGCCCCTGAAACTGGCGAAGTCTCATGGAGTTGCATGGGGCTTCGGCGGGTTTTTCTCCTCGCCGAAGTTTGTTCGTATCCGTCGAAGTCCCAGGGATTTTCATCCAACTGGAAAGTTGGCGGGTTCAAGAACGTTGGAGTATCGCCAGCCGTCTCGGGACGCGCCGGCTGATGACCCACAAGTATAGGGGATCGCAACAGTCTTCGAGGGAAGTATTACCCAAATTTATTGATTCGACACAAGGGGAGCCAAAGAATATATGTAAGCCTTAACAGATGAGTTGTCAATTCAGCTGCACCTGGAAACAGTCTTGCTCGCAGTGGTTTATCAGTAGCAACAGTTTTATAGTGGTGACAGTAGTGAAACAGTAATAGCAGTAGTAAAATAGCAGCGGTAATAGTAACAGTAGTAAACAGTAGGAACAAATATTGTAGGCATAGGGATGGATTACGGGCGTTGCATGGATAAGATAATTCATGAAATCAATGAGACATTGGCATTGCAGATAAATAATGATAAAGCATCCTAGTACAAACAATCATAGGCATGTGTTCCGTATATAGTCGTACGTGCTCACAAGGAGAAACTTGCACGACATCTTTTGTCCTACCAGCCTGTTGCAGCAGGGCCTCAAGGGAAACTACTGGTAATTAAGGTACTCCTTTTAATAAAGTACCGGAGCAAAGCATTAGCACTCGGTGAACACATGTGATCCTCACATCATAGCCATCTCCTCCGGTTATCCCAATTTCTGTCACTTTGGGGCCTCGGGTTCCGGACAACAATATGTGTATACAACTTGTAGGTAAGACCATAAATAACAAGTATCATCATAGAAATAATAACATGTTCAGATCTGAAATCATGGCACTCGGGCCCAAAGTGACAAGCATTAAGCACAACAAGTTGCAACAATGTCATAGACACTAAATAAAGATACTAGGCACTATGCCCTAACAATCTCATATCAAATTACATGAATGATCTCATCCAATCCCTACCATCCCCTCACCTACAGCGGGGGAATTACTCACACATGGATGGGGGAGTCATGGATGGTCGATGGAGTGATGTCGGTGGTGATGGTGATGAAGATCTCCTCCAAATTCCCGTCCCGGCAGGGTGCCAGAACGGAGTTTCTGGTTCCGAATTGCGGTTTCTGATGGCGGCGGCGCAGTGGAAGTCTATCTGGGAAAAACGCCGTCTCCCCGATATTATGTCATCAGAGGGTATATGTAGGCGAGAGGGGAGGTCAAGAGGGCTGCTGGGGCCTTCTCATGCCAGGGTGGCGCGGCCAGGGCTGGGCCGCGCCACCTGTGTGTGAGGGCCCCTCGAGCCTCCTCTCCGTCCCGTCTTCTGGCTCCGTGGGTCTTCTGGTGAAATAGGATTTTTGATGATTTTTCCCGAATTTTTACTGAAAGTTGATTTCTGCACAAAAACGAGACACCAGAGCAATTCTGCTGAAAACAGCGTCAATCCGTGTTAGTTGTATCCAAAACACACAAATTAGAGGAGAAACAATAGCAAAAGTGTTCGGGAAAGTAGATACGTTTTGGACGTATCGACTGCCCCCAAGCTTAGCTAATTGCTTGTCCTCAAGCAATTCAGTTAACAACTGAGAGCGATAAAAGAAACTTTCACGAACACATTTGCTCATATGATGTATATATACTAACTATGTGATCAAGTACTCAGGCAATTCATAATAAGAAATATGCAACTAATGCTACCTCATAGTTAAGCAAGCTATGAAAGAGTGCCAACATACCAATAAGAAGTAACATGAACATAAGAAGCTAACAAGATTGTAATATGCATAAATGATATGAAAGAGTGGTATCCCGCTTGCCTTTATTTGTGGAGCAAAACATAAATGCTGAGGCACCTCTGAAGTTCAAGAGAAGACTAGAAGTAGAAATATCAAAGATACAAGCATCAAAGTTATACCACAATTAACCGTGTTCTGGGACAAGCACATTACACTAAGAATAACAGCTATGCTCTCAAGAAGTGCTTAAAAGTTAGAAGATGAAGACTCAACATAAAAGTAAGAGATAGGTCCTTCGCAGAGGGAAGCAGTGATTTAACATGTGCTAGAGCTTTTCATTTGTAAAACAGAGATACAAATTTATTTTGAGAGGTGGTTGTTCTATGTCAACGACTAGCAATGGGGACTTGCTATCTTCCATAATAAACAAGTGAGAGCGGTTCCAAGTTCTTTGAAATTTTGGCACACTGGTACTCTTTTATAAAGCTTTAGCACTCCTCCCCACCTTTTTCCTTTCTCAAACCATGGCTAACCGATTCCATCGGGTGCCCACCAACTTTCACATTCCATGGAGGAGTGCCTTTTTTCTTTCTTTTTAGAATTAGATTATAATGGTCTGACCAGCTCTCATGCAAAATTAATGACGAGCAGATGAAGCTGCCTAGTCGAGGGGTACTTAATTTAATATGGAAGATAGCAATTCGGACCACTACGTCCCCATGAGCTAAAAATAGTGGCACAAAATGAGAAGTAGTTGAAAGTTTTAAAAGGTAGCACATGAAAATTTACTTGGAATGGCTTACAAATACCATGCATAGGAATTTATAGTGGACTCTTTGGAAGACTTGGTTTTTGGTAATTGGATGCACGAGTAGAGCTCATACTCAGTACAAGCGAAGGTTAGCAAAAGACTGGGAAGCGACAATTGAGAGAGCAATAACTGTCATAATCATGCTTGCGACAAAACAAAATTAATATAGGCATAAAAATGATACAAGAACTCTGAGGCAAAGTAAATGATCGAGGCTTAATTGACTTTTTGTTTAGTCATATGCATGCTTGAGCATGTGCCAAGTCGATTCAAATGAAGCTTTCAGAGGAGGATACCACAATAACATACCATATTATGAATAAAATAATGCATGCAAGCATCTATATGACATGCTACAAGCTAATAGTAAATTGAAACTAATCATATGAAAGCAAGAACTACAAAGCATCCATTAGATAACATATACCTTACATGAATCAACTAAGCATGTCCACATGAATGAGTATATGTACAAAAATGAAAACAAATAGAGTTCATACCAGCCTCTTACCACATCTCGGATTGTCGCATGTCATCATTATTGCTTTTCACTTGTGTGGCTTGAATAATATAAAGTGAATACCAAGCTCCAATGGAGTAACGGGGGACTGAACTCTGCGACAAATATTTTTGGGGTTTTCGATTTTTGAAACAAGAATGAAAGGAAATAGTGAACAAAGTGAAATATTTTTGGATTTTTCAAGTAGCAAACCGAAAATAGCAAGCAAAGCAAATCAAAGATAGCAAACTAAAAAGCGAACAAGGAGAAATAACGGAAATATTTTTGGTCTTTTTATGTTTTGGAAAGTGGAAATAAGAACGAGAACAATAAAGAAAGCGAAACATGGATATACAAAGGTCCGACAAAATATAATATGTAGATGAGTGCATCGTCGGCGTACCTCCCCCCAAGCTTAGGCTTTTGGCCTAAGTGGAGATCAATCCCATCTCGGCCAACTCGGCCATGAGGTGGCGCCTCCGTAGTGTGACGAAGAAGCACCATCGTCCTGATATGAGCTCGAGGACGCCCCGGAGTGGTACGTGGTGAAGTGATAGGCCGGCTCCTCCTCTTCCTCCTGGACCACCGCACCGTGTTGGATATTGAAACCAAGCAACCTAAACTAATCGTCCAACTCCTCCTTCGTGCGCGACCATGGC
Source organism: Dactylis glomerata (assembly GCA_007115705.1). Taxonomy (NCBI): domain Eukaryota; kingdom Viridiplantae; phylum Streptophyta; class Magnoliopsida; order Poales; family Poaceae; genus Dactylis; species Dactylis glomerata. Next base: position 893,618 of record QXEO01000220.1, read on the forward strand.
CTCACGTGAATGCTGAACAAGTTAGGCTGAGGCAAGGGAACTTCCCTTTCCTCTCCATCAATAAATAACATCCTGTAAACTAATTTCCCTGCACAAGAGTTAGCAGTAACAAAATGATGGAGTTTCATGGCAGCAAGATCAAGCCTCTGTGGAGCCAACAATACATCATTAGGAGCAATAGAAAGTCCTAGCTCAGGAACAATGCGCGCGGCAATAATACCTCCATAAATAGGTCCCCTAGCGGCTAGGCGACGAGCAATAATAGCACCAAGGTTATACTTCCTACTAACATCAAGAGCGGTAGCTAGAAAAGCTAAATGATAGTTGGAGATATTGCTAGTGTTTTCTCTACCAAGTACACTAGTTGCAAGATAGTAAGTAAAATATCTAATAGCTGGGAGCTGAATGTTTCTTATCTTGCCACGCTGTGCGGTGCGGTCATCATCATTGGTCACCCCTCGGTAAAGCTCCAACAAATCAGCGGGGTGATTTTGTATCCTCTTGGCCGTTCCAAACATGGGAATACCTAAAATAGAACAAAACCTCCCCAAAGGCATGGTGATAGACTTATCATAAATCTTAAATGCAATGGAAGGATTGAAATGAGCGTTAGTAAATTTAAAACTTTCAACGAAAGTCTTTGTAAGCATAGCATATTGGTCACGTTCATCTGTCATGTAAGCAGTCAACCCAACCCTGTTAATAAGGAGCAAGAAATCATCAAGAATCCCTGCATCACTCAAAAAGTTAATACAAGGGAAGGTGGATGGATGTGCATCTCCATCGTCCCCTTCAAGGTTTGGTGACATGAGATCCTCATTATAAGACATCCTATATTGAGCAGTGGATCTTGAGGGCCTTGATGACCTTGGTGCATCACTTTCAAACACTTCTCCATATGTGAAGTTGTCCATCTCCCTTCTCTGATTTTTTTTAACAAACTCATAAAAAGTGATTTTAAGACAAGCAATTGTAGGAAACTACTATAGTGAGTTACTAGAGAGCTACCATGAATCAAAATAACAATTCTAAACAATAGAACAAGCATGCATACTCATTTATACTGTCACCTACAAAGCTAAAATACTCAAGAAATACTCCACCAAAAGAAATTCTACTTGGACAAGTGGAGGAGTCACATACCGAAGAACAAATACTCCAAATCTCAGCAGAAATGTTGGACTGAGCAAGGAGATCGAAAAATCGAGGTGAAGAACAGCAAGAACTCGGGTTTGAGCTGGGTGTGTCGTTGTTTTCGGGAGAGTGTCGGGGGGATGACCCCCGGTAGGGTCAAGAGACTAGAAAGATACAAGGACTATGGTTGACTTTATGCCGGGTTATCAAGGAAGGGCCTGGCCGGAATATAAGAGCATCGGCCAGGCCGGCATATTTATGTATCCCAGCTAATGTCCGGATATACCGGTATAACCGGGATACTTATTGAGGAATGCCGGCATATACATAGATATGCCGGCCTAACTTATATGTTATATCGTGCAGAAGCAGGGTAGCCGGATTACCCGACCTTCTTAGGTCGTTGGTCCGGCATACAGGTCCAGGGTATGGCCAACGGTCATATCCGGGATATATATGTCAACTAAGGTGTCGTGTCCCTACAATCAAGGAGAGGGTCAGTTCAGCATGGAGGAAGATCGTGTTGACAGGGTGCACAGTGGTGGTCTACCTACCCTCACTGTGCACAAGTACAAGCTTACCTCAGAGTGGTAAGGTCACAGTCCTGGAAGTACAAGGTACAGCAAGGGCGAGTCCCATCGAGAGCAATCAGGGAGAAAGTCAAGGGCGTCTGCCCTCGTCAGCTTGCCCTATTTGGAGTGTAGTTGGTGTCCCCTGGTTTTAGGTGACCGTTGTAACCCTGGCCACCACTATATAAGGTGGCACAGGGAGCCCTAGCAGGGGGTTGGTCACTCTGTGTTCCTACACTTAGCAGTTCATCTTCCTCCTCTAGCAGAGAGCTTGGAAGCACCATTGTTGTGTACTTCATCGTTCCAAATATATAACCAGTAGAGCAGGAGTAGGGGTGTTATCTCCTTACGAGAGCCCCGAACCTGGGTAGATCTGTGTTCCTTTCTGTCGTGCTTTTTAGCTCGTTCCCCTCTCCCGAATCCTCCAGCATCTAGTTTGGCCCCCATTTAAGCCATCCCATGGCATATGTTGTTTCACCACGACGACATTTGGCGCCCACCGTGGGGCCTATCGATATGCTGGGCGGAGTGTTTATTCGGACGGGGTCTGTGATAGCAGCTTCGGGAGTGCGCGTGGTCTCTGGCCTCGTCCAGAGGCTAGGCTCGCTCAGCTTCGTCAGTGACAACGTCGGATGTCTCGGCGGCCGGCCGTTCCCCAGGGATGGCCGGATCATGTCTTTCGGTTCCCACGAGGTGTACGTGGGGACTGAGAGAGTTTGCAGGGAAGAGGTACTGGTGGCGGCGGATCCTCCGTCACATCGGCTGGCTCACGCTGGGCGTAGCGCTCGCTCAGTAGAGTCGGCCGAGGTAATGATGGCCGGCACATCAGTGCCGCCGGCAGATGGTGCCGGCAAAGCAGCAGCAGCAGCAGCAGGAGACACTCCGCCGGAGCCGCCGAAGGCCAAGAGGTCGGCACATCCTCCGTTGGAGCGTGTCGAGAACCTGGCCGGCACTTCCGCTGTGCCGGCAAAAGGTCAGGTGCTTCTTCCCATCATCGATCGGCTTCTCGAGCCGGTGCGATCCGGCGATGATCCGGAGCAGACAAGGGAGGTCCTGGAGGGATCTCGTCAGGCCCTCGTCGATGAGGCCCTGGCCATGCATCAGGAACGCGAATGGTTTAACCGGCAACTCCGTGAGTATGAGGCTGCCCATGGTTTTACTCCTGTGTTAACCCGGCCTAGCCGGATAGATGAGGTTAGAACTAGAGGTAGAGATCTTAACACAGAGCTAGAAAAAGGTGATAGTGGTAAGGGTCATACTGCAACTAGTACTGTGCCTAAGGTAATTTATAGCTCACCAGTGAAGAACCTTAGAGCAGCAGCAGAGGTAGCTAAGGACTTATCTAATTTGTCCGGCGAAGCACTGCATGAGTAGCAAGCCCGGCTTAACCATCTTTTGTCTGAAGCTACTAAGCAACAGGAGGCCTTTAAGAAGGCAAACCCAGGTGCCGGGGCATCCCAGTACATTGCGTCGGTAGGAGGTGCCGGCGCAAGGTCGAGGGGCGAAGCTTCGTCCCCGCATCCAAGCGCCCGGCGTGCCGGAAGTGTGACCTCTGGCCGCCGGGACAAGCAGATCCAGGTGTATGATCCGGCAATCGCCAGAAAGCAAGCAATAGTTCAGAAGAGTGCCGGCCAAGCTGACAAGTATGTCGGCAGCAAGAAGGCTGGCCAGAATGTGCCGGCCGGGCAAGGAGCAGTGTCGGCCGGCGGTGGCCGGAGTAATAGTGCTGCTCGGTGTCAGCAGCAAGGTGCCGGAGGTGCGGCACAGCAACAAGGTGCAGGTCAACCGAGACATCGGGAAGATGATGGCAATTCCGCCCTTGTCAGGGCGGGATATCAGCAGCAGCACCAGCAAGGCCGGCAAAGTGAGCAGTGTCAGCCGGAACAGCAGCAGGAAAAAATGATCGCGGGCCCAATTGCATCCCGGCTTGGACCTCGGTCCCTGGCAGCAGGTGATGCGCGTTTCAAGCTGGACAGGATTCATCAGTCAGAGTTGGTGGAGAGGCAAGGAGCTCCGGGTCCTATGTGCTTTGGACCCCGAATTATGGGTGAGCCGGTACCCTACTACTTCCAGCTCGCGCGTGGCGCGAGGACATATAACGGCAGTACAAAGCCGGAAGATTGGTTGGAGGACTACTCCACTGTAGTAAACATTGCCGGAGGAAACCTCAGATGGGCGGTACGATATGTGCCGCAAATGCTAGAAGGACCAGCCAGGATGTGGCTGAATAATCTGCCGGCCGGAAGTATCAATGGCTGGGTTGATTTCGAAGAGCAGTTCGTGTCAAACTTCACCAGTACATACAAGAGGCCGAACCGTCCTCAGCAGCTGGCTAACTGTAGGCAAGGAGTGAATGAGACCGACCGTGACTATCTGACCACGTGGTGCACATTGCGCAACTCCTGCGAGGGAGTCGTGGAGCAGCATGCCATCATGTGGTTCGCTCATGGGTGCCGGCACGGCACCATGTTGTGGCAAAAGCTGCAGAGGGACATGCCGGCCACGTTAGCCGAGACAATCAAGATTGCTGATAGTTATGCTCTGGGAGATCCCATGCAGCCCACCCTTGATTCACAAGGGCAGGGGCAGACTGTTGCCTGTCAAAACCCACCGGCGAGCAGCGACGAGCAACACGAAGAGCCGGGAGGCTCCCAGAGCTGCTGGTGGGCCCTGGTCCCTCGGTCAACGGCCCGCAAAACTTCGGCACACGTCCTGGCTGATGCAAGGGCGTGCCACCTGACCTATACCTGATCAGGAAGGTGATGGATTGCTTCGATTGGTTTCCTGCATGGCAGACATGTAAACATTAAATACGAGCCTCGATCGGCTCTCAGGTTTCCCTGTGAATCGGCGCAGGTAGCCGATTGTCCCATGGATCTGCATTGGATCTACGATAACATGGGGTTTTGCTTTATCAATACAAGTCAAATCGATCTACGACAGTTTAACGCTTTCACCACATAATTGGAACATCCCACACGTAATTGAGCCTGGTAGATACGAAAGATAACAGAAACTAACCCTAGAGGAGGCCAAAAAACCAACGTAGAGTCAATTCCCGGAACAACTCCTCTCGAATTAGCAAACCATATCCTTACGTACTACTGGACCGTTCAACCCGTTTGTGAGGCCTGACCATGCGGATATTAAACTAATCCTTGGAGAACAAGGAACAACTATGACAGATTGAATCGACTGAATAAAGATCAAGCAAGATGCTGCCCTTACACCCAAAATAGGTGCAAAGGCAGCGAGATCTTTAGGGGCAGCGTGACTAAGCAAACATAAACAAAAAGCACCGATGCTAGCCCAAACAGATCTATGATAACAGTATTACTCGCCATCAACAAGGCTTCAGTACGAGCAACACCAAATAACACATAAGCAGATGCTGCCTAGATCGCGAGATGCGATCTAGGCAGCACGACGCTTACCTGAAAGAAACCCTCGAAACAAGGGGTGGCGATGCGCCGAGATTGTGTTTGTTGCGAACGTGGTCGTCCTCCTTTCTCAATAACCCTAGGTACATATTTATAGTCCGGAGACTTTCTACCTTTGGAATAAACCTAACAACTCTATCTCTTGTTTAAACCGAAACGTACTCTATCATAATATACAGATACACGGGCAATTAGCCCAAATCCACGCGCAAGGCCGATCCAGCCTCCAAGCCCATCTTGATTACGGCCCGTCTCCTTATCTGGCCAAAATGTGGCGATAACACATGCCCCCCTGGTTTTGGCAATAACAATTCCAAAACCACTCTGTTTTTTTTCTTCATCGGGTCACGCGCCGCAGAGCAGAACCGTCATATCGCCTCCTCATCATGATGCCTCGCCTTCTCAACTTCTCCGCAATACACGATTTGACAACTCTGGCACCACATTCTCGAAAACCGCTATGGCATTGAACCACCTTCCACTATTCCCCTTATTTAAATCCATCCGAACCATTTGCATCCTCATTCTTCTCCAATAGCCAAAAAATCCTCTTCCTCCGCCATGGCCTCCTCTTCTTCCTCCAACACCTCCGGCCTCTCCTTCCAATCCTCCGACTCTGTTAACCGGGAGCCGACGCCGGAGCACCCGCCAATGGCGGCATACGAAGCTCTCGCCCCACAATGGTGGGACGAGAGAGACTGGGACTTCGCCGCCCAGTCAGAGGATGACGAGTCCCTGACCGACGGCGAGGAGGACTTCCAATTCCTCGTCGACGGGGAACTGGAGGCGGAGAGCACCGACGACGCCGTGTCCTGGGGCGAGGACATCAGCTCTTCCGATGAGGAGGAAGAAGCAGAGGAGGACACCTCCTCCGACGAATACCCGCCAGTGAAGCGCTTCCGCGCCGGGTCCAGCGAAGACACCGACGACGACGACGAGGACGAGGAGGCCCCCGCTGACAACTTCAGCAGCAGCGGTGAGGACTACGCCGGCAGCAGCGCCGATGACAGCGAAGACGGCGGCGGCAATGGCAACGGCGACGACGACGACGCCGCCTTTTAGATTAGGAAGTAGTAGTACTAGTAGTAGATCCCCATTTTGTAAGCAATCGGCTTCATTGTAAACAACCATCTTTGGAATCAACAAAGCTTGTTTCTCCCCAATTTGATTTTGCCGATAGTCAAATAGGTCAACGTTCCAAAAGCCGATAGTAACGAATCGGCTTTCACCATACAACGTTTGATACGATCAACCCAGTCAAAGCCCAAAGAGCCGATGGCAACACATCGGCTTTTCCCACAAACGTTGGCAAGGTCAAACTCGGTCGCTTATTTAGACAAGTCTGAGCGGTCACTTTCCAATTTCAACGGTAACCTGCAACCATCTTCAAAAAAGGCTAACTCAGATCTCCAATTGCCTTATTGAACAAATCGGGCTCACGGCGACACGAACCCTAGATTCCCCACCGCATAGATCCATCTCCGCCGGCAAATTAGATGGCGGAATCGTCCAGCGCCAACACAGCGGTCTCCGGTCTGAAGGTAATCCTTAACTGTTCCTCGCAATCCGAGCACGGTGCTAGAATTAATAGCAAACACCTGAATTAATGCTTTATCCCATTATTGAAATTTTAGGTTTCAGACATTCTGCTGCCGCATCCTTCTCTCCCAAATGCTCTCTGCCTTGGCCCCCGTACAGAATCTAGTCCTGCCCATCTGATCTCTTGCGAGGCAAACAGAATCCCCTTCGTAAGCCAAAACTTAGATTTGGATTCTTGGGCCGACTGCTTATGAGCCTGGCCTAATCCTCCCGAATATTGGGTTTCTTGGTACAGTAGGGTAGCCAAAACTTACCAATCCCAATGGGAAACCATGGGAATAGCCGATGCCTTGACTTTGTCATTGTCTCCCCTTGAGAAACATGAAAATCTTCTAAAAACCATCGGCTATTTCTGGTCTGATGCTCTGAATTGCTTCATGTTCGGCCATGGCCCCATGACACCAACTCTGTTAGACGTGGTGATGATTACTGGTCTAGACGTCACATCACCCAGCCCCTCTGCTTTTATGCTGCCAAAAGTCCCCTTCAAGCTTTCTTCCAAAACAGATTGCACGAACTGGGGTGCTTATCTTCGAAGCCACATGAAAACTAAGGGCCCTGTCACAGAGAAAGAACACACGGCCTTCCTCAATTTCTGGCTGGAACACTTCATATTCTGTGGCCCTTCCCTTGCTCCAACCAAGAATTATCTTCCCTTGGCCTACGAACTTGCCAGAGGCACTCAACTTGGCATCGGCAAACTGTTCCTTGGAGAAGTCTATCGATATCTCCAGTTGATGTCTGTCAAACTATCCTCCCACATAGCAGTCAAAACAGGAGGTCCTTGGTGGTTTCTTCAACTATGGGCTCAGCTGTACTTTCAAAACCATATCCCAAACTTCCCCCTTTTGGCAAGTTGCACCTTTCCAGATGTCAAAGGGAAGCAGATCCGATGCACCAGCTACGGCCAAGCTCTGTATAGCCTGCCAGGTAGTAAACTGATCCCTCATGAAGCATCCAAGTGGTTCAGCATTTTCTTCCAAGGCCTGGACAATCCTATCTTCTTTCCTTACACGGAGGAATCGGAAAATTTTGAAAATCCAATCTCCTTCAGGCTGGACAACTTTGCCGATGACACTAGCACTCGGCAGCTATTCTCCACCGTGATCCGTCCCTGCTTCCTCCCAGTTGGCATGAGCACATCCAACAGAATAATCAAACCTGGATACGAGTTCTACCAGCCGGTCGTAGCAGCTCGGCAATTTGGCCTTGGGCAAGTACCTCCTCATTTCTTTCTCCACCACCTCACAGAGAGCAGAGCTGACCTGCCCGATTCTCTCATCAGTCAGAGGTGTTATTCTTTCTTCGATGCTCTGACCATCCCAATTCCTAACAACCTCACTTTCGCTTCATCAACCGATGGTTTTGAGAACTGGTGGTCAATGTGGAAGACTCATGCCTTCAGGAGAGCTCTGGGACCATTGCTGGAACAGCTCGATGCTGAATATGACATCCCCATAGAACAGGTACTGCTACTTGCAAATTTTCAAATTTTCTTGATGCAGCTCACGACGATTCTTTCAATATCCTGCTCTGTCTCCTTGCAGCAACAAGATGGTCCAGAACCTACTAACGAGGATGGCTCCCCCTTCGAATTCCTCCCACCTGCTCCTGTGGTCCTTTTCTACAAAAACTCGCCACCTTTGAAACAGGTCGTGATGCAGAACCAGCCAATATCACCAAAATCGGCTTCCAAGAGCCAAGCAACTTCCGGGTCAGCTGCCTCCCGAATTCCAACTAAAACAAGAACGGCGGTGAGGAAGATAGTGGCCAAGAAACTTTTGAGACGCCGGAGCCCTTCTCCAGAGAGCTCGCACGTACGCTGATTCATGCCTTGGTTGATCTCATTTATCTTTGTAAACGTGCTCGTGCTTACCAACTCTCCCTTTCTTACAGGTCTCCATCGAAGACACCTCCAGCGAGGAAACACAACTCAATCGAGGAGATTCGAGCTCAGCAGATTCGGAGAGAACCACCACACCGAGCCAGCCAGATGTGCCACCATCGGCTTCCAGGAAAAGGCCTGTTCCTGAACCTGTTGCCCCCCGAGCATCAGTCGAGGCGGGGCAAGCTGTGAGCCCCAAGAGGGCTCGCAAGGGACTGCAAACTTCTTCTTCGAGCCAGGAGGCTTCGAAAGTAATTATCCTCCATACTCTTACCACTCCTTTTTATGCCGATTCATTGCTATTCACATCGGCTAAGCACCTTTCATGCAGACGAAGGACACTCCTAGTGGGAAAGTCGGGGAAGCGCCGATGCCTTCCGCAAGCCTGGATCTAGTAATCCCTGGAGGTGTAGATGACACGGTTGCCAATCTGGCCAAGCCCTCAGCAACAACACACGAGCCGATTGTCTCGCCGTCGGCTCTCCCCCTGATCTCAGGAGAGGTATGTTCGCTTCTTTCGACTCATCCTTCCCTGTTTGACACATACTGACACCACTTCTGCTTGCCAGGGTTGTGATATCTCAGGCTTGCTGACGTTCGACCCTGAATCCATCGAACCAGCTCCCTCTGCCGCCAACGATGAACCACGAGCAAGCACTGTACTACCTCAATTCCAGCGTCTCAAAGCCTTGCTGTCCTCCCCAATCGAGAGGTTGGTCGAGGGTTCTGAAGAGGTGAAGAGTGTTCTTGACGAAATCAAGGACCAACTCCCGGTAGCACTGCAGGTGAAGCTTTGGCCAGTTGTGACTCTGTCTTTCTACGGGTCAAGGGTGAAGTTGGCTCGTGAGAGGATCAATCTACGCCACGCCCAACTCCCACTGAAGGCCGATATTGCAGCCAAATGTCAGCGGCTCAATGAGAAAAAGGCGTCTCTGGATGCCAAAACTGACACCTCTGTCAGCACCGCCGAGCTTGCATCCTTAAAAAAGGAATTGGAAGATCTCGAAGAGAAGGGCCGGGCGACTAAAAAGCTCATTCATGACAAGGAAGCATTCATCGCCCGCTCCCAAGACGAAGCAGAAGGCCTCAAAGCTCAACTGAAGACTGATCTGGCAGAAATACGTGCCCTGAGCAAGCAGCTAGTGACGGGCAAGGACGATGATGACATAGCCGAGATCGCCGAGGTGGATCGTGTCCGTGCTGACGCCCTCTGTGCCTTCGAGGCATTCCTTCAGTAGCTTATTCATGTAACCTGACACCTGCTCGTAACAGTCTGAACCTCGAGAGTCGATGGCTGTGCACTGTTTATTTGGCCGATTTCATGTATCGGCCCCCATGTTTCACTGGATATATTTTTTTTACTGGCCGATTTTGTCGTCGTGGTGAAACAACATATGCCATAGGATGGCTTAAATGGGGGCCGACTAGATGCTGGAGGATTCGGGAGAGGGGAACGAGCTAAAAAGCACGACAGAAAGAGACACTGATCTACCCAGGTTCGGGGCTCTCGTAAGGAGATAACACCCCTACTCCTGCTCTACTGATTGTATATATGGATCGATGTAATACACAACAATGGTGCTTCCAAGCTCTCTGCTAGAGAAGGAAGATGAACTATGAAGTGAGAGAGTAAGGAGAGATCAACCTTCCAACGTCCAACCCTTTACCAGGGCTCCCTATGCCACCTTATATAGTGGTGGCCAGGGTTACAACGGTCATACAAGACCACAAGACAAGGGCTACACTCCAAACAGGAGCTGGTGGCGATGGCAGAGACCCTTGACTTCGCCCCTGATTGCTCTCGATGGGACGCCATATCCCTGTACCTTGTACCTCTTGAACTATGGCCTTACCTCTGTGAGGTAAGCTCGTACTTGCGCATAGTGAGGGTAGGTAACCTCCACTGTGCGCCCTGCCATCTTACTCTGCTACCATGCTGGGATGTTTTCTTCCTTGATTGTAGGGATGTGACACCTTGGTTGACTTACGTATCCCGGATATGACCGTTGGCCATACCCAGGACTTATATGCCGGACCAACGACCTACGAGGGTCGGGTAATCCGGCCTCCCCTGCTCCTGCACAACACACAAAATAATTAGGCCGGCATATCTGAGTATATGCCGGCACACCTACACTAGTATTCCGGCTATGCCGGCATATCCAAGTATCAGCCGGGATACACATTATATGCCGGCCTGGCCGATGCTCTTATATTCCGGCCAGGCCCTTCCTTGATAACCCGGCATAAAGTCAGTCATAGACCTTGAGTCTTTCTAGTCTCTTGACCCTACCGGGGGTCATCCCCCCGACACTAGTCCCCGAAGCTGCCGAGGTTCCCCAGTCATAACTGTGGAGCCTTGACAGGTTCAACATACCTTTCTTCATTATGCCCCGGCGATCAGATTATATGCCGGCACATCTGCACATATCCCGGCCTCTGTTCCTGTTCCAAAACTTATTCCGGCCGGTCCCTAGGGTATTCCGGATGGAACATATACGAGCCTTCCTCGAGAAGCCATGTCTGACAGCTTTGCATCGGAACTTGTAACTGCCCTGCCACCTCGAACAGTCACCCACGATGCGACGGTTCACAGTGCAGCAGTTACCTCTCGCCATCATGGCGTCATGGCACGGTTACAGGAACCGCCGCCCCACTCCGCGCCGCCACGTGGCGCCTCGCCGCAGAAACGGTCGGGGGAGTGGAACACTCCCACGATCCCCACGACCCCCGCGACCCTTACCTGGCAGACCTATAAGTAGGGCGGCGGGGGTAAACTCATCTTTTTACCCCCCACCACCATCGTCTTCCTCCTCTGCTCCTTTGCCCCTTGCGCTTCGCCGCCGGACCAAGAAACCGAGAAGGGAAACTGCCGCCGTCGTCCACCTGCACGCCGGCGCCTCCGCTTGCCGACGTCCGGCGTCATCGTCGACGACGCCACCGCCGCCTCTTCTCCCCGCAGCCTTGCAGGGAGATTGGATCTTCCTGCACGCTCGCCGCCGCTCCATCGTCGCCGGCCGAGCTCCGGTGAGACCTTCCTCTGTTCTTCCTCCTTCACGCTTCTTCATTGCTTCTCATTGGTAGCCACGCTTGCATAGATCCGCTTCAGTTCCTCTGCTTGTTATTCTTTGGATTCGATTAGCATTGCTAGGCAACGCTCGCAGGTGTTCATCCTTAGAAGTTTTACCCTTATTTGTTTCCTATTTTAACTGTCTCGGTAGATCTTTTTACCTCTGCTAACATTGGTGAGGGCGGTATGCCGGAGAGACTAACCTCCCTCTTTTCTCCGGCCATGATAGGAATAACATCACGGGACTCCGGCTCTCACGCCTTATCCCGGCCACTAAGATGGCATCTTCAAGCATGATGGCTACCTCGGCCTCTGAGGAAGATACCTCGGCCCGAGCTCAAGGACGCTCCGGCTGGGAGGGGTCGGAGGTTACTCCGGCCGAGATATCCTGGGTCACCTCCACCAGGAGAGTCCCGGAGGGCGTAGCATGCCGGCTACCAGCGGGAGAAACTGTGCCGGCACCTGAACCCGGCGAACGCGTCGTCTTCATCGCCCACTTCGAGCGGGGTTTCGGGCTGCCGGCATCGGACTTCTTCCGGGACTTCCTCAACACCTACGAGCTTCAACCTCATCATATCCCGGCCAATGCCGTGATGATCCTCTCAGCCTTCGCTGCTTTTTGCGAGGGCTATGCCGGCATAGAGGCCCTTACTCAAGGCTGGGCGAAGTACTTCCAACTGCGGAAGCAAGTCGTCCAAGAGCCGCCCCGGAGCAAGGACGACCCGCCGGAGACGGCCCAGGAAAAGAAGGACCGCCCCATGACCCTCTGCGGCGCGGCCACCATCATGTCCCGGAAGGGCTCGGACTTCCCCAAGGTGGAGCTCCTGGAATCTTGCAAGAAGTGGCAGAAGAGCTTCTTCTACGTCAAGAACACCACCGACGAGGATCTGCTCAACCTGCCGCCATTTGTGGACGAGCCACCCTTGGCCATGACGAACTGGACCTATAACCCGAAGAACTCGGTGATGCCGGTGAATGCGCTTCACCGGGTTAAGGGCGAGCTCCTGGATGCCGGTCTTACTCCTCAAGACCTGGTGGCCTGCTATATAAGCCGGCGTGTCTCCCCTCTGCAGCGCCGGTCGCACAAGATCTGCCAGATGAGCGGGCCAATGGACCCCACCCGGCACTCCACACACGAGCTGACTCCGGCCGACATTCTGCGCCGGATTAAGGATGTCTGCAAGTCCTCTCAGGCCACTTTTGCCTGGGGGCTAGAACCATACAGCCGGGATAGGCCCGCCCCAACGGTAAACCATCTTATCTGACACATAAAGTCCATGTCCGGCACATAGATACTTAAGCCGACATATGCCTATTTGCCGACACATATCATATTGATCCGACATACCTCTTCCACCGGCATATTTCCTTGTCTGAATATTTGACTTTGCTGTTTATACAGAAGTTCAGCTTCCAAACCATGGAGAACTCCCGGATCAAGATCGCGGCGGACCGCACCGTTGCGGATGCTGAAGATCCGGATCATTGGGATAAGCTTCCCAGGAGCACCCGTGCCGCAGCTGCCATGGGTAAGGGCTCTTCATCCCGGCATTGTACTCAAGACCGGAGTGAGATTGATTCTGACGAGGAGGTCCTGCTGTACTATGACCCGACGCCACTTGCGTACGCCTTTCCAGAAACCCCTATTGCTTACGAGTTTCCAATGCCGTCCTCAGCTATCCCGGACGATGTGGTTATCGACGCCGCCCCTCTGAACCAGGGACCTCCTTCCACCGGCGGACGTGCCGGCCGGAAGCGAGGGGTGAAGCCCCAGTCCGACATACCTCAGAGGTCGAAAAGGCAGAAGGTCTGCGTGCCCAAACAGAAGAAACAGAGGCCTGTTGCCTCGGGGTAAATTTCCTTTTCTTTGCATTTCCTCCGACATATCTCTTGTTTGTATTACTGACTTGGTGTTTTCTCTCTTTCAGTGCTCCTCTTGAGCCGGAACAAGCTTCTGGCTTGAGCGGCGACCCGAAGGCTACCAAGCCCGCTGCCCCTGCTACCTCCGACACTCCCTCTGCCAGTCACACGACCTCACCGGCGCCAGCATCTTCGCCTGCGCCGGACAAGACCTCCTCCCCGGCGAAGGACGTTCCTCCGCCGGAACAAGATACCTCTGCCCCCGACGTCCACATGGACTCGGGGGCTCAACAGGAACCTCCGGCTCCTGATGTCCACATGGACACAGGAGCCCACCAAGAAGCCCCAGACTCCGGCGCGCCTACCAGCGACGCCGGCACAACTCAGGACGCCGGCGCAAGCGACAAGAGCGCCGGCACAGACATCAAGGGCAAAGGCCCTTTAGTGCCGGAAGTCCGGACTTTTCCGGATCCTGCTCCCGCTGGCCCAGATGCACCGGCCGCGCCGGAACAGCCCGCACCCGAGACTCCAGCACCGGCCAAAACCACTGCACCGGCCAAGACCACTGCCCCGGCCCGGTCCACTGCCCCGGCCAAGACCAGCACGTTGAAGATTCAGCCGGCCAAGTCCGGCACACCATCTGCCGCAACTGCTCCTCCTAAGGCAGCGTCCCGGACCAGCTCTGCTCTGTCCCTGCATCTTGGCAGGGCAGCAGCCCGGCCGGGGTACCGGAAAAGCTTCTTCGACACCCCAGAACTCGAGGGCCTCGTCCCTCTTGTGACGAAAAGTGATCAGAGCCTCGGCTCTCTTAAGGAGCAGTGCATCAAGTGGAACGACGCCAGCAACATAGACACTGCGGACTCAAGGAGCAAGAAGCTGGCCGAAGCCAAGACCAGTGGCGACCCAAGCGACTTCCTGGCAGCGAAGCCCATACCTATCGCCAGTGAGCTCCTCAACCTCCAGCAAAGACTTCACAAGTTGGCCGATGCCACCAACGTAAGTCCTTTACATTTACACACATATCCCCAGTCCCCGAAAATGTCGGCTGTCCGGGATATGGACATCCGGGATTTTCTCAGGGTCCTTTAGCTAGCTTCTTTTGAATTAACTGCCGACATATGAGCTCGATCCGAGCTTCAAATCCTAGTCACCGAGGGCCGGGATAGGTGCGCAGCACCTGTGCCGGGTTTTTAACAATTTCACATCTTTATTATCTTTCAAATCCTCTTGACCGGGATATAAGCTCGATTCGAGCTTCAAATCCTAGTCACCGAGGGCCGGGATAGGTGCGCAGCACCTGTGCCGGGTCTTTAAAAGAATGATCACTTGATGAAACCTTCACTTTAATTATCATGTCAAATTTCTCTGCTGACATTTCAAATCCCGGCATTTTTGCAGCTCATGAACAACACCCGGGCCGACATGTTCCATAACTTGGTGTGCGAGCATCGGAAGCTTTCCGACGCACACAGCAAGCTTCAGCTGGAGCTGTCCCTGAAAGGTAATCTTTGCCGACATACTGCTGTATGCCGGATATCTTTCCTCTCTTTACTTTGCAATACTTCTTCTTACCGACACATAATCTTGTGCCGACATTCTTCAGCTGGTGCCGAAGCGCAAGTCACCGAGCTTCTCAAGAGGGTGAAAGAGCTTACTGGTATGCCGGATCCTGCTGTTACCCGGATAGCTACTTTATACTTCAAATCCTTTGCTCTTTGTCACTGTTTTCTTTCTTCAAATCCTTTTAACTTGAAATTTTTTGCAGATGAGAAGGCTGCACTGGAGGCACGCCACCAGGATTGTGTGTCCTCGGTGGATGTGGCCAAGCAACTGGACGACCGGGATGCCGGTCACAAGGCCGAGGTTGAGCAGTTGCAGGGCCGGATCACCGAGCTGCTGGACGAAAAGGAACAGAGGGAGGGCCAACTGAAGAAAACCCAGACCCTGCTCGTTGAATCCGAGACTGATGCCTCCACCGCCCACGCTGAACTGGATAGCCTGAAGGAGCAGGCCACCAAATGGGAGGTTACAGTTTCACAGCTGAATGCCGACCTTGCCCGTAAGCTTCAAATCCTTTCCCCTTTTATCCTTCCCGACATAGTGTAACCTTTTTCGGCATAGAGTCTATGCCGACATATTTTCCTTTTGCTAACATTGTTTCTATTCTGCAGGCATGTTTCCCGCTTCCGTCGCTGACGTTGAGAGGGCTTTGCAGTTGGACCGAGAAAACCGGGGTGTTCCGGTTGACTCGCCCAACTGGGACATGTCGGAGCAACTGCTGGCCCTGCAGTCCCGGAAGGAGGCCATGACCCTTTACACTGAAGAGCTCTTCTACGGCGCCCAGGAGGCATTCTCTGCCCTCTGGCCGGGACAAAGGACTCCCACGGACCCGGTTGACCTCGGCAACGACCTGCAGCTTGCCAAGGTTCGCCTCCGGGAGTGGCGAGATTCCGGCGCGAGGGTTGGAGCTGACGAAGCCCTCAGCTACTTCTTGTCTTGGTACGAAAAGGCCGACTTGGAGACTTTGCGCACCGTGCGCGAAGGATCCATCTGGACCACGGATCCGGAACATATCCGGCGCCGCAAGGAGTTGGCCCACAGCTATGTGGACTATGCCGACACCGACAAATTCGTCCGGGACATCCGTGAGCCGGAGAAGAATGACGATGCCGGGACATCTGCCGCTGCTGAGGGTTCTGACTCCAGCCAAGATGAAGATGAAGCTGAGGAAGCCGACACTGAAGCCCCGGAACAGGCATCTGCCCCGGGCGGAGGTGATGGCTCCATTCCATCTGCTGGGTCCGGCACACCTGAGGCCGACACTTCCACTGCTACTGCTCCACCTGCTGGCGGCCCCGCGCCTGCCCCTTGAATCTTTGCAAAAAACACTTTAAGCTTTATCAGATCCCCGGTATGCCGGGTGCAGTTGTAATATATACGTTTTAATTTCCTTTGGTTTGCTTCCGGAACAAGTTTTATCTTGGTTTGCTCGTTACTAATGCCGGATCATCTTTTGGCTAGGTCACCGAGTTGTTTTCCTGTTTCCTCAATTTCACAACCTTGGCTACTTGTCTACCTTAATTGGCTTTCGACGTATGAGTCTCAAGGTTGCTTCATCGAACATACAGTACTTTAACTTTGAAACTTAGACTTCAAATCATCCGACACTTCCAATTTTAACTTTAACTTTAACGAAAATGTCGGTTCGCTTGCTTTACATTTCCTTAGCCGTTTTCCATGTGTAGACAATCTCCGGCATCTACTCTTGCTAGCCATGAAGCCGGGTTTCGGACAGCAGCTGAGTCGAAGAGTGGCCTTTGGTGCCGACACATTACTAGGCAGACATAGGAAACATTCAAATAAAGCCAGCCGGCATATAACAAAAAACTGTAAATAAACCACAAATATACCTCGGAGCTAGTTACCCGGCTTCTTCGGGATGCCGGTATTTCATTCATTAGTCTTGTGCCGGCACAACACGCCGGCATACAAAGGAAAATATGGAAATACATACATTGTGTTGCTCAGGAGTAAAAGGGGCGCAGTAGAGCTATGTTCCATGGCCTCTTGGTTTCTTCTCCGGACCTGTCCACCTTATTCTTCTTGGGGTCCTGCGCATCTATAAGATAATAGGCATCATTGTGCAGAGCTCTGCTCACAATGAATGGCCCCTCCCATGGAGGAGTTAACTTATGCCGGCCTTCTGTTCCTTGCTTTAGCCGGAGTACTAGATCTCCCTCTTGAAATCTCCTTGGATTTACCTTCTGCGCATGATAGCGTCTGAGGTTCTGCTGATATACTACTGTTCTTGACAGAGTTATTTCCCTTGCTTCCTCTAGCAAATCAACATCATTTTCTCTGGCTTCTTTAGCCTCTTCCTCAGTATATAGCACTATTCTTGGTGCATCATGTATTACATCTGTTGGAAGCACAGCTTCTGCTCCATACACCAGGAAAAATGGTGTGTAGCCTGTTGATCTATTCGGAGTTGTTCTTAAACTCCACAGCACTACTGGCAGCTCATCTAGCCAACATCCCGGAGTTTTCTCCAGGGGCTCTATTAGCCGGGGTTTTATGCCGGATAATATTAGCCCATTCGATCTCTCTACTTGGCCATTGGCACAAGGGTGGGCAACCGACGCAACGTCCAGCCGGATTCCCACCTCCTCACAAAATCTGGCAAATGGCCCTTGGGCAAAGTTTGACCCATTGTCAGTGATGATGCTATGAGGAACACCATATCTCAAGATTATATCCTTTAAGAATTTCACTGCTGTGTGTCCATCACACTTGCTTATGGGCTTCACTTCAATCCACTTGGTGAACTTGTCCACCATGACCAGGATATGGGTCATTTTCCCTCTGGCCGGCTTAAAAGCCCCGACCATATCCAGGCCCCAAACAGCAAAGGGCCAGGTTATTGGGATAGTTTTCAGGGCAGATGCCGGCTGATGAATCTGGTGGGCATATCTTTGACACCCATTACATTTCCGGACCAAGTTTTCTGCCTCTTGCAGTGCCGTTGGCCAATAGAAGCCATGCCGGAATACCTTTGCCACCAATGCCCTGGACGAAGCATGGTGACCACACTCCCCCTGGTGAATTTCCCGGAGCATCTCCAGACCCTCCGCAGATTCGACACATCTCTGCAATACTCCGGTGGTACTTCTCTTGTATATTTCTTTGTTGATGATGGTATACGCTTTGGATCTCCTTATAACCCGGCGGGCCTCGGTTTCATCCGCCGGCACTTGACCATCCACCATGAAGTTCATGATAGGACGTGCCCATGAGGGCACTTCCCTGACAGTGAACACTACCTGATCAATTTCCATCATTTCGACCGACACATAATCGACCTCCATGGGCTGCGAAGTCCCCGGGACTGAAGAATCAGTCCCCGGGTATGCCGGAGCAGTTCCCGGGTATACCGGCACAACCTCTTGGCACATTTTACCCTTGCCTTTAGTTTTGCTCCGGAATACTGTACTAACAGCATATGCCGGCCCAGTCCCCGGGACTGAAGAATCAGTCCCCGGGTTATCCGGCTTGGCTCCGGCATCTATCTCCATTGGAACTGCTTCCTCCGGACCTGGCGGGACATAAATGGAGGATGACTCCGGCGAGGGTTTGATCGATGGCTTCCTCAGATGCTCCAGCGAAATGCCGGGCGGGATTGAATCTCGGGAAGACCCCAGCTTGGACAATGCATCGGCTGCATCGTTCTGAGCCCGGAGAACGTGCCGGAACTCACAACCTTCAAAGTAACCACTTAACTGCTGCACTAGGAAACGGTATGATGCCATGTTAGCATCATGCGCGTCCCATATGCCGGAACACTGCTGAATCACTAAGTCAGAATCCCCGAAGCACATAATCCGGCGAATTCCTATGTCCTTAGACACCTTCAGGCCATGCACAAGTGCCTCATATTCCGCAACATTATTTGATGCTGCAAAGTGAATCTGCAGGACATATCTCAGCTGGTCATTCTTTGGCGAACTGAGAACTATGCCGGCACCCAAGCCATGGATTGTCTTGGACCCATCGAAATGCATCCTCCAATAATTGGCATCTGGCAACGGTGGCTCATACTGTATCTCGGCCCAGTCAATAAAGAAATCAGCCAAGACCTGGGACTTGATTGTATCCCTCTTATCGTACTGCGGTGTATATGGTGAAAGCTCTATTGCCCACTTTGCTATCCGGCCGCTGGCATCTTTGTTGCCTATAATTTCCGAGATAGGGGCCTCGGCCACTACCCGGATTGGATGCTCTTGGAAGTAATGCTTGAGCTTCTTGGCCGCCATATAGACACCATAGGTCATCTTCTGATAGTGGGGGTAATTTTGCTTTGAGGTGGAGAGGACTTCACTCAGATAATATACCGGCCGCTGCACGGTTTTGCCTCCTTCCTCTCGCTCTACTACCACCACAGCACTGACAACTCAGTTGGTTGCCGCTATATAGAGCAACATTGGCTCCCGGGGCATCGGCGACGCTAATACCGGCGCTGTTGACAACAACTGTTTCAATTCCTTGAAAGCTGCATCTGCTTGCGTTGTCCAGACAAATGTGTCGGACTTTTTCATCAACTGATATAACGGCAGAGCTTTCTCTCCCAGCCGGCTTATGAAGCGGCTCAGGGATGCGAGGCACCCAGTGAACTTCTGTACTTCCCTCAAATCTGTCGGCGGCTTCATCCTTTCTATGGCACGAATCTTGCCGGGATTCACCTCAATACCCCGGCTGGAAACAAGGAAACCGAGCAACTTGCCCGCCGGCACACCAAAGGTGCACTTAGCCGGATTCAACTTCATCCGGAATCTCCTCAGGTTCCCAAAGGTTTCCCGGAGATCATCTATGAGAGTCTTGCTCTCCTTGGTTTTTATGACGATATCATCGACATATACCTGCACATTTTTATCTATCTGATCGTGCAAACACTTTTGCATACACCTTTGGTAAGTTGCGCCGGCATTTCTTAAACCGAACGGCATAGTGAGATAGCAATAAGCCCCGTACGGGGTAATAAAGGATGTCTTTATTTGATCTGGCTCAAACAAGGGGATCTGGTGGAAACCAGAATAGGCATCTACAAATGATAACAGTTCACATCCGGCTGTGGAATCAATCACTTGATCGATCCGAGGCAGCGGGAATGGATCTTTAGGACATGCCTTGTTCAAGTTGGTGTAATCAACACACATCCGCCATACTTTCACTATGGCGGGCTCGTCTTTCTTCTTTTCCACCAAAACCGGATTAGACACCCAATCCGGATGAAGTACTTCCTTGATAAAGCCAGAGGCTAAGATCCTGGCCACTTCTTCCCATATGGCTTTCCTTCTATCGCCGGCATTCCGCCGGAGCGGCTGCTTTACAGGCTTAGCATCGGGTCTCACGTGCAATGCGTGCTCAGCCAGCTCCCTCGGCACACCTTGCAGATCCGAAGTAGACCATGCAAAGATATCCCGATTCTCACGGAGGAAGCTGATGAGCTCGCTTTCCTATTTGGGATCCAAACTTGCCCCAACCAGGGCATGACGCTCCGGGAAAGCTTCATCCAGAGGCACCCTTTTGACTTCCTTGCCTACTTGAAAAGAAGCACTGCCACCGGGATTTGTCATGCCCGGCATATATTTGCCGGCCACGACCGTCTCAGCAATCTCCACTGCTCGCTTGAGCCTCTTCCTCTCCTCTGCAATGATCAGAGTCTCGGCCAGATTGGATCCGGCGGTGGCACATGCCATCGAACGCTTGTAATCACCAATGATGGTGATCACTCCTTTGGGTCCCGGCATCTTCATCTTCAGATACGCCACATGCGTAGAGGCCATGAATTTTGCCAGTACCGGTCTACCCAGCAAAGCATGGTAGGGGCTCTCCAGATCAACCACCTCGAACATGAGGTTTTCCACCCTGCAGTTATCCCGGCTGCCAAACATGACATCCATCCGGATCTTGCCCATCGGCGCACACGAAAGTCCCGGCACAATGCCGTGGAACGTGGTCTTGCTCGGTTCCAGCATATTTTCCTTGATTCCCAGCTTCTCCATCGTATCCCGATACATGATGTTGATGCTGCTTCCATTATCAATGAGGACCTTGCTGAATCTTACGTTATTAGCCGGCCCGACGAATGTCGGATCCATCACCAGAGCATATCCGCCGGGATTTGGCATGATCCGGGGATGATCTGCCCTGTCCCAGCCAACAGCCTGGTCAGACCAGTACATCAGCTTTGGCACAGCCGACATAACGGCATTCACCTCCAGACTCCGCCGGTACAAGCTCTGCTTGTCTGTTCTCTCGGTCTCAAAGACCATATAGCTCTGATCATACTCCTTGTACTCATTCCGGCCTGCTCCTGGGCCTCCGGCGTTATATTCCGGATTATAGCTCTGGTCAACTTGATTTACGCCGGCATTTCCGGCGTTGCTCTGATTCCCAGGATTATCCGGCCTAGGTGGGACTGCAATTGTATTGGCACCTGTCAACGGCGATGGAGCTGCCGGGACAGAGGGTCTAGCCGGTCCCCAGGGACCTGCACGACCTGCTAATATGTCGTCCAGCCACGAACAGTTCCTTGTCAAATGGTTTGCCGGCTTTCCCGGCTGGAATGTGTGGAACACACAAGGCTTGTCCATGGCAAGACCCACAGTATACTTCGGCCACTGCTTCTTCTGGCCGGCGGCTCCGCCGGCATTCTTGTTGGTCCAGACATTCTTCTTCTGGAAAGTCTGTGCTTGCTGCTGCGACTGCTGCTGAGGCTGCTGATAATTCTCATATCTCGGACGCTGGCTACTGCCGGCGCCCCCTTGCTCTTCCTCCACAGCTGCAACTTGTGCTGCCCCATACCGATAATCCGGCCGCTCATCTCTCCTCTTATTCCGGTTATCCGGGCGATAAAACTGCCCTGATCTCCCGGCATTGCTGGTGTTCCCCTGGGTTTGCCCCTGTCCTTGTGAATCGAGACTGGGCTGCTTGGGATCTCCCAGAGCATAACTATCAGCGATCTTGATTGTTTCGGCCAGCGTGGCCGGCATTTGCCTCTGAAGCTTTTGCCACAGCATGGTGCCATGTTGGCACCCATGAGCGAACCACATGATGGCCTGCTGCTCATTGATTCCTTCGCAGGAATTGCGCAACGTGCACCACCTGGTCAGATAGTCACGGTCAGTCTCATTCACTCCTTGCCGGCAGTTAGCCAGCTGCTGCGGACGGTTGGGCCTCTTGTATGTACTGGTAAAGTTCGACACAAACTGCTCTTCGAAATCAATCCAGCCGTTGATACTCCCGGCCGGCAAATTATTCAGCCATATCCTGGCTGGACCTTCCAACATCTGCGGCACATATCGTACCGCCCATCTGAGGTTTCCTCCGGCGATGTTCACCGCTGTGGAGTAATCCTCCAACCAATCTTCCGGCTTCGTACTGCCATTATATGTCCTCGCGCCACGCGCGAGCTGGAAGTAGTAAGGCACCGGCTCTTCCATAATCCGGGGTCCGAAACACATAGGGCCCGGAGCTCCTTGCCTCTCCACCAACTCTGATTGGTGGAGCTTGTCCAGCTTGAAACGTGCATCATTGGCTTCCAAGGACCGAGGTCCAAGCCGGGATGCTATTGGGCCTGCGATCATCTGCTGCTGCTGCTCCGGCTGATGCTGCTCACTATGCCGGCCTTGCTGATGCTGCTGCTGATATCCCGCCCTGGCAAGGGCGGAATTGCCGTCATCCTCTCGATGTCCCGGATGGAAAGCACTCTGCTGCTGCGCTGCACCTCCGGCGCCCTGTTGCTGACGCCGGACTGCACTGTTACTCCGGCCACCACCGGCCGCTGCTGCTTCATGCCCGGCCGGCATACTCTGGCCGGGCTTCTTGCTGCCGACATACTTGTCAGCTTGGCCGACATTCTTCTGCACCATCGCCTGCTTTCCGGCGGCAGCCGGATCGTACACCTGGATCTGCTTGTCCCGGCGGCCAGAGGTCACACTTCCGGCACGCCGGGCGCTAGGATGCGGGGACGAGGCTTGGCCCCTCGACCTCGCACCGGCACCTCCCGCCGACACAATGTACTGGGATGCCCCGGCACCTGGGTTTGCCTTCTTAAAGGCCTCCTGCTGCTTTGTAGCTTCAGACAAAAGTTGGTTAAGCCGGGCTTGCTGCTCACGCAGTGCTTCGCCGGATAAACAAGATAAATCCTTAGCTACCTCGGCCGCTGCTCTAAGGTTCTTTACTGGCGAACTATAGACTACCTTAGGCACAGTACTAGTTGCAGTATGACTCTTATCTCTAGCATCTTTTCCTATCTCAGCATTAAGATTTCTG
This sequence comes from Dactylis glomerata, assembly GCA_007115705.1. Lineage (NCBI taxonomy): Eukaryota > Viridiplantae > Streptophyta > Magnoliopsida > Poales > Poaceae > Dactylis > Dactylis glomerata. Next base: position 917,006 of record QXEO01000220.1, read on the forward strand.
CCTCTAGTTTTAACCTCTTCTATCCGGCTAGGCCGGATTACTACAGGAGTAAAACCATGGGCTGCTTCATACTCACGGAGTTGCCGGTTAAACCGTTCGCGCTCCTGGTTCATGGCCAGGGCCTCGTCGACGAGGGCCTGACGAGATCCCTCCAGGATCTCCCTTGTCTGCTCCGGATCAACGCCGGATCGCACCGGCTCGAGAAGCCGGTCGATGATGGGAAGAAGAACCTCGCCCCTAGCCGGCACACCTGAAGTGCCGGCCAGGTTCTCCACACGCTCCAACGGAGGACGCGCCGACCTCTTGACCTTCGGCGGTTCCGGAGGAGAAGCTCCGGCCGCTGCTGCTTTGCCGGCATCTTCCGCCGGCGGCACGGATGTGCCGGCCATCATCACCTCAGCCGACTCTACTGAGCGAGCGCTACGCCCAGCGTGAGCCAGCCGATGTGACGGAGGATCCGACGCCACCAGCACCTCCTTCCTGCAAATTCTCTCAGTTCCCACGTACACCTCGTGGGAACCGAAAGACATAATCCGGCCATCCCTGGGGAACGGCCGGCCACCGAGACAACCGGCGTTGTCACTGACGAAACTGAGCGAGCCTAGCCTCTGGACGAGGCCAGAGACCACGCGCACTCCTGAAGCTGCTATCATAGACCCCGTCCGAATGAACACTCCGCCCAGCATATCGATCTGATGCCCCACGGTGGGCGCCAAATGTCATCGTGGTGAAACAACATATGCCATAGGATGGCTTAAATGGGGGCCGACTAGATGCTGGAGGATTCGGGAGAGGGGAACGAGCTAAAAAGCACGACAGAAAGAGACACTGATCTACCCAGGTTCGGGGCTCTCGTAAGGAGATAACACCCCTACTCCTGCTCTACTGATTGTATATATGGATCGATGTAATACACAACAATGGTGCTTCCAAGCTCTCTGCTAGAGAAGGAAGATGAACTATGAAGTGAGAGAGTAAGGAGAGATCAACCTTCCAACGTCCAACCCTTTACCAGGGCTCCCTATGCCACCTTATATAGTGGTGGCCAGGGTTACAACGGTCATACAAGACCACAAGACAAGGGCTACACTCCAAACAGGAGCTGGTGGCGATGGCAGAGACCCTTGACTTCGCCCCTGATTGCTCTCGATGGGACGCCATATCCCTGTACCTTGTACCTCTTGAACTATGGCCTTACCTCTGTGAGGTAAGCTCGTACTTGCGCATAGTGAGGGTAGGTAACCTCCACTGTGCGCCCTGCCATCTTACTCTGCTACCATGCTGGGATGTTTTCTTCCTTGATTGTAGGGATGTGACACCTTGGTTGACTTACGTATCCCGGATATGACCGTTGGCCATACCCAGGACTTATATGCCGGACCAACGACCTACGAGGGTCGGGTAATCCGGCCTCCCCTGCTCCTGCACAACACACAAAATAATTAGGCCGGCATATCTGAGTATATGCCGGCACACCTATACTAGTATTCCGGCTATGCCGGCATATCCAAGTATCAGCCGGGATACACATTATATGCCGGCCTGGCCGATGCTCTTATATTCCGGCCAGGCCCTTCCTTGATAACCCGACATAAAGTCAGTCATAGACCTTGAGTCTTTCTAGTCTCTTGACCCTACCGGGGGTCATCCCCCCGACAGATTTCATGTATCGGCCCCCATATTTTACTGGATATATTTTTTTTTACTGGCCGATTTCATGTATCGGCCCCCATATTTCACTGTCCATCATCCCACATGCTTGGGAAATATTTCTTGAGATGCTGACCGTTGACAGCCACTGGGAATTTCACACCGTCCAGCTCCTCAAGCATGTACGCGTTGCCCCTTAAAACTTGGTCGACCCTGTATGGCCCGTGCCAATTTGGAGACCATTTACCGTATGCTGCATCCTTAGTTCCCAATGGCAATACAGCTTCCCATACCAGATCACCAACGTGGAACTCCTTTGGTCTCACCTTCTTATTATATGCACGAGCTACCTTGGCTTTGTTCTCTTTAATTTTCTCAAGCGACCACAGCCTAAGTTCAGTTAAATCCTCAACACTGTCACTCATCAGGGCTGCATATTCTTCAGTTGTTAGATCGTTCTGAAAAGTGACACGTCTCGATCCAGCCGTAATCTCCCATGGCAATACGGCTTCTTGTCCATAGACTAGATGGTATGGCGAGGTTTTTATCGCTCCATGACATGACATGCGATAAGCCCACAAAGCTTCTGACAAAACCTCGTGCCAACGCCTAGGGTGCTCGTCGATTTTTCTCTTGATCAGCTTGATAAGGCTCTGATTGGACGCTTCAGCTTGCCCATTTGCTTGAGCATAATATGGAGATGATCGGATCAGCTTAATTCCCGTGTCCTCGCAGAACTCTCTAAACTTGTGAGAAATGAAGACCGAACCTCCATCGGTCGTGATAGTTTGGGGAATCCCGAATCTATGAATGACATGTTCTTTCACGAAATTGATAACATCCTTCGAGTTTACTGACTTCATAGGGACGGCTTCCACCCATTTAGTGAAATAATCCGTAATGGCCAAAATCCACATGTGGCCTTTGCTTGATGGAGGGTTGATCTTGCCAATCATATCCATGCCCCAACCTCGGAATGGCCAAGGCTTGATGATGGGGTTCATCGCTGATGCAGGTACCATCTGAATCTTCCCGAATTTCTGACATGCTTGACACCCTTTATAGTACTTAAAACAGTCCTCAAGCATGGTGGGCCAATAAAACCCTGATCGCCTGATCAACCATTTCATCTTGTGAGCCGATTGGTGAGTTCCACAGGCGCCTTCGTGTACCTCGTGTAGAAGCCGATTTGCCTCGGCTGGCCCCAGACATTTGAGCAGTAACCCTTCCAAAGTCCTGTAGAACATGTCATCCCCAATAAGCACATACTTCATGGCCTTGTACCTTATCCGTTTAGGTGCCCCCCGAGCCGAATCTTTCAAGTAATTGAAGATATCGGCTCTCCAGTCGTCCGCCTCCAGGAACTGTACCTGAACATCAGTTCCATCTGCTATGTCCTTGTAGCCTGAAGCCATTTGTGCGAGATCATTCGCCTCGGTATTCTGCGACCGCGGGATCCAGTTAAAGTTTAGATACCTGAACTGTGCCATCAGCTCACGGCATTGCAACCATAATGGGAAGAGTGACTCGCTCTCACACTTGTATTCGTCCGTGAGTTGGGAAATCACCAATTTGGAGTCTCCAAAAAGTTCCACTGCTTCTGCTCCGGCTTCAATGAGCAACTCCATTCCCTTGCGTATTGCCTCATACTCAGCGACATTGTTGGTGCAAGGGGTAGATAGCCTGATGGAGAAGGAATATGTTGCCCCCCGGGGCGACACGAGTAGAATGCCGATGCCGCAACCATCATCACAAGCCGATCCATCGAAAAACATAGCCCTTGCACGTACAGACAGTGCTGCTATATCAGTGTTGATTCGTTCAGCAATAAGATCGGCCAACGCCTGTCCCTTAACCGCTTTGGCGGGTTGATACCGGATATCAAATTCCGATAATGCAAACATCCATTTGCCGAGTCGGCCTTTCAACACAGGAGCCGACAGCATATGTTTTATGACATCTGATTTGCATATGATGATAATCTCTGCTGACAGCAAGATGTGTCGCAGCTTGGTGCAGGTGAAAAATAGGCAGAGGCATAACTTCTCGATCTCAGGATATCTCGTCTCTGCATCCAGCATTCTTCTGCTGATGTAAAACACAACTCGCTCCAGACCATCATAAACTTGCACCACCACCGAGGCGATGGACGTGTCAGCTACTGACAAGTAAATGTAGAACGGCCTATCCTGCTGCGGTGGAACCAACACTGGCGGCTTCGTTAGATATTCTTTGATCTCGTCGAAGGCTCGTTGTTGTTCTATCCCCCAGCGGAACTCCTCATCAGATTTAATTTTCACCAGTCCCATGAACGGCTCTATTCTTCCTGACAGATTGGAGATGAACCTTCTGACGAAGTTGATCTTGCCGATGAGACACTGCAGGTCTTTCTTCGTGGTAGGTGGCTTCATTGTTCGCACTGCCTCCTGACTTTTCAGGCCGATCTCAATTCCGCGTTCATGGACCAAGAAACCCAAGAACTGACCGGCCGTCACACCGAAGGCACACTTCTTTGGATTCATCCGTAGTCCGAATTTTCTGGTTCGGTCCAGGACGCGTCGCAGATCGTCCAAGTGTCCTTGTACTGAAGCAGACTTGACTACCACGTCATCGATATAAATCTCCACCAGCTTGCCGATCAGATCATGGAAAATGTAATTCATGGCTCTTTGGTATGTGGCGCCGGCATTCTTCAGTCCAAATGTCATGACTACATATTCAAACAACCCCACCGAACCTGGGACTCTGAATGCAGTCTTGTGTATATCTTCTGGAGCCATAAAAATTTGATTGTAACCGGCATTGCCATCCATAAAGCTCAAGACCTTATGACCAGCAGCTGCGTTGATCAATGTCTCTGCTACCGGCATCGGGTATTCATCCTTTGGAGTGGCTCTATTGAGATCCCGAAAATCTATGGCAACACGCCATCGGCCATCCTTTTTCTCTACAGGTACGATACTAGAAATCCACTCAGCATACCTGCATGGCCTGATGAACCCAGCTTTCAACATTTTCTCGATCTCTTTCTTGACTTCCTCTAAAATTTCGGCCTTCATCTGTCGTGCTCGCTGCTGGAATGGCCGAAACCCTTTTTTAAGCGGGAGCCGATGCTCAATGATGCTCCTGTCTAACCCGGGCATCTCCGTATAGTCCCAGGCAAAGCAATCTGGATATTCTTTCAACAAAGCTATCATCGGACCCCGCAGATTCGGATCTAACTTTTTGCTGATAAATGTCGGTCGTGGCTTATCCCCAGGACCGATGTCAATCTCCTCTAGCTCATCAGCGGATGTAAACCCATACCCTAGCTTTCCGTCACCTGCTAAATCGATGCTGAACACCGGCCAAAAGTTTGGTGAGGATAACAAAGATAATTTGGGCCGATTGCCGGAATCGGCCCCCTTTTTGATTGCATTACTCAAGGAAGGTTTACAACTTATTTGTGCTCTACAATGGTAGGGAATCTCCCTACTACGACTACATGACATGCTTGTCGTAAGATCACTGCTTTTTATTTTTTGTGGCCGATCGCAGGGATCGGCCTTACCACGCACAATCGTGGGCTTTGCTACTCTGTCAGGCCAGTGGATAAGACCAGCCTCACCCCGTTTTTTGTAGCTTCAATGCGCTCACAGCCGTCTAGACTGACTCCAGAGATCGGCTCTTGGTCTTCTGCGTCCCAAATGTTCATGCCAGCTATTGAGATCTCGATCGAATCATCTGCATGAATGACCTCCACTTCATCTCCATCCCACTGTATCAGGCATTGGTGCATCGTGGATGGAATGCAACAGTTAGCGTGAATCCAATCCCTTCCCAGCAAGACGGCGTAGGTGCTTTTGCTGTCAACAATGAAGAACGACGTAGGGATGGTTTTTCTACCCACGGTCAGATCCACGTTCAGAACGCCTTGCGTTTCTGAAGCTTGGCCGTTGAAGTCGCTTAACGTGACGTTGGTTTTGATCAGATCTGCAGTGGAGTGTCCCAAACGCCGCAGCATGGAGTATGGCATTATATTGACTGCCGCTCCGGTGTCAACCAACATCTTGCGGACAGGCTGCCCATTGATATAACCTCTCAGGTACAGGGCTTTCAGATGTTTGTAGCTCTTCTCCTGTGGCTTTTCAAAGATGACCGGCCGTGGGCCGCAGTCAAACTGTGCCACTGGTAGTTCTTCGGTTCCTGGAGCGCAAAACTCTGACGGAAGTATGAACACCATGTTTGTGTCAGCCGATGTCTTCGCATCGGCTTTTACTGGTTTGGGGCGCCACTCTTTCCTTTTTGGACGGGCCTCCGTCTCCAAGGTTTGCTGAATTTTCACGGCCAGATCAGGCCGGGCTTTCCTTAAAGTGTGGAGGTACTGCGCTTCGGCTTCCTCCAAGCTACGTAGCCGCTGAACTCTACGCTTTTGGGAGTGTCTGAGTCCATCGGGACACCACCTTGGCCGGTGATATCTATCTTCTTCTTCATCCTCTGACTCCTCGAGATCTTTTGCTCGAGATGACTCCCCTTGTCCGTTCTGAGGCCGGAGAGGCCCTAGACGCTTGAACACTGAAACTGGACCTGTGTCATCCTTCTGCTGTCCACATTCCGGGCAGTTGTCGACTGTAGGCAATCGGCTCATTCCCGCATCCCAACAGTACTTGAAGAAAGGACAATCCCAATGTTTATCCACGCCTTCCTTTTCCTTTGACCTTCCCCTAGCGCGGTGCTCATATTCTTCATCATCTCTATCATGCCGACGGTATCTCCCATCGTATGCGTCGGTCCAACGATCTCCTTCATCATCTCTGTCGTACTGCCGACGTCGGTCATACTGACGCTCATACTTATTAAGGAGATGCGTGGAGTGTGGCTTCTGATATCGCACGCTTTTCACTTGTTCCTCGGTTATATACCGCCTATCATCATAACGGGGCCGGTCGCGTGGACCGGCCTCTTCCTTTCCTTTGCCCCGGGAGTGGCCGCTTTCCTCCTTATACTTGGCATGGTGGTACACAGGCCCTGCCATGTTAATATCGAACGAGAAATCTAGCTGACGCCTCGTGGAGTGGCTGTGCTCTACCATGTTGATACCAGGAAACGGGTTTGTGTCTACTTTCATGGCGAACTGCCCAAGGATCAGACGGCCCTATTCTATCGCCGTTTGGATCTGCCGACGTAGCTCCTTGCAATCATTGGTGGTGTGGGTGAACGAGTGATGCCACTTGCAGTATGATCTCCCGTTCATCTCTTGCGCCGTAGGGATTTTATGGCCTTCGGGTAACTTCAGCTGCTTTTCCTTCAGCAGTAAATCGAATATCTGCTCAGCTTTGCTTACATCGAAGTCGAACCCTTTTGCAGGCCCTTGCTGTTTCACCCATTTGCAGGACACAGGATCTGCCCCCCGAGCCCATTCAGCCACGGCTATCTCCTGGTCTTCTACAAGATCCTCTTCTTCTGTATCGACCAGGCCTATCGGACGTTTGAACTTGTCTTGGTACAACTCAGGGTGGCGCTGCTCATACATTGTCAGTTTCTGGACCATGTGCGCCAGTGAATTGTATTCTATTTGGAAAGCCAGATCCTTGATCGGTGCTGAGAGACCCAACACGGCCAGCTCGACTGCTTCTTTCTCAGTTAAACGAGCCGAATAACATCGGTTCTTGACAGTCCTGAAACGCTGAATATACTCGGCTACCGTTTCTCCCCGCTTCTGTCGCACCTGTGCCAGATCGGCAATGCCAGCCTCGGTAGCTTCTGAATGATACTGAATATGGAACTGTTCTTCCAGCTGCTTCCAGGTCCGGATCGAATCTGGTGGCAACGAGGTGTACCACCCAAAAGCTGGTCCTGTCAGAGATTGCGCAAAGAACCTTACGCGTAACTGATCCGATGCTGAAATCATGCCTAACTGTGCCAAATATCGGCTCACGTGCTCGATCGAGCTAGACCCTTCTAAACCATTAAATTTTGAGAACTCAGGGAGCCGATACTTGGGTGGAAGCGGAATCAGATCATACTCGTTGGGGTACGGCTTGGAATAGCCGATTGTTCTCCTCTTCGGCACGAAGCCGAACTGGTCTCTCAAGATGGTACTGATTTGCTCCACCGTTTGAGCTGCAGGGGCTAAATTCTCATGACTCGTTCCGGTGGCATACTTAGCTAGCCACGCCTGTTTATCAGCGTCCATCCCGGACATCCCTGCTCCCGAAATCCCTACTCCAGAAACACCTGCCCCAGAAATCCCTGCGGTTGCAATCTGGTTCGTGCGCGTCAGGCTGTTGCAGTCCGGCACGTATGTGCACACATATCCATGTGGGATTTCTTTAGGTGGCTCAGACAGGAATTGCTAATCGCCAGGATCACCTCCAATCTTGTAGACGACGTACGCCGGTGACCCCGGTGGCTCCGGAGCTGCAAGCGTGAATGGTAGCTGTGGCCTGGTCTGGAGCGGTCTTTCTCCCTGGTGAGTCCCTAGGGTAGGCCCCGATGGAGAGTACTGATGTTTCATGATCTCCTGAACCACGCGAACCGCGACGCGCTCAAAAGCGTTCACCAGGCTCTCAGAATGGCGGTGAAGAGAATGAGCCACCATGTAATTGACTTCCTGTCGCAGAGCTCTGGTGCGATCCTCTGAAGGAACAGACAGATCCACCTCATCGAGAGCGCCTTCGGGTGAGAACCCTTTCCACCTGATGCCATGCTTACGGGTCCTTTCAAAAGAGCCGATGAGATCGGCTTCGAAGAGAGCTTTGATATCATCATACCTCTTTTTGTGCTCATCAGACAGATCGTCGTACGTGATTGGTCTGTCCCCCATCGCAGCGTCAGATGTTGATGCAGATGTTGTTGAGCGTCCCACCGGGCGTGCCAGAATGTGTTGCCTGTCAAAACCCACCGGCGAGCAGCGACGAGCAACACGAAGAGCCGGGAGGCTCCCAGAGCTGCTGGTGGGCCCTGGTCCCTCGGTCAACGGCCCGCAAAACTCCGGCACACGTCCTGGCTGATGCAAGGGCGTGCCACCTGACCTATACCTGATCAGGAAGGTGATGGATTGCTTCGATTGGTTTCCTGCATGGCAGACATGTAAACATTAAATACGAGCCTCGATCGGCTCTCAGGTTTCCCTGTGAATCGGCTCAGGTAGCCGATTGTCCCATGGATCTGCATTGGATCTACGATAACATGGGGTTTTGCTTTATCAATACAAGTCAAATCGATCTACGACAGTTTAACGCTTTCACCACATAATTGGAACATCCCACACGTAATTGAGCCTGGTAGATACGAAAGATAACAGAAACTAACCCTAGAGGAGGCCAAAAAACCAACGTAGAGTCAATTCCCGGAACAACTCCTCTCGAATTAGCAAACCATATCCTTACGTACTACTGGACCGTTCAACCTGTTTGTGAGGCCTGACCATGCGGATATTAAACTAATCCTTGGAGAACAAGGAACAACTATGACAGATTGAATCGACTGAATAAAGATCAAGCAAGATGCTGCCCTTACACCCAAAATAGGTGCAAAGGCAGCGAGATCTTTAGGGGCAGCGTGACTAAGCAAACATAAACAAAAAGCACCGATGCTAGCCCAAACAGATCTATGATAACAGTATTACTCGCCATCAACAAGGCTTCAGTACGAGCAACACCAAATAACACATAAGCAGATGCTGCCTAGATCGCGAGATGCGATCTAGGCAGCACGACGCTTACCTGAAAGAAACCCTCGAAACAAGGGGTGGCGATGCGCCGAGATTGTGTTTGTTGCGAACGTGGTCGTCCTCCTTTCTCAATAACCCTAGGTACATATTTATAGTCCGGAGACTTTCTACCTTTGGAATAAACCTAACAACTCTATCTCTTGTTTAAACCGAAACGTACTCTATCATAATATACAGATACACGGGCAATTAGCCCAAATCCACGCGCAAGGCCGATCCAGCCTCCAAGCCCATCTTGATTACGGCCCGTCTCCTTATCTGGCCAAAATGTGGCGATAACACAGACCCAGCGAAACAATAGCAATACCGGGAGACCGGGGCAGTTCTATCGCACTGATAACCGGAACAAGAGGAGAGATGAAAGGCCAGATTATCGGTACGGAATGGCACAAGTAGCAGCCATGGAGGAAGAGCAAGAGGGCGCCGGCAGTAGCCAGCGGCCGAGATACGAGGGCTATCAGCAGCCTCAGCAGCAACAGCAGCAACAACCGCAGCAGCAACCGCAGCCCTTCCAGAAAAAGAATGTCTGGATCAACAAGAATGCCGGCGGAACCGCCGGTCAGAAGAAGCAGTGGCCGAAGTATACAGTGGGTTTGGCCATGGACAAACCTTGTGTGTTTCACACATTCCAGCCGGGTAAGCCGGCGAATCATTTGACCAGAAACTGTTCGTGGCTAGACGACATATTAGCAGGTCGTGCAGGTCCTTGGGGACCGGCTAGACCATCTATCCCGGCGGCTCCATCGCCGCTGACAGGAGCAAATGCAGTTGCAGTCCCACCCAGGCCGGTTAATCCCGGGAATCAGAGCAATGCCGGAAATGCCGGCGTAAATCAAGTAGATCAGAACTATAACCCGGAACACTATGCCGGAGGTCCAGCAGCGGGCCGGAATGAATACAAGGAGCATGATCAGAGCTACATGGTCTTTGAGACCGAAAGAACAGACAAGCAGAGCTTGTACCGGCGGTGTTTGGAGGTGAATGCCGTTATGTCGGCTATTCCGAAGCTGATGTACTGGTCTGACCAGGCCATTGGCTGGGACAGGGATGATCATCCCAGAGTCATGCCAAATCCCGGCGGGTATGCTCTCGTGATGGATCCGACATTTGTCGGGCCGGCTAATAACGTGAGGTTCAGCAAGGTCCTCATTGACAATGGAAGCAGCATCAATATCATGTATCGGGATACAATGCAGAAGCTGGGTATCAAGGAGAATATGCTGGAGCCAAGCAAGACCACATTCCACGGCATTGTGCTGGGACTTTCGTGTGCGCCGATGGGCAAGATCCGGATGGATGTCATGTTTGGCAACCGGGATAACTGCAGGGTGGAGAACCTCATGTTTGAGGTGGTGGACCTGGAAAGCCCCTACCACGCTCTGCTGGGTAGGCCGGCACTAGCGAAGTTCATGGCCTCTACGCATGTTGCGTATCTGAAGATGAAGATACCGGGGCCCAAGGGAGTGATCACCATCATTGGTGATTACAAACGCTCGATGGCATGTGCAACAGCCGGATCTAATCTGGCCGAGACTCTGATCATTGCAGAGGAAAAGAAGAGGCTCAAGCGAGCAGTAGAGATTGCTGAAACAGTCGTGGCCGGCAAATCTATGCCGGGCATGACAAACCCAGGTGGCAGTGCTTCTTTTCAAGTGGGCAAGGAAGTCAAAAAGGTGCCTCTGGATGAAGTTTTCCCGGAGCGCCACGCCCTCATCGGGGCAGGAATGGACCCCAAATAGGAAAGCGAGCTCACCAGCTTCCTCCGTGAGAATCGGGATATCTTTGCATGGTCTACTTCAGACCTGCAAGGTGTGCCGAGGGAGCTGGCTGAGCACGCACTGCACGTAAGGCCGGATGCTAAGCCGGTAAAGCAGCCGCTCTGGCGGAATGCGGAGGATAGGAGGAAGGCAATATGGGAGGAAGTGGCCAGGCTCCTAGCCTCCGGCTTTATCAAAGAAGTACTACATCCGGATTGGGTGTCTAATCCAGTTTTGGTGGAAAAGAAGAAAGATGAGCCCGCCATAGTGAAGGTATGGCGGATGTGTGTTGATTACACCAACTTGAACAAGCCATGCCCTAAAGATCCATCCCCGCTCCCTCGGATCGATCAAGTGATCGATTCCACAGCTGGATGTGAACTGTTATCATTTGTAGATGCCTATTCTGGTTTCCACCAGATCCCTTTGTATGAGCCGGATCAAATAAAGACATCCTTTATCACCCCGTACGGGGCTTATTGCTATCTCACCATGCCTTTCGGGTTAAGAAATGCCAGCGCAACTTACCAGAGATGTATGCAGAAGTGTTTGCATGATCAAATAGATAAAAATGTGCAGGTATATGTCGACGATGTCGTCATAAAGACCAAGGAGAGTAAGACTCTCATAGATGATCTCCGGGAAACCTTCGCAAACCTGAGGAGGTTCCGGATGAAGTTAAATCCGGCTAAATGTACCTTCGGTGTACCGGCGGGCAAGTTGCTCGGCTTCCTTGTTTCCAGCCGGGGTATTGAGGTGAATCCCGGCAAGATTCATGCCATAGAAAGAATGAAGCCGCCGACAGATTTGAAGGAAGTACAGAAGTTCACTGGGTGCCTCGCATCCCTGAGCCATTTCATAAGCCGGCTGGGAGAGAAAGCTTTGCCGTTATATCAGTTGATGAAGAAGTCCGACACATTTGTCTGGACAACGCAAGCAGATGCAGCTTTCAAGGAATTGAAACAGATGTTGTCAACAGCGCCGGTATTGGCGTCTCCGATGCCCCGGGAGCCGATGTTGCTCTATATAGCGGCAACCAACAGGGTTGTCAGTGCAGTGGTAGTAGTGGAGCGTGAGGAGGGAGGCAAAACCGTGCAGCGGCCGGTATATTATCTGAGCGAAGTCCTCTCCACCTCAAAGCAAAACTATCCACACTATCAGAAGATGACATATGGTGTCTATATGGCGGCCAAGAAGCTCAAGCATTACTTCCAAGAGCATCCAATCCGGGTAGTGGCCGAGGCCCCTATCTCGGAGATCATAGGCAACAAAGATGCCAGTGGCAGGATAGCCAAGTGGGCAATAGAGTTGTCGCCATATACACCTCAATATGACAAGAGAGATACAATCAAGTCCCAGGTGTTGGCTGATTTCTTCATCGATTGGGCCGAGATACAGTATGAGCCACCATTGCCAGATGCCAACTATTGGAGGATGCATTTTGATGGTTCCAAGACAATACATGGCCTGGGTGCCGGCATAGTGCTCAGTTCACCCAAGAATGACCAATTGAGATATGTTCTGCAGATTCATTTTGCAGCATCAAATAATGTGGCGGAATATGAGGCACTAGTGCATGGCCTGAAGGTGTCTAAGGACATAGGAATTCGCCGGATTATGTGTTTCGGTGATTCAGACTTAGTGATTCAGCAATGTTCCGGCATATGGGATGCGCATGATGCAAACATGGGATCCTACCGTTTCCTGGTGCAGCAGTTGAGCGGTTACTTCGAAGGTTGTGAGTTCCGGCATGTTCCCCGGGCTCAGAATGAAGCAGCCGATACATTATCCAAGCTGGGATCTTCCAGAGATTCAATCCCGCCCGGAATTTCGTTGGAGCATCTGAGGAAGCCGTCGATCAAGCCCTCGCGGGAGTCATCTTCCATTTATGTCCCGCCAAGTCCGGAGGAGGCAATTCCGATGGAGATAGATGCCGGAGCCAGATCAAATAACCCGGGGACTGTCTTCTCAGTCCCGGGGACTGGACCGACATATGCGGTGGGTGCAGTATTCCGGAGCAGAAATAGGGGCAAGTGTAAATTGTACCAAGAGGTTGTGCCGGTATACCCGGGGACTGCTCCAGCATACCCGGGGACTGATCCCTCAGTCCCGGGGACTTCGCAGCCCATGGAGATCGATTATGTGTCGGTCGAAAGGATGGAGATAGATCAGGCAGTGTTCACTATCAGGGAAGTGCCCTCGTGGGCGCGTCCAATCATGGATTTCCTGGTGGATGATCAAGTACCGGCGGATGAAAATGAGGCACGCCGGGTTATAAGGAGATCCAAAGGATATACCATCATCAACAAGGAAATATACAAGAGAAGTACCACCGGAGTATTACAGAGATGCGTTGAATCTGCTGAAGGTTTGGAGATGCTCCGGGAAATTCATCAGGGGGAGTGTGGTCACCACGCTTCATCCAGAGCATTGGTGGCAAAGGTATTCCGGCATGGCTTCTATTGGCCGACGGCACTGCAAGATGCAGAAGACTTGGTCCGGAAATGCAATGGGTGCCAGAGATATGCCCACCAGATTCATCAGCCAGCATCTGCCTTGAAGACTATCCCGATAACCTGGCCCTTTGCTGTTTGGGGCCTGGATATGGTCGGGGCTTTTGTCGGGGGGATGACCCCCGGTAGGGTCAAGAGACTAGAAAGACTCAAGGTCTATGATTGACTTTGTGCCGGGTTATCAAGAAAAGGGCCTGGCCGGAATATAAGAGCATCGGCCAGGCCGGCATATAATATATATCCCGGCTGATACTTGGATATGCCGGCATAGCCGGAATACTGATATATGTGTGCCGGCATATACTCAGATATGCCGGCCTAACAATTTGGTGTGTTGTGCAGGAGCAGGGGAGGCCGGATTGCCCGACCCTCGTAGGTCGTTGGTCCGGCATATAAGTCCTGGGTATGGCCAACGGTCATATCCGGGATACTTAAGTCAACCAAGGTGTCACATCCCTACAATCAAGGAAGAAAACATCCAAGCATGGTAGAAGAGTAAGATGGCAGGGTGCACAGTGGAGGTTACCTACCCTCACTGTGCACAAGTACAAGCTTACCTCAGAATGGTAAGGCCACAGTTCAAGAGGTACAAGGTACAGGGATATGGCGTCCCATCGAGAGCAATCAGGGGCGAAGTCATGGGTCTCTGCCATCGCCACCAGCTCCTGTTTGGAGTGTAGCCCTTGTCTTGTGGTCTTGTATGACCGTTGTAACCCTGGCCACCACTATATAAGGTGGCACAGGGAGTCCTAGCAAAGGGTTGGCTGATAGTGGAAGGTTGGTCTCTAGAAGAAGGTTGGTTGGTGGATCCTTAGTCTCTCAGTTGATAGTTCATCTTCCTTCTCTAGCAGAGAGCTTGGAAGTACCATTGTGGTGTACTACATCGATCCATATATACAATCAGTAGAGCAGGAGTAGGGGTGTTATCTCCTTACGAGAGCCCCGAACCTGGGTAGATCAGTGTCTCTTTCTGTCGTGCTTTTTAGCTCGTTCCCCTCTCCCGAATCCTCCAGCATCTAGTCGGCCCCCATTTAAGCCATCCTGTGGCATATGTTGTTTCACCACGACGACATTTGGCGCCCACCGTGGGGCTTATGGATATGCTGGGCGGAGTGTTCATTCGGACGGGGTCTGTGATAGCAGCTTCGGGAGTGCGCGTGGTCTCTGGCCTCGTCCAGAGGCTAGGCTCGCTCAGTTTCGTCAGTGACAACGCCGGTTGTCTAGGTGGCCGGCCGTTCCCCAGGGATGGCCGGATTATGTCTTTCGGTTCCCATGAGGTGTACGTGGGGACTGAGAGAGTTTGCAGGAAGGAGGTGCTGGTGGCGTCGGATCCTCCGTCACATCGGCTGGCTCACGCTGGGCGTAGCGATCGCTCAGTAGAGTCGGCTGAGGTGATGATGGCCGGCACATCCGTGCCGCCGGCGGAAGATGCCGGCAAAGCAGCAGCGGCCGGAGCTTCTCTTCCGGAGCCGCCGAAGGTCAAGAGGTCGGTGCGTCCTCCGTTGGAGCGTGTGGAGAACCTGGCCGGCACTTCTGGTGTGCCGGCTAGGGGCGAGGTTCTTCTTCCCATCATCGACCGGCTTCTCGAGCCGGTGCGATCCGGCGTTGATCCGGAGCAGACAAGGGAGATCCTGGAGGGATCTCGTCAGGCCCTCGTCGACGAGGCCCTGGCCATGAACCAGGAGCGCGAACGGTTTAACCGGCAACTCCGTGAGTATGAAGCAGCCCATGGTTTTACTCCTGTAGTAACCCGGCCTAGCCGGATAGAAGAGGTTAAAACTAGAGGCAGAAATCTTAATGCTGAAATAGGAAAAGATGCTAGAGATAAGAGTCATACTGCAACTAGTACTGTGCCTAAGGTAGTCTATAGTTCGCCAGTAAAGAACCTTAGAGCAGCGGCCGAGGTAGCTAAGGATTTATCTTGTTTATCCGGCGAAGCACTGCGTGAGCAGCAAGCCCGGCTTAACCAACTTTTGTCTGAAGCTACAAAGCAGCAGGAGGCCTTTAAGAAGGCAAACCCAGGTGCCGGGGCTTCCCAGTACATTGTGTCGGCGGGAGGTGCCGGTGCGAGGTCGAGGGGCCAAGCCTCGTCCCCGCATCCTAGCGCCCGGCGTGCCGGAAGTGTGACCTCTGGCCACCGGGACAAGCAGATCCAGGTGTACGATCCGGCTGCCGCCGGAAAGCAGGCGGTGGTGCAGAAGAGTGTCGGCCAGGCTGACAAGTATGTCGGCCAGGCTGACAAATATGTCGGCAGCAAGAAGCCCGGCCAGAGTATGCCGGCCGGGCATGAAGCAGCAGCGGCCGTTGGTGGCCGGAGTAACAGTGCAGTCCGGCGTCAGCAACAGGGCGCCGGAGGTACAGCGCAGCAGCAGAATGCAGCTCATCCGGGACATCGAGAGGATGACGGCAATTCCGCCCTTGCCAGGGCGGGATATCAGCAGCAGCGTCAGCAAAGCCGGCATAGTGAGCAGCATCAGCCGGAGCAGCAGCAGCAGATGATCGCAGGCCCAATAGCATCCCGGCTCGGACCTCGGTCCTTGGAAGCCAATGATGCACGTTTCAAGCTGGACAAGCTCCACCAATCAGAGTTGGTGGAGAGGCAAGGAGCTCCGGGCCCTATGTGTTTCGGACGCCGGATTATGGGAGAGCCGGTGCCGTACTACTTCCAGCTCGCGCGTGGCGCGAGGACATATAATGGCAGTACGAAGCCGGAAGATTGGTTGGAGGATTACTCCACTGCGGTGAACATCGCCGGAGGAAACCTCAGATGGGCGGTACGATATGTGCCGCAGATGTTGGAAGGTCCAGCCAGGATATGGCTGAATAATTTGCCGGCCGGGAGTATCAACGGCTGGATTGATTTTGAAGAACAGTTTGTGTCGAACTTTACCAGTACATACAAGAGGCCCAACCGTCCGCAGCAGCTGGCTAACTGTCGGCAAGGAGTGAATGAGACTGACCGTGACTATCTGACCAGGTGGTGCACGTTGCGCAATTCCTGCGAAGGAATCAATGAGCAGCAGGCCATCATGTGGTTCGCTCATGGGTGCCAACATGGCACCATGCTGTGGCAAAAGCTTCAGAGGCAAATGCCGGCCACGCTGGCCGAAACAATCAGGATCGCTGATAGTTATGCTCTGGGAGATCCCAAGCAGCCCAGTCTCGATTCACAAGGACAGGGGCAAACCAGCAATGCCGGGAGATCGGGGCAGTTCTATCGCCCGGATAACCGGAATAAGAGGAGAGATGAGCGGCCGGATTACCGGTATGGGGCAGCACAAGTTGCAGCTGTGGAGGAAGAGCAAGGGGGCGCCGGCAGTAGCCAGCGTCCGAGATATGAGAACTATCAGCAGCCTCAGCAGCAGCCGCAGCAGCAAGCACAGACGTTCCAGAAGAAGAATGTCTGGACCAACAAGAATGCCGGCGGAGCCGCCGGCCAGAAGAAGCAGTGGCCGAAGTATACTGTGGGTCTTGCCATGGACAAGCCTTGTGTGTTCCACACATTCCAGCCGGGAAAGCCGGCAAACCATTTGACAAGGAACTGTTCGTGGCTGGACGACATATTGGCAGGTCGTGCAGGTCCCTGGGGACCGGCTAGACCCTCTGTCCCGGCAGCTCCATCGCCGTTGACAGGGGCCAATACAATTGCAGTCCCACCTAGGCCGGGTAATCCTGGGAATCAGAGCAACGCCGGAAATGCCGGCGTAAATCAAGTTGACCAGGGCTATAATCCGGAATATAACGCCGGAGGCCCAGGAGCGGGCCGGAATGAGTACAAGGAGTATGATCAGAGCTATATGGTCTTTGAGACTGAGAGAACAGACAAGCAGAGCTTGTACCGCCGGAGTCTGGAGGTGAATGCCGTTATGTCGGCTGTGCCAAAGCTGATGTACTGGTCTGACCAAGCTGTTGGTTGGGACAGGGCAGATCATCCCCGGATCATGCCAAATCCCGGCGGATATGCTCTGGTGATGGATCCGACATTCGTCGGGCCGGCTAATAACGTGAGATTCAGCAAGGTCCTCATTGATAATGGAAGCAGCATCAACATCATGTATCGAGATACGATGGAGAAGCTGGGAATCAAGGAAAATATGCTGGAACCGAGCAAGACCACGTTCCACGGCATTGTGCCGGGACTTTCGTGTGCGCCGATGGGCAAGATCCGGATGGATGTCATGTTTGGCAGCCGGGATAACTGCAGGGTGGAGAACCTCATGTTCGAGGTGGTTGATCTGGAGAGCCCCTACCATGCTTTGCTGGGTAGACCGGCACTGGCAAAATTCATGGCCTCTACGCATGTGGCGTATCTGAAGATGAAGATGCCGGGACCCAAAGGAGTGATCACCATCATTGGTGATTACAAGCGTTCGATGGCATGTGCCACCGCCGGATCCAATCTGGCCGAGACTCTGATCATCGCAGAGGAGAGAAAGAGGCTCAAGAGAGCAGTGGAGATTGCTGAGACAGTCGTGGCCGGCAAATATATGCCGGGCATGGCAAATCCCGGTGGCAGTGCTGCTTTTCAAGCAGGCAAGGAGGTAAAAAAGGTGCCTCTGGATGAAGCTTTCCCGGAGCGCCATGCCCTGGTTGGGACAAGTTTGGATCCCAAATAGGAAAGCGAGCTCATCAGCTTCCTCCGTGAGAATCGGGATATCTTTGCATGGTCTACTTCGGACCTGCAAGGTGTGCCGAGGGAGCTGGCTGAGCACGCATTGCACGTGAGACCCGATGCTAAGCCTGTAAAGCAGCCGCTCCGGCGGAATGCCGGCGTTAGAAGGAAAGCCATATGGGAGGAAGTGGCCAGGCTCTTAGCCTCTGGCTTTATCAAGGAAGTACTGCATCCGGATTGGGTGTCTAATCCGGTTTTGGTGGAAAAGAAGAAAGATGAGCCCGCCATAGTGAAAGTATGGCGGATGTGTGTTGATTACACCAACTTGAATAAGGCATGTCCTAAAGATCCATTCCCGCTGCCTCGGATCGATCAAGTGATTGATTCCACAGCCGGATGTGAACTGTTATCATTTGTAGATGCCTATTCTGGTTTCCACCAGATCCCCTTGTTTGAGCCAGATCAAATAAAGACATCCTTTATTACCCCGTACGGGGCTTATTGCTATCTCACTATGCCGTTCGGTTTAAGAAATGCCGGCGCAACTTACCAAAGATGTATGCAAAAGTGTTTGCACGATCAAATAGATAAAAATGTGCAGGTATATGTCGATGATATCGTCATAAAAACCAAGGAGAGCAAGACTCTCATAGATGATCTCCGGGAAACCTTTGGTAACCTGAGGAGATTCCGGATGAAGTTGAATCCGGCTAAGTGCACCTTTGGTGTGCCGGCGGGCAAGTTGCTCGGTTTCCTTGTTTCTAGCCGGGGTATTGAGGTGAATCCCGGCAAGATTCGTGCCATAGAAAGGATGAAGCCGCCGACAGATTTGAGGGAAGTACAGAAGTTCACTGGGTGCCTCGCATCCCTGAGCCGCTTCATAAGCCGGCTGGGAGAGAAAGCTCTGCCGTTATATCAGTTGATGAAAAAGTCCGACACATTTGTCTGGACAGCGCAAGCAGATGCAGCTTTCAAGGAATTGAAACAATTGTTGTCAACAGCGCCGGTATTAGCATCGCCGATGCCCCGGGAGCCAATGTTGCTCTATATAGCGGCAACCAACCGAGTTGTCAGTGCTGTGGTGGTAGTAGAGCGAGAGGAAGGAGGCAAAACCGTGCAGCGGCCGGTATATTATCTGAGTGAAGTCCTCTCCACCTCAAAGCAAAACTACCCCCACTATCAGAAGATGACCTATGGTGTCTATATGGCGGCCAAGAAGCTCAAGCATTACTTCCAAGAGCATCCAATCCGGGTAGTGGCCGAGGCCCCTATCTCGGAAATTATAGGCAACAAAGATGCCAGCGGCCGGATAGCCAAGTGGGCAATAGAGCTTTCACCATATACACCGCAGTACGATAAGAGGGATACAATCAAGTCCCAGGTCTTGGCTAATTTCTTTATTGACTGGGCCGAGATACAGTATGAGCCACCATTGCCAGATGCCAATTATTGGAGGATGCATTTCGATGGGTCCAAGACAATCCATGGCCTGGGTGCCGGCATAGTTCTCAGTTCACCAAAGAATGACCAATTGAGATATGTCCTGCAGATTCATTTTGCAGCATCAAATAATGTGGCGGAATATGAGGCACTTGTGCATGGCCTGAAAGTGTCTAAGGACATAGGAATTCGCCGGATTATGTGTTTCGGTGATTCTGACTTAGTGGTCCAGCAGTGTTCCGGCATATGGGACGCGCATGATGCTAACATGGCATCATACCGTTTCCTAGTGCAGCAGTTAAGTGGTTACTTTGAAGGTTGTGAGTTCCGGCACGTTCTCCGGGCTCAGAACGATGCAGCCGATGCATTGTCTAAGCTGGGGTCTTCCCGAGATTCAATCCCGCCCGGCATTTCGCTGGAGCATCTGAGGAAGCCATCGATCAAACCCTCGCCGGAGTCATCCTCCATTTATGTCCCGCCAGGTCCGGAGGAAGCAGTTCTGATGGAGATAGATGCCGGAGCCAAGCCGGATATCCCGGGGACTGTTGCCTCAGTCCCGGGGACTGGGCCGGCATATGCTGTTAGTACAGTATTCCGGAGCAAAGCTAAAGGCAAGGGTAAAATGTGCCAAGAGGTTGTGCCGGTATACCCGGGGACTGCTCCGGCATACCCGGGGACTGATTCTTCAGTCCCGGGGACTTCGCAGCCCATGGAGATCGACTATGTGTCGGTCGAAATGATGGAAATAGATCAGGCAGTGTTCACTGTCAGGGAAGTGCCATCATGGGCACGTCCTATCATGAACTTCATGGTGGATGGTCGAGTGCCGGCGGATGAAACCGAGGCCCGCCGGGTTATAAGGAGATCCAAAGCGTATACCATCATCAACAAAGAAATATACAAGAGAAGTACCACCGGAGTATTGCAGAGATGTGTCGAATCTGCGGAGGGTCTGGAGATGCTCCGGGAAATTCACCAGGGGGAGTGTGGTCACCATGCTTCGTCCAGGGCATTGGTGGCAAAGGTATTCCGGCATGGCTTTTATTGGCCAACGGCACTGCAAGAGGCAGAACACTTGGTCCGGAAGTGTAATGGGTGTCAAAGATATGCCCACCAGATTCATCAGCCGGCATCTGCCCTGAAAACTATCCCAATAACCTGGCCCTTTGCTGTTTGGGGCCTGGATATGGTCGGGGCTTTTAAGCCGGCCAGAGGGAAAATGACCCATATCCTGGTCATGGTGGACAAGTTCACCAAGTGGATTGAAGTGAAGCCCATAAGCAAGTGTGATGGTCACACAGCAGTGAAATTCTTAAAGGATATAATCCTGAGATATGGTGTTCCTCATAGCATCATCACGGACAATGGGTCAAACTTTGCCCAAGGGCCATTTGCCAGATTTTGTGAGGAGGTGGGAATCCGGCTGGACGTTGCGTCGGTCGCCCACCCTTGTGCCAATGGCCAAGTAGAGAGATCGAATGGGCTAGTATTATCCGGCATAAAACCCCGGCTAATAGAGCCCCTGGAGAAAACTCCGGGGTGTTGGCTAGATGAGCTGCCATCAGTGCTGTGGAGTTTAAGAACAACTCCGAATAGATCAACAGGCTACACACCATTTTTCCTGGTGTATGGAGCAGAAGCTGTGCTTCCAACAGATGTAATACATGATGCACCAAGAATAGTGCTATATACTGAGGAAGAGGCTAAAGAAGCCAGAGAAAATGATGTTGATCTGCTAGAGGAAGCAAGGGAAATAACTCTGTCAAGAACAGCAGTATATCAGCAGAACCTCAGACGCTATCATGCGCAGAAGGTAAATCCAAGGAGATTTCAAGAGGGAGATCTAGTACTCCGGCTAAAGCAAGGAACAGAAGGCCGGCATAAGTTAACTCCTCCATGGGAGGGGCCATTCATTGTGAGCAGAGCTCTGCACAATGATGCCTATTATCTTATAGATGCGCAGGACCCCAAGAAGAATAAGGTGGACAGGTCCGGAGAAGAAACCAAGAGGCCATGGAACATAGCTCTACTGCGCCCCTTTTACTCCTGAGCAACACAATGTATGTATTTCCATATTTTCCTTTGTATGCCGGCGTGTTGTGCCGGCACAAGACTAATGAAGGAAGTGCCGGCATCCCGAAAAGAGCGGGCACTGCCTCTGAGATATGCTGTTGTTTATCTACAGTTTTTTGTTATATGCCGGCTGGCTTTATTTGAATGTTTCCTATGTCGGCCTAGTAATGTGTCGGCACCAAAGGCCACTCTTCGACTCAGCTGCTGTCCGAAACCCGGCTTCATGGCTAGCAAGAGTAGATGCCGGAGATTGTCTACACATGGAAAACGGCTAAGGAAATGTAAAGCAAGCGAACCGACATTTTCGTTAAAGTTAAAGTTAAAATTGGAAGTGTCGGATGATTTGAAGTCTAAGTTTCAAAGTTTAAGTACTGTATGTTTAACAAAGCAACCTTGAGACTCATAAGTCAAAAGCCCAGAGAGGTAGACAAGTAGCCAAGGTTGTGAAGTTGAGGAAACAGGAAAACAAACTCGGTGACTTAGCCAAAAGATGATCCGGCATTGATAACAAGCAAACCAAGATAAAACTTGTTCAGGTAGCAAACCAAAGGAAATTAAAACGTATATATTACAACTGCACCCGGCATACCGGGGATCTGAGAAAGCTTAAAGTGTTTTTGGTGCAAAGATTCAAGGGGCAGGCGCGGGGCCGCCGGCAGGTGGAGCGGTAGCAGTGGAAGTGTCGGCTTCAGGTGTGCCGGACCCAGCAGAGGGAATGGAGCCATCACCTCCGCCCGGGGCAGATGCCTGTTCCGGGGCTTCAGTGTCGGCTTCCTCAGCTTCGTCTTCATCTTGGCTGGAGTCGGAACCCTCAGCAGCGGCAGATGTTCCGGCATCGTCATTTTTCTCCGGCTCGCGGATGTCCCGGACGAATTTGTCGGTGTCGGCATAGTCCACATAGCTGTGGGCCAACTCCTTGCGGCGACGGATATGATCCGGATCCGTGGTCCAGATGGATCCTTCGCGCACGGTGCGCAAAGTCTCCAAGTCTGCCTTTTCATACCAAGACAAGAAGTAGCTGAGGGCTTCGTCAGCTCCAACCCTTGCGCCGGAATCTCGCCACTCCCGGAGGCGAACCTTGGCAAGCTGCAGGTCGTTGCCGAGGTCAACCGGGTCAGTGGGAGTCCTTTGTCCCGGCCAGAGGGCAGAGAATGCCTCCTGGGCGCCGTAGAAGAGCTCTTCAGTGTAAAGGGTCATGGCCTCCTTCCGGGACTGCAGGGCCAGCAGCTGCTCCGACATGTCCCAGCTGGGCGAGTCAACCGGAACACCCCGGTTTTCTCGGTCCAACTGCAAAGCCCTCTCAACGTCAGCGACGGAAGCGGGAAACATGCCTGCAGAATAGAAACAATGTTAGCAAAAGGAAAATATGTCGGCATAAACTCTATGCCGGAAAAGGTTACACTATGTCGGGAAGGATAAAAGGGGAAAGGATTTGAAGCTTACGGGCAAGGTCGGCATTCAGCTGTGAAACTGTAACCTCCCATTTGGTGGCCTGCTCCTTCAGGCTATCCAGTTCAGCATGGGTGTTGGAGGCATCAGTCTCGGCGGTAACGAGCAGGGTCTGGGTTTTCTTCAGTTGGCCCTCCCTCTGTTCCTTTTCATCCAGCAGCTCGGTGATCCGGCCCTGCAACTGCTCAACCTCGGCCTTGTGACCGGCATCCCGGTCGTCCAGTTGCTTGGCCACATCCACCGAGGACACGCAGTCCTGGTGGCGTGCCTCCAGTGCAGCCTTCTCATCTGCAAAGATTTCAAGTTAAAAGGATTTGAAGAGAGAAAACAGTGACAAAGAGTACAGGATTTGAAGTACAAAGAAGTTATCCGGGTAACAGCAGGATCCGGCATACCAGTAAGCTCTTTCACCCTCGTAAGAAGCGCGGCGACTTGTTTTTCAGTGCCAGCTGCAGAATGTCGGCACAAGGTTATGTGTCGGTAAGAAGAAGTATTGCAAAGTAAAGAGAGGAAAGATATCCGGCATATAGCGGTATGTCGGCAAAAATTACCTTTCTTGGACAGCTCCAGCTGAAGCTTGCTGTGTGCGTCGGAAAGCTTCCGATGCTCGCACACCAAGTTATGGAACATGTCCGCCCGGGTGTTGTTCATGAGCTGCAAAAATGCCGGGATTTGAAATGATAGCAGACAAATTTGACATGATAATTAAAGTGAAGGTTTCATCAAGTGATCATTCTTTTAAAGACCCGGCATAGGTGCTGCGCACCTATCCCGGCCCTCGGTGACTAGGATTTGAAGCTCGAATCGAGCTTATATCCCGGTCAAGAGGATTTGAAAGATAATAGAGATATGAAATTGTTGAAGACCCGGCACAGGTGCTGCGCACCTATCCCGGCCCTCGGTGACTAGGATTTGAAGCTCGAATCGAGCTTATATCCCGGTCAAGAGGATTTGAAAGATAATAGAGATATGAAATTGTTGAAGACCCGGCATAGGTGCTGCGCACCTATCCCGGCCCTCGGTGACTAGGATTTGAAGCTCGGATCGAGCTCATATGTCGGCAGTTAATTCAAAAGAAGCTAGCTAGAGGACTATGAGAAAATCCCGGATGTCCATATCCCGGACAGCCGACATTTTCGGGGACTGGGGATATGTGTGTAAATGTAAAGGACTTACGTTGGTGGCATCGGCCAGCTTGTGAAGTCTTTGCTGGATGCTGAGGAGCTCGCTGGCGATCGGTATGGGCTTCGCTGCCAGGAAGTCGCTTGGGTCGCCACTGGTCTTGGCTTCGGCCAGCTTCTTGCTCCTTGAGTCCGCAGTGTCCATGTGGCTGGCGTCGTTCCACTTGATGCACTGCTCCTTAAGCGAGCCGAGGCTCTGATCGCTTTTCGTCACAAGAGGGACGAGGCCCTCGAGTTCTGGGGTGTCGAAGAAGCTTTTCCGGTACCCCGGCCGGGCTGCTGCCCTGCCAAGATGCAGGGCCAGAGCAGAGCTGGTCCCGGACGCTGCCTTAGGGGGAGCAGTTGCGGCAGATGGTGTGCCTGACTTGGCCGGCTGAATCTTCAGCGTGCCGGTCCGGGCCGGGGCAGTGGTCTTGGCCAGTGCAGTGGTCTTGGCCGGTGCTGAGGTCTTGTCTGCTGGAGGAGTCTCGGGTGCGGGCTGCTCCGGCGCGGCCGGTGCTTCTGGGCCAGCGGGAGCAGGATCCGGAATAATCCGGACCTCTGGCACTAAAGGGCCTTTGCCCTTGAGATATGTGCCGGCGCTCTTGTCGCTTGCGCCGGCGTCGTCAGTTGTACCGGCGTCGCTGGTGGGCGCGCCGGAGTCTGGTACTTCTTGGTGGGCTCCTGTGTCCATGTGGACATCAGGAGCCGAGGTTTCCTGTTGAGCCCCCGAGTCCATGTGGACGTCGGGGGCAGAGATATCTTGTTCCGGCGGAGGAACGTCCTTCGCCGGGGAGGTGGTCTTCTCGGGCGCAGGCGAAGATGCCGGCGCCGGGGAGGTCGTGTGACTTGCAGAGGGAATATCGGAGGTAGCAGGGGCAGCGGGCTTGGTAACCTTCGGGTCGCCGCTCAAGCCAGAAGCTTGTTCCGGCTCAAGAGGAGCACTGAAAGAGAGAAAACACCAAGTCAGTAATACAAACAAGAGATATGTCGGAGGAAATGCAAAGAAAAGGAAATTTACCCCGAGGCAACAGGCCTCTGTTTCTTCTGCTTGGGCACGCAGACCTTCTGCCTTTTCGCCCTCTGAGGTATGCCGGACGGGGGCTTCACACCTCGCTTCCGGCCGGCACGTCCGCCGGTGGAAGGAGGTCCCTGGTTCAGAGGGGCGGCGTCGATGACAATATCGTCCGGGATAGCTGAGGACGGCATTGGAAACTCGTGAGCAATAGGTGTTGCTGGAAAGGCGTACGCAAGTGGCGTCGGGTCATAGTACAGCAGGACCTCCTCGTCAGAATCTATCTCACTCCGGTCTTGAGTGTAATGCCGGGATGAAGAGCCCTTACCCATGACAGCTGCAGCACGGGTGTTCCTGGGAAGCTTATCCCAATGATCCGGATCTTCAACATCCGCAACGGTGCGGTCCGCCGCGATCTTGATCCGGGAGTTCTCCATGGTTTGGAAGCTGAACTTCTGTATAAACAGCAAAGTCAAATATTTAGACAATGAAATATGCCGGTGGAAGAGTTATGTCGGATCAATATGATATGTGTCGGCAAATAGACATATGTCGGCTTAAGTATCTATGTGCCGGACATGAACTTTATGTATCGGATAAGATGGTTTACCGTTGGGGCCGGCCTATCCCGGCTGTATGGTTCTAGCCCCCAGGCAAAAGTGGCCTGAGAGCATTTGCAGACATCCTTAATCCGGCGCAGAATGTCGGCCGGAGTCAGCTCATGTGTGGAGTGCCGGGTGGGGTCCATTGGCCCGCTCATCTGGCAGATCTTGTGCGGCCGGCGCTGCAGAAGGGAGACGCGCCGGCTTATATAGCAGGCCACCAGGTCTTGAGGAGTAAGACCGGCACCCAGGAGCTCGCCCTTAACCCGGTGAAGCGCGTTCACCGGCATCACCGAATTCTTCGGGTTGTAGGTCCAGTTCGTCATGGCCAAGGGTGGCTCATCCACAAATGGCGGCAGGTTGATGAGATCCTCGTCGGTGGTGTTCTTGACATAGAAGAAGCTTTTCTGCCACTTCTTGCAAGATTCCAGGAGCTCCACCTTGGGGAAGTCCGAGCCCTTCCGGGACATGATGGTGGCCGCGCCGCAGAGGGTCATGGGGCGGTCCTTCTTCTCCTGGGCCGTCTCCGGCGGGTCGTCCTTGCTCCGGGGCGGCTCTTGGACGACTTGCTTCCGCAGTTGGAAGTACTTCGCCCAGCCTTGAGTAAGGGCCTCTATGCCGGCATAGCCCTCGCAAAAAGCAGCGAAGGCTGACAGGATCATCACGGCATTGGCCGGGATATGATGAGGTTGAAGCTCGTAGGTGTTGAGGAAGTCCCGGAAGAAGTCCGACACCGGCAGACCAAAGCCCCGCTCGAAGTGGGCGATGAAGACGACGTGTTCGCCGGGTTCAGGTGCCGGCACAATTTCTCCCGCGGGTAGCCGGCATGCTACGCCCTCCGGGACTCTCCTGGTGGAGGTGACCCAGGATATCTCGGCCGGAGTAACCTCCGACCCCTCCCAGCCGGAGCGTCCTTGACCTTGGGCCGAGGTATCTTCCTCAGAAGCCGAGGTAGCAGTCATGCTTGAAGATGCCATCTTAGTGGCCGGGTTAAGGCGTGAGAGCCGGAGTCCCGTGGTGTTATCCCTATCATGGCCGGAGAAAAGAGGGAGGTTAGTCTCTCCGGCATACCGCCCTCACCAATGTTAGCAGAGATAAAAAGATCTACCGAGGCAGTTAAAATAGGAAACAAATAAGGATAAAACTCCTAAGGATGAACACCTGCGAGCGTTGCCTAGCAATGCTAATCGAATCCAAAGAATAACAAGCAGAGGAACTGAAGCGGATCTATCCAAGCGTGGCTACCAATGAGAAGCAATGAAGAAGCGTGAAGGAGGAAGAACAGAGGAAGGTCTCACCGGAGCTTGGCCGGCGACGATGGAGCGGCGGCGAGCGTGCAGGAAGATCCGATCTCCCTGCAAGGCTGCGGGGAGAAGAGGCGGCGGTGGCGTCGTCGACGATGACGCCTAACGTCGGCAAGCGGAGGCGCCGGCGTGCAGGTGGACGACGGCGGCGGCTTCCCTTCTCGGTTTCTTGGTCCGGCGGCGAAGCGCAAGGGGCAAAGGAGCAGAGGAGGAAGACGATGGTGGTGGGGGGTAAAAAGATGAGTTTACCCCCGCCGCCCTACTTATAGGTCTGCAGGCAAGGGTCGTGGGGGTCGTGGGATCGTGGGAGTGTTCCACTCCCCCGACTGTTGCTGCGGCGAGGCGCCACGTGGCGGCACGGAGTGGGGCGGCGGTTCCTGTAACCGTGCCATGACGCAATGATGGCAAGAGGTAACTGCTGCACTGTGAACCGTCACATCGTGGGCGACTGTTCGAGGCGGCAGGGAAGTTTCAAGTTTCGATGCAAAGCTGTCGGACATGCCTTCTCGAGGAAGGCTCGTCTACATGTCGGATTAATTGCCGATGTATATGTTCCGTCCGGAATACCTTCGGGACCGGCCGGAATAAGTTTTGGAACAGGAACAAAGGCCGGGATATGTGCAGATGTGCCGGCATATAATCTGATCGCCGGGGCATAATGAAGAAAGGTATGTTGAACCTGTCAAGGCTCCACAGTTATGACTGGGGAACCTCGGCAGCTTCGGGGACTAGTGTCGGGGGGATGACCCCCGGTAGGGTCAAGAGACTAGAAAGACTCAAGGTCTATGATTGACTTTGTGCCGGGTTATCAAGAAAAGGGCCTGGCCGGAATATAAGAGCATCGGCCAGGCCGGCATATAATATATATCCCGGCTGATACTTGGATATGCCAGCATAGCCGGAATACTGATATATGTGTGCCGGCATATACTCAGATATGCCGGCCTAACAATTTGGTGTGTTGTGCAGGAGCAGGGGAGGCCGGATTGCCCGACCCTCGTAGGTCGTTGGTCCGGCATATAAGTCCTGGGTATGGCCAACGGTCATATCCGGGATACTTAAGTCAACCAAGGTGTCACATCCCTACAATCAAGGAAGAAAACATCCAAGCATGGTAGAAGAGTAAGATGGCAGGGTGCACAGTGGAGGTTACCTACCCTCACTGTGCACAAGTACAAGCTTACCTCAGAATGGTAAGGCCACAGTTCAAGAGGTACAAGGTACAGGGATATGGCGTCCCATCGAGAGCAATCAGGGGCGAAGTCATGGGTCTCTGCCATCGCCACCAGCTCCTGTTTGGAGTGTAGCCCTTGTCTTGTGGTCTTGTATGACCGTTGTAACCCTGGCCACCACTATATAAGGTGGCACAGGGAGTCCTAGCAAAGGGTTGGCTGATAGTGGAAGGTTGGTCTCTAGAAGAAGGTTGGTTGGTGGATCCTTAGTCTCTCAGTTGATAGTTCATCTTCCTTCTCTAGCAGAGAGCTTGGAAGTACCATTGTGGTGTACTACATCGATCCATATATACAATCAGTAGAGCAGGAGTAGGGGTGTTATCTCCTTACGAGAGCCCCGAACCTGGGTAGATCAGTGTCTCTTTCTGTCGTGCTTTTTAGCTCGTTCCCCTCTCCCAAATCCTCCAGCATCTAGTCGGCCCCCATTTAAGCCATCCTGTGGCATATGTTGTTTCACCACGACGACAGCTTTTAAGCCGGCCAGAGGAAAAATGACCCATATCTTGGTCATGGTGGACAAGTTCACCAAGTGGATTGAAGTGAAGCCCATAAGCAAGTGTGATGGTCACACGGCAGTGAAATTCTTAAAAGATATAATCTTGAGATATGGCGTTCCCCATGGCATCATCACTGACAATGGGTCGAACTTTGCCCAAGGGCCATTTGCTAGATTTTGTGAGGAAGTGGGAATCCGGCTGGACATTGCGTCGGTCGCTCACCCTTGTGCCAATGGCCAAGTAGAGAGGTCAAATGGACTAGTGTTGTCCGGCATAAAGCCCCGGCTGATAGAGCCACTGGAGAAAACTCCAGGATGTTGGCTAGATGAATTGCCAGCAGTGCTTTGGAGTTTAAGGACAACTCCGAATAGGTCAACAGGCTACACACCATTTTTCCTGGTGTATGGAGCACAAGCTGTGCTTCCAACAGATGTAATACATGATGCACCAAGAGTAGTGCTATATACTGAGGAGGAGGCTAAAGAAGCCAGGGAAAATGATGTGGATCTGCTGGAAGAAGCAAGAGAAGTAACACTGTCAAGAATAGCAGTATATCAGCAGAACCTCAGACGCTATCATGCGCAGAAGGTAAATCCAAGGAGGTTTCAAGAGGGAGATCTAGTACTCTAGCTAAAGCAAGGCACAGAGGGCCGGCATAAGTTAACTCCTCCATGGGAGGGGCCATTCATTGTGAGCAGAGCCCTGCACAATGATGCCTATTATCTTATAGATGCGCAGACCCCCAAGAAGGACAAGGCGGACAGGTCCGGAGAAGAAACCAAGAGACCATGGAACATAGCTCTACTCCGCCCCTTTTACTCCTGAGAAGCACAATGTATGTATTTCCATATTTTACTTTGTGTGCCGGCACTTTATGCCGGCACAAGACTAATGAATGAAATGTCGGCATCCCGAAGAGAGCGGGCACTGCCTCCGAGATATATCGTTGCTTATTTTCAGTTTTTGTTTATATGTCGGCTGGCTTGATTTGAATGTTTCCTATGTTGGCCTAGTAGTGTGTCGGCACCAAAGGCCGCTCTTCGACTTAGCTGCTGTCCGAAACCCAGCTTCATGGCTAGCAAGAGTAGATGCTAGAGAATGTCTGCACATGGAAAATGGCTAAGGAAGTATAGAGCAAGCGAACCGACATTTATGATAAAGCTAAAGATAAAACTTGAAATGTCGGATGATTTGAAGTCTAAGTTTCAAAGTTTAAGTACTGTATGTCTAATGAAGCAACCTTGAGACAAATACGTCGAAAACCAAATAAGGTAGACAAGTAGCCAAGGTTGTGAAGTTGAGGAAACAGGAAAACAAACTCGGTGACTTAGCCAAAAGATGATCCGGCATTGGTAAACAAGCAAACCAAGTTAAAACTTGTTCAGGTAGCAAACCAAAGGAAATTAAATGTGTATCTTACAATTGCACCCGGCATTCCGGGGATCTGATAAAACTTAAAGTTTTTGGTGCTGCAAAGTCAAGGAGCAGTGGCAGAAGCAGTGCCCCGGCTGGAGGAGCTGTGGCACTGGAGATGTCGGCTTCAGGAGTGCCGGACCCAGCAGATGGAATGGAGCCATCACCTCCGCCCGGGACAGATCCCTGTTCCGGAGCGTCAGTGTCGGCTTCCTCAGCTTCCTCTTCGTCTTGGCTGGAGTCGGAGCCTTCAGCGTCAGCAGCATCCTTGTCGTCGTCCGCCGTCTTTTCCGGCTCGCGGATGTCCCGGACAAAGGCATCGGTGTCGGCATAATCCACATAGCTGTGGGCTAATTCTTTCCGACGCCGGATATGTTCCGGATCCGTGGTCCAGATGGATCCCTCGCGCACAGTGCGCAAGGTCTCCAAGTCAGCTTTTTCGTACCAGGAGAGGAAGTAGCTGAGAGCTTCATCAGCTCCTACCCTCGCGCCGGAGTCCCGCCATTCCCGGAGGCGAATCTTGGCAAGCTGCAGATCATTGCCGAGATCAACAGGATCAGTGGGCGTCCTTTGTCCCGGCCAGAGGGCAGAATATGCCTCCTGGGCGCCAAGAAAAAGTTCTTCCGTGAAGAAGGTCATGGCGTTCTTCCGGGATTGCAGGGCCAACAGCTGTTCCGACATGTCCCAATTGGCCGAGTCAACCGGAACACCCCGGCTCTCTCGATCCAACTGCAGAGCCCTCTCAACGTCTTCGACGGAAGCGGGAAACATGTCTGAGAAATAGAAGTAATGTTAGCAAAAGGGGTATATGTGTCGGTGTAAAGGTTATGCCGAAAAAGGAATTGAAGCTTACAGGCGAGGTCGGCATTGAGCTGTGCAACTGTAACTTCCCATTTTGTCGCTTGCTCCTTCAAGCTAGACAGTTCGGCATGGGCGTTGGAGGCATCAGTCTCGGAGGTGACAAGCAGCTCCTGGGCTTTCTTGAGTTGGCCCTCCCTCTGCTCCTTCTCCTCCAGAAGCTCGGCGATCCGGCCCTTCAACTGCTCTATCTCGACCTTATGAGCGGCATCTCGGTCGTCCAGTTGCTTGGCCACATCCACTGAGGGCATACAGTCCTGGTGGCGTGCCTCCAGTGCAGCTTTATCATCTGAAAAGATTTGAAGTCAAAATAATGTGAAGATAGAAAACAGTGACAAGAGATAAAGGATTTGAAGTATAAAGTGTCTATTTGGGTGACAGCAGGATCCGGCATACCTGTCAGCTCCTTCACCCTTTTGACAAGCTCGGTGACTTGGGCTTCGGCACCAGCTGCGGAGTGACGGTAAAAGGTTGTGTGTCAGCATATTAAGGTGTGCTGGCAAAAGATGCATGAAGAAAAAAGAAGGTAAGGCATCCGGCATATATGTCGGATGAGTTTACCTTTCTGGCGCAGTTCCAGCAGAAGCTTGCTCTGTGCGTCAGATAACTTCCGGTGCTCGCACACCAAGTCGTGGAACATGTCGGCGCGTGTGTTGTTCATGCGCTGCAAAAGTGATAGGATTTGAAAGGTCATGAGAAAAGTCTAGCATGCCACTACAATTGAAGATTATACGAAGTATTCATGCTGTTGAAAACCCGGCACAGGTACTGCGCACCTATCCCGGCTCTCGGTGACTAGGATTTGAAGCTCGAATCGAGCTTATATCTCGGTCAAGAGGATTTGAAAAATAATTAAGATGTGAAATAGTTAAAGACCCGGCACAGGTGCTGCGCACCTATCCCGGCTCTCGGTGACTAGGATTTGAAGCTCGGATCGAGCTCATATGTTGGCAGTTAATTTGAGAGCAGGTAATTAAAAGAGTATTGGAAAATCCCGGATGTCCGTATCCTGGACAGCCGACATTTTCGGGGACTGGGGATATGTATATATGTAAAAAAGACTTACGTTGGTGGCATCGGCCAAACGGTGAAGTCTTTGCTGGAGGCTGAGGAGTTCGCAGGCAATTGGAATGGGCTTCGCGGCTAGGATGTCAGATGGATTGCCAGTGGCCGAGGCTTCGGCCAACTTCTTGCTCCTGGAGTCCGCAGTGTCCATACTGTCGGCGTCGTTCCACCTGACACATTGCTCCTTAAGAGACCCAAGGCTCTGGTCACTTTTCGTCACCAGGGAGACGCGGCCCTCAAGTTCTGGCGTGTCGAAGAAGCTGGGCCGGTAGCCAGGCCGGGTTGCTGCCCTGCCAAGGTGCAGGGCCAGAGCAGAGCTGGGCCGGGATACTGCTTTAGAAGGAGCAGTGGCTGCGGATGGTGTGCCGGACTTGGTCGGCTGGATCTTGAGGGTGCCGGACTTGACCGGGGCAGTGGTCTTGTCCGGGATGGAGGTCTTGGCCGGGGCAGTGGTCTTGGCTGGTGCTGGAGTCTTCTCAGCAGAGGGAGTCTTCGGCGCGGGTTGTTCCGGCGCAGCGGGTGCAGCTTGCCCAGCAGGGGCAGGTTCCGGAATAGTCCGGACTTCCGGCACTGCAGGGCCCTTTCCTTTGATATCTGTGCCGGCGCTCCTGTTGCTTGCGCCGGCATCCTCAGTAGTCCCGGCGCCGCTGATGGGCGCGCCGGAGTCTGGGGCATCTTGTTGGGCTCCTGTGTCCATATGGATATCAGAAGCTGGAGGTTCCTGTTGAGCCCCCGAGTCCATATGGACGTCGGGGGCAGAGTTGTCTTGCTCCGGCGGAGGATCGTCCTTCGCCGGGGAGGTAGGTCTATCGGGCGCAGGCGAAGATGCCGGCGCCGGGGAGGTCGTGTGACTTGCAGATGGTATGTCGGAGGTGGCAGTTTCCGCCGGCTTGGTCACCTTCGGGCCGCTACTCGAGCCAGAAGCTTGTTCCGGCGCAAGAGGAGCCCTGAAAGAGAGAAAACATCAAGTTAATAATCAAAGCAATAGATATGTCGGAGGAAATACATAGAAAAGAAACTTACCCCGAGGCTACAGGCCTCAGTTTCTTCGGAATAGGCACGCCAACCTTCTGTCTCTTCTGTTGCTGAGGTGTGTCGGGCTGGGGCTTCACGCCTCGCTTCCGGCTGGCACGTCCGCCGGTGGAAGGAGGTGCCTGGTTCAGAGGGGCGGCGTCGACAACCATGTCGTCCGGGATAGCTGAGGACGGCATTGGAAAGGCGTAAGCAACAGGTGTTTCTGGAAAAGCATAGGCAAGAGGTGTCGGGCAGATAAACATCTGGCAGCCTTCATCGGAGTCATGGTCACTCCAGCCTTGAGTGAAATGCCGGAATGAAGAGGCCTTACCCGCGGCAGAGGCAGCATGGGTGTTCCGGGGCAGCTTGTCCCAATGATCCGGATCTTCAACATCCGCAGCAGTGCGGTCTACCGCGATCTGGATCCGGGAGTTCTCCATACTCTGGAAGCTGAACTTCTGCATAATGCAAAGTAAATGAGTCAGAAGCAAGAAATATGCCGGTGCAAGAAGTATGTCGGATCAAGCATTGTAAGTATGTCAGCAAATAACAATATCTCGGGCCATGCATGATAAGTGTCTATATGCCGGACAAGAGAGTGTGTATCGGCCTAAGTATTTACCGTTGGGGCAGGCCGATCCCGGCTATATGGTTCAAGTCCCCAGGCAAAGGTGGCCTGAGAGGACTTGCAGACGTCCTTGATCCGCCGCAGAATGTCGGCCGGAGTCAGCTCGTGTGTAGAATGCCGGGTGGGGTCCATGGGCCCGCTCATCTGGCAGATTTTGTGTGACCGACGCTACAGAGGAGAGACGCGCCGGCTGATAAAGCATGCCACTAGATCGTTAGGGGTAAGACCGGCATCACGGAGCTCGCCCTTAACCCGGTGGAGCGCATTCACCGGCATCACCGAGTTCTTCGGGTTGTAGGTCCAATTCTTCATAGCCAAGGGTGGCTCGTCCACAAATGGCGGCAGGTTGAGCAGATCCACGTCGGTGGTGTTCTTGACATAGAAGAAGCTTTTCTGCCACTTCTTGCAAGACTCGAGGAGTTCCACCTTGGGGAAGTCCGAGCCCTTCCGGGACATGATGGTGGCCACGCCGCATAGGGTCATGGGGCGGTCCTTCTTCTCCTGGGCCGTCTCCGGCGGGTCATCCTTGCTCCGGGGCGGTTCTTGGACGACTTGCTTCCGTAGTTGGAAGTATTTCGCCCAGGCTTGGGTAAAGGGCTCTATGCCGGCAAAGCCTTCGCAAAAGGCAGCGAAGGCGGAGAGGATCATCACGGCATTGGCCGGGATATGGTGAGGTTGTAGATCGTAGGTGTCGAGGAAGTCCCGGAAGAAGTCCGATGCCGGCAGACCAAAGCCCCGCTCAAGGTGGGCAATGAAGACGACGCGTTCGCCGGGTTCTGGTGCCGGCACAGTTTCTCCCGCCGGTAGCCGGCACACAACACCCTCCGGGATTCTCCTGGTGGATGTGATCTAGGATATGTCGGCCGGGGTAACCTCCGACCCCTCCCAGCCGGAGCATCCTTGGAGCCGGGCCGAGTTATCTTCCTCTGATGCCGAGGTACCCGTCATGCTTGAGGAAGCCATCTTGATGGCCGGAACAAGGCGTGAGAGCCGGAGTCCCGTGATGTTAATCCTAACAAGATCAGGGAAAAGAGGGATGTTAGTCTCTCTGGCATACTATTCTCACCAAAGTTAGCAGAACAAAGAAGATCTACCATCGCAGTTAAAACCGGAAACAAAGCATGGAAATAAGCTCTACGCAAGAACATCTACGAACCATAGAAGAGCTTCTCTGGCAATGCTAATCGAAGCAAGAAGATACTATGAAGAGAAACTTCTAAAGATCTAAGCGCACAGTGATACCGGAACAAGGCTGCGAAAAAGCATGAAAGAGGAAGAACAGAGGATGAACTCACCGAAGCTTGGCCGGCGGCGATGGAGCGGCGGCGAGCGTGCAGAGGAAGACTCGATCCCACAGCAGTGTTGCAAAGAAAAGAGGCGGCGGCGGCGTCGTCGACGGGAACGTCGGGTGTCGTCGAGCGTCGGCGCCGGCGTGGAGCAGGACGGCGGCGGTGCTCCTTCGCTATTCTTCGGTCCGGCGAGGAAGCACAGGAGGCAGAGGAACGGAGGAAGAAGAAGGCACTGTGGGGGTAAAAAGAGCAAGTTTACCCCCACCCCCGTATTTATACCGAAGGGCCAGGGTCGTGGGGATCGTGGCGAGTGTTCCACAACTCCGACCGTTTCTGCGGGAGGTCGCCGCGTGGCGGCACGGAGTGGGGCGGCGGTTACAGTAACCGAGCCACTAGGCAATGATGGCCTGAGGTAAAGGCGCTGTGAACCGTCATGTCGTATGTCCATTCATGATGGCAGGGCAGTTGCAAGTTTCGATGCAAACTGTCGGGCTTGGCTTCTCAAGGAAGTCTCGTCATGCCGGAATAACTGCCCGGGGAATATGTTCCGTCCGGAATACCCCGGGACCGGCCGGAATAACTTTTGGAGAAGGAACAGTAGCCGGTATATGTGCGGATGTCCGGCACATAATCTAATCGTCGGTATATAACAATAGAGCCGAGATATAATGAAAAGAAGATATGTTGAACCTGCCAAGGCCCCTCAGTCAAGACTGGGGAACCTCGATAGCTTCGGGGACTAATGTCGGGGGGATGACCCCCGGTAGGGTCAAGAGACTAGAAAGATACAAGGACTATGGTTGACTTTATGCCGGGTTATCAAGGAAGGGCCTGGCCGGAATATAAGAGCATCGGCCAGGCCGGCATATTTGTGTATCCCGGCTAATGTCCGGATATACCGGTATAACCGGGATACTTATTGAGGAATGCCGGCATATACATAGATATGCCGGCCTAACTTATATGTTATATCGTGCAGAAGCAGGGTAGCCGGATTACCCGACCTTCTTAGGTCGTTGGTCCGGCATACAGGTCCAGGGTATGGCCAACGGTCATATCCGGGATATATATGTCAACTAAGGTGTCGTGTCCCTACAATCAAGGAGAGGGTCAGTTCAGCATGGAGGAAGATCGTGTTGACAGGGTGCACAGTGGTGGTCTACCTACCCTCACTGTGCACAAGTACAAGCTTACCTCAGAGTGGTAAGGTCACAGTCCTGGAAGTACAAGGTACAGCAAGGGCGAGTCCCATCGAGAGCAATTAGGGAGAAAGTCAAGGGCGTCTGCCCTCGTCAGCTTGCCCTATTTGGAGTGTAGTTGGTGTCCCCTGGTTTTAGGTGACCGTTGTAACCCTGGCCACCACTATATAAGGTGGCACAGGGAGCCCTAGCAGGGGGTTGGTCACTCTGTGTTCCTACACTTAGCAGTTCATCTTCCTCCTCTAGCAGAGAGCTTGGAAGCACCATTGTTGTGTACTCCATCGTTCCAAATATATAACCAGTAGAGCAGGAGTAGGGGTGTTATCTCCTTACGAGAGCCCCGAACCTGGGTAGATCTGTGTTCCTTTCTGTCGTGCTTTTTAGCTCGTTCCCCTCTCCCGAATCCTCCAGCATCTAGTTCGGCCCCCATTTAAGCCATCCCATGGCATATGTTGTTTCACCACGACGAGCCATGGTGTGAGGCCACCTGGCTCCACCTCTGACATCGCCCCTTCGCCTATAAAGACCCCCCGATGAAAAAAACCTAAGGACCCGATCAATTTTCTAGAACACATCGTGATCCATCGCCGCCGTCGACCCAAAGATCGGGAGGGTCCAGAAGCTCTTCCCGGCACCCTGCCGGAGAGGGGAATCGCCACCGGAGGTCTTCTTCATCGCCATGCTTGCCTCCATAGTGATGAGTGAGTAGTCTACCTTGGACTATGGGTCCATAGCAGTAGCTAGATGGTTGTCCTCTCCACCATGTGCTTCATGTTTAGATCTCATGAGCTGCCCTACATGATTGAGATCACCGTTATGTAATTCTACATGTTTGGTTTGTTGGGATCCGATGAATATTGGTGTTATGATTGAGTTGCTATACTGAAATATATCTTATGTTATCTCTATATTGTTTATGATCTTGCATGCTCTCCGTTGTTAGTAGCTATCTTGGCCGAGTAGTTGCTAGTGACTCCAAGAGGGGGTATTTATGCTCGATAGTGGGTTCATGCCTCTATTTAACCTGGGGGAGTGACAGAAACCTCTAAGGTTGTAGATGTGATGTTGCTACTAGGGAGAAAACAACATTCATATGCTCAAGGGCATATGCTTTGTTTACATTACACACTTTGCTTAATGCAATTATCTGTTGTTCGTAACTTAATACTCATGGGGTGTTCGGATGATATCCCCGAGAGTGGATTATTAGTCATAGATGCAGTTGGATGGCGGTCTATGTATTTTGTTGTAATGCCCAGAGTAAATCGCATAGTGATCTTCTTGACATATCACGTTATCTTTATTCTATCAATTGCCCAACTGTAATTTGTTTACCAAGCATGTGTTATTTATCTATGGAGAGACACCGCTAGTGAACTGTGGACTCCGGTCCTATTTCCATCATATTGCTATCACCTGTTTACTTTACTCGCACTGTTTACTTTACTCGCATACTTCTACGGTTTTCCACTCGATACGCTTATACCCTTTGTTTCAAGCAAACCGGTGAGATTGACAACCTCATCGCAAGTTGGGAACAAAGTACTTGGTTGTGTGTGTGCAGGTTCCACGTTGCTGCTCGCAAAGCAAAGCTTGGATGAGGCGCCCTATAAATTGTCCGGAGCTATCGCGAAGCTTGCAAGCATCACCTTCAGTCGTATTGTCTGCTCTTCTCCTGATCGATTAAACCTTGGTTTCTTACTGAGGGAAAAGACTTGCTGCTGTGCTGATCATACTTTCTGCTTGGAGTTTCCCAACTGCCTGGCCATAATAATCATCAACTACATGCCAGACATCAAGCCCTTTTCTGGCGCCGTTGCCGGGGAATAAGTGGAAGACCTCTGCAAGGAGAGTTTTTCGCACGCACAATCTTTACTTTGTTTTATTGTTTTGCTTTACTTTACTTTATTTTTACTTGCATTGTTTTATATGAAAAAACCAAAAAAAATAGAATCCTTGGTAGTTGTTATTTCTTTACTTTAGTTCATTATGTTGTTCCCTAAGTATGTTTTGGAGGACCTCTCAGTAGGTAGTGGTTCAATTATTGGGAAAGACAATATTGAGGAGTTATTTAATCACATTAGTATGCATAAAAAAGTTGAGGAAAAGTCTTTGGTTGAGCTAGATCCTAGTTATGAAGTCGCTTCCGCTTATTTAGTTCACATGTTAGAAGCTAGGTTTGCTAACCTTAATCCCTTTTTGCAATACATGTTCCTTAAGCTTCATGAAATTGAATATCCTGAAAAGAAAGCTTTCATTTTGGAAACTTTGCGCTTAGAATTTAAAGATGTTGCCAATGAGGCTAGAAAAGTTTTTAAGAAATTTAATAAGCTTGGCTCATCTGTAGCGGTTGTTGGTATACCCAATGAAGATTTTAGAGTGCCAATACCTTATAAACTTGCAGGACTTCATGATGTTTGGGAAAATAATTCTAGTTGGATTTGTCCTGAGAATCCTTTCGATGAAAGTAGTGTACCAAAGCATGATCATAAAGGATCTTCAAAATTTATTTGGACATAATTCCCTTCATTGTTGAAAAGACTCCTATTGTGGATCCTAATGCTTCTTTCATAATTACTTGATTCGCAATTTTCTGCGCCTAGCTCAAAGGCGTTAAAGAAAAGCACTCTTGGGAGATAACCCAATGTTTTATTTTCAGTACTTTTTATTTTATTTGAGTCTTTGAAGTCATTACTACTGTAATGACCGCTCCTTATCATTTTTATTTCATTGTTGTGCCAAGAGAAGCCTCTAATTTGAGTGAGGTAAGATTTGGGGATGTTGCTGTCCTGAAACTGTTTTCGGTGCTGCACCGTAAAAATTCGTAAAAATTCTCTGTATATCTTTTGGACCTGCGATTTCTTGTGCATATGCCCCAGGTTATATCCAAACTTTCATTAGTTCAACACTTTTTGATTTGAGCAACATAAAACCCCTTAAAAATTCGACCTTTCTCAGCTGTTCTGTTTTGATAGATTTCTGCCAATATTTGTGTTTGCCGCTTTATCGCTTTCTTTTGAGTTCTTTTGATCACAGAACTTTTGGGGAAGTTGCTACAGTAGTATATACTTAATTTGTGGTGGTTTTGGGTTGAAACCTGAAGCAAAAGAGGTTGATTATATGTTATGCTTACACTAATGTTGCTAATAGATTTGTGTTTAGTTTTGTATGAAGGAAGTTTTCAAGTGTAGGGATTGGAGAATGATGAGATGAGTTGAAGAATAGACAAAAGCTCAAGCTTGGGGATGCCCATGCATCACCCCAATAAATATCCAATAAGTACAAGCGTCAAAGCTTGGGGATGCCCCCGAGGCACCCCTTCTTCATCGGCAAAAATTAGGTCACCTTTCAAGATACTATATTTTTATTGCTTCATGCACTATGTATTTTTCTTGGAGCATCAGTTGTTTTAGTTTTATTTATTAGTTTAGTTTTGTTTTCTACAATAAATGGTTGGACCCCAACAAATTTATTTTGGAGAAGTTGCCTTGCTTTTCATTTGCCAAGAACGCTCTAGTTTTCATTCTTATCAAAAACCAAGTGTTCTTCTTTTTCTGCTACTGCTTTTGGTTTTCGTTTTCGCCTTGATTTGCGTTCAGATCTTCTTATGTTTATTTATCAAGGTGTATTTTTACCTCTGGACCATGTTGGTTTTCCTCAAAAGAGTTGGTTTAAAAAGTTCAAATGGTGTTGGAAAAGAGAAAAAGCTTTATGCAAAAAAGTGGTACAAGAAGGAGCTTGTGTAGACTGTGGCTTAGGCTTTTTCATGTCATGTTTGATGTCTTTTTGATAGTATGCTTAGTGGTTTTGCTATAGCATGACTTGTCTCAAATAACTGAGATTGCTTAATGAGCCTTTGAAAAAATCATGCGTTGTTTTTATTGTTTGGAAGCATTATTTTGGTTTTCTCCTCGATGCTTTATTTGGGTTGACTTGGTGCATGCTCACACATGTTAGACTCTTACAAAGTCACCAATAGCCTCTATGATTATTTAGTTTTTGACTTTTGATGCCATCTTATGCTTCTTTTAATGTCGCTTTGTCGCTTTGCATGATTATGGCCATTATTGTTCTCTTAGTTGGTCGCGCTCAGTCTTTTGCTAGCCCTCGCCTTGTACTGAGTATGAGCTCTACTCGTGCATCCAACTCCTAAAAACCAAGTTTTCCAAAGTGTCCACCATACATACCTACTAGCAATTTGCTATTCCAAGTAAATTTGACTTGCTTTTATTTTCTCTTCAAATTAAACTCTTACCAGTGTTATGCGATAATTGGTCAGTAAAGCTCTCACAAACTGGAAGGCACACTTTACTTTTTCCTGTTCTTAAAAATTTGACATTGTGGTCTCTTATGTTGAGTTGTTATGCTTGCAAGTTGTAAGTTGGAGACTAGCCCAGCCATGCAGTCATGGGCAAGCTTTCAACATTGCACTTCTCTTTTGAGTTGATATCGTGATCTTTTGTTTATGGATGCCCGCGGTGTGAAATGAATTGGGAATCTTGTGGGGATCATGGAGTTTGTATATGTGTTAGGGAAATGCCTGGGCCGCCAATCTAAGCCATGCATAATTCATGGTGGAAATTTGCAGCATACCCATAGTGGACATTCGACGAT
This sequence comes from Dactylis glomerata, assembly GCA_007115705.1. Lineage (NCBI taxonomy): Eukaryota > Viridiplantae > Streptophyta > Magnoliopsida > Poales > Poaceae > Dactylis > Dactylis glomerata. The sequence goes on from QXEO01000220.1 coordinate 958,104, forward strand.
GCATCTCAAAATAAAAAGCTATACAAATGGTAAATAAAAGAGATGTCGAGGTGTTCATTGTCTGCTTGTCCTGCCATTTTGATGTGGGCTTGTTCCATGTCATCGGGCATGGAGGTACCCCGTTGGTGGTTCTCGATGATACGTGTATGCTTACAATGACAAGAGCCTTGCTTGGGACTCTAAGTAAAGTAGCATGAGGTTTGGGTACTCGTATTCACGGGACACGAGGTTTTCAACTTATGATTTGTCAAGCATATGCATCATAATTGTTCTCGCATTAACTTTAACCATTCAAGATGCTTATGATGGGAGCAATGAGAGCTCAAAGCCGGTAAGTACCATAATTTTTGAAGGTTATAAAACTTGCAATCACTGCTTCCCTCAGCGAAGGGCCTTTCTTTTACTTTTATGTTGAGTCACCACCTTCTATCTTTATGCACCATTAAGAGAGCATAGTTGTCATTCTTAGTATAATGTGCATTGTCCCAAAGTTTTCATTGATTGATTCATATTGTTGGTTTCACTTGTTCTCAAATTATTTGTATCTAGTCGCCCTCTTAAACTTGAAGGTGTCCTGTGCATTTATGTTTTGCTCTCCATGAAGGACAAGCTGAAAACCATTTGTATGTTTTTCCTTATGATTTGAACACACGTTTGACTTTCATTGTTTCATTTTTATGATCTTTTGTTTGTGTTCATTTTCATGTTTATAACATGGTTGCTAAGTTCTTATTGTCAAGATTATATCTTTCATGCCCATGTTTTAAGTTCTTTTGATCCCAGCTCACAAATGCTTACATAGATTATCAAGATTGTGTAGGTGCATGTCACCTCAAAAATTATTTCTTTTGTTATCACTTACCTACTGGAGGACGAGCAGGAGTTAAGCTTGGGGATGCTGATACGTCTCCAACGTATCCATAATTTTTGATGCTCCATGCTTGTTTTTACACCATTTGCCTAATGTTTCATTACACTTCGTGGCACTTTTATGCATTTTCTGGAACTAACCTATTAACAAGTTGCCACAGTGCCAGTTCCCTGTTTTCTGCTATTTTTGTGTTTCAGAAAAGTTACACAGGAAATATTCTCAGAATTGGACGAAACCAAAGCCAGTCGTCCAAATATTACACGGAGCTTCCAGAGAACCGAAGAGGAGACGGAGTGGGGCCACGGGGTGGCCTCACACCAGGGCGGCGCGGCCTAGCCCCTGGCCGCACCCCCTATGTGTGAGACCGCCTCGGTCCACTTCTGACGCTGCCCCTTCGCCTATAAAGACCCCCTGACGGGAAAAACCTAAGTACCCGATCAATTTTCCAGAAACACATCGCGATCCACCGCCGTCGTCGACCCGAGATCGGGAGGGTCCAGAAGCTCTTCCCGGCACCCTGCCGGAGAGGGAAATCGCCACCGGAGGTCTTCTTCATCGCCATGCTTGCCTCCGGAGCGATGAGTGAGTAGTCTACCTTGGACTATGGGTCCATAGCAGTAGCTAGATGGTTGTCCTCTCCACCATGTGCTTCATGTTTAGATCTCATGAGCTGCCCTACATGATTGAGATCACCGTTATGTAATTCTACATGTTTGGTTTGTTGGGATCCGATGAATATTGGTGTTATGATTGAGTTGCTATACTGAAATATATCTTATGTTATCTCTATGTTGTTTATGATCTTGCATGCTCTCTGTTGTTAGTAGCTATCTTGGCCGAGTAGTTGCTAGTGACTCCAAGAGGGGGTATTTATGCTCGATAGTGGGTTCATGCCTCTATTTAATCTGGGGGAGTGACAGAAACCTCTAAGGTTGTAGATGTGCTATTGCTACTAGGGAGAAAACAACATTCATATGTGATACGTCTCAAACGTATCTATAATTTTTGATGCTCCATGCTTGTTTTTACGCCATTTGCCTATTGTTTCGTTACACTTAGTGGCACTTTTATGCATTTTCCGGAACTAACCTATTAACAAGCGCCACAGTGCCAGTTTCCTGTTTTCTGCTGTTTTTGTGTTTCAGAAGTGATACACAGGAAATATTCTCGGAATTGGACGAAACAAGTTCCTGAAGTCTTATTTTACCCGGAAGCTTCCAGAGATCCGAAGAAGTGTCGGAGGGGGGCCACCAGGGCCCCACACGCGTGGGTGGCGCGGCTAGGCCCCTGGCCGCGCCGGGCCCACGTGAGGGCGCCTGGCCCCTCCTCTGACATCGTCCCTTCGCCTATAAAGACCCCCCGACGGAAAAAAACCTAAGTACCCGATCAGATTTCCAGAACACATCGCGATCCGCCGCCGCCGTCGACCCGAAGATCGGGAGGGTCCAGAAGCTCTTCCCGGCACCCTGCCGGAGAGGGGAATCGCCACCGGAGGTCTGCTTCATCGCCATGCTTGCCTCCGGAGCGATGAGTGAGTAGTCTACCTTGGACTATGGGTCCATAGCAGTAGCTAGATGGTTGTCTTCTCCACCATGTGCTTCATGTTTAGATCTCATGAGCTGCCCTACATGATTGAGATCACCGTTATGTAATTCTATGATGTTGGTTTGTTGGGATCCGATGAATATTGATGTTTATGATTAAGTTGCTGTACTGAATTATATCTTTTGTTATCTCTATGTTGTTTATGATCTTGCATGCTCTCCGTTGTTAGTAGCTATCTTGGCCGAGTAGTTGCTAGTGACTCCAAGAGGGGGTATTTATGCTCGATAGTGGGTTCATGTCTCTATTTCACCTGGGGGAGTGACAGAAACCTCTAAGGTGGTAGATGTGTTGTTGCTACTAGGGAGAAAACAACATTCATATGCTCAAGGGCATATGCTTTGTTTACATTACACACTTTGCTTAATGCAATTATCTGTTGTTCGCAACTTAATACTACTGGGGTGTTCGGATTGATATCCCCGGGAGTGGATTATTAGTCATAGATGCAGTTGGATGGAGGTCTATGTATTTTGTTGTAATGCCCAGAGTAAATCTCATAGTGATCTTCTTGACATATCACGTTATCTTTATTCTATCAATTGCCCAACTGTAATTTGTTTACCCAGCATGTTTTATCTATGGAGAGACACCACTAGTGAACTGTGGACCCCGGTCCTATTTCCATCATATTGCTATCACCTGTTTACTTTACTCGCACTGTTTACTTTACTCGTACTGTTTACTTTACTCGCATACTATATTGTTTTCCACTCGATACGCTCATAATCTTTTTTTCAAGCAAACCGGTGAGATTGACAACCTCATCGCAAGTTGGGAACAAAGTACTTGGTTGTGTGTGTGCAGGTTCCATATCACCTTCAGTCGTCACCGTCTCTTCTCTTCAAGATCGACATTAAACCTTGGTTTCTTAACTGAGGGAAAACTAGCCGCTACACTCATCATACCTTCCTCTTGGGGTTCCCAACGGGCTGGTCATTCACCACGCACAAGGACTTACTGCTCCCTCGTCAACTACACGCCACCAGTCTTTTCTGGCGCCATCACCGAGTAGCAGCTTCTTTTCTGGCGCCATTGCCGGGAGGAAGAGAAGCCTTCTGCGAGGGGAGTTTTTCGCACACACATCCTTTACTTTGTTATTGTTTTGCTTTACTTTATTTATTTTACCTGCATTGTTTTATATCAAAAACCCAAAAAAATTACAATCCTTGGTAGTTGTTATTTCTTTACTTTAGTTTATCATGTTGTTCCCTAAGTTCATTCTGGAGGACATCTCAGTAGGTAGTGGTTCGATTATTGGCAAAAGTAACATTGAGGAGTTCTTTAATCACATTAGTATGCATAAGGAAGTTGAGGAAAAGTCTTTGGTTGAGTTAGCTCCTAGTTATGAAGTTGCTTCTGCTCATTTAGTTCACATGTTAGAAGCTAGGTTTGCTAGTCTTAATCCTTCTATGCAATACATGTTCCTTAAGCTTCATGAAATTGAGGATCCCGAAAAGAAAGCTTTTATTTTAGAAACCTTGCACACAGAATTTAGAGATGTTGCAATTGAGGCTAGGAAAGTTTTTAAGAAGTTTAATAAGATTGGCTCCCCTGTTAAGGTTGTTGGTACACCTGATGATTTTAAAATACCAATACCTTATGAACTTATAGGAATTCATGATGCTTGGGAAAAGAATTCCAGTTGGATTTGCCCTGAAAATCTTTTCGATGAAAGTAGTGTGCCAAAGCATGATCGTAAAGGAGTTTCAAAAACTCAGTTGAACATATTTTCCTTCATTGTTGAAAAGATTTCTGCTGTTGATCTTAATGCTTCATCTCTTGATATTACTTGATTCGCAATTTTCTGCGCCTAGCTCAAAGACATTAAAGAAAAGCACTCTTGGGAGATAACCCAATGTTTTCTTTTCAGTACTTTTTCTTTTATTTGAGTCTTGGAAGTCATTACTACTGTAATGACCGCTCCTTATCTTGTTTATTTTGTTTTTGTGCCAAGAGAAGCCTCTAATTTGAGCGAGGTAAAGATTTGGGGATGTTGCTGTCCTGAAACTGTTTTCGGTGCTGCACCGTAAAAATTCGTGAAAATTCTCTATTTATCTTTTGGACCTGCGATTTCTTGTGCATATGCCCCAGGTTATATCCAAACTTTTCTTAGTTGAACACTTTTTGATTTGAGCAACAGAAAATCCCTCAAAAATTCGACCTTTGTCAGCTGTTCAGTTTTGACAGATTTCTGCCAATATTTGTGTTTGCCACTTTATCGCTTTCTTTTGAGTTCTTTTGATCATGGAACTTTTTGGGCAGTTGCTGGTCATTCACCACGCACAAGGACTTACTGCTCCCTCATCAACTACACGCCACCAATCTTTTCTGGCGCCATCACCGAGTAGCAATATGCTCAAGGGCATATGCTTTGTTTACATTACACACTTTGCTTAATGCAATTATCTGTTGTTCGCAACTTAATACTCATGGGGTGTTCGGATGATATCCCCGGGAGTGGATTATTAGTCATAGATGCAGTTGGATGGCGGTCTATGTATTTTGTTGTAATGCCCAGAGTAAATCGCATAGTGATCTTCTTGACATATCACGTTATCTTTATTCTATCAATTGCCCAGCTGTAATTTGTTTACCCAGCATGTGTTATTTATCTATGGAGAGACACCGCTAGTGAACTGTGGACCCCGGTCCTATTTCCATCATATTGCTATCACCTGTTTACTTTACTCGCATACTTCTACTGTTTTCCACTCGTTACGATTATACCCTTTGTTTCAAGCAAACCGATGAGATTGACAACCTCATCGCAAGTTGGGAACAAAGTACTTGGTTATGTGTGTGCAGGTTCCACGTTGCTGCTCACAAAGGAAAGCTTGGACGAGGCGCCCTATAAATTGTCCGGAGCTGTCATGAAGCTTGCAAGCATCACCTTCAGTCGTATTGTCTGCTCTTCTCCTGATCGATTAAACCTTGGTTTCTTACTGAGGGAAAAGACTTGCTGCTGTGCTCATCATACTTTCCGCTTGGAGTTTCCCAACTGCCTGGCCATAATAATCATCAACTACACGCCAGACATCACCGCGCAGCCCTGCGCGCCGCTCACCTAGTTGGGCCGCAGCGCCAGCGCAGCCCCACACCATCCTAGGATGCTCGCCTGGATGGGCCGGTTGGCTGGGCCACCGCGCCAGAGTTCCCGCACGGGCTCGGGAAGCATCGCCCCGCTCGACACACGCAGGAGGTCGCTCGCGGGAGCGCCTCGACCGGCGGTGGGACGATCGATGCGATCGATCGATCCTACCATTCCCGGGGTCGCTCGGCCAGTGGGCCTTTTGGCCCATGCGATGGGTGATTCGTCCAAAACGTATCTATAATTTTTGATGATCCATGCTTGTTTTTACACCATTTGCTTAGTGTTTCGTTACACTTCGTGACACTTTTATGCATTTTCTAGAACTAACCTATTAACAAGTCGCCACAGTGCTAGTTCCCTATTTTCTGCTATTTTTGTGTTTCAGAAAAGTTACACAGGAAATATTCTCGGAATTGGACGAAACAATGGCCGAACGTCCAGAAATTCACCGAAGCTTCCAGAGAAATGAAGAGGAGACGGAGTGGGGCCACGAGGGCCTCACACAACAGGGCGGCGCGTCCTGGGCCCTGGCCGCGCCCCCTATGTGTGACGGCGCCTCGGCCCACTCCTGACGTTGCCCCTTCGCCTATAAAGACCCCTCGACGGGAAAAACCTAAGGGCCCGATCACTTTTCCAGAACACATCGCGATCCGCCGCCGCCGTCGACCCGAAGATCGGGAGGGTCCAGAAGCTCTTCCCGGCACCCTGCCGGAGAGGGGAATCGCCACCGGAGGTCTTCTTCATCGCCATGCTTGCCTCCGGAGCGATAAGTGAGTAGTCTACCTTGGACTATGTGTCCATAGCAGTAGCTAGATGGTTGTCTTCTCCACCATGTGCTTCATGTTTAGATCTCATGAGCTGCCTTACATGATTGAGATCACTGTTATGTAATTCTACATGTTGTGTTTGTTGGGATCCGATGAATATTGGAGTTATGATTGAGTTGATGTACTGAATATTATCTTATGTTATCTCTATGTTGTTTATGATGTTGCATGCTCTCCGTTGTTAGTAGCTATCTTGGCCAATTAGTTGCTAGTGACTCCAAGAGGGGGTATTTATGCTCGATAGAGGGTTCATGCCTCTATTTAATCTGGGGGAGTGACAAAAACCTCTAAGGTTGTAGATGTGCTATTGCTACTAGGGGGAAAACAACATTCATATGCTCGAGGGGATATGCTTTGTTTACATTACACACTTTGCTTAATGCAATTATCTATTGTTCGCAACTTAATACTTGTGGAGTTCTCGGATTGATTAGCCACAAGTGGATTATTAGTCATAGATGCAGTTGGATGGCGGTCTATGTATCTTGTTGTAATGCCCAGAGTAAATCTCATAGTGATCCTCTCATCATATGCACGTTGTCTTTATTCTATCAGTTGCCCAACTGTAATTTGTTTACCCAGCATGTGTTATTTTATCTTATGGAGAGACACCACTAGTGAATTGTGGACCCCGGTCCTATTTCCTTTATATTGCTATCACCTGTTTACTTTACTTGCACTGTTTACTTTACTCTCATATTACTATTGCTTTCCACTCGATACGCTCATACCCTTTGTTTTAAGCAAACCGGTGAGATTGACAACCTCATCGTAAGTTGGGAACAAAGTATTTGGTTGTGTTGTGTGCAGGTTCCACGTTGCTACTGGTTGAAGAAGCGCTAACAAGTTATCGTTAACGGCACCCTTGTTAGAGCATCACGCAGCTAGTGGGCATCACCTTCAGTCGTATTGACATCCTCCCCCTGGACGATTAAACCTTGGTTTCTTACTGAGGGAAAAACTTGCTCCTATATTCATCACACCTTGCTCTTGGGGTTTCCAACTGGCCGGTCATTTACTTCATTAATTACACGCCAACAAGTTCTCTGGCACTATTCATCACCACGCCATCAATGGGTCGGCCGACCGGTGGCCAGGCGGTTTCATCCAGAGTGATCGATCTGGATTGATTGATCGATGGCGCCGCCAGACGAGGCGGTAAGTTTTCCTGAAAACTTGACACGCACTCCAAGAAAGCCCTAGCGCTGATACACCTATAAAAGGGCAGAGTACGGACGCGTCCATGACACCGAAAAATTGTTTTCAGCCGCCGCAGTGCTGTCTCTCCTGTAGCTCTTTCTTGCCCTAGTTTGACTAGATTTTTGCCTATCTTCTTCCACCTCGCGCGTGTAGGCGAAGCTCTGCCCGCAGATGCTCTCCACCATAAGCACCACGCCGTCGTGCTGCTGATCCCATCTACCACTCCACCGCACCTTGCTGGACCGAGGAGGAGGAGGAGTCGCTGCGCTGTACGTGTGCATCGCTCGGAGGCGCCGCCCGTTGTGGCGCTTGGATCGGATCGGATCGCGAGGAGGAGACACTAGTATGAATATGCCGACCATGTTTATCTGAACGTTTCTGCTGTGCGATCTACAAGGGTATGTAGATCTAATCTATCCCGCTCGTTGTTTTGCATCTCATAGATCAGATCTTGGCTTGTTCTTGTTCGTACTCATAGGAATTTTTTTGTTTTCTATGCTGCGAAACCCTTCAGATGACGCTGTCGGTGTTCGCCATTCTCTGCGAGGCTTATTTGGGCATCTGGCCCAACATCGAGCTATTCTGGTGGCTCTTTTACTTCAAGAACCAGACTCTGGACTCAATTCTAGTGACGTGCGGAGCAGCTTCCTTCTACACTCGTAGGACCACCGGGTTCCCGAAGCTGACGGGAAAGGAGTCTTGCAACAAGTGGCAGCGCTCCTTCTATGCCAAGAACCTCTTGGAGGGTGCAAACCACGTCAATCTGCCTCCCTTTGAGTCAAGTGGGCCAGGAGAGCGCGACAACTAGAGTGCTACCCTCTCGGCTCCCGGCCCAGACATGGCCCTCATCCTGAAGCGGATCCTCGCCCTTCAGGGGGAGGAAGGTTTGAAGGCCTCGGACCTCTTGCTTGCCTTCATCAGCGCTCAAGTATCGCCCCTCCAGCACCGGTCGCACAAGATGTGCTTCCTAGGATCTAACAGAGATCCCACTCGGAATTCCTCCAAGACGCTGTCAGTGGAGACGGTGGCGCAGAAGGCGAACCAAATCGCCGAGGTCAAGATGCTCGCTGAATGGAAGTGAGGCTTTGTTGCCTGCCAAAACCCACCGGCGAGCAGCAACGAGCAACACGAAGAGCCGGGAGGCTCGCAGGACTGCTGGTGGGCCCTGGTCCCTCGGTCAACGGCCCGCAAAACTCCGGCACACGTCCTGGCTGATGCGAGGGCGTGCCACCTGATCTATACCTGATCAGGAAGGTGATGGTTTGCTTCGATTGGTTTCCTGCATGGCAGACACGCAAACATTAAATACGAGCCTCGATCGGCTCTCAGGTTTCCCTGCAAATCGGCTCAGGTAGCCGATTGTCCCATGGATCTGCATTGGATCTACGATAACATGGGGTTTTGCTTTATCCATACAAGTCAAATCGATCTACGACAGTTTAACGCTTTCACCACATAAACGGAACATCCCACACGTAATTGAGCCTGGTAGATACGAAAGATAACAGAAAACTAACCCTAGAGGAGGCCAAAAAACCAACATAGAGTCAATTCCCGGAACAACTCCTCTCGAGTTAGCAAACCGTACCCTTACGTACTACTGGATCGTTCAACCCGTTTGTGAGGCCTAACCATGCGGATTTTAAACTAATCCTTGGAGAACAAGGAACAACTATGACAGATTGAATCGACTGAATAAAGATCAAGCAAGATGCTGCCTTTACACCCAAGGTAGGTGCAACGGCAGCGAGATCTCAATGGACAGCATGACTAAGCAAACATGAACAAAAAACACCGATGCTAGCCCAAACAGATCTATGATAACAGTATTACTCGCCATCAACAAGGCTTCAGTACGAGCAACACAAATAACACATAAGCATATGCTGCCTAGATCGCGAGATGCGATCTAGGCAGCACGACGCTTACCTGAAAGAAACCCTCGAAACAAGGGGTGGCGATGCGCCGAGATTGTGTTTGTTGTGAACGTTGTCGTCCTCCTTTCTCAATAACCCTAGGTACATATTTATAGTCCGGAGACTCTCTATCTTTGGAATAAACCTAAACGTAATCTAACTCTTGTTTAAACCGAAACGTACTCTATCATAATTATACAGATACACGGGCAATTAGCCCAAATCCACGCGCAAGGCCGATCCAACCTCCAAGCCCATCTTGATTACGGCCCACTTCCTTTTCTGGCCAAAATATGGTGATAACACATGCCCCCCTGGTTTTGGCAATAATAATTCCAAAACCACTCTGTTTTTCTTCATCGGGTCACGCGTTGCAGAGCAGAACCGTCATATCGCCTCCTCATCATGATGCCTTGCCTTCTCAACTTCTCCGCAGTGCACGATTTGACAACTCTGGCACCACATCCTTGGAAACCGCTATGGTATTGAACCATCTGCCACTATTCCCCTTATTTAAATCCATCCGGACCATTTGCATCCTCATTCTCCTCCAATAGCCAAAAAACCCTCTTCCTCCGCCATGGACTCCTCTTCTTCCTCCAACACATCCGGCCTTTCCTACCAATCATCCGATTCTATCAACCGAGAGCCGACGCCGGAGCACCCGCCGATGGCGGCGTACGAAGCTCTCGCCCCACAATGGTGGGACGAGAGGGACTGGGATTTCGCCGCCCAGTCAGAGGACGACGAGCCCATGACCGACGGTGAGGAAGACCTTCAACTCCTCGTCGACGGGGAACTGGAGGCGGAGAGTGCCGACGACGCCGTGTCCTGGGGCGAGGACATCAGCTCCTCCGATGAGGAGGAAGAAGCAGAGGAGGATACCTCCTCCGACGAGTACCCGCCGGCGAAGCGCTTCCGCGCCGGATCCAGCGAGGACACCGAAGACGACGACGAGGACGAGGAGGCCCCCGCTGCCAACTTTAGCAGCAGCGGTGAGGACTACGCCGGCAGCAGCGCCGACGACAGTGAAGACGGCGGCGGCAATGGCAACGGCGACGACGACGACGCCGCCTTTTAGATTAGGAATTAGCAGTAGTAGTACTAGTAGGAGTTCTCCATTTTGTAAGCAATCGGCTTCACTGTAAACAACCGCCTTTGGAATTAACAAAGATTGCTTTTCCCCAATTCGATTTTGCCGATAGTCAAAATAGGTCAACGCTCCAAAAGCCGATAGTAACGAATCGGCTTTCACCATACCACGCTTGATACGGTCAACCAAGTCAAAGCCCAAAGAGCCGATGGCCATACATCGGCTTTTCCCACAAACGTCGGCAAGGCCAAATTCGGTCGCTTATTAAGACAAGTCTGAGCGGTCACTTTCCCATTTCAACGGTAACCTGCAACCATCTTCAAAAAAGGCTAACTCAGATCTCCAATTGCCTCGTTGAACAAGTCTGGCTCACGGCGACACGAACCCTAGATTCCCCACCGCATAGATCCATCTCCATCAGTAAATGGCGGAATCGTCCAACACCAACACAGGGGTCTCCGGTCTGAAGGTAATCCTTAACTGTCCCTCGCAATCCGAGCACGGTGCTAGAATTAATAGAAAACACCTGAATTAATGCTTTATCCCACCATTGAAATTTTAGGTTTCAGACATTCTGCTGCCGCATCCTTCTCTCCCAAATTCTCTCTGCCTTGGCCCTCGTACAGAATCTAGTCCTGCCCATTTAATCTCTTGCGAGGCAAACAGAATCCCCTTCGTAAGCCAAAACTTAGATTTGGATTCTTGGGCCGACTGCTTACGAGCCTGGCCTAATCCTCCCGAATATTGGGCTTCTTGGTACAGTAGGGTAGCCAAAACTTACCAACCCCAATGGGAAACCACGGGAATAGCCGATGCCTTGTCTTTGTCATTGTCTCCCCTTGAGAAGCATGAAAATCTTCTAAAAACCATCGGCTATTTCTGGTCTGATGCTCTGAACTGCTTCATGTTCGGCCACGGCCCCATGACACCAACTCTGTTAGACGTGGTGATGATTACTGGTCTAGACGTCACATCACCCAGCCCCTCTGCTTTTATGCTGCCAAAAGTCCCCTTCAAGCTTTCTTCCAAAACAGATTGTACAAACTGGGGTGCTTATCTTCGAAGCCACATGAAAACTAAGGGCCCTGTCACAGAGAAGGAACACACGGCCTTCCTCAATTTCTGGCTGGAACATTTCATATTCTGTGGCCCTTCCCTTGCTCCAACCAAGAATTATCTTCCCTTGGCCTATGAACTTGCCAGAGGCACTCAACTTGGCCTCGGCAAACTGTTCCTTGGAGAAGTCTATCGATATCTCCAGTTGATGTCTGTCAAACTATTCTCCCACATAGCAGTCAAAACAGGAGGTCCTTGGTGGTTTATTCAACTATGGGCTCAGCTGTACTTTCAAAACCATATCCCAGACTTTCCCCTTTTGGCAAGTTGCACCTTTCCAGATGTCAAAGGGAAGCGGATCCGATGCACCAGCTACGGCCAAGCTCTGTATAGCCTGCCAGGTAGTAAACTGATCCCTCATGAAGCATCCAAGTGGTTCAGCATTTTCTTCCAAGGCCTGGACAATCCTATCTTCTTTCCTTACACGGAGGAATCGGAAAATTTTGAAAATCCAATCTCCTTCAGGCTAGACAACTTTGCCGATGACATTAGCACTCGGCAGCTATTCTCCACCGTGATCCGTCCCTGCTTTCTCCCAGTTGGCATGAGCACATCCAACAGAATAATCAAGCCTGGATACGAGTTCTACCAGCCGGTTGTAGCAGCTCGGCAATTTGGCCTTGGGCAAGTACCTCCTTATTTCTTTCTCCACCACCTCACAGAGAGCAGAGCTGACCTGCCCGACCCTGTCACCAGTCAGAGGTGTTATTCCTTCTTCGATGCTCTGATCATCCCAATTCCTAACAACCTCATTTTCGCTTCATCAACCGATGGTTTTGAGGACTGGTGGTCAATGTGGAAGACTCATGCCTTCAGGAGGGCCCTGGGACCATTGCTGGAACAGCTCGATACTGAATACGACATCCCCGTAGAACAGGTACTGCTACTTGTAAATTTTCTTGATGCAGCTCACGACGATTCTTTAAATATCCTGCTCTTTCTCCTTGCAGCAACAAGATGGACCAGAACCTACCAACGAGGATGGCTCCCCCTTCGAATTCCTCCCACCAGCTCCTGTGGTCCTTTTCTGCAAAAACTCGCCACCTTTGAAACAGGTCGTGATGCAGAGCCAGCCGATATCACCAAAATCGGCTTCCAAAAACCAAGCAACTTCTGGGTTAGCTGTCTCCCGAGTTCCAACTAAAACAAGAACGGCGGTGAGGAAAGTAGTGGCCAAGAAAACTTTGAGGCACCGGAGCCCTTCTCCAGAGAGCTCGCACGTACGCTGATTCATGCCTTGGTTGATCTCACTTATCTCTGTAAACATGCTCGTGCTAACCAGCTCTCCCTTTCTTTCAGGTCTCCATCGAAGACACCTCCAGCGAGGAAACACCATCCAACCGAGGAAATTCAAGCTCAGCAGACTCTGAGAGAACCACCACACCGAGCCAGCCAGATGTGCCACCATCGGCTTCCAGGAAAAGGCCTGTTCCTGAACCTGTTGCCCCCCGAGCATCAGTCGAGGCGGGGCAAGCTGTGAGCCCCAAGAGGGCTCGCCAGGGACTGCAAATTTCTTCTTTGAGCCAGGAGGCTTCGAAAGTAATTATCCTCCACACTCTTACCACTCCTTTTTATGCCGATTCATTGCTATTCGCATCGGCTAAGCACCTTTCATGCAGACGAAGGACACTCCTAGTGGGAAAGTCAGGGTAGTGCCGATGCCTTCCGCAAGCTTGGAGCTAGCAATCCCTGAAGGTGTAGATGAAACGGTTGCCAATCTGGCCAAGCCCTCAGCAACAACGCATGAGCCGATGGTCTCGCCGTCGGCTATCCCCCTAATCTCAGGAGAGGTATGTTCGCTTCTTTCGACTCATCCTTCCCTGTTTGACGCATACTGACGCCACTTCTGCCTGCCAGGGTTGTGATATCTCAGGTTTGCTGACGTTTGACCCTGAATCCATCGAACCAGCTCCCTCTGTCGCCAACGATGAACCACGAGCAAGCGCTGTTCTTCCTCAATTCCAGCGTCTCAAAGCCTTGTTGTCCTCCCCAATCGAGAGGTTGGTCGAGGGTTCTGAAGAGGTGAAGAATGTTCTTGACGAAATCAAGGACCAACTCCCGGTAGCATTGCAGGTGAAGCTTTGGCCAGTTGTGACTCTGTCTTTCTACGGGTCAAGGGTGAAGTTGGCTCGTGAGAGGATCAATCTACGCCACGCCCAACTCCCACTGAAGGCCGATATTGCAGCCAAATGTCAGCAGCTTAATGAGAACAAGGCATCTCTGGATGCCAAAACTGACACCTCTGTCAGCACCGCCGAGCTTGCATCCTTAAAAAAGGAACTGGAAGATCTCGAAGAGAAGGTCCGGGCGACTAAAAAGCTCATTCATCACAAGGAAGCATTCATCTCCCGCTCCCAAGACGAAGCAGAAGGCCTCAAAGCTCAACTGAAGACTGATCTGGCAGAAATACGTGCCCTGAGCAAGCAGCTAGTGACGGGCAAGGACGATGACGACGTAGCCGAGATCGCCGAGGTGGATCGTGTCCGTGCTGACGCCCTCCGTGCCTTCGAGGCATTCCTTCAGTAGCTTATTCATGTAACCTGACACCTGCTCGTAACAGTCTGAACCTCGAGAGTCGATGGTTGTGCATTGTTAGAATTTGGCCGATTTCATGTATCGGCCCCCATGTTTCACTGGATATATTGTTTTTTTTTACTGGCCGATTTCATGTATCGGCCCCCATATTTCACTGTCTTTGTTTTTACTGGCCGATTTCATGTATCGGCCCCCATATTTCACTGTCCATCATCCCACATACTTGGGAAATATTTCTTGAGATGCTGACCGTTGACAGCCACTGGGAATTTCACACCGTCCAGCTCCTCAAGCATGTACGCGTTGCCCCTTAAAACTTGGTCAACCCTGTATGGCCCGTGCCAATTTGGAGACCATTTACCGTATGCTGCATCCTTAGTTCCCAATGGCAATACAGCTTCCCATACCAGATCACCAACGTGGAACTCCTTCGGTCTCACCTTCTTATTATATGCACGAGCTACCTTGGCCTTGTTCTCTTTAATTTTCTCGAGCGACCACAGCCTAAGTTCAGTTAAATCCTCAACACTGTCACTCATCAGGGCTGCATATTCTTCAGCTGTTAGATCGTTCTGAAAAGTGACACGTCTCGATCCAGCCGTAATCTCCCATGGCAATACGGCTTCTTGTCCATAGACTAGATGGTATGGCGAGGTCTTTATCGCTCCATGACATGACATGCGATAAGCCCACAAAGCTTCTGACAAAACCTCGTGCCAACGTCTAGGGTGCTCGTCAATTTTTCTCTTGATCAGCTTGATAAGGCTCTGATTGGACGCTTCAGCTTGCCCATTTGCTTGAGCATAATATGGAGATGATCGGATCAGCTTAATTCCCGTGTCCTCGCAAAACTCTCTGAACTCGTGAGAAATGAAGACCGAACCTCCATCGGTCGTGATAGTTTGGGGAATCCCGAATCTATGAATGACATGTTCTTTCACGAAATTGATAACATCCTTCGAGTTTACTGACTTCATAGGGACGGCTTCCACCCATTTAGTGAAATAATCCGTAATGGCCAAAATCCACATGTGGCCTTTGCTCGATGGAGGATTGATCTTGCCAATCATATCCATGCCCCAACCTCGGAATGACCAAGGCTTGATGATGGGGTTCATCGCTGATGCAGGTACCATCTGAATCTTCCCGAATTTCTGACATGCTTGACACCCTTTATAGTACTTAAAACAATCTTCAAGCATGGTGGGCCAATAAAACCCTGATCGCCTGATCAACCATTTCATCTTGTGAGCCGATTGGTGAGTTCCACAGGCGCCTTCGTGTACCTCGTGTAGAAGCCGATTTGCCTCGGCTGGTCCTAGACATTTGAGCAGTAACCCTTCCAAAGTCCTGTAGAACATGTCATCCCCAATAAGCACGTACTTCATGGCCTTGTACCTTATCCGTTTAGGTGCCCCCCGAGCCGAATCTTTCAAGTAGTTGAAGATATCGGCTCTCCAGTCGTCCGTCTCCAGGAACTATACCTGAACATCAGTTCCATCTGCTATGTCCTTGTAGCCTGAAGCCATTTGTGCAAGATCATTCGCCTCGGCATTCTGCGACCGCGGGATCCAGTTAAAGTTTAGATACCTAAACTGTGCCATCAGCTCACGGCATTGCAACCCTAATGGGAAGAGTGACTCGCTCTCACACTTGTATTCGTCCGTGAGCTGGGAAATCACCAATTTGGAGTCTCCAAAAAGTTCCACTGCTTCTGCTCCGGCTTCAATGAGCAACTCCATTCCCTTGCGTATTGCCTCATACTCAGCGACATTGTTGGTGCAAGGGGTAGATAGCCTGATGGAAAAAGAATATGTTGCCCCCCGGGGCGACACGAGCAGAACGCCGATGCCGCAACCATCATCACAAACCGATCCATCGAAAAACATAGCCCATGCACGTACAGACAGTGCTGCTATATCAGTGTTGATTCGTTCAGCAATAAGATCGGCCAACGCCTGTCCCTTAACCGCTTTGGCGGGTTGGTACCGGATATCAAATTCCGATAATGCAAACATCCATTTGCCGAGTCGGCCTTTCAACACAGGAGCCGACAGCATATGTTTGATGACATCTGATTTGCATATGATGATAATCTCGGCTGACAGCAAGATGTGTCGCAGCTTGGTGCAGGTGAAAAATAGGCAGAGGCATAACTTCTCGATTTCAGGATACCTTGTCTCTGCATCCAGCATCCTTCTGCTGATGTAAAACACAACTCGCTCCAGACCATCATAAACTTGCACCACCACCGAGGTGATGGACGTGTCAGCCACCGACAAGTAAATGTAGAACGGCCTATCCTGCTGTGGTGGAACCAACACTGGCGGCTTCGTCAGATATTCTTTGATCTCGTCGAAGGCTCTTTGCTGTTCTGCCCCCCAGCGGAACTCCTCATCAGATTTAATCTTCACCAGTCCCATGAACGGCTCTATTCTTCCTGACAGATTGGAGATGAACCTTCTGACGAAGTTGATCTTACCGATGAGACACTGCAGTTCTTTCTTCGTGGTAGGTGGCTTCATTGTTCGCACCGCCTCCTGACTTTTCAGGCCGATCTCAATTCCGCGTTCATGGACCAAGAAACCCAAGAACTGACCGGCCGTCACACCGAAGGCACACTTCTTTGGATTCATCCGTAGTCCGAATTTTCTGGTTCGGTCCAGGACGCGTCGCAGATCGTCCAAGTGTCCTTGTACTGAAGCAGACTTGACTACCACGTCATCGATATAGATCTCCACCAACTTGCCGATCAGATCATGGAAAATGTAATTCATGGCTCTTTGGTATGTGGCGCCGGCATTCTTCAGTCCAAATGTCATGACTACATATTCAAACAACCCCACCGAACCTGGGACTCTGAATGCAGTCTTGTGTATATCTTCTGGAGCCATAAAAATTTGATTGTAACCGGCATTGCCATCCATAAAGCTCAAGACCTTATGACCAGCAGCTGCGTTGATCAATGTCTCTGCTACCGGCATCGGATATTCATCCTTTGGAGTGGCTCTATTGAGATCCCGAAAATCTATGGCAACACGCCATCGGCCATCCTTTTTCTCTACAGGTACGATACTGGAAATCCACTCAGCATACCTGCATGGCCTGATGAACCCAGCTGTCAACATTTTCTCGATCTCTTTCTTGACTTCCTCTAAAATTTCGGCCTTCATCTGTCGTGCTCGCTGCTGGAATGGCCGAAACCCTTTTTTAAGCGGGAGCCGATGCTCAATGATGCTCCTGTCTAACCCGGGCATCTCTGTATAGTCCCAGGCAAAGCAATCTGGATATTCTTTCAACAAAGCTATCATCGGACCCCGCAGATTCGGATCTAACTTTTTGCTGATAAATGTCGGTCGTGGCTTATCCCCAGGACCGATGTCAATCTCTTCTAGCTCATCAGCGGATGTAAACCCATACCCCAGCTTTCCGTCACCTGCCAAATCGATGCTGAACACAGGCCATAAGTTTGGTGAGGATAACAAAGATAATTTGGGCCGATTGCCGGAATCGGCCCCCTTTTTGATTGCATCACTCAAGGAAGGTTTACAACTTGTTTGTGCTCTACAATGGTAGGGAATCTCCCTACTACGACTACACGACATGCTTGTCGTAAGATCACTGCTTTTTATTTTTTGTGGCCGATCGCAGGGATCGGCCTTACCACGCACAATCGTGGGCTTTGCTACTCTGTCAGGCCAGTGGATAAGACCAGCCTCACCCCGTTTTTTGTAGCTTCAATGCGCTCACAGCCGTCTAAACTGACTCCAGAGATCGGCTCTTGGTTTTCTGCGTCCCAAATGTTCATGCCAGCTATTGAGATTTCGATCGAATCATCTGCATGAATGACCTCCACTTCATCTCCATCCCACTGTATCAGGCACTGGTGCATCGTGGATGGAATGCAGCAGTTAGCGTGAATCCAATCCCTTCCCAACAAGACAGCGTAGGTGCTTTTGCTGTCAACAATGAAGAACGACGTAGGGATGGTTTTTCTACCCACGGTCAGATCCACGTTCAGAACGCCTTGCGTTTCTGAAGCTTGGCCGTTGAAGTCGCTTAGCGTGACGTTGGTTTTGATCAGATCTGCAGTGGAGTGTCCCAAACGCCGCAGCATGGAGTATGGCATTATATTGACTGCCGCTCCGGTGTCAACCAACATCTTGCGGACAGGCTGCCCATTGATATAACCTCTCAGGTACAGGGCTTTCAGATGTTTGTAGCTCTTCTCCCGTGGCTTTTCAAAGATGACCGGCCGTGGGCCGCAGTCAAACTGTGCCACTGGTAATTCTTCGGTTCTTGGAGCGCAAAACTCTGACGGAAGTATGAACACCATGTTTGTGTCAGCCGATGTCTTTGCATCGGCTTTTACTGGTTTGGGGCGCCACTCTTTCCTTTGTGGACGGGCCTCCATCTCCAAGGTTCGCTGAATTTTCACGGCCAGATCAGGCCGGGCTTTCCTTAACGTGTGGAGGTACTGCGCTTCGGCTTCCTCCAAGCTCCGTAGCCGCTGAACCCTACGCTTTTGGGAGTGTCTGAGTCCATCGGGACACCACCTTGGCCGGTGATATCTATCTTCTTCTTCATCCTCGGACTCCTCGAGATCTTTTGCTCGAGATGACTCCTCTTGTCCGTTCTGAGGCTGGAGAGGCCCTAGACGCTTGAACACTGAAACTGGACCTGTGTCATCCTTCTGCTGTCCACATTCCGGGCAGTTGTCGACTGTAGGCAATCGGCTCATTCCAGCATCCCAGCAGTACTTGAAGAAAGGACAATCCCAATGCTTATCCACGCCTTCCTTTTCCTTTGACCTTCCCCTAGCGCGGTGCTCATATCCTTCATCATATCTATCATGCCGACGGTATCTCCTATCGTATGCGTCGGTCCGACGATCTCTTTCATCATCACTGTCGTACTGCCGATGTCGGTCATACTGACGTTCATACTTGTTAAGGAGATGAGTGGAGTGTGGCTTCTGATATCGCACGCTTCTCACTTGTTCCTCGGTTATATACCGCCTATCATCATAATGGGGCCGGTCGCGTGGACCGGCCTCTTCCTTTCCTTTGCCCCGGAAGTGGCCGCTTCCCTCCTTGTACTTGCCATGGTGGTACACAGGCCCTGCCATATTAATATCGAACGTGAAATCTAGCTGACGCCTCGTGGAGTGGCTGTGCTCTACCATGTTGATGCCAGGAAACGGGTTTGTATCCACTTTCATGGCGAACTGCCCAAGGATCAGACGGCCCTGTTCTATCGCCGTTTGGATCTGCCGACGTAGCTCTTTGCAATCATTGGTGGTGTGGGTGAACGAGTGATGCCACTTGCAGTATGGTCTCCCGTTCATCTCTTGCGCAGTAGGGATTTTATGGCCTTCGGGTAACTTCAGCTGCTTCTCCTTCAGCAGTAAATCGAATATCTGCTCAGCTTTGCTTACATCGAAGTCGAACCCTTTTGCAGGCCCTTGCTGTTTCACCCATTTGCAGGACACAGGATCTGCTCCCCGAGCCCATTCAGCCACGGCTATCTCCTGGTCTTCTACACGATCCTCTTCTTCTGCATCGACCAGGCTTATCGGACGTTTGAACTTATCTTGGTACAACTCAGGGTGGCGCTGCTCATACATTGTCAGTTTCTGGACCATGTGCGCCAATGAATTGTATTCTACTTGGAAAGCCAGATCCTTGATCGGTGCTAAGAGACCCAACACGGCCAGCTCGACTGCTTCTTTCTCAGTTAAACGAGCCGAATAACATCGGTTCTTGACAGTCCTGAAACGCTGAATATACTCAGCTACCGTTTCTCCCCGCTTCTGCCGCACCTGCGCCAGATCGGCAATGCCAGCCTCGGTAGCTTCTGAATGATACTGAATATGGAACTGTTCTTCCAGCTGCTTCCAGGTCCGGATCGAATCTGGTGGCAACGAGGTGTACCACCCAAAAGCTGGTCCTGTCAGAGATTGTGCAAAGAACCTTACGCGTAACTGATCCGATGCTGAAATCATGCCTAACTGTGCCAAATATCGGCTCACGTGCTCGATCGAGCTAGACCCTTCTGAACCATTAAATTTTGAGAACTCAGGGAGCCGATACTTGGGTGGAAGCGGAATCAGATCATACTCGTTGGGGTACGGCTTGGAATAGCCGATTGTTCTCCTCTTCGGCACGAAGCCGAACTGGTCTCTCAAGATGGTACTGATTTGCTCCACCGTTTGAGCTGCAGGGGCTAAATTCTCATGACTCGTTCCAGTGGCATACTTAGCTAGCCACGCCTGTTTATCAGCGTCCATCGCGGACATCCCTGCTCCAGAAATCCCTACTCCAGAAACACCTGCCCCAGAAATCCCTGCGGTTGCAATCTGGTTCGTGCGCGTCAGGCTGTTACAGTCCGGCACGTATGTGCACACATATCCATGTGGGATTTCTTTAGGTGGCTCAGACAGGAATTGGTAATCGCCAGGATCACGTCCGATCTTGTAGACGACGTACGCCGGTGACCCCGGTGGCTCCGGAGCTGCAAGCGTGAACGGTAGCTGTGGCCTGGATTGGAGTGGTCTTTCTCCCTGGTGAGTCCCTAGGGTAGGCCCCGACAGAGAGTACTGATGTTTCATGATCTCCTGAACCACGCGAACTGCGACGCGCTCGAAAGCGTTCACCAGACTCTCAGAATGACGGTGAAGAGAATGAGCCACCATGTAATTGACTTCCTGTCGCAGAGCTCTGGTGCGATCCTCTGAAGGAACAGACAGATCCACCTCATCGAGAGCGCCTTCGGGTGAGAACCCTTTCCACCTGATGCCATGCTTACGGGTCCTCTCAAAAGAGCCGAGGAGATCGGCTTCGAAGAGAGCTTTGATATCATCATACCTCTTCTTGTGCTCATCAGGCAGATCGTCGTACGTGACTGGTCCGTCCCCCATCGCAGCGTCAGATGTTGATGCAGTTGTTGTTGAATGTCCCACCGGGCGTGCCAGAATGTGTTGCCTGCCAAAACCCACCGGCGAGCAGCAACGAGCAACACGAAGAGCCGGGAGGCTCCCAGGACTGCTGGTGGGCCCTGGTCCCTCGGTCAACGGCCCGCAAAACTCCGGCACACGTCCTGGCTGATGCGAGGGCGTGCCACCTGATCTATACCTGATCAGGAAGGTGATGGTTTGCTTCGATTGGTTTCCTGCATGGCAGACACGCAAACATTAAATACGAGCCTCGATCGGCTCTCAGGTTTCCCTGCAAATCGGCTCAGGTAGCCGATTGTCCCATGGATCTGCATTGGATCTACGATAACATGGGGTTTTGCTTTATCCATACAAGTCAAATCGATCTACGACAGTTTAACGCTTTCACCACATAAACGGAACATCCCACACGTAATTGAGCCTGGTAGATACGAAAGATAACAGAAAACTAACCCTAGAGGAGGCCAAAAAACCAACATAGAGTCAATTCCCGGAACAACTCCTCTCGAGTTAGCAAACCGTACCCTTACGTACTACTGGATCGTTCAACCCGTTTGTGAGGCCTAACCATGCGGATTTTAAACTAATCCTTGGAGAACAAGGAACAACTATGACAGATTGAATCGACTGAATAAAGATCAAGCAAGATGCTGCCTTTACACCCAAGGTAGGTGCAACGGCAGCGAGATCTCAATGGACAGCATGACTAAGCAAACATGAACAAAAAACACCGATGCTAGCCCAAACAGATCTATGATAACAGTATTACTTGCCATCAACAAGGCTTCAGTACGAGCAACACAAATAACACATAAGCATATGCTGCCTAGATCGCGAGATGCGATCTAGGCAGCACGACGCTTACCTGAAAGAAACCCTCGAAACAAGGGGTGGCGATGCGCCGAGATTGTGTTTGTTGTGAACGTTGTCGTCCTCCTTTCTCAATAACCCTAGGTACATATTTATAGTCCGGAGACTCTCTATCTTTGGAATAAACCTAAACGTAATCTAACTCTTGTTTAAACCGAAACGTACTCTATCATAATTATACAGATACACGGGCAATTAGCCCAAATCCACGCGCAAGGCCGATCCAACCTCCAAGCCCATCTTGATTACGGCCCACTTCCTTTTCTGGCCAAAATATGGTGATAACAGGCTTGAAGCCTTACGACCGCGACAACCAGATCGCAGAGGTAAGCTCCCCTCACCAGGCTCTTTAGTTGCCCGGCTTTAGGGCATCGGCCAGTTGGGTGATTTCCTAACCGGCTTTGCATGTTTGGCTCCGCCGGCTTGAGCAGAGCTTTTTTGCTCTGCAGATCGCAGAGAACCAGGCAATACATCAGGCCGGCTTCGACGCTGACAGGGCTCCGTCGGATGATGAAGTTGCCTAGGATGATGATGACGATGACAATGATGATGGCGATGATGATGATGGCTCTAGCACCGCCCCTGAGGGTTCCGGCGCCATTCATGGTGACAGCGGAAGCGAGGAGCCTGAGGGGGAAGGGGAATCCCTCGGTCACTCGAGTAAGTCTCCCCACCCTTTCTCCTTAAGGGATTGATCCGACGATGATGATGAGCTAGAACCATCTGCTATTCTTGGGGCCATAGCCCTTCACGTGGCTGCGGCGGCCGCCGCCGGAGGTAAGGTTCCTCCGGTTGTCGTGATGCCGGATTCCCCGATGCGGCAGCCGGCTGCGACGGAGCTGGCTAGACCTGAGAAGCTCGGTGGTGGCGCTGGCACCTCGAGGAAGAGGTCGCAGCCGGCTCCGGCGGAGCCGGCTCAGAAGCGGAAGAAGCAGGAACCGGCGGCGAAGGGTAACCTTTCTCCCAAAGGGACAAAGGTCATCAATCGCAAGGTCACGGAGGTGGACGGGTAAGACCCACATCCCTGCTCTTGTTCTTAGCTTTGCTCCTTTGCATCTTCAATGGTTTTGACATGTGACGTCCCATCCACAAGGCTGCTATCCCCGTCGCCAAGATTATGAAGCCTTCGCCCCACTAGGAGGCTTTACCGTCCTCTCCAATGATGGCGCCGAGGGTGGCCGAGGCTTCGGTCTCCGTCTCCTTGCACAGCGAGGGGGCGCACAAGGAAAGTGCCGGTGACGATGTGGGTCGTGCCGAGGATAAGGAGCGTGCCTCGCAGGAAGAGGCCGGCAAGGCTAGAGAGGGCGCTGTGGAGCTTGCTCGCCAGGAGATTATGGCGGACAAGGTTGCCGCCGACACGGCCGTCGCGGCTGAAGCTGAGCAGGCGCAGGCTAAGGAGGCCACGGCCAAGGAAACCGCCGCGGGAGAGGCTGCTGCATCTCGCGTCGCTGCCGATGAGGTTGCAGCGGGGGAAGTCGCTGCAGCTAAAGCGCTCTCTGGCCAGGCCGGCCGTGGAGAGCCACCTGAGGCAGCGAAGGAGGCGGTGGAAGATGCTCCGGCTGGCGTGGGGACGCAAGGGTTCCCAGAGGTGGCCGCTCATGCTTCCCCCAATGCCACGTCCGAGCCGGGCGCGAGAGCTGGCACGCCCGTGCCGAAAGAGAAAATTAATGAGGCTGCCGATGTCGCCCATGCTGAAACGGACGCTGGCTCTGGGAACGCTTCCCAGAAACCCCGTGAAGCTCGGGTCGGGGGAGCCGGCCGTAGCGAGGCTGCCGCTGCTCCTGAGGTAGCCACAAAAGGTACTCCGGGACGGAAGACCTCCGAGACTTCGACCGGCTCTAGCGCTGGTAGTCAGAGTTTTGCTGGCCGGTGATACGTCTCCAACGTATCTATAATTTTTGATGCTCCATGCTTGTTTTTACACCATTTGCCTATTGTTTTGTTACACTTAGTGGCATTTTTATGCATTTTCCGGAACTAACCTATTAACAAGTGCCACAATGCCAGTTTCCTGTTTTCTGCTATTTTTGTGTTTCAGAAGTGATACACAGGAAATATTCTCGGAATTGGACGAAACAAGTTCCTGAATTCTTATTTTACCCGGAAGCTTCCAGACATCCGAAGGAGAGTAGGAGGCGAGGGACCAGGGGCCCACACGCACAGGTGGCGCGGCCAGCCCCTGGCCCGCGCCACCCCCGTGTGTGGCCGCCTGGCCCCTCCTCTGACATCATCCCTTCGCCTATAAAGACCCCCCGACGGAAAAAACCTAAGGACCCGATCAGATTTCCAGAACACATCGCGATCTGCCGCCACCGTCGACCCGAAGATCGGGAGGGTCCAGAAGCTCTTCCCGGCACCCTGCCGGAGAGGGGAATCGCCACCGGAGGTCTTCTTCATCGCCATGCCTACCTCCGGAGCGATGAGTGAGTAGTCTACCTTGGACTATGGGTCCATAGCAGTAGCTAGATGGTTGTCTTCTCCACCATGTGCTTCATGTTTAGATCTCATGAGCTGCCCTACATGATTGAGATCACCGTTATGTAATTCTACATGTTTGGTTTGTTGGGATCCGATGAATATTGGTGTTTATGATTAAGTTGCTGTACTGAATTATATCTTTTGTTATCTCTATGTTGTTTATGATCTTGCATGCTCTCCGTTGTTAGTAGCTATCTTGGCCAAGTAGTTGCTAGTGACTCCAAGAGGGGGTATTTATGCTCGATAGTGGGTTCATGTCTCTATTTCACCTGGGGGAGTGACAGAAACCTCTAAGGTGGTAGATGTGCTGTTGCTACTAGGGAGAAAACAACATTCATATGCTCAAGGGCATATGCTTTGTTTACATTACACACTTTGCTTAATGCAATTATCTGTTGTTCGCAACTTAATACTACTGGGGTATTCGGATTGATATCCCCGGGAGTGGATTATTAGTCATAGATGCAGTTGGATGGCGGTCTATGTATTTTGTTGTAATGCCCAGAGTAAATCTCATAGTGATCTTCTTGACATATCACGTTTATCTTTATTCTATCAATTGCCCAACTGTAATTTGTTTACCCAGCATGTGCTATTTTATCTATGGAGAGACACCACTAGTGAACTGTGGACCCCGGTCCTATTTACATCATATTGCTATCACCTGTTTACTTTACTCGCACTGTTTACTTTACTCGCATACTATATTGTTTTCCACTCGATACGCTCATAATCTTTGTTTCAAGCAAACCGGTGAGATTGACAACCTCATCGCAAGTTGGGAACAAAGTACTTGGTTGTGTGTGTGCAGGTTCCACATCACCTTCAGTCGTCGCCGTCTCTCCTCTCCTGATCGATAAACCTTGGTATCTTAACTGAGGGAAAACTAGCCGCTACACTCATCATACCTTCCTCTTGGGGTTCCCAACGGGTTGGTCATTCACCACGCACAAGGACTTACTGCTCCACGTCAACTACACGCCAGCAGCCTCTTTTCTGGTGCCATCACCAAGTAGCAGCTTCTTTTCTGGCGCCGTTGCCGGGGAGGAAGAGAAGACTTCTGCGAGGGGAGTTTTTCGCACACACATCCTTTACCTTGTTATTATTTTGCTCTACTTTATTTATTTTACCTGCATCGTTTTTATATCAAAAACCCAAAAAAAATTAGAATCCTTGGTAGTTGTTTTTACTTGTTTACTTTTGTTTTGCTGAAATGGCCACTCCTAAAAACACCAAGTTGTGTGACTTTACTAGCACGAACAATAGTGATTTTATCTGCACTCCTATTGCACCACCTGCTACTGCTGCAAACTTTTATGAGATTAAGCCTGCTTTATTGAACCTTGTTATGAAAGAGCAATTTTCTGGTGCTAGTACTGAAGATGCTGCAGCTCATCTCAACAATTTTGTTGAGCTATGTGAGATGCAGAAATA
Source organism: Dactylis glomerata (assembly GCA_007115705.1). NCBI lineage: Eukaryota > Viridiplantae > Streptophyta > Magnoliopsida > Poales > Poaceae > Dactylis > Dactylis glomerata. The sequence continues at coordinate 984,095 of QXEO01000220.1, forward strand.
TAAGGATGTTGATAGTGATATTATTAAGCTCAAGCTGTTTCCTTTTTCTTTGAGAGGAAAAGCTAAAGATTGGTTGCTGTCTTTGACTAAGAATAGTATTGATTCATGGGCTAAGTGTAAGGATGCTTTTATTGGTAGATACTATCCTCCTGCTAAGATTATATCTCTGCATAGCAATATTATGAAGTTTACTCAGTTTGATAATGAACATGTTGCTCAAGCTTGGGAAAGAATGAAATCTATGATAAAGAATTGCCCCACTCATGGACTGACTACTTGGATGATTATCCAAACTTTTTATGCAGGACTGAATTTTTCTTCGAGGAATCTACTTGATTCAGCTGCTGGAGGCACTTTTATGACCCTTACCTTGGGCGCCGCATCAAAGTTACTCGACAATATGATGGTAAATTATTCTGAATGGCACACCGAGAGAGCTCCACAAGGTAAGAAGGTAAATTCTGTTGAGGAAACCTCTTCCTTGAATGATAAGATTGATACCATTATGGCTATGCTTGCTAATGATAGGACTCATGTTGATCCTAATAATGTTCCTTTGGCCTCTCTGGTTGCTCAAGAAGAGCAAGTTGATGTGAATTTCATTAGAAACAATAATTTTAACAACAATGCTTATAGGAACAATTTTGCTAGTAACAATTTTAGGCCGTATCCTTCTACCAATGGTAATGGTTATGGTAACTCTTATGGTAATTCCTACAACAACACTAGGGCCGCGCCCTCCGAGCTTGAGGTAATGCTCAAGGACTTCATCGGTAAGCAAACTGCTTTTAACAAGTCTGTTGAGGAAAAGTTAGGCAAAATTGATATTCTTGCTTCTAAAGTTGATAGCCTTGCTCATGATGTTGAAATTCCGAAATTAAAAGTGTTGCCTAATGATGTGAAAGAGAACAATGTTTTTGCTACCGCTAATGCTATCCAAGTTGGAATTGATGAAAATATTAGATTGTTAGCGGAATTGCATGCTAGGTGGGAAAGAGAAGATGAGATGGCTAGAGAGATGAAGGTATGTACCATTACTACCTCTAATGATGTTGCTCCTACTGATAGCAACCCTCTTACTTTGATTGGTATAGAGAAAACTCCCACTCCTTGTGTTAAAAAGCCTAAAACTACCAAAACTTTTTCTCAAAAGAGTGCTGAAATTTTTCGGAGTGTGGGAGATGATAGCTCTACTTCTTTTAATGATTTTGATGTTGATGGCTGCAATATATCTGAAGTAATTTTGTTGTTGCAAAAGCTTGCTTTGACTCCCAATGCTAGTTCTTTAAATATTGCTTTTACTAAGCATATTACCAATGCTCTCATAAAGATTAGGGATGAAAAGTTGAAGCAAAAAGCCTCTGTTCCCAAGAAGTTAGAAGATGGTTGGGAACCCATCATTGATATGCATGTTAATGGTTATGATTGCCATGCTTTATGTGATCTAGGTGCTAGTATTTCTATCATGCCTAGAAAGATTTATGACATGCTTGATTTACCACCACTAGAAAAATGTTATTTTGATGTTCCTATTGCTGATGTTGCTAAGAAGAAACCTTTGGGAAGGATTAATGACGTTCTTATTGTGGTTAACAATAATCTTGTTCCTGTTGATTTTCTTGTTATGGACGTTGAATGCCATGCTTCACGTCCTATTATTTTGGGAAGACCCTTTCTTCGAACTGTAGGTGCTATCATTGATATGAGAGAAGGCACTATCAAGTATCAATTCCCACTAAAGAAAGGTATGGAACACTTCCCTAGGAAAAGAAAGAAATTACTTTTTGACTCTATTCTTAGAGCAAATTATGAGCTTAATGCTTCATCACTTGATATTACTTGATTCGCAATTTTCTGCGCGTAGCTCAAAGGCGTTAAAGAAAAGCACTCTTGGGAGATAACCCAATGTTTTCTTTTCAGTACTTTTTCTTTTATTTGAGTCTTGGAAGTCATTACTACTGTAATGACCGCTCCTTATCTTGTTTGTTTTGTTTTTGTGCCAAGAGAAGCCTCTAATTTGAGTGAGGTAAAGATTTGGGGATGTTGCTGTCCTGAAACTGTTTTCGGTGCTGCACCGTAAAAATTCGTGAAAATTCTCTGTTTATCTTTTGGACCTGCGATTTCTTGTGCATATGCCCCAGGTTATATCCAAACTTTTGTTAGTTGAACACTTTTTGATTTGAGCAACAGAAAATCCCTCAAAAATTCGACCTTTGTCAGCTGTTCAGTTTTGATAGATTTCTGCCAATATTTGTGTTTGCCACTTTATCGCTTTCTTTTGAGTTCTTTTGATCACGGAACTTTTGGGGAGGTTGCTACAGTAGTATTTGCTATATATGTGGTGGTTTTGAGTTGAAACCTGAAGCAAATAGAGGATTGATTATATGTTATGCTTGCACTAATGTTGCTAATAGAATTGTGTTTAGTTTTGTATGAAGGAAGTTTTCAAGTGTAGGGATTGGAGAATGATGAGATGAGTTGAAGAATGGACAAAAGCTCAAGATTGGGGATGCCCACGCATCACCCCAAGAAATATCCAAGAAGTACAAGCGTCAAAGCTTGGGGATGCCCCCGAGGCACCCCTTCTTCATCGGCAAAAATTAGGTCACCTTTCAAAACATTATATTTTTATTGCTTCATGCACTATGTGTTTTTCTTGGAGCGTCAGTTGTTTTAGTTTTCTTAGTTGGTTTAGTTTGTTTGTTTGCTGCAATAAATGGTTGGACCCCAACAAATTTCCTTTGGAGGAGATGTACTTGTTTTCATTTGCAAAGAACGCTCAGTTTTTCACTCTTATCGTTCATCGAGTGTTCTACTTTTTCTGCTACTGCTTTTGGTTTTCGTTTTCGCCTTGATTTGCGTTCAGACCTTGTCATATCTTTTCATCAAGGTGTATTTTTGCCTCTGATCTTTCTTGGTTTTCATCAAAAGAGGTGTTTATAAAAATTTCTAATGGTGTTGGAAAAGAGAAAAAGCTTTGTGCAAAATAGTGGTACAAGAAGGAGCTTGTGTAGATTGCAGCTTAGGCTTTTTCATGTCATGCTTGATGTCTTTTTGATAGTATGCTTAGTGGTTTTTCTGTAGCATGACTTGTCTCAAATAACTGAGATTGCTTAATGAGCCTTTGAAAAAATCATGCGTTGTTTTTATTGTATGGAAGCATTATTTTGGTTTTCTCCTTGATGCTTTATTTGGGTTGACTTGGCGCATGCTCACACATGTTAGACTCTTACAAAGTCGCCAATAGCCTTCATGATCATTTAGTTTTTGACTTTTGATGCCATCTTATGCTTCTTTTAATGTCGCTTTGTCGCTTTGCATGATTATGGCCATTATTGCTCTCTTAGTTGGTCGCTCCCACTCTTTTGCTAGCCCTCGCCTTGTACTGAGTATGAGCTCTACTCGTGCATCCAACTCCTAAAAGCCAAAGTTTTCCAAAGTGTCCACCATACATACCTACTAGCAATTTGCTATTCCAAGTAAATTTGACTTGCTTTTATTTTCTCTTCAAATTAAACTCTTACCAGTGTTATGCGAAATTCAGTCAGTAAAGCTCTCACGAACCGGAAGGCACACTTTACTTTTTCCTGTTCTTAAAAATTTGACATTGTGATCTCTTATGTTGAGTTGTTATGCTTGCAAGTTGTAAGTTGGATTCTAGCCCATCCATGCTGTCATGGGGCAAGCTTTCAACATTGCACTTCTTATTTGAGTTGATATCGTGATCTTTTGTTTATGGATGCCCGCGGTGTGAAATGAATTGGGAATCTTGTAGGGATCATGGAGTTTGTATATGTGTTAGGGAAACGCCGGGCCGCCAATCTAAGCCATGCATAATTCATGGTGGAAATTTGCAGCATACCCATGATGAACATTCGACGATGCATCTCACAATAAAAAGCTAAACAAAAGGCAAATAAAAGAGATGTCGAGGTGTTCATTGTCTGCTTGTCCTGTCATTTTGGTGTGGGCTTGTTCCATGTCATCGGGCACGGAGGTACCCCATTGGCGGTTCTCAATGATACGCATATACTTACAATGACAAGAGCCTTGCTTGGGACTCTAAGTAAAGTAGCATGAGGTTTGGGTACTCGTATTCACGGGGCACGAGGTTTTCAACTTATGATTTGTCAAGCAAATGCATCATAATTGTTCTCGCATTAACTTTAACCATTCAAGATGCTTATGATGGGGGCAATGAGAGCTCAAAGCCGGTAAGTACCATAATTTTTGAAGGTTATAAAACTTGCAATCACTGCTTCCCTCTGCGAAGGGCCTTTCTTTTACTTTTATGTTGAGTCACCACCTTCTTCCTTTATGCACCATTAAGAGAGCATAGTTGTCATTCTTAGTGTGATATGCATTGTCCCAAAGTTCATTGATTGATTCATGATGATTGGTTTCAGTTGTTCTTAAATTATTTGTATCTAGTCGCCCTCTTAAACTTGAAGGTGTCCTATGCATTTATGTTTTGCTCTCTTTGAAGGACAAGCTGAAAACCACTTGTATGTTTTTCCTTATGATTTGAACACACGTTTGACTTTCATTGTTTCATTATCATGATCTTTTGTTTGTGTTCATTTGCATGTTTACAACATGGTTGCTAAGTTCTTATTGTCATGATTATATCTTTCATGCCCATGTTTTAAGTTCTTTTGATCCCAGCTCCCAAATGCTTACATATATGGTCAAGATTGTGTAGGTGCATGTCACCTCAAAAATTATTCTTTTGTTATCACTTACCTACTCGAGGATGAGCAGGAGTTAAGCTTGGGGATGCTTGATACGTCTCCAACGTATCTATAATTTTTGATGCTCCATGCTTGTTTTTACACCATTTGCCTATTGTTTCGTTACACTTAGTGGCATTTTTATGCATTTTCCGGAACTAACCTATTAACAAGTGCCACAATGCCAGTTTCCTGTTTTCTGCTGTTTTTGTGTTTCAGAAGTGATACACAGGAAATATTCTCGGAATTGGACGAAACAAGTTCCTGAATTCTTATTTTACCCGGAAGCTTCCAGACATCCGAAGGAGAGTAGGAGGCGAGGGACCAGGGGCCCACACGCACAGGTGGCGCAGCCAACCCCTGGCCCGCGCCACCCCCGTGTGTGGCCGCCTGGCCCCTCCTCTGACATTGTCGTCGTGGTGAAACAACATATGCCATAGGATGGCTTAAATGGGGGCCGAACTAGCTGCTGGAGGATTCGGGAGAGGGGAACGAGCTAAAAAGCACGACAGAAAGAGGCACTGATCTACCCAGGTTCGGGGCTCTCGTAAGGAGATAACACCCCTACTCCTGCTCTACTGATTGTATATTTGGGTCGATGTAGTACACAACAATGGTGCTTCCAAGCTCTCTGCTAGAGAAGGAAGATGAACTGCTAAGTGTAGGAACACCGAGTGACCAACCCTTTACCAGGGCTCCCTATGCCACCTTATATAGTGGTGGCCAGGGTTACAACGGTCATACAAGACCACAAGACACGGGCTACACTCCAAACAGGAGCTGGTGACGATGGCAGAGACCCTTGACTTCGCCCCTGATTGCTCTCGATGGGACGCCATATCCCTGTACCTTGTACCTCTTGAACTGTGGCCTTACCTCTGTGCGGTGAGCTCGTACTTGTGCACAGTGAGGGTAGGTAGCCTCCACTGTGCACCCTGCCATCTTACTCTGCTACCATGCTTGGATGTTTTCTTCCTTGATTGTAGGGATGTGAGACCTTGGTTGACTTAAGTATCCCGGATATGACCGTTGGCCATACCCAGGACTTATATGCCGGACCAACGACCTACGAGGGTCGGGTAATCCGGCCTCCCCTGCTCCTGCACAACACACCAAATGGTTAGGCCGGCATATCTAAGTATATGCCGGCACACATATACCAGTATTCCGGCTATACCGGCATATCCAAGTATTAGCCGGGATACACACATATGCCGGCCTGGCCGATGCTCTCATATTCCGGCCAGGCCCTTTCTTGATAACTCGGCACAAGTCAACCATAGACTTTGTGTCTTTCTAGTCTCTTGACCCTACCGGGGGTTATCCCCCCGACAGACATCGTCCCTTCGCCTATAAAGACCCCCCGACGGAAAAAACCTAAGGACCCGATCAGATTTCCAGAACACATCGCGATCCGCCGCCACCGTTGACCCGAAGATCGGGAGGGTCCAGAAGCTCTTCCCGGCACCCTGCCGGAGAGGGGAATCGCCACCGGAGATCTTCTTCATCGCCATGCTTGCCTCCGGAGCGATGAGTGAGTAGTCTACCTTGGACTATGGGTCCATAGCAGTAGCTAGATGGTTGTCTTCTCCACCATGTGCTTCATGTTTAGATCTCATGAGCTGCCCTACATGATTGAGATCACCGTTATGTAATTCTACATGTTTGGTTTGTTGGGATCCGATGAATATTGGTGTTTATGATTAAGTTGCTGTACTGAATTATATCTTTTGTTATCTCTATATTGTTTATGATCTTGCATGCTCTCCGTTGTTAGTAGCTATCTTGGCCGAGTAGTTGCTAGTGACTCCAAGAGGGGGTATTTATGCTCGATAGTGGGTTCATGTCTCTATTTCACCTGGGGGAGTGACAGAAACCTCTAAGGTGGTAGATGTGCTGTTGCTACTAGGGAGAAAACAACATTCATATGCTCAAGGGCATATGCTTTGTTTACATTACACACTTTGCTTAATGCAATTATCTGTTGTTCGCAACTTAATACTACTGGGGTATTCGGATTGATATCCCCGGGAGTGGATTATTAGTCATAGATGCAGTTGGATGGCGGTCTATGTATTTTGTTGTAATGCCCAGAGTAAATCTCATAGTGATCTTCTTGACATATCACGTTTATCTTTATTCTATCAATTGCCCAACTGTAATTTGTTTACCTAGCATGTGCTATTTTATCTATGGAGAGACACCACTAGTGAACTGTGGACCCCGGTCCTATTTACATCATATTGCTATCACCTGTTTACTTTACTCGCATTGTTTACTTTACTCGCATACTATATTGTTTTCCACTCGATACGCTCATAATCTTTGTTTCAAGCAAACCGGTGAGATTGACAACCTCATCGCAAGTTGGGAACAAAGTACTTGGTTGTGTGTGTGCAGGTTCCACATCACCTTCAGTCGTCGCCGTCTCTCCTCTCCTGATCGATAAACCTTGGTATCTTAACTGAGGGAAAACTAGCCGCTACACTCATCATACCTTCCTCTTGGGGTTCCCAACGGGCTGATCATTCACCACGCACAAGGACTTACTGCTCCACGTCAACTACACGCCAGCAGCCTCTTTTCTGGCGCCATCACCAAGTAGCAGCCGGCTCCAGAAGGTGTGGGCAGACACAGCGTCGAGCGTCGGCCGAAAGAGGCCGAGGTCGGAGTTCTGACCCTTGGTGAGCTTAGCAAATAGCTCACCACGGTTAGAGAATCGCTTTGCCATGCCGACTTCCAGTTTGTCGAGGCGGAGAATACTGTTGTGGTAAGTAGCTCATTTCCAATTCTGAATTCTTTTGCCGGTTGAGAGTTGGAGCCGGTCGTTCTGGGACCAATTCCTCCTCCTACTAGCCCCTGAGTTTCGAGGTAGCTGTGGCGCCAGCTGGCTCGAAACTAACTCTTGCTGAGGTCGTTCCTTTGCTCTTTCAGGGTACCAACGAGCTTTGGGCCAACATCTTCCAGAAGCTGTTGGCCAAATTTCACGCTGGCAAGGCCCAATATCAGGCCTTGAAGGGCGACTTGGAGAATTTGTCTAGTAAGCCCAACCCTTCTGCCCTTGATGCATCTTCTTTTTGTCCTCTCGCCTTTGACACCTTCCACACGCAGGCACTGCTGCCCGCATCTCCTCGCTGGAGACCCAGCTCGCCGACTCAGTGTCGGCCAGCGAAATCGACCGGCTTCGTCGGGAGCACGAGGAGCAAATCAAGGATTTGTAGGTCCAAGCTGGCAGGGTTCCTGGCCTAGAAGCAGAGCTGGCGAAGACCACGGACACAGAGTCAATGTTGTGCCAAGAATTTGAGCAGCGGTTGGCCAAAGTGAAGGAGGAGCTCTCGGCAAAGTATGACGCTGAGGTAGAGGAGCGCTGCGCTGTGCAAGATGCCAAGAACAAGGAGCATGACACTAAGCACCAGGATCTGATGGATCTTCGGGAAGCTGACCATGCGGAGCACAAAAAGGAGCTCGGCGTTTGGCAGGGACGAGACCGCAGGATCCACTCCGAGCTCTGCGAACTAGACGAGGCTCTCCTGGGTGAGCCTTCCTTCCTGCTTTTCTTCTTTATCTCTTGCATTTCTGCTCCCCTCATCTACTGTTCTTGCAGGGGCCTTCCCCAACTCCTCTGATGCTGCGGTGGCTACGGTGGAGAAGTGCCGAGCAGAGCATGACTACGTCTGCGGCAAGGATTTCACCTCCGAGCTCTCCTCCGTGGAGCTTTCAGCGTCAATCAGGGGTCGGCTCCTGCCCGTGGCTTCCTTGGGCAACCTGTTGATACGTCTCAAACGTATCTATAATTTTTGATGCTCCATGCTTGTTTATACACCATTTGCTTTATGTTTTGTTACACTTTGTGGCGTTTTTATGCATTTTCCAGAACTAACCTACTAACGAGACGCCACAGTGGTAGTTCCCTGTTTTCTGCTGTTTTTGTGTTTCAGAAAAGCTATACAGGAAATATTCTCGGAATTAAACAAAACAAAAGCCGAACCTCCTATTTTTCTAGACACGAGTCAAAGTCCAAAGATGAGATGGAGGGGGGCCAGGGGCCGGCCACACCCTAGTGTGGCGCGACCAGGCCCTGGCCCGCACCACCAGGGGGTGAGGCCACCTGGTCCACCTCCTGACGCCACCCTTTCGCCTATATATTCCCCTCGACGGGAAAAACCTAAACGCCCGAACATTTTTGCTCGAAACATACTGCAAGCCGCCGCCGTCGTTGACGCAAGATTGAGAGGGTCCAGAAGCTCTTCCCGACACCCTGCTGGAGAGGGGAATCATCGCCGGAGGCCTTCTTCATCACCATGGTCACCTCCGGAGTGATGTGTGAGTAGTCTACCTTGGACTATGGGTCCATAGCAGTAGCTAGATGGTCATCTTATCCACCATGTGCTTCATGTTTAGATCTTGTGAGCTGCCTATCATGATCAAGATCATCTTTGTGTAATTCTACCTGTCGTGTTTGTTGGGATCCGATGGATATTGATACTATATCAAGTTGATGTGCTGAATTGTTATCTCTATGTTGTCTATGATCTTGCATGCTCTCCATTGCTAGTAGATATCTTGGCTGAGTAGAAGCTAGTGACTCCAAGAGGGGGTATTTATGCTCGATAGTGGGTTCATGCTTCTAGTAATCTGGGGGAGTAGTGATAGAAACCTCTAAGATTGTAGATGTGCTGTTGCCACTAGGGAGAAAACAACATTCTTGTGTCCAAGGACATTTGCATTGTTTACATTACGCACTTTGTTTAATGCAGTTATCTGTTGCTTGCAACTTAATACCCAACGGTTGCTCGGATGACATCCGGTGGGTGGATTATTAGTCATAGATGCACTTGGATTACGGTCTATGTATTTTGTCGTAATGCCCAGAGTGAATCTCATAGTGATCCTCATGACATATGTATGCTAGCTTTATTCTATCAATTGCCCAACTGTAATTTGTTTACCCAGCATGTTGTTATTTATCTTATGGAGAGACACAACTAGTGAACTGTGGACCCGGGTCCAATTTCCTTTACATTGCTATTACCGTTTTACATTTACTCGCTTTATTTACATTCTTGCAAACTATTACCTTTTACCACTCGATACGCTTAATCCTTTGTTTACATCAAATCAGTGAGATTGACAACCTCACTGTAAGTTGGGACAAAGTACTTGGTTGTGTTGTGTGCAAGTTCCACGTTGCTGCTAGTGCAAAGCTAAGCCCTGGACGAGGCGCATATAAATTGTCCGGAGCTGTCGCAAAGCTAGCAAGCATCAACCTTCTGAAGTTTGGCTTTCTCCTACTGGTTCGATAACCTTGGTTTCACAACTGAGGGAAACTTGCTGCTGTGCTCATCATAACCTTCTCTTGGGGTTTTCCAACAAGTTTTCTGGTGTCAACTACACACCAGCAGAACAGCAATCAAGCATTTTTCTGGCGCCATTGCCGGGGAGAAAGATTTCTGCAAGGGGAGTCTCTCACTTCCAATCTTTTACTTTCTTATTGTTTTGCTTTATTTTATTTTCGCTTGCATCATTTTATCAAAAAACATAAAAAATTAATTCCTTTATAGTTGTTATTTTTACTTGTCAGCTTTTAGTTTTGCTAGAATGGGTACTCCTGAGAACACCAAGTTGTGTGATTTTACTAGCACCAAAAACAATGATTTTATCTGCACTCCTATTGCACCACCTGCTCCCGAGGCAAATTTTTATGAGATTAAACCTGCTTTGTTGAATCTTGTTATGAAAGAGCAATTTTCTGGTGCCAGTTCTGATGATGCTGCAGCTCATCTCAACAATTTTGTTGAGCTATGTGAGATGCAAAAGTATAAGGATGTAGATGGTAATATTATTAATCTTAAGTTGTTTCCTTTCTCTTTAAGAGGAAGAGCTAAGGATTGGTTGCTATCTTTGCCTAGAAATAGTATTAATTCTTGGGATAAGTGTAAGGATGCTTTTATTGGAAAATATTATCCTCCTGCCAAGATTATAGTTTGCGTAGTGATATTATGAAGTTTAGAAAGTTTGATAATGAACATGTTGCTCAAGCTTGGGAAAGAATGAAATCTATGATAAAGAATTGTCCCACTCATGGACTGACTACTTGGATGATTATCCAAACCTTTTATGCAGGACTAAATTTTTCTTCAAGAAATCTATTGGATTTAGCTTCTGGAGGTACTTTTATGTCCATTACCTTGGGCACCGCAACAAAGCTTCTTGACAACATGATGGTAAATTTTTCTGAGTGACACACCGAGAGAGCTCCACAAGGTAAGAAGGTAAATTCTGTTGAGGAAACCTCTTCCTTGAGTGATAAGATTGATGCTATTATGCTTATGCTTGCTAATGATAGAGCTCATGTTGATCCTAATAATGTTCTTTTAGCCTCTTTGGTTGCTCAAGAAGAGCATGTTGATGTAAACTTTATTAGAAATAATAATTTCAACAACAGTGCTTATAGGAACAATTTTGCTAGCAATAACTATAGGCCGTATCCTTCTACCAATGGTAATGGTTATGGTAACTCTTATGGTAATTCCTCCAACAACAATAGGGGCGCACCCTCTGAGCTTGAAGTCATGCTCATGGACTTCATCGGTAAGCAAACTGCTTTTAACAAGTCTGTTGAGGAAAAGTTGGGTAAAATTGATATTCTTGCTTCTAAAGTTGATAGCCTTGCTCTTGATGTTGAACTTCTGAAACTAAAAGTGTTGCCTAATGATGTGAAAGAAAGCACTACTTTGAATGCCATCCAGGTTAGAATTTATGAAAATGTTAGAATGTTAGCAGAATTGCATGTCAGGTGGGAAAGAGAAGATGAGATGGCTAGAAGGATGAAGGTATGTACTATTACCACCTCTAATAATGTTGTTCCAAATGCTAGCAATCCTCTTACTTTGATTGGTGTAGAGAAATCTCCTACTCCTTGTGCGAAAAAGCCCAAAACTGCAAAAACTTTTTCTACAAAAAGTGCTGAAATTTTTTGGAGTATGGGAGATGATAGCTCTACTTCTTTTAATGATTTTGATGTTGATGGCTGCAACATATCTGAAGTTATTTTGTTCTTGCAAAAGCTTGCTTTGAGTCCTAATGCTAGTTATATTAATGTTTCTTTCACAAAGCATATTACAAATGCTCTCATGAAAAATAGGGAAGAAAAGTTGAAACAAAAGGTTTCTATTCTTGATTTCCACTTTCTGCGCCTAGCTCAAAGGCGTTAAAGAAAAGCACTCTTGGGAGATAACCCAATGTTTACTACTGTAATGACCTCTCCTTATCATTTTTATTTCGTTTTTGTGACAAGAAGAACCTCTAATTTGAGGGGGGTAAGATTTGGGGAAGTTGTTGTCCTGAAACAGATTTCTGCGCTGCACCGTGAAAATTCTCAGAATATCTTTTTGATCTGCTATTTCTTGTGCATATACCCCAGGTTATTTCCAAACTTTTATTAGTTTTTCACTTTTCGATTTGAGCAACAGAAGGTCCTCGAAAAAATTGATATTTGTCAGCTGTTCTGTTTTGACAGATTCTGCCACTGTTTGTGTTTGCCTCTCAATCGCTTTCTTTTTTAGTTCTTTTGATCACAGAACTTTTGAGGAAGTTGCTACAGTAGCTTATGCTTTAATGGTTGGTATATTTGAGTTTAAAACTGAACCAAAAAGGTAGATTTACTATCATGTTTATACTAATGTTGCTAATAGAATTGTGTGAAGTTTTGTATGAAGGAAGTTTTCAAGTGTAGGGAATGGAGAGTGATGAGATGAGATGAAGTATGGACAAAAGCTCAAGCTTGGGAATGCCCATGTCACCCCAAGAAATATCCAAGAGGTACAAGCGTCAAAGCTTGGGGATGCCCCCGAGGCACCCCTTCTTCATCGGCAAAAATCAGGTCACCTTTCAACATACTATATTTTTATTGCTTCATATTCTATGCGTCTTTCTTGGAGCGTCTTTACTTTTGCTTTCAGTTTTCTGTTGTTTTGTTTGCTGCAATAAATGGTTGGACCCCAACAAATTTCTTTTGGCGAAGACACACTCCGTTTTTCATTGCCAAGAACGCTCTAGTTTTCACTCTTATCGTTCAACGAGTGTTCTCTTTTTCTAGTACTACGTTTAGCTTTTGTTTTTTGCCTTGATTTTTGTTCAGATCTTGTTATATCTTTGCATCAAGGTGTATTTAGACCTGTGGTCTATGTTGGTTTTCATCAAAAGAGTTGTTTCAAAAAGGTTTGAATGGTGTTGGAAAAGAGAAAAAATTTCATGCCAAAAGTGGTACAAATGGGAGCTTGTTTAGACTGCGGCTTAGACTTTTGCATATCATGCTTGATGTCATTTTGATAGTATGCTTAGTAGTTTTTGCTGTAGCATGACTTGTCTCAAATGACTGAGATTGCTTAATGAGCCTTTGAAAAAATCATGCGTTGTTTTTATTATATGGGAGCATGTTATTGTGGTTTTCTCCTTTGATGCTTTACTTGGGTTGACTTGGCGCATGCTTACAATATGTTTGACTCTTATAAAGTCGCCATAAGCCTCTATGATCATTTGGTTTTTGACTTGTGATACCACTTTATGCTTCGGTTAATGATGTTTTGTCGCTGTGCATGATTATGGCCGTTATTGCTCTCTTAGTTGGCCGCTCCCAGTCTTTTGCTAGCCATCATTTTGTACTTTGCATGAGCTCTACTCGTGCATCCAACTCCCAAAAACCAAGTTTTCTAATGTGTACACCATACATACCTATTAGCAATTTGCTATTCCAAGTACATTTGACTTGCTTTTATCTATCCTTCAAATTAAACTTTTTGGTGTTATGTGAAAATTAGTCAGTAAAGCTCTCACGAACCTGATGGCACACTTTACTTTTCTCGCTTTTAATAATTTTGACATTGTGGCTCTCTTATGTTGATGTTATGCTTGCAAGTTGTAAGTTGGAAATTAGCCCAGCCATGTCGTCATGGGGCAAGCTTTCAACATTGCACTTTCTTTCATTGAGTTGATATCGTGATCTTTTGTTTATGGATACTCGCGATGTGAAATAAGTTGAGATCTTGTGAGGTCATGGACTTTGTATATGTGTTAGAGAAATGCCTGGGCCACTAATCTAAGCCATGCATCATTCATGGTGGAAATTTACAGCATGCCCATAGTGGACATTCGACGATGCATCTCACAATAAAAAGCTATACCAATGGTAAATAAAAGAGATGCCGGGGTGTTCATTGTCTGTTTGTCTTGTCATTTTGATGTGGGCTTGTTTCATGTCATCGGGCAGGAGGTACCCCGTTGGCGGTTCTCGATGATACATGTATGCTTACAATGACAAGAACTTGCTTGGGACCTAAGTCGAGTAGCATGAGGTTTGGGTATACGTACTTCATGGGACACGAGGTTTTCTACTTATGATTTGTTAAGCATATGCTTCATAATTGTACTTGCATTAACCTTAACCATTCAAGATGCCTATGATGGGGGCAATGAGAGCTCAAATCTAGTAAGTATCATAATTTTTGGAGGTTTATAAAACTTGCAATCACTGCTTCCCTCTGCGAAGGGCCCTTCTTTTACTTTTTTGTTGAGTCTTCACCTTCTGCCTTTATGCACCGTCTAAGAGAGCATAGTTGTCATTCTGAGTTTAATGTGCATAGTCCCAAAGTTTATCATTGATTTATTCATGATTATGGTTTTGCTTGTTCTTAAATTATTTGTATCTAGTCGCCCTCTTAAACTTGAAGGTGTCCTATGCATTTATGTTTTGCTATTCCATGAAGGACAAGCGGAAAACCACTTTGCTATGTTTTTCTATATGATTTGAACACATACTTGACTTTCAATGTTTCATTACTCATGATCTTTCGTTTGTGTTACTTTTCATGTTATAACATGGTTGCTAAGTTTTATTATCAAGATTATGTCTCGTATGCCCATGTTTTAAGTACTTTGATCTCAGCACTCAATGCTTTACATCGTTGATCAAGATTGTGCTGGTGCATGTCACCTCAAAAATTATTGTTTTGTTATCACTTACCTACTCGAGGACGAGCAGGAGTTAAGCTTGGGGATGCTTGATACATCTCAAACGTATCTATAATTTTTGATGCTCCATGCTTGTTTATACATCATTTGCTTTGTGTTTTATTACACTGCGTGGCGTTTTTATGCATTTTCCGGAACTAACCTACTAACGAGACGCCATAGTGCCAGTTCCCTGTTTTTTGTTGTTTTTGTGTTTCAGAAAAGCTACACAGGAAATATTCTCAGAATTGGACGAAACAAAAGCCGAACCTCCTATTTTTCCAGACACAAGTCAAAGTCCTAAGATGAGACGGAGGGGGGCCAGGGGCCGGCCACACCCTAGGGCGGCGTGGCCAGGCCCTGGCCCGCGCCAGCAGGGGTGAGGCCACCTGGTCTACCTCCTGACGCCGCCCTTCCGCCTATATATTCCCCTCGACGGGAAAAACATAAACACCCGAACAATTTTCCTCGAAACATACTGCAAGCCACCGCCGTTGTCGACGCGAGATCGGGAGGGTCTAGAAGCTCTTCTCGGCAACCTGCCGGAGAGGGGAATCACCACCGGAGGCCTTCTTCATCACCATGGTCGCCTCCGGAGTGATGTGTGAGTAGTCTACCTTGGACTACGGTCCATAGCAATAGCTAGATGGTCGTCTTCTCCACTATGTGCTTCATGTTTAGATCTTGTGAGCTGCCTATCATGATCAAGATCATCTTTGTGTAATTCTACATGTTGTGTTTGTTGGGATCCGATGGATATTGATACTATGTCAAGTTGATGTGCTGAATTATTATCTTTATGTTATCTCTATGTTGTTTATGATCTTGCATGCTCTCCGTTGCTAGTAGATATCTTGGCCGAGTAGATGCTAGTGACTCCAAGAGGGGGTATTTATGCTCGATAGTGGGTTCATGCCTGAAATCTCTAAGGTTGTAGATGTGTTGTTGCCACTAGGGAGAAAACAACATTCTTGTGTCCAAGAACATTTGCATTGTTTACATTACGCACTTTGTTTAATGCAGTTATCTGTTGCTTGCAACTTAATACCTAACGGTTGCTCGGATGACATCCGGTGGGTGGATTATTAGTCATAGATGCAGTTGAATTACGGTCTATGTATTTTGTCGTAATGCTCAGAGTGAATCTCATAGTGATCATCATGACAAATGTATGCTAGCTTTATTCTATCAATTGCCCAACTATAATTTGTTTACCCAGCATGTTGTTATTTATCTTATGGAGAGATACCACTAGTGAACTGTGGACCCCAGTCCAATTTCCTTTACATTGCTATTACCGTTTTACATTTACTAGCTTTATTTACATTCTTGCAAACTATTACCTTTTACCACTCGATACGCTTAATCCTTTGTTTACAGCAAACCGGTGAGATTGACAACCTCACTGTAAGTTGGGACAAAGTACTTGGTTGTTCTGTGTGCAGGTTCCATGTTGCTGGTGCAAAGCTAAGCCCTGGACGAGGCACCATATTAAATTGTCCGGAGCTGTCGCAAAGCTAGCAAGCATCAACCTTCTAAAGTTTGGCTTTCTCCTACTGGTTCGATAACCTTCGTTTCACAACTGAGGGAAACTTACTGCTGTGCTCATCATAACCTTCTCTTGGGGTTTTCCAACAAGTTTTCTAGTGTCAACTACACACCAGCAGAACAGCAATCAACTGCTACGGACGGCTGTTGTTTCTGTCTTCAAGGCTTTATGGCCCGGGTGGGATGAGCCCAACACCGTCAGCCGGCTCGTTGAATGGTTGAAGGTTGGGTCTAGCCGAATCGAGGTCTGGAAGGAATCCACAGCTCGGGTCGGCGCAGAATAAGCTCTGTCCTTTGCGCTCTCGTGGTACCCGAGTATCGACCTGCACCAGCTGGAGCACCTTCGCTCGGGTGGCCTAAGCGATGTCGAACCAGCCAAGCTTCATCAACGTGCCTGCTCTATCGCGGAGTGTGTAAACACTGACACGCTCTTCGATGTCGGTGAAGGTGAGGGCGACGTGGACGTGGGTGATTCGGAGCTCGACATGTCCGACTTCACAACATCACCCATGCAAACGCCTAAGGCTCCTGCCCGCGACCTGGATCCAGCTCCTTCATCACCAGGGGCGGAGCCAGGATTTGACCATAGGGGGGCGAAGTAAACCTAGCGCACAACATCATTGTCTATAACAAATTTTTTCTACTTGTTTAAATTTAGATAGGCACCCACCTGGCCTACCAGACAAGTGTATATATTCTTATTGGTGTCAAACACTTGCAACTATTTTTGTTCCTAATATATGCAACCGACTTATTATTTCACCCATGAAAGTAGAGGTTGACGCAATTGTTTGAGAAATTAATAGTTACTAACTAGTGGTGCGCACAATCTGACTGTAAATCTGCTCTAGAATCTAGTTTCTGTACAAGAATATAACCTAATTGATCTAGCAAATATTCTAACCAGTATTTTATATAATTCTACTGCTAAATTACTGCATCAATTTGAGGATTAGACTGACCTGTAACTGTAACTCGTGTGGTGAGACTGGAGAGGCTTTGGCGTTCGGCTGATCGGCTGTTTCTAGAGTCCAGACTCATTCTAGCACGCGGCCGCGCCTTGCCCAGTCAGAGCATGACCGCCGGCGATGCTCCCGCCGATGAAGCCCTAGCATGCGCGCCTATCTCGACCGATCGAGGATGTGGTGGAACGGCGGAACGGCAGAACGGACGGACGGCAGATCAGCGTATGTGTTAATGCTGGTTGTTGATGCTATTGGATCGTTTGGCCTGCGGGGGTAAAATGTGCGGACTGCAGACCAATCATGTGGCCTTTGGGCTTGCAGTTTTTGTGAGTTGGGCCGTGCACACGTTAGGCACTACTAATTTTAATCTGTCTGTGCTAATGGCTGGAAGATTAATCGGAATTAGACCACAATTAGTACTAGCGCGTGTTACAGATTGTTGAGGCCTCGTTCGGTTGTGAGGGAACCGATCCACACTTGGAACTGACACCCGCGGGAATCGGGTGATCCCATCAAGTCACCCAAACCCCTGACATTAAATCCCTGCAGGACTTTGGCTTGTTCGGTTAAGACCCGAGGGAAACTGCAGCTAGGAGCACTCTGTGGCTACGAGCAACTACAATAAATAGCAAGATCATTTCTGCAAGTACAGTGAATAGGAAGAATGAACTAGTTTTTGTTATAACTAGCATGGTGGCCCTCGCAAATGCAAGGGCATCACCTTTAATTATTTTAAATGAAGAGCATGGTCTCTAGTCTGTCAAAATTGATAGGACAAAATTAAAACCTTCATAAATTTGTACATTCCTTTTTAACCTACATAAGCTAAATTCTTTTATGTGTCCCCTAGTAAAATTAAGATGTATGGCCACATGAAGGAGAGCTTAGCCCCTTTTTTGACTCTAGAATTACTTTGGTCTTGAACCTCCTTTCTGCTATTTCCCTTTTTAATGAAAATACTTTGTTTTAATCTCAATCTATTTCAATTGACCTTCAAAAACTAACAAACACTTCGGGTGTGAGGGAGGTTTTAATCAATCTCTAACTATAGTTTATGTTTTTAGGTTCATGTGCTTTTCACGATAATATCTTGGTGGTTGAGATGGTGTTGTATAGAATAAAGGCATATTGGCTCCACAAATTTCCTTGCATTTTTGAATGGATCAAGGTTTATCGAGCAATAGTGTCCTTTTGTTTTTCTCTTGGTTGCTAGGATTGTCTCTCGATCTAGCAACCTTGTCCGCTTTATTGTCTTAGGTCCTATTCTCTAAAGTCAATGACATATGCATTTTCAAAATTTAATTTAAAGTTTACAAAATATAATTTTGAATTTTGTACTCCCTCTGTTTGAAAAAGGGTGTCTCAAATTTATCTATATTTGCATGTATCTAAATGTCTTTTAGTATATATAGATACATACGTATCTAGATAAAGCTAAGACATCCTTTCAAAGGGAGCATATATTCACTATTCTATGATTTTTTAAATATAATTTGTCCATTGATATGGGTATATCTGTACATATAAATCAGTCTAATTTTTGGAGATTAATATTTTTCTGGGTTGGCTGCCACCATGTCATACTTAGTACTTCCTATATGGTCATGCATGCCTATGTAATCTAAAATCAGATCATATCGATGTGCTTTTGAGAATTTTTCCATCGCTGACCATCAGTTCCGTTTGAAAGGACACAGATGTCGCCTAGAGGGGGGGGTGAATAGGCGATATCAAATTTTACGAATGGCTTGAACAAAAGCGGAATTAAACTAGCGTTTATTTTGTCAAGCACAAAAAACCTAAATAAACTAGGCTCACCTATGTGCACCATCAACTTATGCTAAGCAATACAAGTAACAAGGTGATAGCAAGATATATGACTTCAAGCACGAAGGCTATCACAATGTAAAGTGCATAAGTAAAGAGCTCAGGTATAGAAATAACCGAGGCACGCGGAGACGATGATGTATTCCCGAGTTCCTCCCTTGAAAGGGAGTACGTCTCGTTGGAGGGGTGTGGTATCGCCACAAAGGCCTAACCAACGCCACAAAGGCCTCACCCTATTCTCCGGTGTGAGCTTGCGCCACAAAGGCCTAGCTCACTCTTCCACTAAGGGGTTCCTCAAGGCGGAACCGGGCCTTTACACAAAGCTTGGGGCACACTTCCACAACTTAATTAGAGGCTCCCAAGAATAGCCACAAAGGCACCACAAAGCCACAAAGCCGTCTAGGGTTCCAAGAACCCAAGAGTAATAAGCTCACAAACTTTCACTTACTCGAATCTCCGGGGAGAACTCAAACCGATGCAACTTATGCAATGGCAAGAGCACACAAGGTGCTCAAATCCTTCTCACCCAAATTTCACCAAAGCAACTAATGCTATGGAGAGATATGAGAGGAAGAACAAAGGAAATCCACAAAGAACTCCAAGATCTAGATTGACTATGTTCCCCTCACTTAGAGGAGAGATGGATTGGTAGAAATATAGATCTAGATCTCCTCTCCCTTTTCCCTCAAAAATATCCAAAATCATGGGAGGAATGGAGGAGGAAGGGCAAGCTTGCAAAGTCAACAATGGAGGAGAGAGAATCCCAATTCGTGTGCAGCCCAAGGTGGAAGAAGGGGTATTTATACCCCCCCACGAAATATGGCCGTTGAGACTTGGAGGGGCGGATTATCCGGCCAAAATATGGCCGGAATATCCGGCTGGCCGGATTATCCGCCCCCCAGGCCGGATTATCCGCCCCCTATACTGGGTGACGCCGACCAAAGTCCTTAGCAGAAATTCCGAAACGAAATTTTCGCTCCCAGGCCGGATAATCCGCCCCCCCCCCTGGCCGGAATATCCGCCCCCCTTACTGGGTGACGCCGAGCAGAAACTGCAATACGAAAACGGTGATAACTTTTTCATCCGGACTCCGTTTTCGATGATCTTGGGCTCGTTGGAATCACCACAACGAGCTCTACAACTTCATCCATAGAAACATCATAGTCCAACAAGGGAGTATAAAACCAAATGATGAAAGGTTCGCCCTCTCTTTGAAGGCAAACCAGTAAAACCTCCAAACATCAAAAACGCAATAAGAGTTTCATGCGAAATCCGTTTTTGATGAGCTAGAGCTTGTCATGGAAATAACCACAAGCTCTAAAACCTCACATGGATAAAACCCAAATAAGAACCAAGAAAGATGATGCCAAGTATGCAAAGGTTTGAGCTCTCTCCGAATGATACAATTAAGTTACTCACTCGAGAGCCCCTCTTGATAGTACGGCTACCGATCCTATAACCCGGTCTCACAACAAACACCATGAGACCGGTAAGAAGGAAACCCTAACACTATCATACCTTTGCCTTGAGCATTCCACTTGAGGTGGATAAAGACGATCTTGATCTTCTCAAGTTGGACCACCTTTCTTGATTGAACTTGCTTAGTGAAGTCTTGCGGATTGCTCCCCCATACTCCACTATGGAAGAGACTCTCTTTAAGCATATCTTCACATATCCATGATCACAATAGAGATGGCAAGCTTCAAGCATATGTTCTCTTCTAGTTGCTCATCTTGAACTTGCGCTTTGACTTGATCAATCCTCGAATCAATTCTTCTTTCTCCATAATGATGGTGTCTTGAGGATACACATGAGAGCACACTCAATCTTATTCTTCAAGACACACTTGAGATAAGCTCAACTCCCTTAAGACCAATCTTTGGATCACTCCTTGAATAACACCTTGGTCAACACATAATCTTCTTCTTACAACCTTGACTCCAACAAATGGTTCAAGCATTGTCTATGGACAAGTCCTACACATATAACTCAATGCAACCATTAGTCCATAGGGATTGTCATTAATTACCAAAACCACACATGGGGCTCGATATGATCTTTCAATCTCCCCCATTTTGGTAATTGATGACAATCTCTTTGAGAGGGTTTATATAATGAATTCAAAGAACCAAAATGGTTGTACTAACATCAAATACTACAAAAGTATGTGATGTTAGTAAAACCACCATATATAGAGCAAACTCCCCCACAATCTATGCACGTGTGAATGATCTTGATTTCATTGCATATATTGCCAACCAAGGTTGTTGGTGGAGTTTCCACTATATACTCAATCATGCAAAGCATGCAAGGCAAATGCTTAAGAACAAACCAAAGCATAAAAGCCAATTCCCGTTAAACCCTCGAAACTTCTCCCCCATTGGCATCCATTGCCAAAATGGGCGAAAAAAAATAGAAGGCCAATATAGTGTGAGTTCCTCCAAAACGGTGTGCATATCCAAAAGAAATAAGTGAAGACACATGCACATATACAAAGACAAATATATGAAGGAAACCAAACTATATTGAGGATCAAAGATTGCAAAAAAAATAAGATAACACGATGGATAAACTTCAACAAATGAAGAGAGCAATCAAACAATCCAAAGAACAAACTGAATAAAGATTTTATGATAAGATCGAAAAGGTGCTCTAAATAATATGAGGAAGCTCCCCAAGGTGTGTGCACAAAATATTCTATTGAGTTGAAGATAAGGTGCACACACATGGAATCATCACTCCCTCAATATTATTCAACACAAAATGATACCAAGTGAAATTAAATACTATGCTAACCGCAAAATGGTGCTTTAAATGAAATGAGGAAGCTCACCAAGGTACGTGCAAAAATTGGAATGTTTGTATTTGAATACAATTTGCACAACATGGAATCATCACTCCCTCAATAACATTTAAAATGCAACCATTTGCAAGAGATCATAGAGAAGAAATTAAGCTTACACTTGCATCAAACAAATGGTTGAGCAACAAGCAAGGGACAATATATAAAAAAGGCTCAACCAAAGAAATGTGTGATAGGAATAACAAAGAATATTATAAGACTAACACAAGGATAAGCATAGAGCATCCACATAGTCTTCAATGAATGAAATTGCTTAGCATTCCATCCCAACACATAAGGTTCAAATAAGATATCAAATAATGAGATATCATCTCTCATGTGTATAAGTTTCTAAGTAGACAATATCACAAAGATAATTATCACAAAGAAACATGTACACACAAAATAGATACTAAGAATAGAACATGATATCCAAAATGAAGGCATGCAATATACCAATGAGATTTTTGCTTTTAAAGCATGGCCAAAGGCTCAATTTATCTTATTGTATATTGACAAACTTCAACCACCAACATGTTAAAGACATCACAAATATCAACAAGGGAAAGAAGATAGTTGGGATGCTTTGATAAAAATAACAAGTATCATAACGAGGGATACCAAACGGAACAAATAAATTTGCAATTTCATCAATATTGCACATGTGAGCTTATTGAGGAATTGATATGCAAAAAGATTGCTAAGTTGACATATATGGGATAAGAGAATCATGAGCATGATTTTTATATGTTCCCAATAATATGTCCTCATCTCAACTTGCTCACATTTGCAATAAAGAGGTTTCATTAGAATCCTTGCAAAAAGCACAACATTTGCAAATAAATATTTTCAATGCCATAAAACAACCTACACAAGGTTGGATACTAGAGAAGTATGCATGAAGAAGATACTTGTTACCAAGATATAATGGTAGGATGTAGTAGATAGGAGTTTCTTCAATAATCCTAGCTTGCCTCAAATTATCATTTAGTCACCACTTCATCCTTATTATTGAGACAAGCACCAATATATCTCCATGTACCTAAAACAAAGTTCAAGTACAAGATGGTCCCCAAACTCATTGGGTCCAAAGTAGTTAGAAACTACAATATATAGGACAAACTCCACAAAAATATGTGCATATATATATGAAATAGAATTTCATGCACATCTTAGCCAATTTAGGATTTGATGGAGCTTCTCCTATATATTTGATCAAAGAAAGAAAAGCATGCCATAAAGTATACATTTAGTAAATATGCATGCACATGACTTTCAAGAGCCAAAGGAGATACAATTTGGACAAAACACCAAGAAGGACAAGCGAGCACACAAAATTGTGAAGCTACAAAAGGTTGTCCAAATTATATCAAAGAATCAAATCAACACAAGATTGACTCCAAAGTTCAACTAGTGAACCAAGCAAAAGCCAATGAGCATAAAGCATAACTAAAACACACATGCTCAAAGACATATCTCATTTTAAGAGTAAGAAATAAATAATAAGGAATGAGATCACCAACTCCCAAAGAGAGCAAGGTTCAAACAAACAAACCAAACTCTCCACACTTTTTATGATGGCACACTAAGTACCAAAAAGAAAAGATTTGTCTTCCAACAAAAACCAATACCAAATGAAGTAAGCACAAAGAGTGTGTTATAACAAATATAGGAGAGCTCCCCCAAGATTAGTGCATTATTTATAATTTTGCATTTGAATACAAAATGCACACAAGTGGGATCTTCACATCTACCTACATAGAAATAAACACAAAACAAGTTCAACGAAATCAAATGGAATAACAAAAAGTCAAGGAAGACAATGGGAGCTAAAACAAATACATTTTTGGCTAGAGATAAGGCAATTAAAAGCAATAGCCAATGTGAAGATGATCAATATACATGTGCCACATGATATAGTACCAATTGTCCAAGAACAAGAGGTATTTGGATTTATTTCCCGGTGGTAGTTTACATATAAATCCAAGATCATCTTCACAACAAAGAAGCATACGGAGAAGGATAAGCATTAATCACCATGCTAAAGAAGATATTCTTGATAGACTCAAATAGTTAAACAATCACGCAAAGCAATGATTAATATAACTTGAAGCAAATGGTTTTCCAACTTTGATGTAGCATTCCACATTTTAGGAAAACCCTATCAAGAAAGTATCTCACAAACAATATCCAAAACAAGAGCAATAAAACAATTTGGCAAATTGGAACTTGTTTGAGAAAACATGCCACATAGAAGCAAGATAATTTACAATATCAACACTATGTGACACAACCTCAAATATACACATTATATTGGTTTGTAGTATGCACAAAGTATATTACTCCCCCATAATGTGATAATACATTTATTTTTCACAAGAGGCAAATAAAATCCAACAAGATGATTAATGGATATTATAGAATTTGAATTTCTCATGAGAATGGCATACCACATAGAAACTAGATAATCTTTAAATATCAACACTAAGTGGTATTCCTCATGTACACACATTTTTAGGATTGTGAGGTGCAAAGCATATCACTCTCCCAAAATGGGATGGTCCAATAATCTCTCACAAGAGCCAAGTTAGATAAAACGAGATGCAAAAGGCTCAACAAGAACACCCATACATGGTGTGCAAACCAATATGCACATACTTGATTACTCAAAATGAAGCAAGTAGGAAGCACAACATATACAACCACATGCAAGATACAAAACCCAACACATGCAAAGGGGTGAGTAACTTTCAAGGTAGGTAAGTTGAATACATGTTACCGCAAGGAGGAACATTGGATATATGATAGAAATAAGATAATCCAAATGACTTGACTTGAGAAAATATAATTGATGAAGATCCCTTAATTCTTCATGATATAGCCAAGTCTCCAATGCCCTCCAACAACACCTATTGTTCAAGTAATGGCTTGTTGGTCCCCAACCAAGTTGGGTCCTAAGAAGTTAGAAACAATAGGTTTGGCAACCCAAATGGTTCTTTTCTTGACACCACTTTGAGCACCAACAAATTTGGCAAACACATTGCCAACCTTATCCTTGCAAAGTGAATAAGCATCTTCAATTATGATAGGGTTGGATGAGTTACCACTAGTGCATGAAGAAGATAGGTGACCCTTCTCATGGCATATGTAGCAAGTTCTTTTCTTCACATTCTTCGCACTTGATTTCTCCACAAGGGGAGCATTAGCTTGATTTTTCTTGGGAAGTGACCTTTCTTCAACTTGAGGTTGAGCAAGGGCTTGAACTTGAGGCCGCTTCCCTTGTTGCTTCTCACTAAGTGCCTTTTTCTTCAAAGGGCAAGATCTAACATGGTGCCCTTCAATTTTGCACTTGAAGCAAACAATCTTGACCAAATTCTTGACTTGTTCTTGGCCCTTCTTCTTCTTGTATATTTTGGACTTCTTCTTGTTGTTAGAGATAAATCCAAGTCCACTCTTGTCATTGGGGGATTGTTGCACACTCAAGATCTTGTTGAGTGTGGACTTCCCTTCATGACGTTTTTCCAAGTCTTTCTTCAATGAAGTAACTTGGGCCTTGAGCTCTTTGATTTCCTCTACATGGTTAGTGACAACACAAGTACTAGTGGAAGTAGAGGCTACATTGTTAGAGCAACAAGGCAAGGAGGGTAATTCATCACTAGATGTAGCAATAGTATAAGTGGATGAATTACTAGGACTAGCACATGTCAATATAGCATTTTGAGAAATAGTGCTAGCGTCCACATGAGGCTCACAAGATGTTACCTTTGTAGATATAGCCTCATGAGCTAACATTAGGCGAGCATGGGACACTAAAAGATCCTCATTAGAGCTAGATAGCTTTTCATGACTTTCTTCCAATTTCCCATACTTTCTAGTTAGCAACTCAAGTTGAGCCCTTAGCTCAACATTCTCCTTCACAATAGATGCTTCATAAGAAATAGAGTTAGTAGCACAAGCATCATTATCATGAGCAATAGGAGAAGACAACTTAGCAAGAGCGAGGTCACGTTCTTTAGTGAGTTTAGAAATAATTTCATTACATGACTCCTCAATGGATTCAAGCTTCTCCTCAAGAGAAACCCGAAGCTCTTGCTCTTCCTCTAGAGCATATTTTAAATCATGGATATCATTGGCATACTCACGCTCAAGAGAAAACATTTTATCAATTTGTTCTTCCTTCATCTCAATGAGTTTTGTGCTCTCAATAGCACAACTCATGATTTCAAAGAAGTTGGGCAAAACATTTTTATGGTTATGCAAAGCATCAAAGACCACCTTACCCTTCTTGTTTAAATACTCAATATAGTCTTCTTCATTTTCCTCATCCTCACCATTGTCCTCAACATCATTATGATTTGAAGACCTAGCCATAAGGCATATGTGGGAACCGTGAGAAGAGGAAGATGAAGAAATACTTGAAGCTCCATTCAAGACCTTGTCTTGGCCCAAAGACTCTTCGGTTTCCTCTATATGGTTAGCATCACAAATACTAGAGGAAATAGAAGCATTTGTATCATGGCAACAAGACAAAGCAAGCATATCATCATGAGATTTATTCGAGAAATTTACACATGATATGCAAGGACTATCAACACAAGCATGTAAAACATTTATGGGGCTACAAGTGTTTAAGTCCAAAGATGAAGCATTGCAATGAGATAGAGATGAAGGATCATCAAAAGTAAGCATACTATCACCATTGCAAGTTTCATCACCACTCACCATATCATTACCTTGTGTCTTGCCACACTTTGGTGAAGTGGATGAAAGTTCATTGCGGCCGGAAGTGGAAGGAATACAATCATCCCCAATAATCTTGGACACACAATATTTTTCTTGAAGCTTTGTCCATATCTCATGAGCGCTCCGAAAAGGCGTGATGGAGAAGGTAACTACATCGCTCAAAGCATTAACAATCACATGAGTAGCTTGAGCATTGAGATACAAGTTTTTCTCATCCTCTAAAGATAGATTTTGAGTATCCTTTGGAGGAGAAAAACCCGCATCTACAATTCGCTCCATAGATGGGTCCATGACCCGAAAATAATTAAGCATGTGAATTTTCCAAGTATCATAATTTGTGCCATCAAATATAAAAGTGTTATTGTGCACTAATCCCCTAGCCGACATCTTTGCTCTCAAGGCGGTGAAGCCTAAAATGAGAGACCGGGCTCTGATACCAATTGAAAGGACACAGATGTCGCCTAGAGGGGGGGGTGAATAGGCGATATCAAATTTTACGAATGGCTTGAACAAAAGCGGAATTAAACTAGCGTTTATTTTGTCAAGCACAAAAAACCTAAATAAACTAGGCTCACCTATGTGCACCAACAACTTATGCTAAGCAATACAAGTAACAAGGTGATAGCAAGATATATGACTTCAAGCACGAAGGCTATCACAATGTAAAGTGCATAAGTAAAGAGCTCAGGTATAGAAATAACCGAGGCACGCGGAGACGATGATGTATTCCTGAGTTCCTCCCTTGAAAGGGAGTACGTCTCGTTGGAGGGGTGTGGTATCGCCACAAAGGCCTAACCAACGCCACAAAGGCCTCACCCTATTCTCCGGTGTGAGCTTGCGCCACAAAGGCCTAGCTCACTCTTCCACTAAGGGGTTCCTCAAGGCGGAACCGGGCCTTTACACAAAGCTTGGGGCACACTTCCACAACTTAATTGGAGGCTCCCAAGAATAGCCACAAAGGCACCACAAAGCCACAAAGCCGTCTAGGGTTCCAAGAACCCAAGAGTAATAAGCTCACAAACTTTCACTTACTCGAATCTCCGGGGAGAACTCAAACCGATGCAACTTATGCAATGGCAAGAGCACACAAGGTGCTCAAATCCTTCTCACCCAAATTTCACCAAAGCAACTAATGCTATGGAGAGATATGAGAGGAAGAACAAAGGAAATCCACAAAGAACTCCAAGATCTAGATTGACTATGTTCCCCTCACTTAGAGGAGAGATGGATTGGTAGAAATATAGATCTAGATCTCCTCTCCCTTTTCCCTCAAAAATATCCAAGAATCATGGGAGGAATGGAGGAGGAAGGGCAAGCTTGCAAAGTCAACAATGGAGGAGAGAGAATCCCAATTCGTGTGCAGCCCAAGGTGGAAGAAGGGGTATTTATACCCCCCCCACGAAATATGGCCGTTGAGACTTGGAGGGGCGGATTATCCGGCCAAAATATGGCCGGAATATCCGGCTGGCCAGATTATCCGCCCCCCAGGCCGGATTATCCGCCCCCTATACTGGGTGACGCCGACCAAAGTCCTTAGCAGAAATTCCGAAACGAAATTTTTGCTCCCAGGCCGGATAATCCGCCACCCCCCCCTGGCCGGAATATCCGCCCCCTTACTGGGTGACGCCGAGCAGAAACTGCAATACGAAAACGGTGATAACTTTTTCATCCGGACTCCGTTTTCGATGATCTTGGGCTCGTTGGAATCACCACAACGAGCTCTACAACTTCATCCATAGAAACATCATAGTCCAACAAGGGAGTATAAA
Source organism: Dactylis glomerata (assembly GCA_007115705.1). Taxonomy (NCBI): domain Eukaryota; kingdom Viridiplantae; phylum Streptophyta; class Magnoliopsida; order Poales; family Poaceae; genus Dactylis; species Dactylis glomerata. The sequence continues at coordinate 1,012,527 of QXEO01000220.1, forward strand.
ACCAAATGATGAAAGGTTTGCCCTCTCTTTGAAGGCAAACCAGTAAAACCTCCAAACATCAAAAACGCAATAAGAGTTTCATGCGAAATCCGTTTTTGATGAGCTAGAGCTTGTCATGGAAATAACCACAAGCTCTAAAACCTCACATGGATAAAACCCAAATAAGAACCAAGAAAGATGATGCCAAGTATGCAAAGGTTTGAGCTCTCTCCGAACGATACAATTAAGTTACTCACTCGAGAGCCCCTCTTGATAGTACGGCTACCGATCCTATAACCCGGTCTCACAACAAACACCATGAGACCGGTAAGAAGGAAACCCTAACACTATCATACCTTTGCCTTGAGCATTCCACTTGAGGTGGATAAAGACGATCTTGATCTTCTCAAGTTGGACCACCTTTCTTGATTGAACTTGCTTGGTGAAGTCTTGCGGATTGCTCCCCCATACTCCACTATGGAAGAGACTCTCTTTAAGCATATCTTCACATATCCATGATCACAATAGAGATGGCAAGCTTCAAGCATATGTTCTCTTCTAGTTGCTCATCTTGAACTTGCGCTTTGACTTGATCAATCCTCGAATCAATTCTTCTTTCTCCATAATGATGGTGTCTTGAGGATACACATGAGAGCACACTCAATCTTATTCTTTAAGACACACTTGAGATAAGCTCAACTCCCTTAAGACCAATCTTTGGATCACTCCTTGAATAACACCTTGGTCAACACATAATCTTCTTCTTACAACCTTGACTCCAACAAATGGTTCAAGCATTGTCTATGGACAAGTCCTACACATATAACTCAATGCAACCATTAGTCCATAGGGATTGTCATTAATTACCAAAACCACACATGGGGCTCGATATGATCTTTCACCGTTGACTTAGTTCCTAGTCTCTGAAGTTAATGTCTCATATGCATTTTCAAAACATGTGAGGCTAGTTTGAAGTTTACAAAATACATTTTAAAATTTTGTATGTATTCACTATTATGTGATTTTTTAACAAAATGTATTCAGTGATATAGGTATATGTACATACAAATCAGTCTAATTTTAGAGATTCCAATATAAATGTTTCCTGGCAGGCTGCCATGTCGCATGTAGTACTCCTATATGGTGATATGCATCCCGGCCTAGCTAAAATTGGATCATATCATGTGCGTTGGAGAATTTTTCATCGCAGATCAGTTTTCAGGTTAGATTAGTATACATGTCGCTCCGGTGTTGGAATTTTTTCCATTCGTGAATGATCGATCAGCTTTAGTGTACATATTATTGTATTTAATCATGTCCTACACATTTTTGTTTGCACTTAACACATGTACATAGTGTCCATAGATCCAAAAAAAATGATAGCCCAAGAAAAAAATCTGTTTACGTGTCCATATCATCAGATAGTCAACTTTTGCACCTCAAATATAGTTTGGGTAACTTCTTCTGATTTTAAATCTTAGCAATTATAATTAAGACTGACGAATCAAATATCGTGTGCTTTGAAGAATTTTTTTATTTTTTTATAGTCAATCAATTTTGGAGTTAGCTTTGCATGCTTGTCGGTTGAGTTTTGGAGTTTTTTTTTCAGCCACCAATGACCGACCCGCATTAGAGTCTATACCCAGCACAAAACGTTTTGTAATTGACCCTGTCCTTTGTATGCACGTAACACATGTACGTGAGGCGTGTACATCCAAAATTAATTACTTTTATGTGTACGTATCACATATTCATCTAACCTTTTTTAGCTTTAAATCTTAGCCGTTATAATTAAGATCAACGGATCAAATATTTTTAGTAGATGTGGATTAACGTGGTGTCTCTATTTCAGACCCCCGTATTGTACATAGTGTCCATAGATCCAAAAAAAATGATAGCCCAAGAAAAAAATCTGTTTACGTGTCCATATCATCAGATAGTCAACTTTTGCACCTCAAATATAGTTTGGGTAACTTCTTCTGATTTTAAATCTTAGCAATTATAATTAAGACTGACGAATCAAATATCGTGTGCTTTGAAGAATTTTTTTATTTTTTTATAGTCAATCAATTTTGGAGTTAGCTTTGCATGCTTGTCGGTTGAGTTTTGGAGTTTTTTTTTCAGCCACCAATGACCGACCCGCATTAGAGTCTATACCCAGCACAAAACGTTTTGTAATTGACCATGTCCTTTGTATGCACGTAACACATGTACGTGAGGCGTGTACATCCAAAATTAATTACTTTTATGTGTACGTATCACATATTCATCTAACCTTTTTTAGCTTTAAATCTTAGCCGTTATAATTAAGATCAACGGATCAAATATTTTTAGTAGATGTGGATTAACGTGGTGTCTCTATTTCAGACCCCCGTATTGTGCTTTTAGTATATAATAGATAGATAGATAGATAGATATTCAGTTATATAAAAAACAACGTTCAGTCAACAATCAAGCCAAGATCAATCAGCAACAATGCTCTGTAGTAAATATTATTGGCCACCATTATTCATAGTAGCATGCATCGCTCCTTTGCCACTTACGACGGTGTCGCCCTTCTCGCCATCATATATGAATAGGAAGGTGGAGCGGCCGCGTGATCCGCCGCCATAAGCTCGCAATCCGCATACCCACGATCAGCACCAGCGCCCCTGCGTGATCTGCCGCAATAAGGTCGCAATCCGCATACCCGCAATCAGCACCAGCACCCCTGCACAGCAGCCGTACGCAACAACACGCAGGAGCTCTCCCGCCTCCGCAGCTCCCTCGGCGTCCCCGCTCCGCCACTGTCTTCTTTCTGCTCCGGCTTGCCTCCGACCTCTCGACCATTCTCCTGCATCACACACAGGCACTCGCGCCTTGATGTGTCACACCACGCGCACATCACAGACACGCCCAGCCAGCTTGCTCCTCCGCTATGATTGAAGTTTGGACTCACTGTCGATATCAGCAAAGGACAGCCATTTATTTTCAAGTTGTTGAGATTGAGAACAAAGAATGGCCCAGTATATTAACTCCCTTCAAAGTTATAAAATCAAATACCTGCAAGCTGGAACCTTCTCCTGTTTCCTGGAACAAAAAATTAGACACCAGCAATGTTCAGTTTTAGCAGGTCATCTTCCGGTTTGCCGCTTCTCCTTGCTGGAGAATTGCTCAAATTCTGCAACAATCGAGCTGACGGATTGGCTAACCAACTCCCGTTGTGAGTCTCAGAAGCACTCATGCTAGTCCTGCATGTAGAGCTGGCAAGATTCGGAAATTTGAAGGCAGGGAAAGAGTTTACCAAACTATATATTTTCCTAGATTTTCAACTAAGAAATCGGAAGTCCAGACGAGATGCAGATACCAAAAGGCATAACAGACGAGAAGAAACAGGAGGCTACTCCAAATCTTCTGAAGGATGCAGCCGTCTAATGTTTAAAAATCACATGACTGGAATGTTAAATAGACATATCGACCCAATTTGAATTAACCACTGATCCAGTTTGAGGTTGATATTCCAACTGAAATCGATATGGCATTACATAGAAGATTAATCTCACCCTATTACACTCATTCTCCAGATATAAAGGGGTTAAGTACATCTGTAGTAATACATTTGTAAGGAAAAAGATAGTCCAAGACTAGGTTGCATGTTTGGAAAAAGCTGTGAACAATTTAATCATAAGATAGTTTTATAAGCTCCAAGTTGACGACCGAGGTAAAAAATTAGCTGCCATAGTTCCAGCTTGGTTCAAATTTGGGTGACTACAGGTTGCATCAGTTTAGAAAAAAAAGTAGGCACTGGTTAACTCCCTCACCATGTCGTCGGAATCCATGGCAGCAGCGAAACCTACCACTACTGCGGCAGTCCTAGCTCAGTAAGAACACGAACACACAAGAACCCTAGTCCTAGAAAATGTGGTAGGAGGAGGAGGAGGAAGAGTAGGCGTTTACCAGTCCAAAGCAGCAGAAGGTGGAGAGGACGCCGGAGTTGACACCTCACGGGCTGACGGGCACCGCCGGAGCTCGTACGGAGGTGGGGTCTCCGGGTCAATCTTACGGGCGCCATCGAGCTCTGCCGCCCGTTGGAAAGGGGCAGAGAGGGAGAAGAAGGCGTGTTTGATCAGCTGGATTGTTTGCGCTGCCGTCGTCTCCCCGCCCCCGCCGCCGCCGCAGCCCACGCCCGCCGCTCGTGCGCGAGAGAGAAGGTTGCAGCCAGAGAGAGGGAGCGTCTCGATTGGGGAATCTGTTCCACGGGGTGAGGGTCGTGTTTCCTTTCCCTGCGAAAATGAACGGGGTCGGAGGGGAATAGGACGGGGCCAAATCTCGGAAGGGATTAACCGAACAAGTCAGAAGAGAAAGCCGGGATTAAATCTCCGCGAGTTTGATCCCGGCTGATCCACGGGGATTTTATCCCAATCCCGGGCGGTGTGGGATGAAACGAACGAAGCCTGAGGGGGGCCGACCGATGGGGGGGGGGGCTGGCCCCCGCTCGCCCCTGGATCCGCCACTGTTCATCACCCATCGCTGATGACTTCGTGTTGGCCGTGAGGACACTCAAGGGTTCCCTCCTCGAGCCGGCTGGCGCTCCAGCTGGCCCTTGATGTATTTAAACATCTCGTTGTAGACTGTTCATGTATCGATTTCGGGTTGTACAAGACAACATTATTTTCATGCTTTTCGATCTTATTCCCTCGAGCCTCAAGCGTGCTAAACTTTGATGGTTTGTTGGCTTGCTTTCACTTGGTTCTCTCAACTTTTTCATTCATATTCCCATCCTTCGGCCCTTCTACCCCCAACCGGCAGCCTGGTGTCGGTTGGTCTCTCTTGGGCCGGCAATCGAATGTCGGCCTAGGGTGGGAGCGCGCCGCGGGATGAGAAGTAGTACTTCGGTATTTTGAGAGCTTGGTTCAAGCTAGCCTATGCACGGTCATCGTCTAACACACTTAGGACCTAACGGGATAAATGCGTTTAGCGTTCGTGCTCTCTTCTTCCTCAGCGGTTTTCCTGTGTGGGTGACCTGCCGGCTCTACCCCAGGCAATTACTGCGGGCCGGGTGCAGAGGTTGGGCTTGGGGTCCGATAAGCACGAAGTACTCGTCCGGCTGACAAAGGAAGGTCGATCGTTTAGGGCGGCCGGCTGTAGCTCACTGCGTGGAGACAACCTACGGTCAGATGAATAACGTAGAAAAATGAAATACTCAAGGCATTTTCAGGGAAACCGACCGTACATACCATCCCAACTTCCTTTATTCATTGAAAATCATTCGAGTACAAGCTTTCTTGCCTTAGCAGAGGAAAAGACTTGGGTGATCGATGCCTCGACTCTCGCAGGTGGAGCCGGCAGGTTTGCTTTCTTACTTAGCAGAAAGCTTGGTCCCGGGGGTGCTAGCCTTTGCCAGCTTGTCCACCTCTGGCGGGATTTTCTTGGCATTGCCAGCCTGCTTGGGTCCAGCCGGTTGCTATCCCGAAGCCGGCAGCTTTCGCTGGGCGAGTGCCACTCGCTGAAGGAGTTGACGCTTTTCTTCGGCGATGACTAGTGCTTCAGTTAGCTTGGAGCTAGCTTTCGTGCACTCTCTTGATTTCTTGTAGCATCCCATGACGGCGATCACGCCACGGGGGCCTGGGAGCTTCATCTTGAGATACGCATAGTGCGGGACTGCCATGAACTTGACCAGGGCCGGGCGACCGAGAAGCGCGTGGTAAGGACTACTGAGGTCCACCACCTCGAACCAGATGAGCTTGCGATGGTGGTTATCCTTCTCCCCAAACAACACCTCTAGCTGGATGATGTCTACGCACGCGTCTGTTCCAGTAGACAGTGTTGGGCCTCCAAGTGCAGAGGTTTGTAGAACAGCAACAAGTTTTCCTTAAGTGGATCACGCAAGGTTTATCGAACTCAGGGAGGAAGAGGTCAAAGCTATCCCTCTCAAACAACCATGCAATTACGATACAGAAAGTCTCTTGTGTCCCCAACACACCCAATACACTTGTCAGATGTATAGGTGCACTAGTTCGGCGAAGAGATAGTGAAATACAAGTAGTAGTGATGATTATGAGTAGTAAACGTAATCTGAAATAAGTATCGCTGCAAGCAAACATGTAACAAAACTGAAAGAAAACGGTGTGCAATGCTTGGAAACAAGGCCTAGGGATCATACTTTCACTAGTGGAGACACTCTCAACAAATATAACATAATTGAACCAGTAGATACTATCATCAATATGCAACTCAAAACAATTCTCCAATGGAAAACGAACACTAATCATGTGTAGGGCTACGAAGCACTCCTCAAAGTCCGTATGTACCCAAACTAGATTGTCCCACACTATCACCGTGAACGCACTAGATGGTTCCAACAAACCCCAATATTTCATAGAGACATTAACCAAAAAGATACACATGATGTACACACTAGTCACCTTTACACCATGATACAAGGTATCTCCGGAGGGTACAATAATAAAGCATAGGAGTAGCATCATATCTGAATAATAACATCTACCAATTCAACTAGATACAAAGCTCACGATCACATAAAGATCACATCATGGGAGAGAGAGGTGAACCACATAGCTACCGGTAGAGCCCTCAGCCCCGGGGGAGAACTACTCCCTCCTCATCATAGGAGACAGCAAGGTTGATGGAGATGGCGGTGAGGTCGATGGAGACGGCAGAGACGGCGATGGAGACCGATGGAGATGGCTCCGGGGGCACTTCGCCGTCCTGGCAGGGTGCCAGAACAGAGACTTCTGTCCCCCGAAATTCGTCGGCGGCGGCGGTGGAGCTGCGGAACTCTTCTGGAAATTTTGCCGATTGTTCTAGGGTTTTCCGTCGGGAGGCTTCTTATAGGCGAAGGGGTGTCGTCAGGAGGCGACCAGGGGGGCCTCACCATCGGTGGGCGCGGCCAGGGCCTGGGCCGCGCCCCCTCATGGTGTGGGCAGCCTCTGGGCCCCCTCCGGCTCTCGTTTGGTCTTCGGTCCTCTTCCGGAAAAAATAGGAGTTCTGGAACTTGTTTCATCCAATTCCGAGAATATTTCCTGTGTAGCATTTCTGAAACACAAAAATAGCAGAAAACAGGGAACTGGCACTGTGGCATCTTGTTAGTAGGTTAGTTCCGGAAATCGCATAAAACGCCATGAAGTGTAATGAAACACAAGGCAAATGGTGTAAAAACAAGCATGGAGCATCAAAAATTATAGATACATTTGAGACGTATCACTGGATCCTTTCCATGGGAGTGCACAAGAGGCCCGGCACGATGCTGTGATGAATAACGCAGAAAAATGAAATACTCAAGGCATTTTCAAGGAAACCGGCCGTATATGCCGTCCCAACTTTCTTTATTCATTGACAATTGTTTGGAGTACAAGCTTTCTTGCCTTAGCAGAGGAAAAGACCTGGGTGATCGATGCCTCGACTCTCGTGGGTGGAGCCGGCAGGTTTACTTTCTTACTTAGCAGAAAGCTTGGTCCCGGGGGTGCTAGCCTTTGCCAGCTTGTCCACCTCTGGCGGGATTTTATTGGCGTCGCCAGCCAGCTTGGGTCCAGCCGGTTGCTGTCCCGAAGTCGGCAGCTTTCGCTGGGCGAGTGCCACTCACTGAAGGAGTTGACACTTTTCTTTGGCGATGACCAGCGCTTCGGTTAGCTTGGAGCTGGCTTTTGCACACTCTCTTGATTTCTTGTAGCATCCCGTGATGGTGATCACGCCGCGGGGGCCTGGAAGCTACATCTTGAGATACGCGTAGTGCGGGACTGCCATGAACTTGGCCTGGGCTGGGCGGCCGAGCAGTGATACATCTCAAACGTATCTATAATTTTTGATGCTCCATGCTTGTTTATACACCATTTTCTTTGTGTTTTGTTACACTTCGTGGCATTTTTATGCATTTTCCAGAACTAACCTACTAATGAGATGCCACAGTGCCAGTTCCCTGTTTTTGCTATTTTGTGTTTCAGAAAAGCTACACAGGAAATATTCTCGGAATTGGACGAAACAAAAGCCAAAATTCCTATTTTTCCCGAAGCGTCACGGAGTCCAAAGCTGAGACGGAGGAGGACTAGGGGCCAGGCGCACCATAGGGTGGCGCGGCCCAGCCCCTGGCCGCGCCACCAGGTGGTGTGGCCACCTGGCCCACACTCTGACGCCGCCCTTCTGCCTATATAATCCCCTCGACGGGAAAACCTAAGAGGACCGATCAATTTTCCTTGAAACATACTGCAAGCCGCCGCCGTCATCGACGCGAGATCGGGAGGGTCCAGAAGCTCTTCCCGGCACCCTTCCGGAGAGGGGAATCACCGCCGGAGGCCTTCTTCATCACCATGCCTGCCTCCGGAGTGATGCGTGATACGTCTCAAACGTATCTATAATTTTTGATGCTACATGCTTGTTTATACACCATTTGCTTTGTGATTTGTTACACTTCGTGGCGTTTTTATGCATTTTCCAGAACTAACCTACTAATGAGATGCCACCGTGCCAGTTCCCTGTTTTTGCTGTTTTGGTATTTAAGAAAAGCTACATAGGAAATATTCTCGGAATTGGATGAAACAAAAGCCAAAATTCCTATTTTTCCTGAAGCATCATGGAGTCCAAAGCTGAGACGGAGGAGGACCAGGGGCCAGGCGCACCATGGGGTGGTACGGCCCAGCCCCTGGCCGCGCCACCAGGTGGTGTGGCCGCCTGGCCCACCTTCTGACGCCGTCCTTTCGCTTATATATTCCCCTCGACGGGAAAACCTAAAGGGACCGATCAATTTTGCTCCAAACATACTGCAAGCCGCCACCGTCATTGACGCGAGATCGGGAGGGTCTAGAAGCTCTTCCCGGCACCCTGCCGGAGAGGGGAATCACCACCGGAGGCCTTCTTCATCACCATACCTGCCTTTGGAGTGATGCGTGAGTAGTCTACCTTGGACTACGGGTCCATAGCAGTAGCTAGATGGTTGTCATCTCCTCCATGTGCTTCATGTTTAGATCTTGTGAGCTGCCTATCATGATCAAGATCATCGTTGTGTAATTCTACATGTTGTGTTTGTTGGGATCCGATGAATATTGATACTTTGTCGAGTTGATGTGCTAAATTATTATCTTTATGTTATCTCTATGTTGTTTATGATCTTGCATGCTCTCCATTGCTAGTAGATATCTTGGCCGAGTAGATGCTAGTGACTCCAAGAGGAAGTATTTATGCTTGATAGTGGGTTCATGTCTCTAGTAAACTGGGGGAGTGACAGAAACCTCTAAGGTTTTAGATGTGCTGCTGCCACTAGGGAGAAAACAACAATCTTGTGTTCAAGGACATTTGTATTGTTTACATTACGCAGTTTGCTTAAGGAGATAATCCGTTGCTTGCAACTTAATACCCAATACTTGCTCGGATGACATCCGGAGGGTGGATTATTAGTCATAGATGCAGTTGGATTACAGTCTATGTATTAGGTTGTAATGCCCAGAGTGAATCTCATAGTGATCCTCATGATATTTGCATGCTAGCTTTATTCTATCAATTGCCCAACTGTAATTTGTTTACCCAGCATGTTATTTACTTTATTTTGAGACACCACTAGTGAACTGTGGACCCGGTCCGTTCCTTTACATTATTGTTACCATTTACCATTTACTCGCTTTATTTACATTCTTGCAAACTACTATCTTTTACCACTCGATATGCTTAATCCTTTGTTTAGACGAAACCGGTGAGATTGACAACCTCATCCTAAGTTGGGACAAAGTACTTGGTTGTGTTGTGTGCAAGTTCCACGTTGCTACTGGTGCAAAGCTACACCCTGGACAAGTTTTTTGGCGCCATTGTCCGGAGCTGTCGCAAAGCTAGCGGGCATCAACCTTTGGAAGTTTGGTTCTTTCTCCTACTGGTTCGATAAACCTTGGTTTCACAACTAAGGGAAGACTTGCTGTTGTGTTCATCATAACCTTCTCTTGGGGTTTCCAATTGGGCGTTTATATATATAAAACTCCTACATCAACACTGCACCACCAATGCGTGAGTAGTCTACCTTGGACTACGAGTCCATAGCAGTAGCTAGATGGTTGTCATCTCCTCCATGTGCTACATGTTAAGCTCTTGTGAGCTGCCTATCATAATCAAGATCATCGTTGTGTAATTCTACATGTTGAGTTTGTTGGGATCCGATGAATATTGATACTTTGTCGAGTTGATGTGCTAAATTATTATCTTTATGTTATCTCTATGTTGTTTATGATCTTGCATGCTCTCCATTGCTAGTAGATATCTTGGCCGAGTAGATGCTAGTGACTCCAAGAGGAAGTATTTATGCTTGATAGTGGGTTCATGTCTCTAGTAAACTGGGGGAGTGACAGAAACCTCTAAGGTTTTAGATGTGCTGCTGCCACTAGGGAGAAAACAACAATCTTGTGTTCAAGGACATTTGTATTGTTTACATTACGCAGTTTGCTTAAGGAGATAATCCGTTGCTTGCAACTTAATACCCAATACTTGCTCGGATGACATCCGGAGGGTGGATTATTAGTCATAGATGCAGTTGGATTACAGTCTATGTATTAGGTTGTAATGCCCAGAGTGAATCTCATAGTGATCCTCATGATATTTGCATGCTAGCTTTATTCTATCAATTGCCCAACTGTAATTTGTTTACCCAGCATGTTATTTACTTTATTTTGAGACACCACTAGTGAACTGTGGACCCGGTCCGTTCCTTTACATTATTGTTACCATTTACCATTTACTCGCTTTATTTACATTCTTGCAAACTACTATCTTTTACCACTCGATATGCTTAATCCTTTGTTTAGACGAAACCGGTGAGATTGACAACCTCATCCTAAGTTGGGACAAAGTACTTGGTTGTGTTGTGTGCAAGTTCCACGTTGCTACTGGTGCAAAGCTACACCCTGGACAAGTTTTTTGGCGCCATTGTCCGGAGCTGTCGCAAAGCTAGCGGGCATCAACCTTCGGAAGTTTGGTTCTTTCTCCTACTGGTTCGATAAACCTTGGTTTCACAACTAAGGGAAGACTTGCTGTTGTGTTCATCATAACCTTCTCTTGGGGTTTCCAATTGGGCGTTTATATATATAAAACTCCTACATCAACACTGCACCACCAATGCGTGAGTAGTCTACCTTGGACTACGAGTCCATAGCAGTAGCTAGATGGTTGTCATCTCCTCCATGTGCTACATGTTAAGCTCTTGTGAGCTGCCTATCATAATCAAGATCATCGTTGTGTAATTCTACATGTTGAGTTTGTTGGGATCCGATGAATATTGATACTATGTCAAGTTGATGTGCTAAATTATTATCTTTATGTTATCTCTATGTTGTTTATGATCTTGCATACTCTCTGTTGCTAGTAGATATCTTGGCCGAGTAGATGCTAGTGACTCCAAGAGGGAGTATTTATGCTCGATAGTGGGTTCATCCTCTAGTAATCTGGGGGAGTGACAAAAACCTCTAAGGTTGTAGATGTGTTGTTGCCACTAGGGAGAAAACAACAATCTTGTGTTCAAGGAGATTTGTATTGTTTACATTACACTTTGCTTAAGGCGATAATCTGTTGCTTGCAACTTAATACCCGATGGTTGCTCGGATGACATCCGGAGGTTGGATTATTAGTCATAGATGCAGTTGGATTATGGTCTATGTATTATGTTGTAATGCCCAGAGTGAATCTCATAGTGATCCTCATGACATTTGTATGCTAGCTTTATCCTATCAATTGCCCGACTTTAATTTGTTTACCCAGCATGTTATTTACTTTATGGAGAGACACCACTAGTAAACTGTGGACCCCGGTCCATTCTTTTACATTGCTATTACCGTTTACCATTTACTCGCTTTATTTACATTCTTACAAACTACTATCTTTTACCACTCGATACGCTTAATCCTTTGTTTACAGCAAACCGGTGAGATTGACAACCTCATCGTAAGTTGGGACAAAGTACTTGGTTGTGTTGTGTGCAGGTTCCACGTTGCTGCTGGTACAAAGCTACGCTCTGGACAAGTTTTCTGGCGCCATTGTCCGGAGCTGTCGCAAAGCTAGCGGGCATCAACCTTCGGAAGTTTGGTTCTTTCTCCTACTGGTTCGATAAACCTTGGTTTCACAACTGAGGGAAGACTTGTTGCTGTGCTCATCATAACCTTCTCTTGGGGTTTCCAACTGGGCGGTTATATATATAAAACTCCTACATCAAAACCGCACCACCAACAAGTTTTCTGGCGCCGTTGCCAGGGAGAAAGAAGATTTCTGCAAGGGGATTTTCTCACTTCCAATCTTTTACTTTGTTATTGTTTTGCTTTATTTTATTTTTGCTTGCATCATTTTATCAAAAATACAAAAAAAATTAGTTCCTTTATAGTTGTTATTTTTTACTTGTCTGCTTTTAGTTTTGCTAGAATGGGTACTCCTGAGAACACCAAGTTGTGTGATTTTACTAGCACCAATAACAATGATTTTATCTGCACTCCTATTGCGCCACCTGCTCCTGAGGCACATTTTTATGAGATTAAGCCTGCTTTGTTGAATCTTGTTATGAAAGAGCAATTTTCTGGTGTTAGTGCTAATAATGCTGCAGCTCATCTCAACAATTTTGTTGAGCTATGTGAGATGCGGAAGTATAAGGATGTAGATGGTGACATTATTAAGCTTAAGTTATTCCCTTTCTCCTTAAGAGGAAGAGCTAAGGATTGGTTGCTACCTTTACCTAAAAATAGTATTGATTCTTGGGTTAAGTGTAAGGATGCTTTTATTGGAAAATATCATCTTCCTTTTAAGATTATGGCTTTGCAAAGTGATATTATGAAGTTTAGACAGTTTGATAATGAACATGTTGCTCAAGCTTGGGAAAGAATGAAATCTATGATAAAGAATTGTCCCACTCATGGACGGACTACTTGGATGATTATCCAAACCTTTTATACAGGACTAAATTTTCTTCAAGAAATCTCCTGGATTTAGTAGCTGGAGGTACTTTTATGTCCATTACCTTGGGCGCCGCAACAAATCTTCTTGACAACATGATGGTAAATTATTCTGAGTGGCACACCGAGAGAGCTCGACAAGGTAAGAAGGTAAATTCTATTGAGGATACCTCTTCCTTAAGTGATAAGATTGATACTATTATGCTTATGCTTGCTAATGATAGAGCTCATGTTGATCCTAATAATTTTCCTTTGGCCTCTTTGGTTCCTCAAGAAGAGCATGTTGATGTAAACTTCATTAGAAATAATAATTTCAACAACACTGCTTATAGGAACAATTTTGCTAGCAACAATTATAGGCCGTGTCCTTCTACTAATGGTAATGGTTATGGCAACTCTTATGGTAATTCCTCCAACAACACTTGGGGCGCGCCCTCTGAGCTTGAAATCATGCTCAAGGACTTCATCGGTAAGCAAACAACTTTTAACAAGTCTGTTGAGGAAAAGTTGGGTAAAATTGATATCCATGCTTCTAAAGTTGACAGCCTTGCTCTTGATGTTGAACTTCTGAAACTAAAAGTTTGGCCTAATGATGTGAAATAAATCAAGACTTTGAATGCCATCCAGGTTAGAATTGATGAAAATGTTAGGATGTTAGCAGAATTGCATGCCAGGTGGGAAATAGAAGATGAGATGGCTAGAAATATGAAGGTATGTACTATCAGCACCTCTAGTAATGTTGTTTCAAATGCTAGCAATCCTCTTACTTTGATTGGTGTAGAGAAAACTCCTACTCCTTGTGCTAAAAAACCCAAAACTGCAAAAACTTTTTCTACAAAAAGTGCTAGAATTTTTCAGAGTATGGGAGATGATAGCTCTACTTCCTTTAATGATTTTGATGTTGATGGTTGCAATATCTCTGAAGTAATTTGTTCTTGCAAAAGCTTGCTTTGAGTCCTAATGCTAGTTCTATGAATATTGCTTTTACAAAGCATATTACAAATGCTCTCATGAAAATTAGGGAAGAGAAGTTGAAACAAAAGGTTTCTATTCCCAAGAAGTTAGAAGATGGTTGGGAGCCCATCATTGATATGAATGTTAATGATTTTGATTGCCATGCTTTATGTGATCTTGGTGCAAGCATTTCTATTATGCCTATAAAGACTTATGATATGCTTGGTTTACCACCGCTTGAAAAGTGTTATTTTGATGTTCCTCTTGCTGATGTTGCTAAGAAGAAACCTTTGGGAAGGATTAATGATGTTCTTATTATGGTTAACAATAGCCTTGTTCCCGTTGATTTTCTTGTTATGGATGTTGAATGCAATGCTTCATGTCCTATTATTTTGGGAAGACCTTTTCTTAGAACTGTAGGTGCCATCATTGATATGAAGGAAGGCACCATTAAATATCCATTCCCACTCAAGAAAGGTATGGAGCACTTCCCTAGGAAGAGAAAGAAATTACTTTTTTACTCTATTCTTAGAGCAAATTATGAACTTGATGCTTCATCGCTTGATATTACTTGATTTCCACTTTCTGCGCCTAGCCCAAAGGCGTTAAAGAAAAGCACTCTTGGGAGATAACCCAATGTTTTCTTTTTAGTACTTTTCTTTTTTTTGAGTCTTGGAAGTTATTACTACTGTAATGACCTCTCCTTATCATTTTTATTTCGTTTTTGTGCCAAGAAGAACCTCTAATAGGAGGAAGGTAAGATTTGGGGAAGTTGCCATCCTGAAACAGATTTCTGCGCTGCACCGGTAAAATTCGTGAAAATCCTTAGAATAACTTTTTGATCTGCTATTTCTTGTCCATATGCCCCAAGTTATTTCCAAACTTTTATTAGTTTTGAAATTTTAGATTTGAGCAACAGAAGGTCCTCAAAAAAATCGATCTTTGTCAGCTGTTCTATTTTGACAGATTCTGCCACTATTTGTGTTTGCCTCTCGATCACTTTCTTTTTGAGTTCTTTTGATCACAGAACTTTTGAGGAAGTTGCTACAGTAGATTATGCTTTAATGGATGGTATATTTGAGTTTGAAACAGAACCAAAAGAGTAGATTTATTATCATGCTTATACTAATGTTGCTAATAGAATCGTGTGAAGTTTTGTATGAAGGAAGTTTTCAAGTGTAGGGAATGGAGAGCGATGAGATGAGATGAAGTATGGACAAAATCTCAAGCTTGAGGATGCCCATGTCACCCCAAGAAATATTCAAGAGGTACAAGCGTCAAAGCTTGGGGATGCCCCCGAGGCACCCCTTCTTCATCGGTAAAAATCAGGTCACCTTTCAAGACACTATATTTTTATTGCTTCATATTCTATGTGTTTTTCTTGGAGCGTCTTTACTTTAGCTTTCATTTTTCTTTTGTTTTGTTTGCTGCAATAAATGGTTGGACCCCAACAAATTTCTTTTGGAGAAGATACACTCCGTTTTTCATTGCCAAGAACACTATAGTTTTCACTCTTATTGTTCAACGAGTGTTCTCTTTTTCTAGAACTGCGTTTTGCTTTCATTTTTCTCCTTGATTTTTGTTCAGATTTTGTTATATCTTTGCATCAAGGTGTATTTAGACCACTGGTCTATGTTGGTTTTCATCAAAATAGTTGTTTCAAAAAGGTTTGAATGGTGTTGGAAAAGAGAAAAAAGTTTCATGAATATAGTGGTAGAAATGAGCTTGTTTAGACTGTGGCTTAGAATTTTGTGATACGTACATTTTGCATCACTATTTTGTATCATAATTTGCTATTATTCATTGATATATTTCATATTTAGAGATGATACTTATGTTATTTCCTTTGTTTTTACATGTTGATGATCATTGGAGGAGTTGCTACCGGAGTCAGGATTCTGCTGGAAAAAGGACCATCAAGGGACCATATTTTGAAGATCAGGAAAATTCCAGAAAAATACCAGAAAATTATATTTTACCAAAAGACTCCGGAAGCCAGAAGGAGGAGTCGAGAGGAGCCAGGGGGCAGCCTCACGCACAGGGGGCGCGGCCTGGCCCCTGGCCACGCCAGCCCTGTGTGAGGGCGCCCTGGCCCACACCAGCTCTCGCCCCTTCGCGTACTTCATCGTCCCCGAAAACCTAAGTCAAGGGGGGGCTCAGAGTTAGACACAGCCGCCTCTGCGGGGCGGAAAACACCAGAGAGAGAAAAGCTCTCCGGCAGGCAGAAATCTACCGGGAAAATTCCTTCCCGAAGAGGGGAGATCGTCGCCATCATCATCACCATCGCACCAGACTTCATCGGGATCATCATCATCATCATCTCCATCACCAGCACCTTCATCTTCACCATCACCACGCCATCCCGCTGTAACATCTTGAGTTGGATCTTGTTATATTTTTAGGGGAAACTTTCCCGGTATTGATTACTCTTGTGGTTGATGCTATTGAGTGGAACCGTTGAATTAAGGTTTATGTTCAGATTGTTATTTACCATTATTTCACCTCTGATCATGATCCATATGATGTCTTGTGAGTAGTTCATTTAGTTCTTGAGGACATGGGAGAAGTCAAGATGTTAATAGTGAATTATTGTTGAGAAATATTTAATGGTTTGATATTGTTGTGGTGCTATTTCACTAGTGGTGTCATGTGAACGTCGACTACATGATACTTCACCATTTATGGGCCTAGTGAGATGCATTGTGTATTTGGCTACCAATTGTGGGGTTGCTGGAGTGACAGAAACCTAAACCTCCGTTGGGAAACCATTGCACCAGGGAGCATAGGATCTTAGAGTTTAAGGCTGTGGTTAGATTTATCTTAATTACTTTCTTGTATTTGCGGATGCTTGCAAGGGGTATAATCACAAGTGTGTATTTATCCTAGTAAGGGTAGTGCGCTAGCACAGGTTCACCCCCATGACACTTATCAAACCAATAAAGACTATTCAGCAGTATGAAGCGAAAGCTCTTGACAGAAACTCCCGTGTGTCCTCGAGAACGTTTGGTTATTATAAGTTACACAACCGGCTTGTCCTTTTCTAAATAAGGGATTGGGCCACTTGCGCCAGAAAACCCGTTTGCTAGTATTTACAGTGAAACCTTGATCAAAGCCACTAATCAACACCTTCTGCTCCTCGTTGGGTTCGACACTCTTATTTATCGAAAGTACTACGATACACCCCCTATACTTGTGGGTCATCAAGACTATTTTCTGGCGCTGTTGCCGGGGAGTGTAGCGCTATTGAAGAGTGGATTTGGTAAAGGTAACCGTCGTTGTGAGTATTGTTTTTATTTTTTCTTTTGTTTTTATTTTATTCTGCTATGGAGAATTCTCCATTTGGTTTCCTATTTGGGAACACTTCTACCACTGCTGCACAGGTGGAGGAACCGCCACCACCTGCTGAAGTTGATCCTTTTAAAATACCTATGAAAATTGTTGGGCGTGTTATGGATAACTGCTATTCAGGGGATGGAACTGTCCATCCAGGTGATCATTTACTATTTATACATAAATTATGCGAGTTGTTCAGGTGTGCAGGTATTTCACCAAGCTAGGTCAAGAAGAAGTTATTCTCTTTATCATTGAAAGGCAGAGCTGAGGAGTGGTATCGGCTACTCCAGGATGGTCCATCTATGGCATGGGAGGATATTGTACCTCTCTTTTATTCCAAATTTTATCCTCCAAGTGAAATTCACAAAGACCGTAATCGGATATATAATTTTTGGCCTCATGATGGAGAAAGTATTGCCCAAGCGTGGGGGAGATTGAAGTAACTAATGCTCAAATGCCCCATTCATGAGTTCCCCAATAATATTGTTATTGATAATTTTTATGCACGGCTTACTCTTCCTGATAAGGATTATTTGGATGCTTCTTGCTTTGGATCATTTACTCATATGAAAGAGGATGCTAAGTGGAAACTTCTTGACCGTATACAAGAGAATGCTGAAGGATGGGAAAACGACAAAGGTAGGAAGTCAGGTATAAACTATGATTATGAATGCATTAAAACTTTTATGGGAACCGATGACTTTCATAGTGTTAGCATTGCTTATGGTCTTGATTCTCAAATACTTGCTAATTGTCTTAAGGCCTTTGCCTCCTATCTTGATGTTCCAAAGAAAGATTGGAACAAATATCATGCGCCTTATAAAGATTCTATTAGTCATATTCCTGCTGCAGCTACTGAAGTTTGTACTGTTGATAGCATTGTTCCTGAACCTTATTTTGAGAAGACACCTTTCCCTGCTAAGGTAAAGAAGTATTCTACTTTGGTAAGTGTGTCTAATAAAAGTACTAAGAAAGCTGTAGAACCTGATGAGCAAATTACTATTAAGTCTCCTGTAGCTATATTAAAGGACCTTGTTACTAAAGATGTAGGGGATGAATATATTCTCTTTTGTGAAGATGCTTCTAACATTCTCTCACATCCTAAAAAGCATAGGAAAACAAGTGTTCCTGTTATTTCTGTCAGGATTGGAGATCATTGCTATTATGGTTTATGTGATATTGGTGCTAGTGCAAGTGCTATTCCTTTAGAGCTTTACAAAGAAATTATGCACGAGATTGGCGCTTGTGAACTTGAAGATATTGATGTGGTGGTTCAGATTGCTAACAGAGAGACTGTTTGGCCTCTTGGTATTGTTCGAGATGTGGAAGTTCTTTGCGGTAAGACTAAATACCCCACTGATTTCCTAGTACTTGGTAAAGAGGCTAGTAAAACTTGTCCCATTATTTTTGGTAGACCCTTTTTGAATACTTGTGGCGCTGTGATAGACTGTAAGAAGGAGAAAATTTTCACTAAGTTTAATGGAGAGTCTTATGAGTTTAATTTTTCTAAGTTTGCTAAGACTTCTTATGTGAATGAAACGCCTAATGAAAACTTTCGAGTTGAACAGCTTGCTTCTATTGCTCTTGCTCCTAATAATGCTTTGCAGCAATTCATGGAAGATCACGAAAGTGATGTTTTTAGTAAGGAAAGAGAAGAGATTGATGACATTTTCCTTCGTCAACAACCGCTAATTAAGCACAATCTACCTGTGGAGGATCTTGGTACCACTTTGCCGCCTAAGGAAGATCCTGTTTTTGAATTAAAACCTTTGCCTGATAATCTTAAATATGCTTATATAGATGATTAGAAAATATATCCTGTTATTATTAGTTCTAAACTTTCAGGAAAGGAAGAAGAAAGATTATTGGATATATTGAGGAAACACCGAGGAGCTATGGGATATACTCTTGATGACTTAAAAGGGATTTGCCCTACTTTATGTCAGCATGCTTTCAATATGGAGAAAGACGCGAAGCCAGTTGTGGAGCACCAATGCCGCTTAATCCCAAAGATGAAAGATGTGGTAAGAAATGAGGTATTAAAGCTCCTTGATGCTGGTATTATTTATCCTATTGCTGATAGTAGATGGGTTAGTCCTGTTCATTGTGTTCCTAAGAAAGGAGGTATGACTGTTGTACCTAATGAGAATAACGAGCTTATTCCTCAAAGGGTAGTAGTTGGTTACAGTATGTGCATTGATTATAGGAAGGTAAACAAAGTTACGAAGAAATATCATTATCCTTTACCGTTTATAGATCAGATGTTAGAAAGGTTATCTAAGAAGACTCATTTTTGTTTCCTTGACGGTTATTCTGGTTTTTCTCAAATTGCTGTTAAAAAGGAAGATCAAGAGAAAACCACTTTTACTTGTCCTTATGGAACCTATGCTTATAGACGTATGCCGTTTGGTTTATGCAATGCTCCTGCTACTTTTCAAAGATGCATGTCTGCTATTTTTCATGGTTTTTGTGAGGAAATTGTGGAGGTCTTCATGGACGATTTCTCCGTCTATGGAACTTCTTTTGATAACTGTTTGCACAACCTTGATAAAGTTTTGCAGAGGTGCGAAGAAACTAACCTTGTTCTTAATTGGGAGAAATGCCACTTTATGGTGAATGAAGGAATTGTCCTTGGACATAAAATTTCGGAAAGAGGTATTGAAGTTGACAGAGCAAAAGTGGAAGCAATTGAGAAAATGCCCTATCCCAGAGATGTTAAAGGTATTCGTAGTGTTCTTGGTCATGCTGGTTTCTATAGGAGGTTTATTAAAGATTTCTCTAAGATTTCAAAGCCTCTTACTAATCTTCTTCAAAAGGATGTACCATTTGTCTTTGATGATGATTGTAAGGAAGCTTTTGAAACTCTTAAGAGGGCTTTAACTACTGCTCCTATTGTTCAACCACCTGATTGGAATTTACCTTTCGAAATTATGTGTGATGCTAGTGATTTTGCTGTTGGTGCTGTTCTTGGACAGCGCATTGATAATAAGTTGAATGTTATTCATTATGCTAGTAAGACTCTTGATGCTGCTCAGAAAAATTATGCTACCACTGAGAAAGAGTTTCTTGCTGTTGTTTTTGCATGTGATAAGTTTAGATCTTATATTGTTGATTCTAAAGTTACTATTCATACTGATCACGCTGCTATTAGATATCTTATGACTAAGAAGGATGCTAAGCCTAGGCTTATTAGATGGGTGTTGCTTTTACAAGAGTTTGATTTGCATATCGTAGATAGGAAAGGTGCTGAAAATCATGTGGCTGACAACTTGTCTAGATTGGAAAACATTTCTTTTGATCCTATTCCTGTTAATGATAGTTTTCCAAATGAATAGTT
The DNA here is from genome assembly GCA_007115705.1 of Dactylis glomerata. Lineage (NCBI taxonomy): Eukaryota > Viridiplantae > Streptophyta > Magnoliopsida > Poales > Poaceae > Dactylis > Dactylis glomerata. The sequence goes on from QXEO01000220.1 coordinate 1,033,032, forward strand.
AGCTGCTGTAAATATAACTTTGCGAGACCTTCCTTGGTATGCTGATTATGCTAACTTTATTGTTTCCAAGTATTTGCCTCCAACTTTTACAGCTCAGCAAAGAAGAAAATTCTTCTATGACTTGAGGCATTACTTTTGGGATGACCCACACTTATATAAAGAAGGGGTTGATGGTATTATGCGAAGAAGCATACCGGAATATGAGCAACAAGAGATATTAAGAAAATGCCATGGCAGTGCTTATGGAGGGCATCATGCTGGAGATAGAACCGCACAAAAGGTTCTACAATCAGGTTTTATTGGCCAACCCTCTTTAAAGATGCTAGAAGGTATGTTTTATCTTGCGATGAATGTCAAAGAGTTGGTAATATTTCTAGACGCAATGAAATGCCTATGAACTACACTCTTGTTATTGAACCGTTTGATTGTTGGGGATTTGACTTTATGGGTCCTTTTCCTCCTTCAAAAGGTTATACCCACATACTTGTTGCTGTTGATTATGTTACTAAATGGGTAGAAGCCATACCTACAAAGAGTGCCGATGGTGAGACCTCATTAAAAATGCTTAAAGATGTTATTTTTCCTAGGTTTGGTGTGCCTAGATATCTTATGACTGATGGAGGTTCTCATTTTATTCATGGCAGTTTTAGAAAAACTCTTGCTAAATATGATGTTAATCATAGAATTGCTTCTGCTTATCATCCCCAAACTAGTGGGCATGTAGAGCTTTCAAATAGAGAGATCAAGTCTATTTTGCAGAAGACTGTCAATAGATCTAGGAAAAACTGGGCTAGTAAGTTAAACGATGCTTTATGGGCTTATAGAACTGCTTATAAGAACCCCATGGGAATGTCTCCTTATAAGATGGTTTACGGAAAAGCATGTCACTTGCCTTTAGAATTAGAACACAAAGCTTTTTGGGCAGTGAAAGAGCTTAATAGAGATTTTAAGCTAGTCGGTAAGAAAAGGTTGTTAGATTTGAGTTCTCTAGATGAGTGGAGAAACAAAGCATATGAGAATGCCAGACTTTTCAAAGAGAAAGTCAAGCAATGGCATGACAAGAGAATTCTTAAGAGAGAGTTTCATGTTGGTGAGAAAGTTCTATTATATAGGTCTCGTCTCAGATTTTTTGCAGGCAAATTACTATCAAAATGGGAAGGACCATATGTTATTATTGAAGTGTACCGCTCAGGTGCAATAAAGATTGCTTCATTGAAAGATGACACTACACAAGTGGTGAATGGGCAAAGACTCAAACATTATATTACTGGAGATTCTTATAACGAAGATGTTGATGTAATTGAAACAGTTTCTCCAGAAGAATTCATCCAAGACAAATTGCAGGAACCTGCAGAGTTCGTTTTCAGATAGGTAACAGTTCTAGTCAGAGAAGTTTCGCGAAAAGCTCTTCCTTTAATATTTTTGCTGTTTTTATTAAATATGAAAAATCACGAGACAAAAACGGGCAGGAAAAGGAGTCCGGGTGCTCCTCACACACAGGGGGCGCGGGTCCACCCCTGGCCGCGCCACCTTGGTGTGAGAACACCCCGGAACTCGTTTCCATCCCGGTTTCCTCCTGTGATTTCCTCTCGATGTATAATTTTCGCCTATATAACCCCCCGGAGTACCCGAGGTCTGTATATCGTTTTCTCGTCGTGTTTTTGTTTCGAGCTGTTTCTGTCAGGAGTTGATCCTAGTTTAGAGGGCACCATGGCTTCCTCAAGCAACGACAAAGGCAAAAGGCCCTGGGAATTTGATTACCTGGGCCAAAAGTGGAAGAAGGAACAGGGTGCTGGAAGAGCAAAGCCCAAAAACGCTGCTTTTGAAGGACCAACGAAAGCTAGACGTATCTTTTCTCATGATCTGTAGGGGCCAACACTACACGTTTTGGATCTTAACTCCACGCCTGTGATAAAAGAGGGTATGCTGGTCACTGATGAGTTTTGCGCTCAATATCAAGTTTTGAAGAGGGAGGTAGAGATGCTTCAAGAAGAGAATATCAGGCTTCGCAGGATGCTGGCATATTTCGTTAATCCAAGGCTGCTTCCACTACCACCAAAGGAGTAATTCGTCATCGGTATAGGCATCCCCTTGGCTTGTTCCAAGCTTAGGGGAGTGCCGCGGTATCACATCATTACCTTTTGCTCATTTACTTTTCAAGTAGAGTCATATCATGAATAAATAAGTTATCTTATAGAATAGTTTGCAGTTTGGAAGTATCCTCCTTAATTGGTTATCTATCTATCCCTTGGTGTGAGTTGCGGTGATGAAATATTAATGAGAAGTTCTATCGTTTACCTTCCGCACACTTCATTTTAGTTTCCAATCTCTCTTATATGACTAGTCTTGTTGATTAGTATTGGTATCACTTTGGGAACATGAGTAAATTTAGTTGGTTTTGGCAAACCTAGCTTGGTCAGTAGCAACATTACCTTGAGGTTTGAGTAGAAAAGAAGAAAGAAGTGCTTTTAGCCACATCACTTCAGTTTACCCTTCATGTTTGGCTTATTAGCAATGTTATTCTCAAAGTCAAAATCGTTGTACCTTCAAGGGAGTTTGCATGATTGTTCCTATTATTTGTATGTTTGTCTGTTTCATGCAACTCTTATGCTTGCTACCCAGCCTTGCTAGCCAAAAACCTGTACTGAGAGGGAATACTTCTCGTGCATCCAAATCCCAAAAGCCAAGTCACTTCCAAAGAGTCCACTATAAATTCCTATGCATGGTATTTCAAGCCATTCTAAGTAAATTTTCATGTGCTACCTTTCAAAAACCTTCAAATACTTCTCATTTTGTGCCACTGTTTTGAGCTCATGAGGACGTAATGGATGGGTTTGTTATCTTCCATACTAAATTAAGTACCCCTCGACTAGGCAGATCATCTGCTCGTCATTAATTTTGCAAGGGAGCTGGTCAGACCATTATAATCTCAAAAATAAAAGAAAGAAAAGAGCACTCCTCCATGGTATGTGAAAGTTGGTTGGCACCCGATGGAATCGTTTAGCCATGGTTTGAGAAAGGAAAAGGTGGGGAGGAGTGCAAAGCTATAAAAGAGCACCAATGTGCCAATTAATTAAACATCTCGGAACCGCTCTCACTTGTTTAGTATGGAAGATATCAAGAACTCCGTTGCTAGTCGTTGACAAAAGCAACCACCTCTCAAAATAACTTTTTACCTTAGTATTGCAAATGAAAAGCTCTAGCACATGTTTAATCCCTGCTTCCCTCTGCGAAGGGCCTATCTTTTACTTTTATGTTGAGTCAACCTATTCCCCTCTATCTCAAGCAAGCATTTGAGTTGTTATGTTTCACTCATCCATATGTTGATCCGTTTAATCATGTTTACTATCTTCCTTGTTTTGTATAATGCTTTTGTCTGAAGGAATATATCTTTGAAAGCTTTCTATGAATGCAAAAAGTTTGTTTTGTTGAGCATATGGTCTTTGCTATATTAGCTCTGTTTTAAAAGACTCCGTGCAAAAGAAAGATTAGCCTGTTCATCATTCTTTGACCAAGAACTAAGGTTTGCCATCGCCAATTATAGTTTACTTTGTGCATCCTTAAATGTGATTCCCTTTTACTTATTGCAAGTCTATATCTTATAAAGGGAAGTTGCTGTCTATTATAATTTGTGCCTTGGTAAATGTGATGCTTCTTGTCCGTATTTTTATTATCGACACTTCACTCCATAAACCTGTGGTCATGTTTACCGAGTTTAGTTTTCGCTTGGGGACAAGCGAGGTCTAAGCTTGGGGGGTTGATACGTCCATTTTGCATCACTATTTTGTATCATAATTTGCTGTTATTCATTGATATATTTCATATTTAGAGATGATACTTATGTTATTTCCTCTATTTTTACATGTTGATGATCATTGGAGGAGTTGCTGCCGGAGTCAGGATTCTGCTGGAAAAAGGACCATCAAGGGACCATATTTTGAAGATCGGGAAAATTCCAGAAAATACCAGAAAATTATATTTTACCAAACGACTCCGGAAGCCAGAAGGAGGAGTCGAGAGGAGCCAGGGGGCAGCCTCACGCACAGGGGGCGCGGCCTGGCCCCTGGCCGCGCCAGCCCTGTGTGACGGTGCCCTGGCCCACACCAGATCTCGCCCCTTTGCGTACTTCATCGTCCCCGAAAACCTAAGTCAAGGGGGGGCTCAGAGGTAGACACAGCCGCCTCTGCGGGGCGGAAAACACCAAAGAGAGAAAAGCTCTCCGGCAGGCAGAAATCTGCCGGGGAAATTCCTTCCCGAAGAGGGGAGATCATCGCCATCGTCATCACCATCGCACCGGACTTCATCGGGATCATCATCATCATCATCTCCATCACCAGCACCTTCATCTTCACCATCACCACGCCATCCCGCTGTAACATCTTGAGTTGGATCTTGTTATATTCTTAGGGGAAACTTTCCCGGTATTGATTACTCTTGTGGTTGATGCTATTGAGTGGAACCGTTGAATTAAGGTTTATGTTCAGATTGTTATTTACCATTATTTCACCTCTGATCATGATCCATATGATGTCTTGTGAGTAGTTCGTTTAGTTCTTGAGGACATGGGAGAAGTCAAGATGTTAATAGTGAATTATTGTTGAGAAATATTTAATGGTTTGATATTGTTGTGGTGCTATTTCACTAGTGGTGTCATGTGAACGTCGACTATATGATACTTCCCCATTTATGGGCCTAGTGAGATGCATTGTGTATTTGGCTACCAATTGTGGGGTTGCTGGAGTGACAGAAACCTAAACCTCCGTTGGGAAACCATTGCACCAGGGAGCATAGGATCTTAGAGTTTAAGGCCGTGGTTAGATTTATCTTAATTACTTTCTTGTATTTGCGGATGCTTGCAAGGGGTATAATCACAAGTGTGTATTTATCCTAGTAAGGGTAGTGCGCTAGCACAGGTTCACCCCCATGACACTTATCAAACCAATAAAGACTATTCAGCAGTATGAAGTGAAAGCTCTTGACAGAAACTCCCGTGTGTCCTCGAGAACGTTTGGTTATTATAAGTTACACAACCGGCTTGTCCTTTGCTAAAGAAGGGATTGGGCCACTTGCTGCAATTGTTACTACTGTCTTTTATTTACCCGCACTTTACTTACTTGCACTACCAAATATTCCTCAAAACCCGTTTGCTAGTATTTACAGTGAAACCTTGATCAAAGCCACTAATCAACACCTTCTGCTCCTCGTTGGGTTCGACACTCTTATTTATCGAAAGTACTACGATACACCCCCTATACTTGTGGGTCATCATTTTGCATGTCATGCTTGATGTTGTTTTGATAGTATACTTAGTAGTTTTTTCTGTAGCATGACTTGTCTCACATGACTGAGATTGCTTAATGATCATTTGAAAAAATCATGCATTGTTTTTATTATATGGGAGCATGTTATTGTGGTTTTCTCCTTTGATGCTTTATTTGGGTTTACTTGGTGCATGCTTACAACATGTTTGACTCTAACAAGTCATCATTAGCCTCTATGATCATTTAGTTTTTGACTTGTGATACCACTTTATGCTTCGGTTAATGATGTTTTGTCGCTATGCATGATTATGGCCGTTATTGCTCTCTTAGTTGGTCGCTCCTAGTCTTTTGCTAGCCTTCATTTTGTACTGAGAGGGAATACTTCTCGTGCATCCAAATCCCAAAAACTAAGTTTTCCAATGTGTCCACCATACATACCTATTAGCAATTTGCTATTCCAAGTACATTCGACTTGCTTTTATCTATCCTTCAAATTAAACTTTTTGGTGTTATGTGAAAATTAGTCAGTAAAGCTCTAACGAACCTGACGGCACACTTTACTTTTCTCACTTTTAATAATTTTGACCATTGTGGCTCTCTTATGTTGACGTTATGCTTGCAAGTTGTAAGTTGGAAATTTGCCCAGCCGTGACGTCATGGGGCAAGCTTTCAACATTGCACTTTCTTTCATTTACTTGATATCGTGATCTTTTGTTTATGCATACTCGCAATATAAAATAAGTTGGAAACTTGTGAGCTCATGGAGTTTATATATGTGTTAGAGAAACGCCTGAGCCACTAATCTAAGCCATGCATCATTCATGGTGGAAATTTACAGCATGCCCATAGTGGACATTCGACAACGCATCTCACAATAAAAAGCTATACCAATGGTAAATAAAAGAGATGTCGAGGTGTTCATTGTCTGTTTGTCTTGTCATTTTGATGTGGGCTTGTTCCATGTCATCGGGCAAGAGGTACCCCATTGGCGTTCTCGATGATACGTGTATGCTTACAATGACAAGAACTTGCTTGGGACCTAAGTCGAGTAGCATGAGGTTTAGGTACTTCACGGGACACGAGATTTTCAACTTATGATTTGTTAAGCATATGCTTCGTAACTGTACTCGCATTAACCTTAACCACTCAAGATGCCTATGATGGGGGCAATGAGAGCTCAAAGCTAGTAAGTATCATAATTTTTGGAGGTTTATAAAACTTGGAATCACTGCTTCCCTCTGTGAAGGGCCTTTATTTTACTTTTATGTTGAGTCTCCACCTTCTACCATTGTGCACCGTCTAAGGGAGCATAGTTGTCATTCTGAATTTAATGTGCATAGTCCCAAAATTTATCATTGATTGATTCATGATTATGGTTTTGCTTGTTCTTAAATTATTTGTATCTAGTCGCCCTCTTAAACTTGAAGGTGTCCTATGCATTTATGTTTTGCTACTCCATGAAGGACAAGCTGAAAACCACTTTGCTATGTTTTTCTATATGGTTGAAACACACACTTGACTTTCAATGCTTCAATACTCATGATCTTTTCTTTGTGTTACTTTTCATGTTATAACATGGTTGCTAAGTTTTATTATCAAGATTATGTCTCTTATGCCCATGTTTTAAGTACTTTGATCTCAGCACTCAATGCTTTACATCGTTTATCAAGATTGTGATCATGCATGTCACTTAAAAAATTATTGTTTTGTTATCACTTACCTACTTGAGGATGAGCAGGAGCTAAGCTTGGGGATGCTTGATACGTCTCAAATGTATCTATAATTGGTCCATGCTTGTTTATACACCATTTGCTTTGTGTTTTGTTACACTTTGTGGCGTTTTTATGCATTTTCCAGAACTAACCTACTAATGAGATGCCATAGTGCCAGTTCCCTATTTTTGCTATTTTTGTATTTCAGAAAAGCTATACAGGAAATATTCTCAGAATTGGACGAAACAAAAGCCAAAAGTCCTATTTTTCCCGAAGCGTCACAGAGTCCAAAGCTGAGACGGAGGAGGACCAGGGGCCAGGCGCACCATAGGATGGCGCGGACCAGCCCCTGGCCGCGCCACCAGGTGGTGTGGCCGCCTGGCCCACACTCTGACACTGCCCTTCCGCCTATATATTCCTCTCGACGGGAAAACCTAAGCGGACCGATCAATTTTCCTCGAAACATACTGCAAGCCGCCGTCATCATTGATGCGAGATCGGGAGGTTCCAGAAGCTCTTCCCGGCACCCTGCCGGAGAGGGGAATCACCGCCAAAGGCCTTCTTCATCACCATGCCTGCCTCCAGAGTGATGCGTGAGTAGTCTACCTTGGACTACGGGTCCATAGATGGTTGTCATCTCCTCCATGTGCTTCATGTTTAGATCTTGTGAGCTGCCTATCATGATCAAGATCATCGTTGTGTAATTCTACATGTTGTGTTTGTTGGGATCCTATAAATATTGATACTATGTCAAGTTGATGTGCTGAATTATTATCTTTATGTTATCTCTATGTTGTTTATGATCTTGCATGCTCTCCGTTGCTAGTAGATATCTTGGCCGAGTAGATGCTAGTGACTCCAAGAGGGAGTATTTATGCTCTATAGTGGGTTCATGCCTCTAGTAATCTGGGGGAGTGACAGAAACCTCTAAGGTTGTAGATGTGTGATGGCGCGGTGTTGAATGGTGCCAGAAATCTTGTTGATGTTTTTGCTGGCGTGTAGTTGATGATGTAAATGACCGGCCAGTTGGGAACCCCAAGATAAGGTGTGATGAATATAGCAGCAAGTTTTCCCTCAGTAAGAAACCAAGGTATGCCAATCCAGTAGGAAAAAGCCAAACTCCAGAAGGTGATGCCTGCTAGCCTAGTGATACTCCAACAAGGGCGCCGTTAACGATTACTTGTTAGTGCGTCTTCAACTAGTAGCAACGTGGAACCTGCACACAACACAACCAAGAACTTTGCTCCCAACTTACGATGAGGTTGTCAATCTCACCGGTTTGCTGTAAACAAATGAATGAGCGTATCGAGTGGAAAGCAATAGTAGTATGCAAGAAAGTAAACAGTGCAAGTAAAGTAAACAGGTGATAGCAATATAAAGGAAATTGGACCGGGGTCCACAGTTCACTAGTGGTGTCTCTCCATAAGATAAATAACGACATGCTGGGTAAACAAATTACAGTTGGGCAATTGATAGAATAAAGATAACGTGCATATGTCAAGAGGATCACTATGAGATTTACTGTGGGCATTACAACAAAATACATAGACCGCCATCCAACTGCATCTATGACTAATAATCCACCCACGGGGAATCATCCGAGGACCCCGTGAATATTAAGTTGCGAACAACAGATAACTGCATTAAGCAAAGTGTGTAATGTAAACAAAGCATATGTCCTTGGACATAAGAATGTTGTTTTCTCCCTAGTGGCAACAGCACATCTACAACCTTAGAGATTTCTGTCACTCCCCTAGATTAAATTGAGGCATGAACCCAACTATCGAGCATAAATACCCCCTCTTGGAGTCACTAGTATCTACTTGGCCAAGATAGCTACTAACAACGGAGAGCATGCAAGACCATAAACAACATAGAGATAACATAAGATAATATTCAGCACATCAACTCAATCATAACACCAATATTCATCGGATCCCAAAAAACACAACAAGTAGAATTACATAACAGTGATCTCGATTATGTAGGGCAGCTCACAAGATCTAAACATGAAGCACATGGTGGAGAAGACAACCATCTAGCTACTGTTATGGACCCATAGTTCAAGGTAGACTACTCACTCATCGCGCCGGAGGCAAGCATGGCAATGAAGAAGACCTCCGGTGGCGATTCCCCTCTCTGGCAGTGTGCCGGGAAGAGCTTCTGGATGCTCCCGATCTCGGGTCAACGACGGCGGTGGATCACGATGTGTTTCTGGAAAATTGATCGGGTGTTTAGGTTTTTCCCGTCGGGGGGTCTTTATAGGCGAAGGGGCAGCGTCAGAAGTGGACCAGGGTGGTCTCACCATAGGGCGGCGTGGCCAGGGCCTGGGCCGCGCCCCCTAGTGGTGAGACCAGCCTCTGGCTCTTCTTCGTCTCCTCTTCGGTCTTCTGGAAGCTTCGTTTAATATCTGGATGTTCGGCTTTTGTTTCGTCCAATTCCGAGAATATTTCCTGTGTAACTTTTCTGAAACACAAAAATAGCAGAAAATAGGAAACTGGCACTGTGGCATCTTGTTAATACGTTAGTTCCGGAAAATGCATAAAAATGCCACGAAGTGTAACGAAACACAAAGCAAATGGTGTAAAAACAAGCATGGAGCATCAAAAATTATAGATACGTTTGAGACGTATCAAGCATCCCCAAGCTTAACTCCTGCTCGTCCTCGAGTAGGTAAGTGATAACAAAGAAATAATTTTTGAGGTGACATGCACCTACATAATCTTGATCATCTATGTAAGCATTGTGTGCTAGGATCAAAAGAACTTAAAACATGGGCATGAAAAACATAATCTTGATAGAAGAAACTTAGCAACCATGTTATAACATGAAAAAGAACACAAACAAAAGATCATGAAAATGAAAAAATGAAAGTCAAACGTGTGTTCAAATCTTAAGGAAAAACATAGCAAATGGTTTTCAGCTTGTCCTTCACGGAATAGCAAAACATAATTGCATAGGACACCTTCAAGTTTAAGAGGGCGACTAGATACAAATAATTTAAGAACAAGTGAAACCAAAATCATGAATCAATCAATGAAAACTTTGGGACAATGCACATTATACTAAGAATGACAACTATGCTCTCTTAGATGGTGCATAAAGGTAGAAGGTGCTGACTCAACAAAAAAGTAAAAAGAAAGGCCCTTCGCAGAGGGAAGCAGTGATTGCGAGTTTTATAAACCTTCAAAAATTATGGTACTTACTAGCTTTGAGCTCTCATTGCCCCCATCATAGGCACTTGAATGGTTAAAGTTAATGCGAGTACAATTATGAAGCATATGCTTGACAAATCATAAGTTGAAAACCTCATGTCCCGTGAAGTACGAAGACCCAAACCTCATGCTACTCGACTTAGAGTCCCAAGCAAGCTCTTGTCATTGTAAATATATGTGTATCATCGAGAACCGCCAACGGGGTACCTCCTGCCCGATGACATGGAACAAGCCCACATCAAAATGACAAGATAAACAGACAATGAACACCTCAATATCTCTTTTATTTACCATTGGTATAGCTTTTTATTTTGAGATGCGTCGTCGAATGTCCACTATGGGCATGCTGTAAATTTCCACCATGAATTATGCATGGCTTAGATTAGCGACCCAGGAGTTTCCCTAACACATATAAGAACTCCATGATCCCGCAAGATTCCCAACTTGTTTCACATCGCGAGTATCCATAAACAAAAGATCACGATATCAACTCAAATAAGAAGTGCAATGTTGAAAGCTTACCCCATGACGGCATGGTTTGGCTAATTTCCAACTTACAACTTGCAAGCATAACAACTCAACATAAGAGAGCCACAATGTCAAATTTTTAAGAACGAGAAAAGTAAAGTGTGCCATCAGGTTCGTGAGAGCTTTACTGACCAATTTTCGCATAACACCAAAAAGAGTTTAATTTGAAGGATAGATAAAAGCAAGTCAAATGTACTTTGGAATAGGAAATTGCTAATAGGTATGTATGGTGGACACATTGGAACAACTTGGTCTTTAGGAGTTGGATGCACGAGTAGAGCTCATACTCAGTTCAAAATGAGGGCTAGCAAAAGACTGAGAGCGACCAACTAAGAGAGCAATAACGTCCATAATCATGCAAAGCGACAAAGCAACATTAAAAGAAGCATAAGATGGCATCAAAAGTCAAAAACTAAATGATCATAGAGGCTTATGGCGACTTTGTATGAGTCTAACATGTGTGAGCATGCGCCAAGTTGTAGCGCCCTGCCTTTTGCTAAAGGCAGAACTCCTGTGTATCTGTGCCATTCCCTGGATCAGTAGATAGCACCACAGTACAAAATAAGTAGTCATTGCAATAGCATCAATATTACAACGTAAATCCAGTTACATGGGTCTTCAACCTTACGAGTACACAGCATAAAGCATAGTTACAGTGAGCCTTCATTCTTCATCACGTGCCACAGGCAGACATGTTGGAATGTAGTCTCGAGATCCTACTCCTGGTTCCTTACTCGAAATAAAACCTGCACGTTTGAATATGCAGCCCCAGAGGGGTCAGTACAATGATGTACTGGCAAATGACACATATATGGTGGCATTTTGTGGAAAGACTATACTACATGATATTTGGCTGGTGGATCTCATAGGCTGATTTGCATAAAGCCAATTTTATCCTATAATCCATTTTAATACTTTCTTTCAACAAATTTTATTTTTCAAGGGTCAAGACAACCCCCATACACTACATACTGGCCGGTATGTAGTTCTGGGCGCAACTCAACAAAGTTGGAACCTCAGGCACCACCACCCCTCGGAGTGTGTGGTCCTTAGTTCCTACCTAGGGGTTTCTAGACAAATTTTAATAATTCAGAATCGGTGATGAGATTCTTCCGTACATTCCATGTCTAGAGACTCAACTGTCCATAACCGAGGACACGGCTAATCGATTAGTTTAAACACCTTGCAAGGGTTGTGCACTTTCACCTTACGATTCATTTTATGCCCATACATAAAATGAAATGAGACCTTTTAGAGGAGAGGGCAACTAACTGGCAAGATCCGCTCCCAACCTATAATTCATCTACCACCGTCTTCTTGCACACAAGTTGCACTCCCACATCTAATCAGTCAAGACAGAGCCCATAATGTCATAAGGCTGCACTGGAAGTACACTAAGCATGGAAGACATAGCCATCTCTTTGTTCCTGGGTGGCCATCCCGAGCGGTATTCTGAACCCACATCCTCTCAACGAGGCATGCGTCCCAGAACCCACCTACCTCGCCTCCTCTTATCAAACCAATCCACCCAGGTGTTTCATTTTAGTTGAAGTTCTTAATTTGTTCACAAAACACTTTTCAAGTGATCAAAGCATGGCATCAATATTTTTCAAAGTATTTAGCATCCTAACAGGTGGGGTTTGAGGGATTGCTACATGATACGTCTCCAACGTATCTATAATTTTTGATGCTCCATGCTTGTTTTTACACCATTTGCCTATTGTTTCGTTACACTTAGTGGCACTTTTATGCATTTTCCGGAACTAACCTATTAACAAGTTGCCACAGTGCCAGTTTCCTGTTTTCTGCTGTTTTTGTGTTTCAGAAGTGATACACAGGAAATATTCTCAGAATTGGACGAAACAAGTTCCTGAAGTCTTATTTTTTCCGGAAGCTTCCAGAGATCCGAAGGAGAGACGGAGAGGGGCCACCAGGGCCCCACACACAGGGCCGGCGCGGCCAGGCCCCTGGCCGCACCACCCCTATGTGAGGGAGCCTGGCTCCACCTCTGACATCGCCCCTTCGCCTATAAAGACCCCCCGACAGAAAAAACCTAAGAACCCGATCAGATTTCCAGAACACATCGCGATCCGCCGCCGCCGTCGACCCGAAGATCGGGAGGGTCCAGAAGCTCTTCCCGGCACCCTGCCGGAGAGGGGAATCACCACCGGAGGTCTTCTTCATCGCCATGCTTGCCTCCGGAGCGATGAGTGAGTAGTCTACCTTGGACTATGGGTTCATAGCAGTAGCTAGATGGTTGTCTTCTCCACCATGTGCTTCATGTTTAGATCTCATGAGCTGCCCTACATGATTAAGATCACCGTTATGTAATTCTATGATGTTGGTTTGTTGGGATCCGATGAATATTGGTGTTTATGATTAAGTTGCTGTACTGAATTATATCTTTTGTTATCTCTATGTTGTTTATGATCTTGCATGCTCTCCGTTGTTAGTAGCTATCTTGGCCGAGTAGTTGCTAGTGACTCCAAGAGGGGGTATTTATGCTCGATAGTGGGTTCATGCCTCTATTTCACCTGGGGGAGTGACAGAAACCTCTAAGGTGGTAGATGTGCTGTTGCTACTAGGGAGAAAACAACATTCATATGCTCAAGGGCATATGCTTTGTTTACATTACACACTTTGCTTAATGCAATTATCTGTTGTTCGCAACTTAATACTTTTGGGGTGTTCGGATTGATATCCCCGAGGGTGGATTATTAGTCATAGATGCAGTTGGATGGCGGTCTATGTATTTTGTTGTAATGCCCAGAGTAAATCTCATAGTGATCTTCTTGACATATCACGTTTATCTTTATTCTATCAATTGCCCAACTGTAATTTGATTACCCAGCATGTTATTTTATCTATGGAGAGACACCACTAGTGAACTGTGGACCCCAGTCCTATTTTAATCATATTGCTATCACCTGTTTACTTTTCCCGCACTATTTACTTTACTCGCATATTATTACTATTTTCCACTCGATACACTCATAACCTTTGTTTCAAGCAAACCGGTGAGATTGACAACCTCATCGCAAGTTGGGAGCAAAGTATTTGTTTGTGTGTGTGCAGGTTCCGCATCACCTTCAGTCGTTTGTCTCTCCTCTCCTGACCAATATTAAACCTTCGTTTCTTAACTGAGGGAAAACTAGCTGCTATACACATCATACCTTCCTCTTGGGGTTCCCAACGGGCTGGTCATTCACCACGCACAAGGACTGTCTGCTTCCACGTCAACCACACGCTAGCACTACACTCTACTAGGATCTAAGCATTTGATAAAGCAGTTGAATAAATCACCTATCATGCATACTATAAGAGGTGAATACACTAATGCATAAATAAAATGGGTAAAGGGACATGTGTGTCACTTGCCTTTTTGAAGATCACGACGTTTCACTTCTCGCAACTAAGCACGTAGTCCTTCGCACAAACTATAGCACAGAAATAACATACCATAAACAATCCATACAAACACAATCAAACAAAACAAACTATTGAAAAGTGTTTGTTCAACAATTTAGTTTTATTGAGATGTTATGACAAGAAAGATATGGTAAAGGATCATGATTTGTGAGATATGGATTTGAGAGCTTAGCTGGGGAAGATCAATATGATTTGAGAGAGAATTGGACTAGGCAAAATATAGTTGATGAAGTCTTTATGCTTTACCAAAGCATGAATGAGTTTCGGAATAGCTCATGTGAAATAGATCAGATAGGTGTGGGATAGTGCAACCACAATACTATTTGAATAAGTGTAACAACATTTATTCTTTAAATAGCATATATCACACTTAGGCACTAGGCTAGGTTTTTAGAATGTTTGAATTACTCAATTAGCACATTTGCAAGTTGAATAGTTCAATACATGTGAACAAAACTAAGTAGGCATTGGATTAGGTATGAATGATTGATATTTGAGGACATGGCTCAATTGGTTCATTGATCAACATGGTGTATAACACATACTATGGTATGGGTTATAACAACACCACATTAACAAAATCTAGGTTTGAGATGAATTCATATTCTACTCAAGTAGCACAATTGCAATTTGAATATATATATATGAATTAGACAAAAATGATGAGTGAGATCTTTATGCTTTATTAAAGCATATTGAATCCTGGAATATCTCATGTGGGTAAAATCACATAAGAGACAAAATAGTGCAATAGCAATACTATTGAATAAGTGTGACAACAATTATTCTTAAATAGTATATATTACACTTAAGCTTAGGCTAGGATTCTTATAACATTGAAGTACTCAATTAACTCAAATGCAAATTGAATAGCTCAATGCAAGGCTAGGATTGAGTAGACATGAATAAATGGCTATAGGTAATGGATATGTATAGATGATGTTTGAAAACATGGCTTAAGGTTCCTAATGAGTAAATGGGATTGGGTTAAGTACTATGATGTTGATTTGATCAATACCATGGTAGCAAAGGTGGAAACTAAGATTGAAAGTATCACACTTTACCCAAATGACACATTTGTAATTTGAATAAGTTGGTACTATATAAGATGGGTCTAAGTGAATATGATCTTGATCAAGATGTTATTTAGATAACATTGATGACTAGGTATGATTATAAGATTTGCTATGGTAGAAGGAAACATTGATTGAAAAAGAAATAGAATTAATCTATATAGGAATACTCAAATTCTCATATTAGAATTTGAACAATTGTGAAGTGGTTCAAGAAATTATGGGAGTGATGCTACTGGATAGCTTGCAGTAATACAAAGCTACTGCAATTGGAATCATTCTAAAATAAATTTTAGAACTCAAGATATCGTCAAATTAGTGATTTGGATGGATTTGAATGCACAAAGTGTGTGCACGTATCAACTTTGGATTTTTTTGATCCTATGGTGTTCTACAAGTTGAGAGGATTCCAAAGACTACAAGTTTGTAATTTTTGGATTAATAGAACTAAAGATGTGAATTAATCAAGCTAACAGAAGGTTTGATTCCAATTTGAAAATAGTTTCAAATTGAACCCATAAAATATAAGATATTATTCTACTACTAGATTCTAGATGTTCTAAGGATTCCAACGGTATATTATTTGTTAATTTTGGACCTACAGATCAAAAGATATGATTTTCTGAAGATTTGGATCAATTCTGATTTCAATTTCTAATTCGAAAATCTGTTTAAACTGGAAGCCGACACGTGGCTTGATCTGATAGGGTGATACCGGTTCGGCCGGATCGTGAACGTGGAGCGTCGGATTAAAAGAGATCTGAGCAGCCCAGATCGAATCGTACCTCTTTGGTTAAGTGATTCTTTCGGGGGCGTTCGATCAAGATCTAACGGATCAGAACGGATCTGGGGGAGGCTCACCGGGCTTGCTAGGGTTCCGACGTGGATTCCGGCGAGGGCGTACAGGAGGCGAAGGCTGGCGGGGTTCTGGCGATCCCTGGACTATGGCGAGGCCACCACGGGGGTCAGAGCATCGAGGGGAGCTCGAGAGCGTGGTCGAAGACTTCGATTGCTTCCAGGCGAAGGAGGATGGGGCGGCTGGAGCGAGCACGACGCCGGTGTGCATCGGGTGACGGGCGACGGCATCGATCTGCGGCGAATTGGACCAGGCCAATTGGTCAGGGAGAAGCGCCGGGAAGGGGAAGAGAGTTTAGGAGGAGAGGGAGAGGAGCGGGCTTACCTGCGGCGGCGAATTCGAGCGGAAAATGCTCACAGGTGTTGTGGCTCCGACGACGAATCGCGGCAGCCTGGCGGCGTTGAGTGAGAGGGGAAAAAGGGAGGCAGAGGGAGGAGGAGTAGGGGATTTATAGGGAGGTCTCGTTGCTCGATTTATGGCCAGGAAACGGGCGGAATCAAGAGGAGTAACGGCGGCAGTTTCGGGTCAAACTCCGGCGGGGATTTCGGACGGAGATGGGTGATGATAGGTAGGTCCCACCTGTCGGTGAGTGGAGGCGAAGAGAAGCGTACCGGTTCGGTAGAGGGCTTACTGGGCCACGGGCTGGTTGCGGTACTGGGCCAAAAGGGTTCCCGGGGTCCAGTTTCATATTTTTCTTTCTCTTCTTCTTTTCTTTTTCTGTTTTCTTATTCCATTTATAGATTTTGCAAAACTCCTTCAAATCAAATCAAACCACTTTCGAAAGTTTTGTAAAATTCAAGGAAAGGTTTTAAACCAACAACAAACATGTTTTCAGAACCAAAACAGATTTTTATTAAAAGATCTTAATTGAGCCTAATGGCTTTGCTTGCATAAAATAATAGAAATAGAGTTTGAACTCGAATCTTTCTAAAATAGTAACGTAATAGTTTATAAAATAATGATTGAGAAACACACTCAATTATGGTTTGCAAAGCAATCCATATTGAATAAAGTAAATTTTGAAAAACTATCTTTTGCAAGCAAGCTTGCATAAAGCTGATTAAGAGCAAGAAAATAATATTTTCATTTTAGGTTTTTCTCAAAGAGGTTCTTCAAGAAAATAATAAAAAGTTTAAAATAGTTTTCTAATAAAGTCTTCAAATAGACTCAAAAAGTTTTAAATCCCTGTGAATTTTCAATCAACACGAGCAAAATAAAAACAAAAAAAATCCCCCCCCCCCCAAATGATAAAATCTTGGGATGTTACAGACTACCACCCTTAAAAGAAATCTCGTCCTCGAGATTGGAGAAAAGGCTAAAAAGTTGATTAATTCCAATGGGACTAGGGTGCTACCACCCTTAAAAGAAAATTCCTCTTGGTGGTATCTTGATGCTTCTTTAGGTACTTGCATTTTGTTCCCAGCTTGCATTCACTGTTGTGCCATTTTCTCTGAACCGTCCTTCTCAGAAATTTTGATGATCACTACTATGTTCAAAAGTGGGCATACCAAGGGTTCCATCCAATTCTGGTGATAAGCATATATCATCCATCACGTTGTCACAAATCAGGTAGTCCACATTTTCATTTACAATAGGTGGGTGTCTATTCACCAATCCGGGCACCAACCTTCCTTATGGGGCTGCTTGAGGTAACCTTACTCTATTGTAGAGCTTTCTATCCAACGGGGTAGTTGTTGAACTACTTTGGACACTGAGGAGTCACTCTTTGGTCCAATCAGAGGACCAAGCTGAGTTGTCTCCTCTTTGGGTCATTCAGAAGACCAAGCTGAGAGGGTATCCTCTCATCTCCTCAACTTTTCTTCATCTTATGGTTGCTTCCTTATACCATTATGCTCTTCAATTTTCCACGATACCATTCTGTTCTAGTAACCTTCCTGGTTGTTGTACATCTTCCAAGAATGTGTATTTAGCCCTTTTCTTGGTCGGTCCTCACTAAGGCCAAGAAAATCATATAGATCATCGTCAAACTCCTTGTTGCTTTTTAGCTGATTTTTGTTGTAGAATCTCAAAAGATAATTCAGTGCCAAGTGCTGCATGCTTGCCCCACGAACATGATGAGACCACACATCCCAATGAATTAGGATGGCATCTCTCTGTAGTCTTCTCATGCATTTCATAGGGGTAAATAAGGTGGTCTCTGTAAGAGGTACTTGCACCTTTAAGGGACGGAAGGTCGCCTTATAACCAGCATTGTTGAATCTTTTCTTGATACCGGGGCTCATCATGCTATCTGCCACTAGTACCAGATGGTCCTTAAGAATTCCTTTCGCAACCATCTTCATAGTCATTGGAAGACGCTGGTCAACTTGATCATATCTCGAAGATGAACTCCTTTGCAAGGATAAGGGATCTAACGAAGCTCTCATGGGCAGGAAAGTAGTTTCAGGGATTTGGAGAGTTGCTTCATAACATCGCAGGTCGGGATGGGGTAGACTTCTGTGGCGTAAAGCTTTGGAATCAGGAGGAAATCTCATAGGTAGTGGTGGCTATCTTTGTTGTGTCTCTCTGGAGAGGAGTGAATTCTCTTTTATAGGCTCAGGGAGGTAGTCGAACAGGTCACGTGGGGAGTCGAAACGAAGAGTCGGGAAGGTGAACTGAACAGGCAGCAGCCAAAGTTGAATAGTCTTCGTATTCAAGGCCCACTGAGCAAAACATTTTTGATTCGTGTAGTCGTTCAAATACCAAAACATCCTCACCGTAGTCCTACGTTTTGGCCACACTGGTTCACTATAAGGGTGTAACATATTATCCTCCTAAGGTTATGGTTTAACGACGTCGTCTCTCATGTAGGTATGTCTCTCTAGATTCACCATTCCTCATAGCAAGACCGAACAATATGAGTAGTCGTCATGGGGGCCAATCCATGTCGCACCCAATCATTACCTTGTATTTGGTTTGGTGCATCTCGCATTCTAACTCTTGGTCAACCTCACTAGCTTTTAAACAAAAGTTTTGTTGAAATTGGAACCAAGTTCCCAAATCTTATTTTGAATTTTGAAAACAAAATCTATCGTTCCTAGCTAGAGGTTTTCAACAAAGCTCATGGCAATAATCCTTAAGTTGTAGATCCTTTGGTTTGCCATTTAAGAGGAATTAAAATCCTTTCCATTGCTCTGTTTGCTCTTTTCCCTTGCTCTGTTTGCTCTTTTCCACCTTTCTTGCATGAGGTGGTTGAATAGTATTACTTCCACATTAGCTACACCTTGGGGGTCTTCTTATTGTTTGCGTGGTATCCTTCAGCTATCCTAGCTTACTGGAGTCTTGGAGTATCATCCTTTGTGCAACCTCTTGCGTAATGTTCCAGTCTCTTGTACTTGAAACACTATCTCTTGTTGTTGTACTCTATATCCTTATCTCCAACTGAGGGTCATTGTAGTTGTTCTATCGTTGACAAATACTTTGGTTTGGGTTTTGGGACAAATTTAGGTTTTTAGCAGAGATGAGAATTAGATAGAAGGGATCTAAAGAAGATTCCTACCCAAACACAGCAGAACAAGGCAAATTCATCTTACAAACAACATCTAACAAACATTCATCATATCAGGCAAACTAGGTCAAACACTAATAATCTAGTATGGTCATACCCCAATTTGGTATGATCATTAGATTATCACAACAGCGTTGGTTCTATAAACTAGAATTATTGGTGGTCTTGTCTATTACTTGCTTGTGCACTTCAAGTTTTCTTCTCTACTTCCTTGATTCATCTTCTGGAGTTGTGCAAGCTGCATTTGAGTCTTTCTCCAAGTTCTTCGTTTGGTCTTCAATGTAGTTCTTCATGTTTGGTCGACGAGAAAATATGGAGTATCAGTCTCACACTTCTGGCACAATGTGATCTTCTATCCTTTGTTGATGATTTTAGGGTAGGGTCATCTATTGTATTAGGAAACATTTGAAGAGGAAGTAGGAGAGAATACAAGAGTTCAAAATGCAAACTTTTTTTAAAACAGAAGCAAGATGAGATAGAATTCTTTCCTAGGTTTTTTTTTTCTATTTCTAATCCAAACCTAGGGTCTCGATCCTACAGGCAACACTATGCTCTGATACCATTCTGTAGCGCCCTGCCTTTTGCTAAAGGCAGAACTCCTGTGTATCTGTGCCATTCCCTGGATCAGTAGATAGCACCACAGTACAAAATAAGTAGTCATTGCAATAGCATCAATATTACAACGTAAATCCAGTTACATGGGTCTTCAACCTTACGAGTACACAGCATAAAGCATAGTTGCAGTGAGCCTTCATTCTTCATCACGTGCCACAGGCAGACATGTTGGAATGTAGTCTCGAGATCCTACTCCTGGTTCCTTACTCGAAATAAAACCTGCACGTTTGAATATGCAGCCCCAGAGGGGTCAGTACAATGATGTACTGGCAAATGACACATATATGGTGGCATTTTGTGGAAAGACTATACTACATGATATTTGGCTGGTGGATCTCATAGGCTGATTTGCATAAAGCCAATTTTATCCTGTAATCCATTTTAATACTTTCTTTCAACAAATTTTATTTTTCAAGGGTCAAGACAACCCCCATACACTACATACTGGACGGTATGTAGTTCTGGGCGCAACTCAACAAAGTTGGAACCTCAGGCACCACCACCCCTCGGAGTGTGTGGTCCTTAGTTCCTACCTAGGGGTTTCTAGACAAATTTTAATAATTCAGAATCGGTGATGAGATTCTTCCATACATTCCATGTCTAGAGACTCAACTGTCCATAACCGAGGACACGGCTAATCGATTAGTTTAAACACCTTGCAAGGGTTGTGCACTTTCACCTTACGATTCATTTTATGCCCATACATAAAATGAAATGAGACCTTTTAGAGGAGAGGGCAACTAACTGGCAAGATCCGCTCCCAACCTATAATTCATCTACCACCGTCTTCTTGCACACAAGTTGCACTCCCACATCTAATCAGTCAAGACAGAGCCCATAATGTCATAAGGCTGCACTGGAAGTACACTAAGCATGGAAGACATAGCCATCTCTTTGTTCCTGGGTGGCCATCCCGAGCGGTATTCTGAACTCACATCCTCTCAACGAGGCATGCGTCCCAGAACCCACCTACCTCGCCTCCTCTTATCAAACCAATCCACCCAGGTGTTTCATTTTAGTTGAAGTTCTTAATTTGTTCACAAAACACTTTTCAAGTGATCAAAGCATGGCATCAATATTTTTCAAAGTATTTAGCATCCTAACAGGTGGGGTTTGAGGGATTGCTACACTCTACTAGGATCTAAGCATTTGATAAAGCAGTTGAATAAATCACCTATCATGCATACTACAAGAGATGAATACACTAATGCATAAATAAAATGGGTAAAGGGACATGTGTGTCACTTGCCTTTTTGAAGATCACGACGTTTCACTTCTCGCAACTAAGCACGTAGTCCTTCGCACAAACTATAGCACAGAAATAACATACCATAAACAATCCATACAAACACAATCAAACAAAACAAACAATTGAAAAGTGTTTGTTCAACAATTTAGTTTTATTGAGATGTTATGACAAGAAAGATATGGTAAAGGATCATGATTTGTGAGATATGGATTTGAGAGCTTAGCTGGGGAAGATCAATATGATTTGAGAGAGAATTGGACTAGGCAAAATATAGTTGATGAAGTCTTTATGCTTTACCAAAGCATGAATGAGTTTCGGAATAGCTCATGTGAAATAGATCACATAGGTGTGGGATAGTGCAACCACAATACTATTTGAATAAGTGTAACAACATTTATTCTTTAAATAGCATATATCACACTTAGGCACTAGGCTAGGTTTTAAGAATGTTTGAACTACTCAATTAGCACATTTGCAAGTTGAATAGTTCAATACATGTGAACAAAACTAAGTAGGCATTGGATTAGGTATGAATGATTGATATTTGAGGACATGGCCCAATTGGTTCATTGATCAACATGGTGTATAACACATACTATGGTATGGGTTATAACAACACCACATTAACAAAATCTAGGTTTGAGATGAATTCATATTCTACTCAAGTAGCACAATTGCAATTTGAATATATATATGAATTAGACAAAAATGATGAGTGAGATCTTTATGCTTTATTAAAGCATATTGAATCCTGGAATATCTCATGTGGGTAAAATCACATAAGAGACAAAATAGTGCAATAGCAATACTATTGAATAAGTGTGACAACAATTATTCTTAAATAGTATATATTACACTTAAGCTTAGGCTAGGATTCTTATAACATTGAAGTACTCAATTAACTCAAATGCAAATTGAATAGTTCAATGCAAGGCTAGGATTGAGTAGACATGAATAAATGGCTATAGGTAATGGATATGTATAGATGATGTTTGAAAACATGGCTTAAGGTTCCTAATGAGTAAATGGGATTGGGTTAAGTACTATGATGTTGATTTGATCAATACCATGGTAGCAAAGGTGGAAACTAAGATTGAAAGTATCACACTTTACCCAAATGACACATTTGTAATTTGAATAAGTGGGTACTATATAAGATGGGTCTAAGTGAATATGATCTTGATCAAGATGTTATTTAGATAACATTGATGACTAGGTATGATTATAAGATTTGCTATGGTAGAAGGAAACATTGATTGAAAAAGAAATAGAATTAATCTATATAGGAATACTCAAATTCTCATATTAGAATTTGAACAATTGTGAAGTGGTTCAAGAAATTATGGGAGTGATGCTACTGGATAGCTTGCAGTAATACAAAGCTACTGCAATTGGAATCATTCTAAAATAAATTTTAGAACTCAAGATATCATCAAATTAGTGATTTGGATGGATTTGAATGCACAAAGTGTGTGCACGTATCAACTTTGGATTTTTTTGATCCTATGGTGTTCTACAAGTTGAGAGGATTCCAAAGACTACAAATTTGTAATTTTTGGATTAATAGAACTAAAGATGTGAATTAATCAAGCTAACAGAAGGTTTGATTCCAATTTGAAAATAGTTTCAAATTGAACCCATAAAATATAAGATATTATTCTACTACTAGATTCTAGATGTTCTAAGGATTCCAACGGTATATTATTTGTTAATTTTGGACCTACATATCAAAAGATATGATTTTCTGAAGATTTGGATCAATTCTGATTTCAATTTCTAATTCGAAAATCTGTTTAAACTGGAAGCCGACACGTGGCTTGATCTGATAGGGTGATACCGGTTCGGCCGGATCGTGAACGTGGAGCGTCGGATTAAAAGAGATCTGAGCGGCCCAGATCGAATCGAACCTCTTCGGTTAAGTGATTCTTTCGGGGGCGTTCGATCAAGATCTAACGGATCAGAACGGATCTGGGGGAGGCTCACCGGGCTTGCTAGGGTTCCGACGTGGATTCCGGCGAGGGCGTACTGGAGGCGAAGGCTGGCGGGGTTCTGGCGATCCCTGGACTATGGCAAGGCCACCACGGCGGTCAGAGCATCGAGGGGAGCTCGAGAGCGTGGTCGAAGACTTCGATTGCTTCCAGGCGAAGGAGGATGGGGCGGCTGGAGCGAGCACGACGCCGGTGTGCATCGGGTGACGGGCGACGGCGTCGATCTGCGGCGAATTGGACTAGGCAAATTGGTCAGGGAGAAGTGCCGGGAAGGGGAAGAGAGTTTAGGAGGAGAGGGAGAGGAGCGGGCTTACCTGCGGCGGCGAATTCGAGCGGAAAATGCTCACAGGTGTTGTGGCTCCGATGACGAATCGCGGCAGCCTGGCGGCGTTGAGTGAGAGGGGAAAAAGGGAGGCAGAGGGAGGAGGAGTAGGGGATTTATAGGGAGGTCTCGTTGCTCGATTTATGGCCAGGAAACGGGCGGAATCAAGAGGAGTAACGGCGGCAGTTTCGGGTCAAACTCCGGCGGGGATTTCGGACGGAGGTGGGTGATGACAGGTAGGTCCCACCTGTCGGTGAGTGGAGGCGAAGAGAAGCATACCGGTTCGGTAGAGGGCTTACTGGGCCACGGGCTGGTTGCGGTACTGGGCCGAAAGGGTTCCCGGGGTCCAGTTTCATATTTTTCTTTCTCTTCTTCTTTTCTTTTTCTGTTTTCTTATTCCATTTATAGATTTTGCAAAACTCCTTCAAATCAAATCAAACCACTTTCGGAAGTTTTGTAAAATTCAAGGCAAGGTTTTAAACCAACAACAAACATGTTTTCAGAACCAAAACAGATTTTTATTAAAAGATCTTAATTGAGCCTAATGGCTTTGCTTGCATAAAATAATAGAAATAGAGTTTGAACTCGAATCTTTCTAAAATAGTAACATAATAGTTTATAAAATAATGATTGAGAAACACACTCAATTATGGTTTGAAAAGCAATCCATATTGAATAAAGTAAATTTTGAAAAACTATCTTTTGCAAGCAAGCTTGCATAAAGCTGATTAAGAGCAAGAAAATAATATTTTGATTTTAGGTTTTTCTCAAAGAGGTTCTTCAAGAAACTAATAAAAAGTTTAAAATAGTTTTCTAATAAAGTCTTCAAATAGACTCAAAAAGTTTTAAATCCCTGTGAATTTTCAATCAACAAAAGCAAAATAAAAACAAAAAAAATCCCCCCCAAAATGATAAAATCTTGGGATGTTACACAAGTCAACCCAAATAAAGCATCAAGGAGAAAACCAAAATAATGCTTCCAAATAATAAAAACAACGCATGATTTTTTCAAAGGCTCATTAAGCAATCTCAGTCATTTGACACAAGTAATGTTACAGCAAAACCACTAAGCATACTATCAAAAAGACATCAAGCACGACATGCAAAAGCCTAGGCCGCAGTCTACACAAGCTCCTTTTTGTACCACTTTTTTGCATGAAACTTTTCTCTTTTCCAACACCATTCGAACCATTTTAAAACAACTCTTTTGATGAATACCAACTTGGACCAGAGGTCAAAATACAACTTGATGTAAATATATAACAAGATCTTAACACAAATCAAGGCGAAAAATGAAAACTAAATGCAGTAGCAGAAAAAGAGAACACTCGTTGAACGATAAAAGTGAAAAACGGAGTGTTCTTGGCAAATGAAAAGCAAGGCAAATTCTCCAAAAGAAATTTGTTGGGGTCCAACCATTTATTGCAGCAAACAAAACAAAACAAAACTAAAAACCAAAGCAACTGACGCTCCAAGAAAAATGCATAGTGCATGAAGCAATAAAAATATAGTGTGTTGAAAGGTGACCTGATTTTTGCCGATGAAGAAGGGGTGCCTCGGGGGCATCCCAAACTTTGATTCTTGTACCTCTTGGATATTTCTTGGGGTGCGTGGGCATCCCCAAGCTTGAGCTTTTGTCCATTCTTCAACTCATCTCACCATTCTCCAATCCCTACACTTGAAAACTTCCTTCATACAAAACTCAACACAATTCTATTAGCAACATTAGTGTAAGCATAGTAATGAATCAACCCCTTTTTGCTTCTGGTTTCAACTCAAAACCACCACATATAAAGCATATACTACTGTAGCAACTTCCCTAAAAGTTCCATCATCAAAAGAACTCAAAAAGAAAGCGATCGAGAGGCAAACACAAATAGTGGCAGAAATCTGTCAAAACAGAACAGCTGACAAAGGTTGAATTTTTAGAGGGTTTTCTGTTACTCAAACCAAAAAGTGTTAAACTAATGAAAGTTTGGATATAACCTGGGGCATATGCACAAGAAATCGCAGGTCCAAAAGATATTCTGAGAATTTTCACGAATTTTTACGGTGCAGCACCGAAATCTGTTTCAGGACAGCAACATCCCCAAATCTTACCTCACTCAAATTAGAGGCTTCTCTTGGCACAAAAACGAAATAAAAATAATAAGGAGAGGTCATTACAGTAGTAATAACTTCCAAGACTCAAATAAAAGAAAAAGAACTAAAAGTAAAACATTGGATTATCTCCCAAGAGTGCTTTTCTTTAACGCCTTTGAGCTAGGCGCAGAAAGTGCAAATCAAGTAATATCGAAAGAGGCATTAAGATCAACTGTAGGAGTCTTTTCCAAAATGAATTGAATATGTCCAAATGAGTTTTGAAGATCCTTTATGATCACACTTTGGTACACTACTTTCATCAAAAAGATTTCCAGGACAAATCCAATTGAAATTCTTTTCCAAAGCATCATGAATTCCTACAAGTTTACAAGGTATTGGTACTCTGAAATCTTCATTGGTTGTACCAACAACCTCTACATGCGAGCCAACCTTATTAAAATGCTTAAAAACTTTCCTAGCTTCAATGGCAACATCTCTAAATTCTCTACACAAAATTTCCAAGATAAAAGCTTTCTTTCCGGGGTCTTCAATATCATGAAGCTTAAGAAACATGTGTTGCATAAAAGGATTAAGGCCAGCAAACCTAGCTTCCAACATGTGAACTAAATTAGAAGAAGCAACTTCATAACTAGGAGCAAGTTCAGCCAAAGACTTTTCCTCAACATCTTTATGCATACTAATATGATTAAAGAACTCCTCAATATTACTTTTCCCAATAATTGAACCACTACCTACTGAGAGGTCCTCCAAAACGTACTTAGGGAACAACATAATGAACTAAGAGTAATAAAGTAACAACTAAAAAGGAAACTAATTTTTTTGTGTTTTTGATAAAACGATGCAAGCAAAAATAAAGTAAATCAAAACTTAAAACAAAGTAAAGGATGTGCGTGCGAAACTCCCCTTGCAGAAATCTTCTTTTTCCCCGGCAACGGCGCCAGAAAACTTGTTGATGGCACGATGTTGAATGGTGCCAGAAATCTTGTTGGCGTTTTTGCTGGCATGTAGTTGATGATGTAAATGACCAGCCAGTTGGGAACCCCAAGAGAAGGAGTGATGAATATAGCACCAAGTTTTCCCTCAGTAAGAAACCAAGGTATGTCAATCCAGTAGGAAAAAGCCAAACTCCAGAAGGTGATGCCTGCTAGCCTAGTGACACTCCAACAAGGGCGCCGTTAACGATTACTTGTTAGTGCGTCTTCAACTAGTAGCAACGTGGAACCTGCACACAACACAACCAAGAACTTTGCTCCCAACTTACGATGAGGTTGTCAATCTCACCAGTTTGCTGTAAACAAAGGAATGAGCGTATCGAGTGGAAAGCAATAGTAGTATGCAAGAAAGTAAACAGTGCGAGTAAAGTAAACAGGTGATAGCAATATAAAGGAAATTGGACCGAGGTCCACAATTCACTAGTGGTGTCTCTCCATAAGATAAAGAACGACATGCTGGGTAAATAAATTACAGTTGGGCAATTGATACAATAAAGATAACGTGCATATGTCAAGAGGATCACTATGAGATTTACTCTGGGCATTACAACAAAATACATAGACCGCCATCCAACTGCATCTATGACTAATAATCCACCCACGGGGAATCATCCGAGGACCCCGTGAATATTAAGTTGCGAACAACAGATAACTACATTAAGCAATGTGTGTAATGTAAACATTGCATATGTACTTGGACATAAGATTGTTGTTTTCTCCCTAGTGGCAACAACACATCTACAACCTTAGAGGTTTCTGTCACTCCCCCAGATTAAATAGAGGCATGAACCCAACTATCGAGCATAAATACCCCCTCTTGGAGTCACTAGTATCCACTTGGCCAAGATAGCTACTAACAACGGAGAGCATGCAAGATCATAAACAATATAGAGATAACATAAGATAATATTCAGCACATCAACTCAATCATAACACCAATATTCATCGGATCCCAACAAACACAACATGTAGAATTACATAACATTGATCTCGATCATGTAGGGCAGCTCACGAGATCTAAACATGAAGCACATGGTGGAGAAGACAACCATCTAGCTACTGCTATGGACCCATAGTCCAAGGTAGACTACTCACTCATCATGCCAGAGGCAAGCATGGCGATGAAGAAGACCTCTAGTGGCGATTCCCCTCTCCGGCAGGGTGCCGGGAAGAGCTTCTGGACCCTCCCGATCTCGGGTCCACGACGGCGGTGGATCGTGATGTGTTTCTGGAAAATTGATCGGGTGTTTAGGTTTTTCCCGTCGGGGGATCTTTATAGGCGTAGGGGCAGCGTCAGAAGTGGACCAGGGTGGTCTCACCATAGGGCGGCACGGCCAGGGCCTAGGCCGCACCCCCTGGTGGTGAGACCAGCCTCTGGCTCTTCTCCGTCTCCTCTTCAGTCTTCTGGAAGCTTCGTTTAATATCTGGATGTTCGGCTTTTGTTTCATCCAATTCCGAGAATATTTCCTGTGTAACTTTTCTGAAACACAAAAACAGCAGAAAACAGGGAACTGGCACTGTGGCATCTTGTTAATAGGTTAGTTCCAGAAAATGCATAAAAATGCCACGAAGTGTAACGAAACACTAAGCAAATAGTGTAAAAACAAGCATGGAGCATCGAAAATTATAGATACGTTTGAGACGTATCAAGCATCCCCAAGCTTAACTCCTGCTCATCCTCGAGTAGGTAAGTGATAACAAAGAAATAATTTTTGAGGTGACATGCACCTACACAATCTTCATCATCTATGTAAGCATTGTGTGATGGGATCAAAAGAACTTAAAACATGGCCATGAAAGACATAATCTTGATAGAAGAAACTTAGCAACCATGTTATAACATGAAAAAGAACACAAACAAAAGATCATGAAAATGAAACAATGAAAGTCAAACATGTGTTCAAATCATAAGGAAAAACATAGCAAATGGTTTTCAGCTTGTCCTTTATGGAATAGCAAAACATAAATGCATAGGACACCTTCAAGTTTAAGAGGGTGACTAGATACAAATAATTTAAGAACAAGTGAAAACAAAATCATGAATCAATCAATGAAAACTTTGGGACAATGCACATTATACTAAGAATGACAACTATGCTCTCTTAGACGGTGCATAAAGGTAGAAGGTGGTGACTCAACAAAAAAGTAAAAAGAAAGACCCTGCACAGAGGGAAGCAGTGATTGCAAGTTTTATAATCCTTCAAAAATTATGGTACTTACTAGCTTTGAGCTCTCATTGCCCCCATCATAGGCATCTTGAATGGTTAAAGTTAATGCGAGTACAATTATGAAGCATATGCTTGACAAATCATAAGTTGAAAACCTCGTGTCCCGTGAAGTATGAATACCCAAACCTCATGCTACTCGACTTAGAGTCCCAAGCAAGCTCTTGTCATTGTAAATATATGTGTATCATCGAGAACCGCCAACGGGGTACCTCCTGCCCAATGACATGGAACAAGCCCACATCAAAATGACAAGACAAACAGACAGTGAACACCTCGACATCTCTTTTATTTACCATTGGTATATCTTTTTATTTTGAGATGCGTCGTCGAATGTCCACTATGGGCATGCTGTAAATTTCCACCATGAATTATGCATGGCTTAGATTAGCGGCCCAGGCGTTTCCCTAACACATATAAGCACTCCATGATCCCGCAAGATTCCCAACTTGTTTCACATCGCGAGTATCCATAAACAAAAGATCACGATATCAACTCAAATAAGAAGTGCAATGTTGAAAGCTTACCCCATGACGGCATGGTTTGGCTAATTTCCAACTTACAACTTGCAAGCATAACAACTCAACATAAGAGAGCCACAATGTCAAATTTTTAAGAACGAGAAAAGTAAAGTGTGCCATCAGGTTCGTGAGAGCTTTACTGACCAATTTTCGCATAACACCAAAAAGAGTTTAATTTGAAGGATAGATAAAAGCAAGTCAAATGTACTTTGGAATAGCAAATTGATAATAGGTATGTATGGTTGACTTGGAACAACTTGGTCTTTAGGAGTTGGATGCACGAGTAGAGCTCATACTCAGTACAAAATGAGGACTAGCAAAAGACTGGGAGCGACCAACTAAGAGAACAATAACGACCATAATCATGCAAAGCGACATTAAAAGAAGCATAAGATGGCATCAAAAGTCAAAAAAATAAATGATCATAGAGGCTTATGGCGACTTTGTATGAGTCTAACATGTGTGAGCATGTGCCAAGTCAACCCAAATAAAGCATCAAGGAGAAAACCAAAATAATGCTTCCAAATAATAAAAACAACGCATGATTTTTTCAAAGGCTCATTAGGCAATCTCAGTCATTTGAGACAAGTCATGTTACAGCAAAACCGCTAAGCATACTATCAAAAACACATCAAGCACGACATGCAAAAGCCTAGGCCGCAGTCTACACAAGCTCCTTTTTGTACCACTTTTTTGCATGAAACTTTTCTCTTTTCCAACACCATTCGAACCTTTTCAAAACAACTCTTTTGATGAATAGCAACTTGGACCAGAGGTCAAAATACACCTTGATGCAAAGATATAACAAGATCTAAACACAAATCAAGGCAAAAAACAAAAACTAAATGCAGTTACAGAAAAAGAGAACACTTGTTGAACGATAAAAGTGAAAAATGGAGTGTTCTTGGCAAATGAAAAGCAAGGCAACTTCTCCAAAACAAATTTTTTGGGGTCCAACCATTTATTGCAGCAAACAAAACTAAACAAAACTTAAAACTAAAGCAACTGACGCTCCAAGAAAAACGCATAGTGCATGAAGCAATAAAAATATAGTGTGTTGAAAGGTAACCTGATTTTTGCTGATGAAGAAGGGGTGCCTCGGGGGCATCCCCAAGCTTTGACGCTTGTACCTCTTGGATATTTCTTGGGGTGCGTGGGCATCCCCAAGCTTGATCTTTTGTCCATTCTTCAACTCATCTCATTATTCTCCAATCCCTACACTTGAAAACTTCCTTCATACAAAACTTAACACAATTCTATTAGCAACATTATTGTAAGCATAGTAATGAATCAACCCATTTTTGCTTCAGGTTTCAACTCAAAACCACCACATATAAAGCATATACTACTGTAGCAACTTCCCCAAAAGTTCCGTCATCAAAAGAACTCAAAAAGAAAGCGATCGAGAGGCAAACACAAATAGTGGCAGAAATCTGTCAAAACAGAACAGCTGACAAAGGTCGAATTTTTAGAGGGTTTTCTGTTGCTCAAATAAAAAAGTGTTAAACTAATGAAAGTTTGGATATAATCTGGGGCATATGCAAAAGAAATCGCAGGTCCAAAAGATATTCTGAGAATTTTCACGAATTTTTACGGTGCAGCACCGAAATCTGTTTCAGGACAGCAACATCCCCAAATCTTACCTCACTCAAATTAGAGGCTTCTCTTGGCACAAAAACGAAATAAAAATGATAAGGAGATGTCATTACAGTAGTAATAACTTCCAAGACTCAAATAAAAGAAAAATAACTGAAATTAAAACATTGGATTATCTCCCAAGAGTGCTTTTCTTTAACGCCTTTGAGCTAGGCGCAGAAAGTGCAAATCAAGTAATATCGAAAGAGGCATTAAGATCAACTGTAGGAGTCTTTTCCAAAATGAATTGAATGTGTCCAAATGAGTTTTTCAAGATCCTTTATGATCACACTTTGGTACACTACTTTCATCAAAAAGATTTTCAAGACAAATCCAATTGAAATTCTTTTCCAAAGCATCATGAATTCCTACAAGTTTACAAGGTATTGGTACTCTGAAATATTCATTGGTTGTACCAACAACCTCTACATGCGAGCCAAGCTTATTAAAACGCTTAAAAACTTTCCTAGCTTCAATGGCAACATCTCTAAATTCTCTACGCAAAGTTTCCAAGATAAAAGCTTTCTTTCCGGGGTCTTCAATATCATGAAGCTTAAGAAATATGTGTTGCATAAAAGGATTAAGGCTAGCAAACCTAGCTTCCAACATGTGAACTAAATAAGAAGAAGCAACTTCATAACTAGGAGCAAGTTCAGCCAAAGACTTTTCCTCAACATCTTTATGCATACTAATATGATTAAAGAAGTCCTCAATATTACTTTTCCCAATAATTGAACCACTACCTACTGAGAGGTCCTCCAAAACATACTTAGGGAACAACATAATGAACTGAGAGTAATAAAGTAACAACTAAAAAGGAAACAATTTTTTTTGTGTTTTTGATAAAACGATGCAAGTAAAAATAAAGTAAAGCAAAACTTAAAACAAAGTAAAGGATGTGCGTGCGAAACTCCGCTTGCAGAAGTCTTCTTTTTCCCTGGCAACGGCGCCAGAAA
Source organism: Dactylis glomerata (assembly GCA_007115705.1). NCBI lineage: Eukaryota > Viridiplantae > Streptophyta > Magnoliopsida > Poales > Poaceae > Dactylis > Dactylis glomerata. Next base: position 1,065,220 of record QXEO01000220.1, read on the forward strand.
ACTTATTGATGGTGCGGTGTTGAATGGTGCCAGAAATCTTGTTGGTGTTTTTGCTGGCGTGTAGTTGATGATGTAAATGACCGGCCAGTTGGGAACCCAAAGAGAAGGTGTGATGAATATAGCACCAAGTTTTCCCTCAGTAAGAAACCAAGGTTGTCAATCCAGTAGGAAAAAGCCAAACTCCAGAAGGTGATGCCTGCTAGCCTAGTGACACTCCAACAAGGGCGCTGTTAATGATTACTTGTTAGCGCGTCTTCAACTAGTAGCAACGTGGAACCTGCACACAACACAACCAAGAACTTTGCTCCCAACTTACGATGAGGTTGTCAATCTCACCGGTTTGCTGTAAACAAAGGAATGAGCGTATCGAGTGGAAAGCAATAGTAGTATGCAAGAAAGTAAACAGTGCGAGTAAAGTAAACAGGTGATAGCAATATAAAGGAAATTGGACCAGGGTCCACAGTTCACTAGTGGTGTCTCTCCATAAGATAAATAACGACATGCTAGGTAAACAAATTACAGTTGGGCAATTGATAGAATAAAGATAACGTGCATATGTCAAGAGGATCACTATGAGATTTACTCTGGGAATTACAACAAAATACATAGACCGCCATCCAATTGTATCTATGACTAATAATCCACCCACGGGGAATCATCCAAGGACCCCGTGAATATTAAGTTGTGAACTACAGATAACTGCATTAAGCAACGTGTGTAATGTAAACAAAGCATATGTCATTGGACATAAGAATGTTGTTTTCTCCCTAGTGGCAATAGCACATCTACAACCTTAGAGGTTTCTGTCACTCCCCCAGATTAAATAGAGGCATGAACCCAACTATCGAGCATAAATACCCCCTCTTGGAGTCACTAGTATCTACTTGGCCAAGATAGCTACTAACAACGGAGAGCATGCAAGATCATAAACAACATAGAGATAACATAAGATAATATTCAGCATATCAACTCAATCATAACATCAATATTCATCGGATCCCAACAAACACAACATGTAGAATTACATAACAGTGATCTCGATCATGTAGGGCAGCTCACGAGATCTAAACATGAAGCACATGGTGGAGAAGACAACCATCTAGCTACTGCTATGGACCCATAGTCCAAGGTAGACTACTCACTCATCGCGCCGGAGGCAAGCATGGCGATGAAGAAGACCTCTAGTGGCGATTCCCCTATCCGGCAGGGTGCCGGGAAGAGCTTCTGGACCCTCCCGATCTTGGGTCAACGATGGCGGCGGATCGCGATGTGTTTCTGGAAAATTGATCGAGTGTTTAGATTTTTCCCGTCGGGGGATCTTTATAGGCGAAGGGGCAGCGTCAGAAGTGGACCAGGGTGGTCTCACCATAGGGCGGCGCGACCAGGGCCTGGGCCGCGCCCCCTGGTGGTGAGACCAGCCTGTGGCTCTTCTCCGTCTTGTCTTCGGTCTTCTGGAAGCTTTGTTTAATATCTGGATGTTCGGCTTTTGTTTCGTCCAATTCCGAGAATATTTCCTGTGTAACTTTTCTGAAACACAAAAACAGCAGAAAACAGGGAACTGGCACTGTGGCATCTTGTTAATAGGTTAGTTTCAGAAAATGCATAAAAATGCCACGAAGTGTAACAAAACACTAAGCAAATGGTGTAAAAACAAGCACGGAGCATCCAAAATTATAGATACGTTTGAGACGTATCAATGTGCTATTGCCACTCGGGAGAAAACAACAATCTTGTGTTCAAGGAGATTTGTATTGTTTACATTACGCACTTTGCTTAAGGCGATAATCTGTTGCTTGCAACTTAATACCCGACGGTTGCTCGGATGACATCCGAAGGGTGGATTATTAGTCATAGATGCAGTTGGATTACGGTCTTTTTATTATGTTGTAATGCCCAGAGTGAATCTCATAGTGATCCTCATGACATTTGTATGCTAGCTTTATTCTATCAATTGCCCGACTGTAATTTGTTTACCCAGCATGTTATTTACTTTATGGAGAGACGCCACTAGTGAATTGTGGACTCCGGTCCATTCTTTTACATTCCTATTACCGTTTACCATTTACTCACTTTATTTATATTCTTGCAAACTACTATCTTTTACCACTTGATACGCTTAATCCTTTGTTTACAGCAAACCGGTGAGATTGACAACCTCATCGTAAGTTGGGACAAAATACTTGGTTGTGTTGTGTGCAGGTTCCACGTTGCTGCTGGTGCAAAGCTACGCCCTGGACAAGTTTTATGGCACCATTGTCCAGAGCTGTCGCAAAGCTAGCGGGCATCAACCTTCGGAAGTTTGGTTCTTTCTCCTATTGGTTCGATAAACCTTGGTTTCACAACTCAGGGAAGACTTTCTGCTGTGCTCATCATAACCTTCTCTTGGGGTTTCCAACTGGGTGGTTATATATATATAACTCCTACATCAACACCGCACCACTAAGCAGCGCATGTTAAGGACTACTGAGGTCCACCACCTCGAACCAGATGAGCTCACGATGGTGGTTATCCTTCTCCCCGAACAACACCTCTAGCTGGATCCTTTCCGTGGGAGTGCACGAGAGCCCCGGCACAATGCCGTGAAAGGTTAACTTGCTGGGCTTGAGCTGTGCTAAGGGGATTCCGAACTTCTCCATTGAGGTGCGGTAGAGGAGGTTGATACTGCTACCTCCATCGATGATCACACACGAAAAGAAGCAGGTGTGCATATCAGAGAAGACAATCGAGTTCAGCACTAGAGCGTAGCCCCGGGTCTTGGCATGAGCAGTGGATGGTCCTCGTGGCCCCAAGTGATGGACGCCTTAGACCAGTGCATGTATGGTGGTTCTGCTGGTGCGACTGCGTTTACTTCAGCCTCAAGCCAGCGGTCGTCTCCCTTATCCTCGTTCTGCATGATGAAGACATGATACTGCTCGACGTTGGCTTCCTCAGGGTACTCGCCAGTAGAATGATCCGGCTGGCGCTCACGATTCTGATTTCCCTGACCTTCAGCCGGCTGCCCTGGCGGTGGCCCAGGCAGCTGCCAGACACCCTGCTCTAGGTCCTTGGTGAAGCTGCATTGGCATGTGGTGTGGCTTGCCAGCTTGCCCGAGACGCTGTGTAATTTGCAGGGCTGGTCCAGCATCACCTCGATGGTGTATTTGTCTTTGTTGAACTTGTCTCCCTTGCGCCTCTGGCTGCCGCCCGTAGCCCCTGGGCTTCCATGGACAGCGGCAACTTGCTTCGAGCCATACTTGTTGTCATGGTGCTCATCCTTCCTCTTGCTGTGGCGGTCACGGTAGTGGTGCGAGCTTTGGCCGGAAACCGGCTGGGATTGCCCCACAGCCGGCATGGCTTCGGCAAACTGCACTCTAGCCGCGGAATCGGTTGTCGCGTACTTGTCCGCTATTGCCATGAAATATGTCATGGTCTTGGGCTCAGTCCTGTTGAGCTTGTGCTTCATCAAGGTTCCGTCCCAGCATCCATCAGTGAAATACCTGATGGCCTGCTCTTGGCCCACTCCCTCATAGGAGTTATGCAGCTCCGACCACCTCGTGAGATAATCATGATCAGACTCGCCTGGGCCTTGCAGAGGGCCAGCTGATAGGGTCGAGGTTCTTGCTTGTAAGTGCCAGTGAAGTTCTTGATGAACGCCTCCTTGAAGTCGAGCCACGAGTTGATGCGTAGGAGCGGCAGGCTATTAAGCCAGGTCCTTGCGGAGCCCTGAAGCATGAGCGGGGTGTAGCATACTGCTAGCCTCTTGTTGCCACCCGTGATGTTGACGGCGATGCTGTAGTCCAGCAGCCAATTCTCCAGCTTTGTGGCTCTGGTGTACTTGAGCATGTACCATGGGAGTGCGAACTTCACTGGGAATGGTTCCTCTCAGATGCGCGGGCCGAAACAAACGGGTCCCACGGAAGATTCCTCCTCATCGAGCTTGGACTCTGCCAGTAGGTTGAGCCAATAGCGGGCATCGTCCTTTGGGGGGTTGACTCGCTCGCTGATCCTTTGGATCACGTGAGAGCGAGCCGGCTGATGGCCTTAAACGCCCTGGCCAGCAATTGGAGCCGGTGCAGCCCGGGCTGTAGCATTGCCTCGTGTCGGCTCACCGGTGCCAGGTCAGGACTGATTGCGCAGCTTGCTCGTGACCACAGCCTGATCATGAGGTTGTTGGTTGTGACAGCCGGACTGCCGAGCGTGGTGGTTTCCACAAGTCTTGCTAGGAGCGCGGTTGCTCCGACTGTGCTCCGCCCGACCATGGTTGGGCGATGAAGCTTGATGCACCTAGGACTTGTCCTGGCCCGCAGCCAGAGGGCCATAGTCGCGCCTCGAGCCACTGGCTTCTTCGGCTGGCTTCATTGCCTCCTGTTGCTGGTCGGCGGCAATCAGAAGCTCTTGAAGTCGAGCTTGTTTCTTGCAGAGCTCCTCACCCTGCCGGCCGGCTAGCTCTGTTGTGATGTAGCGCGTGGTCCGTAGGTTCTTGGAGGGGGAGCTGTAGGTTGACTTGGTGATGATTGGGGGTAACTTCACGAGAGGATCCGCGCGATCTAGCTCCATGACGAGATCGCGGCCTTGTTGCCGCACTTGGCCGGCCTGGCTGGGCCCATCCCTGGCCGGCGTAAAGCCCTGCGCGATGTTGTACTTGCGGACTGTGGAGTCCACACGGTGTCGAGTGTCTTGGGTGTCCTTCGCCCTGCCGAGGAGCGCGACGCACGCCCGCTCCATAGACTCAGCGGCCTTGTCGGGTTTGGTGGTGAGGTCGAGTGGTGCACGTAGATCCATGATGGTGGCATCCAAGATGTCCTGCTCTGGGAGCGGAGCGGTTTGCTCCTGTGGAGGAGGGCGTTCGAGCGGTGGGCGCACGACGTGCGGTAGGCCACCGCCCTCCCCGCCTTCCAGGGCCATCACTTCGACCATGGCACCAAGGTCGCTGCTTTCGCTGCAGCTCGAGTCTGTGTCACAGAAAGGGTCAGACACATCGGTTACCTCCTCCGAGAACGGCTTGGGGACGGGGATGTAGAAGCGGTGGCCGCCGATGTCAAGGAAGGATCTGTTGCTATCGAAGCCATTCTCGAAGCAGCGAGGTTGTCGTTGATGCAGTCGAGGGTGCCAAACCTCGGGACAAGGACTGAGGCAACCCTCTCGCCGAGAGTCGATGGAGATCCTGGCCGGAACTTCACTCCGGCCTCCGTTGCATGATTCCCCACGGTGGGCGCCAACTGTCAGAGTATTTTAGGGACAATAGCCATGGGGTGGCTTAACAAGGGGGCTTGACAGTTGACATCGTCGGGTCCGGCTCGGGTTGGGTATTGACGACACAGCACGTACCCAGGTTGAGGGCCCTCCTCGCCAGAGGTAAAACCCCTACGTCCTGCCTTGTTCTTTATTATGAGCACACAGTGGCTACAATGGTGCTCCTTGAGCTGTATTGTCTAGAGGAAGAAGAAGACTAAGTCTCTGATTGTGCGAGATCCAATCCCCCTACTCTAAGGGTCTAGGCCCCCTTATATAGGCAGGGGCCTAGTTACATGTTCGGGTCTGGCTGCCCGGCAACCGGCTTCGCCGTGGCTGTGATGTTGGTGTGGTCCCTCTTCTCCTGCTCCTCCTGCGTGGTGTAGGGCCGCTTTATAAAGTGATCTTGTCCCCTGGACTAGCATATCCGCGGTATATGCCGCAGCCTCCCTTGGATCCGCCCATTGGAGGCAACCTTACTTGGAGAGGTGGGTGATGACGGCCCCGTGGCTGGCGTCACCACGGTCTTGGGCCTCTGGTGATCCTTGTCGATGATGGTGCGTGGTTGACGTGGGAGCTTCTTCTTCTTCAATCCCCGGCAACGCCGCCAGAAAAATGCTTGTTAGCGGTGCTAGCCGCCCAGTTGGGAACCCCAAGAGGAAGGTATGATGAGCACAACGGCAAGTTTTCCTCGATTGTGAAACCAAGGTTTAATCGACCAGTAGGAGAAAGAAACCACTTCTGAAGGTTGATGCTAGCTGGCTTTGGCGACGGCTCCAGAGAATTTGTTTATGGCGCCTGTCTGGGGCATAGCTTCGGCGCAAGCAGCAACATTGAACCTACACACAACATAACCAAAGTACTTTGCCCCAACTTGCAGTGAGGTTGTCAATCTCACTGGTTTGGTGTAAACAAAGGATTAAACGTATCGTGTGGTAATAGCTATTTGTTTGCAAGAAAGTAAATAATGCTTGTAGAAAGTAAATGGTAATATATATGAAAAATAATGGACCGAGGACCATAGTTCACTAGAGGTATCTCTCCATAAAGATAAGTAACATGCTGGGTAAACAAATTACAGTTGGGCGATTGACAGAATAAAGAATGCAAAGCAATGCATGTACATATCATGAGGATCACTATGAGATTCACTTGGGCATTACAACATAACACATAGACCGTAATCCAACTGCATCTATGACTAATAATCCACCCACCGGATGTCATCCGAGCAACTGTTGGGTATTAAGTTGCACACAATAGATTATCACCTTAAGGAAAGTGTGTAATGTAAACAATACAAATGTCCTTGAACACAAGATTGTTGTTTTCTCCCTAGTAGCAACAGCACATCTACAACCTTAGAAGTTATTGTCACTCTCCCAGATTACTAGAGGCATGAACCCACTATCGAGCATAAATACTCCCTCTTGGAGTCACTAGCATCTACTCGGCCAAGATATCTACTAACAACAGAGAGCATGCAAGATCATAAACAACATAGAGATGATAAATCAATAAATCAACTTGACATAGTACTCAATATTCATTGGATCCCAACAAACACATAATGTAGAATTACATAACGATGATCTTGATCATGATAGGCAGCTCACAAGATCTAAACATGAAGCACATGGAGGAGAAGACATCCATCTAGCTACTGCTATGGACCCATAGTCCAAGGTAGACTACTCACACATCACTCCGGAGGCAGGAATGGTGATGAAGAAGGCCTCCGGTGGTGATTCCCCTCTCCGGCAGGGTGCCGGGAAGAGCTTCTGGACCCTCCCGATCTCGCGTCGACGATGACGGTGGCTTGCAGTATGTTTTCTGGAAAAGAGTTCGGGCCCCTAGGGTTTTCACGACTGAGGGAATTTATAGGCGGAAGGGCGATGTTAGGAGGTGGACCAGGCGGTCACACCCCCTGGTGGCGTGTCCTAGGGGTGGCCCGCGCCACCATATGGTGTGGCTGCCCCTTGGTCCGCCTCCGGCTCTCCTTTGGATTCCGTCTTCGTGTCATGTAATTAGGAACATCAGCTTTTGTTTCGTCCAATTCCAAGAGTGTTTCCTGTGTAAATTTTCTGAAACACAAAAACAAGAACTGGCACTGTGGCATCTTGTTAATAGGTTAGTTCCAGAAAATGCATAAAAATGCCACGAAGTGTAAACAAAACACAAAGAAAATGGTGTATAAAGAAGCATGGAGCATCAAAAATTATAGATATGTTTGAGACGTATCAAGCATCCCCAAGCTTAACTCCTGCTCGTCCTCGAGTAGGTAAGTGATAAAAAAACAATAATTTTTGAGGTGACATGTACCAACACAATATTGATCAAAACGATGTAAAGCATTGAGTGCTGAGATCAAAGTACTCTAAGCATGGGCATAAAAGATATAATCTTGAAAATAGAACTTAGCAACCATCTTATAACATGAAAAGTAACACAAACAAAAGATCATGAGTAATAATGCATTGAAAGTCATTTGTTTGTTTCGAGCATATAGAAAAACTTGGAGGCGTCACATTTGGAGAATTTGGACTCCGGGTGTTATTTCTGCAGTGGTCTGTGTTGCAACAACAATATTTTTATTACCGTAGTAGGTTTTTTTGTTTTTTCTTCTTGTTTTTGTTGTAGGGTTGTGTGCATCCGTAATGTCTTTAGGATATTTCATTGTTGTAGAGACTAAATGTAATTGGTCTTTCCGTGACATTGATATATTCCTAAGGGAAAAAAGTAAAATTTGAAGCAACCGGCACCTGCTCAACTGACCAAGCATTGGACCGAGGGAGAACAAGAAGCAAATTAAACTCCCAAAATAACAAGACAATACCCGCAAAAGTAGAAAAGGGTCCATTTTCTTTGCAGCCCTCATCGCCCTGTGGTTTCGGATTTTCGATCATGGCATGCTCTAGCTTCATCTTACTTATTTATTTTAGCAATGCCCCTTCTGTATCTTCACCAACCACCAACATCTCGAAAATCTGACTAAAAATTGTTTACCTGGTATCTCCCTCTTAGAGTAATTACAATAAGGTATATTTAGGAAATTATAAAGATTTAAATATTATATTATGCTGAGCTTGATGACAGATAAATAGGTGTAGGATAAGAGCTAGTTGTAGCACATGCTCCTAAACACTTTCGAGTGTCAAATGGATCATGTACTCATGAATTAGTACACTTTTGTAGCAAACTACTAATGCAAGTACAATAAGATCAAGTATGCCAGCTATAAGGACTGATCTATAATATTTTTATGATGAGGTGGAGGAGAGAGAAATGAGAGAGAAGAGGAGTGAGCTCTTATGGCTCTTGCACGTGCTCCTAAAGACTTTATAAAAGTGTCATATGGGTCATGTAGTCATAAAGTACTACTCTATCTGTTCTAAAATATAAGATGTTTTAATTTTTTTAACACACATGTATCTAGACATTTTTTATGATGTAGGTTGTAAACAAAATGAGTGAATTTACAAACTAAAAGGCATCTAGGTACATGTGTGTCAGAAAAAGACTAAAACATCTTATATTTTGGAACAGAGAGAATACGTTTTTGTAGCTAACTATTTTACATATTGGCTACAAGGCTGACTATAGATGATATGACAATATCTTATAGCCAGCAGCTGATTTTCTATTAAACTTGCTCTACATATTAGCTATAAAGCTTAGTAATGATATGACAATGCTTTATAGCCATCATGTTGCTTTGTATGCTTGATTATAGACTTATAGTGGCATGTAATTAATTAATCCTTAACTCAAACAGAAATGAACTTTTTTTCAAGTAATTAAATGGCATAGCCCCCAGCTTTCATTGCATGAAAGCCGCACACACCGCAGCCAACTTCTTACAGAGCATGTCTTAATATAGTCCAGGACGATAAAACTACAGAGTGAAAACTAACAGAAATAGAGCCCAAAGTTCGATAGATACCTGCTCCCACAACAAGAGAAACACTAAAGCACTTTTTAAGCTAAACTCCCAGCTGTTGATTTTTAAGCACGACGATGCAAGCTTCGAGATGCCATTCCATGAATGCAATACTAAAACTAGTTGTTGGAGAAGATTATAGTTTTCAAGTTAGAAACTAGTATGCAACTAGTGTTACGGAGTTTTAGTATGTTATTAATATTGGAATAGAGGGCCATGGAATTCCAACATTAGACTGTTATTCTGACTCATGGTGAAGATGGCAGTTTTGGGTGATTGTTGCTTGTGGATATGTGTATTGATATTTTGGAGAGTTTTCTCAAAGGGTTGCAGCATGGATACCTAGAGATGAATGCAATGCAGGGATATTGGATTTTTCCACTGAACTTTTACGACGTGAAAACATAGAGCAATTGCTTGTTTGTAGAAGAGTTTGTTTCCATATCTACAGTCAAAATTTTCATCCAAACAAGCTTTGAGAAGCTCCTCCGTAGCTTATCAAGCATAATAATAGAAGAAACCACGGTTGTTTTATTTTTATTTTTTTAAAGAGCAAAAAAAAGCAAGAACTGAAAAGAAAAACTATTGCATAGTCTAAAGCGAAAGAAAAGCTCACAAAGGTGAAGAACCTCCTGCATAGGGCTAGGCCTAGTCTTAAGGATGGAATGCAAGCATGGCTTGATACCTTATGAACTTTCTGTATCTTTGTGGCCCTTGGCCCTCAGACTCCCCCTCATGTAATTATCCACCCCCTTTATATTAGTGAAAAATGATACAGTAGGGAGCCTTTTGTTGGGGTTTGGTGCAGATAACAAAACAATTATGTGCTACACAACCCCGAATTACCCAAGGACCCATCTATTAGTAATGCTATAATGGTAGGAGTTTCGGACATGTACCCTCGAAGACCGAAACACGGGGATTACGCTCCCACACAAGCGTTGACGATGAAGACGACATAGCCGACCTCAAGGTCATGAAGATCTTGGAGCAACGACTCTGGCACCGCACGAGCGACACCTCCGTGTACTCTCACACGTACGGCGACCATGATGACTCCCATAACCCCATTTCCAGATGAGATGCGGAAGTAGACGGCTTTGGACAGGGATTCGGAAACTCCGCAACACGATGGCGTGTGGCGGTGGTAATTTCCGTCTCCTACGCAGCCCTTTGGGAGGCCACGTGGGAGAGAGAGAGGCAGAGGGCGGCAGCCAGGGGTGAGGCCGGTGCACCAGGAGGTGGTAGGAGTAGGCCGTGGAGGAGGGCTAGTGGAAATTCAGTTGTATCTCCTCCTCCAGGGGGCCCCCCTTTATATAGTGGGGAGGGGTGCACCCTTACCCCCTCCCCAAGCCAGCCCTAGGGCAGCGGCTAGGGAGAGGAGGAAGGGTGGCGGAGGCTAAGGGTGGGGCCAGGCCGCTGGCCGCGCCACCCCTGTGTGAGGGAGCCTGGCTCCACCTCTGACATCGCCCCTTCGCCTATAAAGACCCCCCGACGAGAAAAACCTAAGTACCCGATCAGTTTTCCAGAACACATCGCGATCCGCCGCCGCCGTCGACCCGAAGATCGGGAGGGTCCAGAAGCTCTTCCCGGCACCCTGCCGGAGAGGGGAATCGCCACCGGAGGTCTTCTTCATCGCCATGCTTGCCTCCGGAGCGATGAGTGAGTAGTCTACCTTGGACTATGGGTCCATAGCAGTAGCTAGATGGTTGTCTTCTCCACCATGTGCTTCATGTTTAGATCTCATGAGCTGCCCTACATGATTGAGATCACCGTTATGTAATTCTATGATGTTGGTTTGTTGGGATCCGATGAATATTGGTGTTTATGATTAAGTTGCTGTACTGAATTATATCTTTTGTTATCTCTATGTTGTTTATGATCTTGCATGCTCTCCGTTGTTAGTAGCTATCTTGGCCGAGTAGTTGCTAGTGACTCCAAGAGGGGGTATTTATGCTCGATAGTGGGTTCATGTCTCTATTTCACCTGGGGGAGTGACAGAAACCTCTAAGGTGGTAGATGTGCTGTTGCTACTAGGGAGAAAACAACATTCATATGCTCAAGGGCATATGCTTTATTTACATTACACACTTTGCTTAATGCAATTATCTGTTGTTCGCAACTTAATACTTTTGGGGTGTTCGGATGATATCCCCGAGGGTGGATTATTAGTCATAGATGCAGTTGGATGGCGGTCTATGTATTTTGTTGTAATGCCCAGAGTAAATCTCATAGTGATCTTCTTGACATATCACGTTATCTTTATTCTATCAATTGCCCAACTGTAATTTGTTTACCCAGCATATTATTTTATCTATGGAGAGACACCACTAGTGAACTGTGGACCCCGGTCCTATTTTAATTATATTGCAATCACCTGTTTACTTTTCCCGCACTGTTTACTTTACTCGCATACTATTACTGTTTTCCACTCGATACACTCATAACCTTTGTTTCAAGCAAACCGGTGAGATTGACAACCTCATCGTAAGTTGGGAGCAAAGTACTTGTTTGTGTGTGTGCAGGTTCCACGTTGCAGCTAGCAAGCAAAGCTTGGACGAGGCGCCATATATAAATTGTCCGCTGCTGTCGCAAACTAGCAAGCATCACCTTCAGCTGTCATTTGTCTGCTTTTCTCCTGATCGATAAACTCTGGTTTCTTACTGAGGGAAAACGAGCTACTGTACTCATCACACCTTCCTCTTGGGGTTCCCAACGGGCTGGTCATTCACCACGCATCAAGCTCTTTTTCTGGCGCCGTTGCCGGGGAGGTAAGGTAAAAGGTACTCGCATCCTCCTGTGTGAGTGCTCGGAGTTATTTCCTTTAGATTCTGCAATTACATCTTTTTGTTTCTTGTTTTTATTTTCACTAGTTAGGCTTAATGGAAAACAAAGAGTTCTTTAGTCTTTTTCCTGATTTTAGATTTGAAGAGAAAATTGAAAATCCTTTGGAGCTTATTTCGCATAGCAATGTTATTAGTACGAATGCTTTGAATACTGTTAATGCTAATGCTATAGAAAAGTCTAAGCTTGGGGAAGCTGGTTTTGTTGAGTATGATATTTTTAGTCCCCCAGCTTTAGTGGAGAAAGTTTGCTCTGATGATATTTTATCTCCCATATGTGATGTTTCTAATGATGCTTGTGCTCCCCATCCTTTTAAAATACCTACGAAGATTGTTGAACGTATTAGGGATAACTGCTATTTAGGAGATGGAACTGTCCATCCTGGTGATCATCTGCTCTTTATACATGAAATATGCGAGTTGTTCCAGTGTGCAGGTATTTCGATGAACCAAGTTAAGAAGAAGCTATTTTCTTTATCACTGAAAGGCAGAGCCGAGGAATGGTATCGGCTGCTTAAAGATGGTCCATCTGTTGGCTGGGAGGAAATTGTACCTCTCTTTTATTCTAAATTCTATCCTCCAAGTGCAGAGGTTTGTAGAACAGCAGCAAGTTTCCCTTAAGTGGATCACCCAAGGTTTATCGAACCCAGGGAGGTTAGAGGTCAAAGCTATCCCTCTCAAGCAACCCTGCAATTACGATACAGAAAGTCTCTTGTGTCCCCAACACACCCAATACACTTGTCAGATGTATAGGTGCACTAGTTTGGCGAAGAGATAGTGAAATACAAGTGGTATAGATGATTATAAGTAGCAAAACGTGATGTGAAATAAATATCGCTGCGAGCAAACAAGTAACAAAATAGCAAGTAAACGGTATGCAAAGCTTGGAAACAAGGCCTAGGGATCATACTTTCACTAGTGGACACACTCCCAACAATATAACATGAATGAACAAATAACTTCTCTTTGCTAAGGCACTCTGAATTACTCTCCTATTGAATAACACTAATCATTGTGTAGTGGCTACAGAAGCACCCCTTAAAGTTCATCAAGTACTTGACAAACACCACTCATAGAGACATCCAAATCAGATCACAATTCAAGATAGAAATCATTGCGACTTAGACCAAGTACTAACACGGTGCACACACTGTCAACATTACACCATGAAAAGAGGAATAGATCACTCAATACTATCATAGTAATAATTACTCTCATAATCCACAAGAGATCACGATCATAGCCTAAACCAAGTACCACCATGATGCACGCACTGTCACCGTTACACCAAGGCAGGAGGAATAGATTACTTTAATAATCACCACTAGAGTACACATAACATCTGAATAATAACATCTACTTGTTCAACATGATACAAAGCTCACGATCACATAAAGATCACATCATGGGAGAGAGAGGTGAACCACATAGCTACCGGTAGAGCCCTCAGCCCCGGGGATGAACTACTCCCTCCTCATCATAGGAGACAGCAAGGTTGATAGAGATGGCGGTGAGGTCGATGGAGACGGCGGAGACGGCGATGGAGACCGATGGAGATGGCTCCGGGGGCACTTCCCCGTCCCGGCAGGGTGCCGGAACAGAGACTTCTGTCCCCCGAAATTCATCGGCGACGGTGGCGGAGCTGCGGAACTGCTTCTGGAAAATTGCCGATTCCTTTAGGGTTTTCCGTCCCGAGGCTTTATATAGGCGAAGGGGCGTCGCAAGAGGGCAGCCAGGGGCTCCTCACACATGGGTGGCGCGGCCAGGGCCTGGGCCGCGCCACCCTAGTGTGAGGGCAGGCCCTGGCCCCTCTCCGGCTCTCTTTCGGATGTCTGGATGCTCCCGGGAAAAATAAGACTTCTGGCTTTTGTTTCGTCCAATTCCGAGAATATTTCCTGTGTATCACTCTGAAACACAAAAACAGCAGAAAACAGGGAACTGGCACTGTGGCATCTTGTCAATAGGTTAGTTCCGGAAATCGCATAAAACGCCACGAAGTGTAACGAAACACAAGGCAAATGGTGTAAAAACAAGCATGGAGCATCAAAAATTATAGATACGTTGGAGACGTATCAGCATCCCCAAGCTTAACTCCTGCTCGTCCTCGAGTAGGTAAGTGATAACAAAAGAAATAATTTTTGAGGTGACATGCACCTACACAATCTTGATCATATATGTAAGCATTTGTGAGCTGGGATCAAAAGAACTTAAAACATGGGCATGAAGATATAATCTTGACAATAGAACTTAGCAACCATGTTGTAAACATGTAAATGAACACAAACAAAAGATCATGAAAATGAAACAATGAAAGTCAAATGTGTGTTCAAATCATAAGGAAAAACATACAAATGGTTTTCAGCTTGTCCTTCAAAGAGAGCAAAACATAAATGCATAGGACACCTTCAAGTTTAAGAGGGTGACTAGATACAAATAATTTGAGAACAAGTGAAACCAACAATATGAATCAATCAATGAAAACTTTGGGACAATGCACATTATACTAAGAATGACAACTATGCTCTCTTAATGGTGCATAAAGAAAGAAGGTGGTGACTCAACATAAAAATAGAAGAAAGGCCCTTCGCAGAGGGAAGCAGTGATTGCAAGTTTTATAACCTTCAAAAATTATGGTACTTACCGGCTTTGAGCTCTCATTGCCCCCATCATAAGCATCTTGAATGGTTAAAGTTAATGCGAGAACAATTATGATGCATATGCTTGACAAATCATAAGTTGAAAACCTCGTGCCCCGTGAATACGAGTACCCAAACCTCATGCTACTTTACTTAGAGTCCCAAGCAAGGCTCTTGTCATTGTAAGTATATATGTATCATTGAGAACCGCCAATGGGGTACCTCCGTGCCCGATGACATGGAACAAGCCCACACCAAAATGACAGGACAAGCAGACAATGAACACCTCGACATCTCTTTTATTTGCCTTTTGTTTAGCTTTTTATTGTGAGATGCGTCGTCGAATGTTCACCATGGGTATGCTGCAAATTTCCACCATGAATTATGCATGGCTTAGATTGGCGGCCTGGCGTTTCCCTAACACATATACAAACTCTATGATCCCCACAAGATTCCCAATTCATTTCACACCGCGGGCATCCATAAACAAAAGATCACGATATCAACTCAAATAAGAAGTGCAATGTTGAAAGCTTGCCCCATGACAGCATGGATGGGCTAGAATCCAACTTATAACTTGCAAGCATAACAACTCAACATAAGAGACCACAATGTCAAATTTTAAGAACAGGAAAAAGTAAAGTGTGCCTTCCGGTTCGTGAGAGCTTTACTGACCGAATTTCGCATAACACTGGTAAGAGTTTAATTTGAAGAGATAATAAAAGCAAGTCAAATTTACTTGGAATAGCAAATTGCTAGTAGGTGTGTATGGTGGACACTTTGGAAAACTTTGGCTTTTAGGAGTTGGATGCACGAGTAGAGCTCATACTCAGTACAAGGCGAGGGCTAGCAAAAGACTGGGAGCGACCAACTAAGAGAGCAATAATGGCCATAATCATGCAAAGCGACAAAGCGACATTAAAAGAAGCATAAGATGGCATCAAAAGTCAAAAACTAAATGATCATGAAGGCTATTGGCGACTTTGTAAGAGTCTAACATGTGTGAGCATGCGCCAAGTCAACCCAAATAAAGCATCAAGGAGAAAACCAAAATAATGCTTCCATACAATAAAAACAACGCATGATTTTTTCAAAGGCTCATTAAGCAATCTCAGTTATTTGAGACAAGTCATGCTACAGCAAAACCACTAAGCATACTATCAAAAAGATATCAAGCATGACATGAAAAAGCCTAAGCCGCAGCCTACACAAGCTCCTTCTTGTACCACTATTTTGCACAAAGCTTTTTCTCTTTTCCAACACCATTTGAAATTTTTATAAACACCTCTTTTGATGAAAACCAATAAAGATCAGAGGCAAAAAATACACCTTGATAAATAAATATAAGAAGATCTGAACACAAATCAAGGTGAAAACGAAAACCAAAAGCGGTAGCAGAAAAACAGAACACTCGTTGAAACGATAGGAGAGAAAACTAGAGTGTTCTTGGCAATGAAAAATGAGTTCATCTCCTCCAAAAGAAACATGATGTGATCTAACCATTTATTGCAGCAAACAAAACTAAACCAACTAAGAAAACTAAAACAACTGACGCTCCAAGAAAAACACATAGTGCATGAAGCAATAAAAATATAGTGTTTTGAAAGGTGACCTGATTTTTGCCGATGAAGAAGGGGTGCCTCGGGGGCATCCCCAAGCTTTGACGCTTGTACTTCTTGGATATTTCTTGGGGTGCTGGGCATCCCCAAGCTTGAGCTTTTGTCCTTTCTTCAACTCATCTCATCATTCTCCAATCCCTACACTTGAAAACTTCCTTCATACAAAACTAAACACAATTCTATTAGCAACATTAGTGCAAGCATAACATATAATCAACCTCTTTTTGCTTCAGGTTTTAACCCAAAACCACCAAATATTAAGCATATACTACTGTAGCAACTTCCCCAAAAGTTCCATAATCAAAAGAACTCAAAAGAAAGCGATAAAGTGGCAAACACAAATATTGGCAGAAATCTGTCAAAACTGAACAGCTGACAAAGGTCGAATTTTTGAGGGGTTTTCTGTTGCTCAAATCAAAAAATGTTCAACTAACAAAAGTTTGGATATAACCTGGGGCATATGCACAAGAAATCGCAGGTCCAAAAGATAAACAGAGAATTTTCACGAATTTTTACGGTGCAGCACCGAAAACAGTTTCAGGACAGCAACATCCCCAAATCTTACCTCACTCAAATTAGAGGCTTCTCTTGGCACAACAACGAAATAAAAAGGATAAGGAGCGGTCATTACAGTAGTAATGACTTCCAAGACTCAAATAAAATAAAAAGTACTAAAAATAAACAATGGGTTATCTCCCAAGAGTGCTTTTCTTTAACGCCTTTGAGCTAGGCGCAGAAAATTGCGAATCAAGTAATATCAAGTGATGAAGCATCAAGCTCATAATTTGCTCTAAGAATAGAGTCAAAAATTAATTTCTTTCTTTTCCTAGGGAAGTGTTCCATACCTTTCTTTAGTGGAAATTGATATTTGATAGTGCCTTCCCTCATATCAATGATGGCACCTACAGTTCGAAGAAAAGGTCTTCCCAAAATAATAGGACATGAAGCATGGCACTCAACGTCCATAACAAGAAAATCAACAGGAACAAGGTTATTGTTAACCACAATAAGAACATTATTAATCCTTCCCAAAGGTTTCTTCTTAGCAACATCAGCAATAGGAACATCAAAATAACACTTTTCAAGCGGTGGTAAATCAAGCATGTCATAAATCTTTCTAGGCATGATAGAAATACTAGCACCTAGATCACATAAAGCATGGCAATCATAACCATTAACATGCATATCAATGATGGGTTCCCAACCATCTTCTAACTTCTTGGGAAC
The DNA here is from genome assembly GCA_007115705.1 of Dactylis glomerata. Classification (NCBI taxonomy): domain Eukaryota; kingdom Viridiplantae; phylum Streptophyta; class Magnoliopsida; order Poales; family Poaceae; genus Dactylis; species Dactylis glomerata. The sequence continues at coordinate 1,082,696 of QXEO01000220.1, forward strand.
AGAGGCTTTCTGCTTCAACTTTTCATCCCTAATTTTCATGAGAGCATTGGTAATATGCTTGGTAAAAGCAATATTTAAAGAACTAGCATTGGGAGTCAAAGCAAGCTTTTGCAAGAACAAAATAACTTCAGATATATTGCAGCCATCAACATCAAAATCATTAAAACAAGTAGAGCTATCATCTCCCACACTCCGAAAAATTTCAGCACTCTTTTGAGAAAAAGTTTTGGCAGTTTTAGGCTTTTTAACACAAGGAGTGGGAGTTTTCTCTACACCAATCAAAGTGAGAGGATTGGTACCAGTAGGAGTAACATCATTAGAGGTAGTAATGGTACATACCTTCATCTCTCTAGCCATCTCATCTTCTCTTTCCCACCTGGCATGCAATTCCGCTAACAATCTAATATTTTCATCAATTCCAACTTGGATAGCATTAGCGGTAGTAACAACATTGCTCACTTTCACATCATTAGGAAACACTTTTAATTTCAGAAGTTCAACATCATGAGCAAGGCTATCAACCTTGGAAGCAAGAATATCAATTTTGCCTAACTTTTCCTCAACAGACTTATTAAAAGCAGTTTGCTTACCGATGAAGTCCTTGAGCATTACCTCAAGCTCGGAGGGCGCAGCCCTAGTGTTGTTGTAGGAGTTACCATAAGAATTACCATAACCATTACCATTGGTAGAAGGATACGGCCTATAATTGTTACTAGCAAAATTGTTCCTATAAGCATTGTTGTTAAAATTACTGTTTCTAATGAAATTCACATCAACATGCTCTTCTTGAGCAACCAAAGAGGCCAAAGGAACATTACTAGGATCAACATGAGTCCTATCATTAGCAAGCATAGCCATAATGGTATCAATCTTATCATTCAAGGAAGAGGTTTCCTCAACAGAATTTACCTTCTTACCTTGTGGAGCTCTCCCGGTGTGCCATTCGGAATAATTTACCATCATGTTGTCAAGTAGCTTTGATGCGGCGCCCAAGGTAAGGGACATAAAAGTGCCTCCAGCAGCTGAATCGAGTAGGTTCCTTGAAGAAAAATTCAGTCCTGCATAAAAAGTTTGGATAATCATCCAAGTAGTCAGTCCATGAGTGGGGCAATTCTTTACCATAGATTTCATTCTTTCCCAAGCCTGAGCAACATGTTCATTATCAAACTGAGTAAACTTCATAATATTGCTGCGCAAAGCTATAATCTTAGCAGGAGGATAGTATCTACCAATAAAAGCATCCTTACACTTAGCCCATGAATCAATACTATTCTTAGTCAAAGACAGCAACCAATCTTTAGCCTTTCCTCTCAAAGAAAAAGGAAACAACTTGAGCTTAATAATATCACTATCAACATCCTTATATTTCTGCATCTCACATAGCTCAACAAAATTGTTGAGATGAGCTGCAGCATCTTCAGTACTAGCACCAGAAAATTGCTCTTTCATAACAAGGTTCAACAAAGCAGGCTTAATCTCATAAAAGGTTGTAGCAGGAACAGGTGGTGCAATAGGAGTGCAGATAAAATCACTATTATTTGTGCTAGCAAAGTCACACAACTTGGTGTTTTCAGGAGTACCCATTTCAGCAAAACGAAAGTAAACAAGTAAAAACAACTACCAAGGATTCTAATTTTTTTGGGTTTTTGATAAAAAGCAATGCAGGTAAAATAAAGTAAAGCAAAACAATAACAAAGTAAAGAATGTGTGTGCGAAAACTCCCCTCGCAGAAGTCTTCCACTTTTCCCCGGCAATGGCGCCAGAAAAAGAGCTGATGGGGCCGAGTTGACGGGGGAAAATATAGTTGATGTAGGAGTGTCCCCGGCAACGGCGCCAGAAAAGAGCTTGATGTCTACGCACTTCTATTCTTGTAGACACTTGTTGGGCCTCCAAGTGCAGAGGTTTGTAGAACAGCAGCAAGTTTCCCTTAAGTGGATCACCCAAGGTTTATTGAACTCAGGGAGGTTAGAGGTCAAAGCTATCCCTCTCAAGCAACCCTGCAATTACGATACAGAAAGTCTCTTGTGTCCCCAACACACCCAATACACTTGTCAGATGTATAGGTGCACTAGTTCGGCGAAGAGATAGTGAAATACAAGTGGTATAGATGATTATAAGTAGCAAAACGTGATGTGAAATAAATATCGCTGCGAGCAAACAAGTAACAAAATAGCAAGTAAACGGTATGCAAAGCTTGGAAACAAGGCCTAGGGATCATACTTTCACTAGTGGACACACTCCCAACAATATAACATGAATGAACAAATAACTTCTCTTTGCTAAGGCACTCTGAATTACTCTCCTAATGAATAACACTAATCATTGTGTAGTGGCTACAGAAGCACCCCTTAAAGTTCATCAAGTACTTGACAAACACCACTCATAGAGACATCCAAATCAGATCACAATTCAAGATAGAAATCATTGCGACTTAGACCAAGTACTAACACGGTGCACACACTGTCAACATTACACCATGAAAGGAGGAATAGATCACTCAATACTATCATAGTAATAATTACTCTCATAATCCACAAGAGATCACAATCATAGCCTAAACCAAGTACCACCATGATGCACGCACTGTCACCGTTACACCAAGGCAGGAGGAATAGATTACTTTAATAATCACCACTAGAGTACACATAACATATGAATAATAACATCTACTTGTTCAACATGATACAAAGCTCACGATCACATAAAGATCACATCATGGGAGAGAGAGGTGAACCACATAGCTACCGGTAGAGCCCTCAGCCCCGGGGATGAACTACTCCCTCCTCATCATAGGAGACAGCAAGGTTGATAGAGATGGCGGTGAGGTCGATGGAGACGGCGGAGACGGCGATGGAGACCGATGGAGATGGTTCCGGGGGCACTTCCCCGTCCCGGCAGGGTGCCGGAACAGAGACTTCTGTCCCCCGAAATTCGTCGGCGACGGCGGCGGAGCTGCGGAACTGCTTCTGGAAAATTGCCGATTCCTTTAGGGTTTTCCGTCCCGAGGCTTTATATAGGCGAAGGGGCGTCGCGAGAGGGCAGCCAGGGGCTCCTCACACATGGGTGGCGTGGCCAGGGCCTGGGCCGCGCCACCCTAGTGTGAGGGCAGGCCCTGGCCCCTCTCCGGCTCTCTTTCGGATGCCTGGATGCTCCCGGGAAAAATAAGACTTCTGGTTTTTGTTTCGTCCAATTCTGAGAATATTTCCTGTGTATCACTCTGAAACACAAAAACAGCAGAAAACAGGGAACTGGCACTGTGGCATCTTGTCAATAGGTTAGTTCCGGAAATCGCATAAAAACGCCACGAAGTGTAACGAAACACAAGGCAAATGGTGTAAAAACAAGCATGGAGCATCAAAAATTATAGATACGTTGGAGACGTATCAGCATCCCCAAGCTTAACTCCTGCTCGTCCTCGAGTAGGTAAGTGATAACAAAAGAAATAATTTTTGAGGTGACATGCACCTACACAATCTTGATCATATATGTAAGCATTTGTGAGCTGGGATCAAAAGAACTTAAAACATGGGCATGAAGATATAATCTTGACAATAGAACTTAGCAACCATGTTGTAAACATGTAAATGAACACAAACAAAAGATCATGAAAATGAAACAATGAAAGTCAAATGTATGTTCAAATCATAAGGAAAAACATACAAATGGTTTTCAGCTTGTCCTTCAAAGAGAGCAAAACATAAATGCATAGGACACCTTCAAGTTTAAGAGGGTGACTAGATACAAATAATTTGAGAACAAGTGAAACCAACAATATGAATCAATCAATGAAAACTTTGGGACAATGCACATTATACTAAGAATGACAACTATGCTCTCTTAATGGTGCATAAAGAAAGAAGGTGGTGACTCAACATAAAAATAGAAGAAAGGCCCTTCGCAGAGGGAAGCAGTGATTGCAAGTTTTATAACCTTCAAAAATTATGGTACTTACCGGCTTTGAGCTCTCATTGCCCCCATCATAAGCATCTTGAATGGTTAAAGTTAATGCGAGAACAATTATGATGCATATGCTTGACAAATCATAAGTTGAAACCTCGTGCCCCGTGAATACGAGTACCCAAACCTCATACTACTTTACTTAGAGTCCCAAGCAAGGCTCTTGTCATTGTAAGTATATATGTATCATTGAGAACCGCCAATGGGGTACCTCCGTGCCCGATGACATGGAACAAGCCCACACCAAAATGACAGGACAAGCAGACAATGAACACCTCGACATCTCTTTTATTTGCCTTTTGTTTAGCTTTTTATTGTGAGATGCGTCGTCGAATGTTCACCATGGGTATGCTGCAAATTTCCACCATGAATTATGCATGGCTTAGATTGGCGGCCTGGCGTTTCCCTAACACATATACAAACTCCATGATCCCCACAAGATTCCCAATTCATTTCACACCGCGGGCATCCATAAACAAAAGATCACGATATCAACTCAAATAAGAAGTGCAATGTTGAAAGCTTGCCCCATGACAGCATGGATGGGCTAGAATCCAACTTATAACTTGCAAGCATAACAACTCAACATAAGAGACCACAATGTCAAATTTTAAGAACAGGAAAAAGTAAAGTGTGCCTTCCGGTTCGTGAGAGCTTTACTGACCGAATTTCGCATAACACTGGTAAGAGTTTAATTTGAAGAGATAATAAAAGCAAGTCAAATTTACTTGGAATAGCAAATTGCTAGTAGGTGTGTATGGTGGACACTTTGGAAAACTTTGGCTTTTAGGAGTTGGATGCACGAGTAGAGCTCATACTCAGTACAAGGCGAGGGCTAGCAAAAGACTGGGAGCGACCAACTAAGAGAGCAATAATGGCCATAATCATGCAAAGCGACAAAGCGACATTAAAAGAAGCATAAGATGGCATCAAAAGTCAAAAACTAAATGATCATGAAGGCTATTGGCGACTTTGTAAGAGTCTAACATGTGTGAGCATGCGCCAAGTCAACCCAAATAAAGCATCAAGGAGAAAACCAAAATAATGCTTCCATACAATAAAAACAACGCATGATTTTTTCAAAGGCTCATTAAGCAATCTCAGTTATTTGAGACAAGTCATGCTACAGCAAAACCACTAAGCATACTATCAAAAATATATCAAGCATGACATGAAAAAACCTAAGCCGCAGCCTACACAAGCTCCTTCTTGTACCACTATTTTGCACAAAGCTTTTTCTCTTTTCCAACACCATTTGAAATTTTTATAAACACCTCTTTTGATGAAAACCAATAAAGATCAGAGGCAAAAAATACACCTTGATAAATAAATATAAGAAGATCTGAACACAAATCAAGGTGAAAACGAAAACCAAAAGCGGTAGCAGAAAAACAGAACACTCGTTGAAACGATAGGAGTGAAAACTAGAGTGTTCTTGGCAATGAAAAATGAGTTCATCTCCTCCAAAAGAAACATGATGTGATCTAACCATTTATTGCAGCAAACAAAACTAAACCAACTAAGAAAACTAAAACAACTGACGCTCCAAGAAAAACACATAGTGCATGAAGCAATAAAAATATAGTGTTTTGAAAGGTGACCTGATTTTTGCCGATGAAGAAGGGGTGCCTCGGGGGCATCCCCAAGCTTTGACGCTTGTACTTCTTGGATATTTCTCGGGGTGCTGGGCATCCCCAAGCTTGAGCTTTTGTCCTTTCTTCAACTCATCTCATCATTCTCCAATCCCTACACTTGAAAACTTCCTTCATACAAAACTAAACACAATTCTATTAGCAACATTAGTGCAAGCATAACATATAATCAACCTCTTTTTGCTTCAGGTTTTAACCCAAAACCACCACATATTAAGCATATACTACTGTAGCAACTTCCCCAAAAGTTCCATAATCAAAAGAACTCAAAAGAAAGCGATAAAGTGGCAAACACAAATATTGGCAGAAATCTGTCAAAACTGAACAGCTGACAAAGGTCGAATTTTTGAGGGGTTTTCTGTTGCTCAAGTCAAAAAGTGTTCAACTAACAAAAGTTTGGATATAACCTGGGGCATATGCACAAGAAATCGCAGGTCCAAAAGATAAACAGAGAATTTTCACGAATTTTTACGGTGCAGCACCGAAAACAGTTTCAGGACAGCAACATCCCCAAATCTTACCTCACTCAAATTAGAGGCTTCTCTTGGCACAACAACGAAATAAAAAGGATAAGGAGCGGTCATTACAGTAGTAATGACATCCAAGACTCAAATAAAAGAAAAAGTACTGAAAATAAACAATGGGTTATCTCCCAAGAGTGCTTTTCTTTAACGCCTTTGAGCTAGGCGCAGAAAATTGCGAATCAAGTAATATCAAGTGATGAAGCATCAAGCTCATAATTTGCTCTAAGAATAGAGTCAAAAAGTAATTTATTTCTTTTCCTAGGGAAGTGTTCCATACCTTTCTTTAGTGGAAATTGATATTTGATAGTGCCTTCCCTCATATCAATGATGGCACCTACAGTTCTAAGAAAAGGTCTTCCCAAAATAATAGGACATGAAGCATGGCACTCAACGTCCATAACAAGAAAATCAATAGGAACAAGGTTATTGTTAACCACAATAAGAACATCATTAATCCTTCCCAAAGGTTTCTTCTTAGCAACATCAGCAATAGGAACATCAAAATAACACTTTTCAAGCGGTGGTAAATCAAGCATGTCATAAATCTTTCTAGGCATGATAGAAATACTAGCACCTAGATCACATAAAGCATGGCAATCATAACCATTAACATGCATATCAATGATGGGTTCCCAACCATCTTCTAACTTCTTGGGAACAGAGGCTTTCTGCTTCAACTTTTCATCCCTAATTTTCATGAGAGCATTGGTAATATGCTTGGTAAAAGCAATATTTAAAGAACTAGCATTGGGAGTCAAAGCAAGCTTTTGCAAGAACAAAATAACTTCAGATATATTGCAGCCATCAACATCAAAATCATTAAAACAAGTAGATCTATCATCTCCCACACTCCGAAAAATTTCAGCACTCTTTTGAGAAAAAGTTTTGGCAGTTTTAGGCTTTTTAACACAAGGAGTGGGAGTTTTCTCTACACCAATCAAAGTGAGAGGATTGGTACCAGTAGGAGTAACATCATTAGAGGTAGTAATGGTACATACCTTCATCTCTCTAGCCATCTCATCTTCTCTTTCCCACCTGGCATGCAATTCCGCTAACAATCTAATATTTTCATCAATTCCAACTTGGAAAGCATTAGCGGTAGTAACAACATTGCTCACTTTCACATCATTAGGAAACACTTTTAATTTCAGAAGTTCAACATCATGAGCAAGGCTATCAACCTTGGAAGCAAGAATATCAATTTTGCCTAACTTTTCCTCAACAGACTTATTAAAAGCAGTTTGCTTACCGATGAAGTCCTTGAGCATTACCTCAAGCTCGGAGGGCGCGGCCCTAGTGTTGTTGTAGGAGTTAACATAAGAATTACCATAACCATTACCATTGGTAGAAGGATACGGCCTATAATTGTTACTAGCAAAATTGTTCCTATAAGCATTGTTGTTAAAATTACTGTTTCTAATGAAATTCACATCAACATGCTCTTCTTGAGCAACCAAAGAGGCCAAAGGAACATTACTAGGATCAACATGAGTCCTATCATTAGCAAGCATAGCCATAATGGTATCAATCTTATCATTCAAGGAAGAGGTTTCCTCAACAGAATTTACCTTCTTACCTTGTGGAGCTCTCTCGGTGTGCCATTCGGAATAATTTACCATCATGTTGTCAAGTAGCTTTGATGCGGCGCCCAAGGTAAGGGACATAAAAGTGCCTCCAGCAGCTGAATCGAGTAGGTTCCTTGAAGAAAAATTTAGTCCTGCATAAAAAGTTTGGATAATCATCCAAGTAGTCAGTCCATGAGTGGGGCAATTCTTTACCATAGATTTCATTCTTTCCCAAGCCTGAGCAACATGTTCATTATCAAACTGAGTAAACTTCATAATATTGCTGCGCAAAGCTATAATCTTAGCAGGAGGATAGTATCTACCAATAAAAGCATCCTTACACTTAGCCCATGAATCAATACTATTCTTAGTCAAAGACAGCAACCAATCTTTAGCCTTTCCTCTCAAAGAAAAAGGAAACAACTTGAGCTTAATAATATCACTATCAACATCCTTATATTTCTGCATCTCACATAGCTCAACAAAATTGTTGAGATGAGCTGCAGCATCTTCAGTACTAGCACCAGAAAATTGCTCTTTCATAACAAGGTTCAACAAAGCAGGCTTAATCTCATAAAAGGTTGTAGCAGGAACAGGTGGTGCAATAGGAGTGCAGATAAAATCACTATTATTCGTGCTAGCAAAGTCACACAACTTGGTGTTTTCAGGAGTACCCATTTCAGCAAAACGAAAGTAAACAAGTAAAAACAACTACCAAGGATTCTAATTTTTTTGGGTTTTTGATAAAAAGCAATGCAGGTAAAATAAAGTAAAGCAAAACAATAACAAAGTAAAGAATGTGTGTGCGAAAACTCCCCTCGCAGAAGTCTTCCACTTTTCCCCGGCAACGGCGCCAGAAAAAGAGCTGATGGGGCCGAGTTGACGGGGGAAAATATAGTTGATGTAGGAGTGTCCCCGGCAACGGCGCCAGAAAAGAGCTTGATGTCTACGCACTTCTATTCTTGTAGACACTTTTTGGGCCTCCAAGTGCAGAGGTTTGTAGAACAGAAGCAAGTTTCCCTTAAGTGGATCACCCAAGGTTTATCGAACTCAGGGAGGTTAGAGGTCAAAGCTATCCCTCTCAAGCAACCCTGAAATTACGATACAGAAAGTCTCTTGTGTCCCCAACACACCCAATACACTTGTCAGATGTATAGGTGCACTAGTTCGGCGAAGAGATAGTGAAATACAAGTGGTATAGATGATTATAAGTAGCAAAACGTGATGTGAAATAAATATCGCTGTGAGCAAACAAGTAACAAAATAGCAAGTAAACGGTATGCAAAGCTTGGAAACAAGGCCTAGGGATCATACTTTCACTAGTGGACACACTCCCAACAATATAACATGAATGAACAAATAACTTCTCTTTGCTAAGGCACTCTGAATTACTCTCCTATTGAATAACACTAATCATTGTGTAGTGGCTACAGAAGCACCCCTTAAAGTTCATCAAGTACTTGACAAACACCACTCATAGAGACATCCAAATCAGATCACAATTCAAGATAGAAATCATTGCGACTTAGACCAAGTACTAACACGGTGCACACACTGTCAACATAACACCATGAAAGGAGGAATAGATCACTCAATACTATCATAGTAATAATTACTCTCATAATCCACAAGAGATCACGATCATAGCCTAAACCAAGTACCACCATGATGCACGCACTGTCACCGTTACACCAAGGCAGGAGGAATAGATTACTTTAATAATCACCACTAGAGTACACATAACATCTGAATAATAACATCTACTTGTTCAACATGATACAAAGCTCACGATCACATAAAGATCACATCATGGGAGAGAGAGGTGAACCACATAGCTACCGGTAGAGCCCTCAGCCCCGGGGATGAACTACTCCCTCCTCATCATAGGAGACAGCAAGGTTGATAGAGATGGCGGTGAGGTCGATGGAGACGGCGGAGACGGCGATGGAGACCGATGGAGATGGCTCCGGGGGCACTTCCCCGTCCCGACAGGGTGCCGGAACAGAGACTTCTGTCCCCCGAAATTCGTCGGCGACGGCGGCAGAGCTACGGAACTGCTTCTGGAAAATTGCCGATTCCTTTAGGGTTTTCCGTCCCGAGGCTTTATATAGGCGAAGGGGCATCGCGAGAGGGCAGCCAGGGGCTCCTCACACATGGGTGGCGCGGCCAGGGCCTGGGCCGCGCCACCCTAGTGTGAGGGCAGGCCCTGGCCCCTCTCCGGCTCTCTTTCGGATGTCTGGATGCTCCCGGGAAAAATAAGACTTCTGGCTTTTGTTTCGTCCAATTCCGAGAATATTTCCTGTGTATCACTCTGAAACACAAAAACAGCAGAAAACAGGGAACTGGCACTGTGGCATCTTGTCACTAGGTTAGTTCCGGAAATCGCATAAAAACGCCACGAAGTGTAACGAAACACAAGGCAAATGGTGTAAAAACAAGCATGGAGCATCAAAAATTATAGATACGTTGGAGACGTATCAGCCGCCCCGTTCACTCATAATTAATTCCCTGCTACTCTGAAACACTTCTGGACTCCGTTGGAACCATTCTAGACTCAACCGAAACTATTCCGAATATCACCGAAACTATTTCGGACTCCACCGAAACTATTTCGGACTTAGTTAGAACACTTCCCCTCTCTCATATGACATCACATGTTGTTTCCGGATAATACCAAAATGTCTCTAGCATCGTGATCACTTAAGTGTGTTACCCGATGATACGTCCATTTTGCATCACTATTTTATATCATAATTTGTTGTTATTCATTGATATATTTCATATTTAGAGATGATACTTATGTTGTTTCCTCTGTTTTCACATGTTTGATGATTATTGGAGAGCTAGCTGCCGGAGTCAGGATTCTGCTAGAAAAAGGACCGTCAAGGCACCATATTTCTGAAGATCAGCAATTCCAGGAAAATACCGAGAAATTCATATTTCACCGGAAGACGGAAGTAGCCAGAAGGAGAGGGCAAGGTGAGCCACCAGGGGCTGATACGTCTCAAACGTATCTATAATTTTTGATGCTCCATGCTTGTTTTTACACCATTTGCCTTGTGTTTCGTTACACTTCGTGGCATTTTTATGCGATTTCCGGAACTAACCTATTGACAAGATGCCATAGTGCTAGTTCCCTGTTTTCTGCTATTTTTGTGTTTCAGAAATGCTACACAGGAAATATTCTTGGAATTGGACGAAACAAGTTCCAGAAGTCCTATTTTTCCCGGACAAAGGACGAGGACCGAAAGAGAGTCGGAGAGGGGCCAGAGCCTGCCCTCACACCAGGGCGGTGCGGCCCAGGCCCTGGCCGCGCCCCCTATGTGTGAGGAGACCCTGGCTGCCCCCTGACGATGCCCCTTCGCCTATATAAAGCCTCGGGATGGAAACCCCTAGGGGAGTCGGCAATTTTCCAGAAACAGTTCCGCAGCTCCGCCGCCGCTGTCGATGAATTTCGGGGGACAGAAGTCTCTGTTCTGGCACCCTGCCGGGATGGGGAAGTGCCCTCAGAGCCATCTCCATCGGTCTCCATCGCCGTCTCCGCCGTCTCCATCGACCTCACTGCCATCTCCATCAACCTTGCTGTCTCCTATGATGAGGAGGGAGTAGTTTATCCCCGGGGCTGAGGGCTCTACCGGTAGCTATGTGGTTCACCTCTCTCTCCCATGATGTGATCTTTATGTGATCGTGAGCTTTGTATCATGTTGAATAAGTAGATGTTACTCTTCTTCATTATGTGTACTCTAGTGTGTTATTAAAGTAATCTATTCCTCCTGCCATGGTGTAACGGTGACAGTGCGTGCATCGTGGTGGTACTTGGTCTAGGCTACGATTGTGATCTCTTATGGATTATGAGAATAATTATCACTGTGATAGTATTGAAGTGATCTATTTCTCCTTTCATGGTGTAATGTTGACAGTGTGTGCACCGTGTTAGTACTTGGTCTAAGTTGCAATAATATTTATCTTGAGTTGTGATTTGATTTGGATATCTCTATGAGTGGTGTTTGTCAAGTACTTGATGAACTTTAAGGAGTGCTTTGTAGCCCTACGCAATGATTAGTGTTATTCAGTAGGAGAGTAATTCAGAGTACCATAGTGAAGAGAAGTTATTTATTTGTTCAATTATGTTATATTTGTTGGGAGTGTGTCCACTAGTGAAAGTATGATCCCTAGGCCTTGTTTCCAAGCTTTGCACACCGTTTACTTACTGTTTTGTTACATGTTTGCTTGCAGCGATATTTATTTCAGATCACATTTGCTACTTATAATCCTCTATACCACTTGTATTTCACTATCTCTTCACCGAACTAGTGCACCTATACATCTGACAAGTGTATTGGGTGTGTTGGGGACACAAGAGACTTTCTGTATCGTTATTGCAGGGTTGCTTGAGAGGGATAGCTTTGACCTCTTCCTCCTTGAGTTCGATAAACCTTGGGTGATCCACTTAAGGGAAACTTGCTGCTGTTCTACAAACCTCTGCACTTGGAGGCCCAACACTGTCTACAAGAATAGACGCGTGCATAGACATCAAGCTCTTTTCTGGCGCCGTTGCCGGGGAGGTAAGGTAAAAGGTACTCGCATCCTCCTGTGTGAGTGCTCGGAGTTATTTCCTTTAGATTCTGCAATTACATCTTTTTGTTTCTTGTTTTTTATTTTCACTAGTTAGGCTTAATGGAAAACAAAGAGTTCTTTAGTCTTTTTCCTGAGTTTAGATATGAAGTGTTTGAAGAGAAAATGGAAAAACCTTTGGAGCTTAATTTGCATGCTAATAGTGTTGTTAGTATGAATGTTTCGAACACTGTTATTACTAATGCTATAGAAAAGTCTAAGCTTGGGGAAGCTGGTTTTGTTAAGCATGATATTTTTAGTTCCCTAGCTTTAGTGGAGAAAGTTTGTTCTGATAATATTTTATCTCCCATATGTGATGTTCCTTCTTATGATGATATGTTTGAAGAATATGCTTTGCGAAATAGCTGTTCTTTAGCTTGTGATGATACTGAACCTCTAGTTTATGATGGTTATGATGATGAGTATAATATTTTCAGTTCACCTACTATTAAGTATAAAATTAGTTATGATTACAATATGCCTCCTATTTTTGATGATTATGGTGATGAGAATAATTATTCTGTTGAATCTGCTCCTACTACTATTGTTCATGTGGGGAGTATTAATCCTTTTATGCATGTGGCTCATGATAGAGATGCTTTATGTGATAATTCTATTATTAATTCTATTCATGATGCTACTGAAAGTTATTATGAGAGAGGGAAACATGGTTTGAAGGATCTCAACAATATTGAGTTTCCCCTCTTTATGTTGCAATTCTTGAAGTTATACTTGTTTTGCCTTCCTATGCTTTTTGCTTTGCGCTTTCATGACTTGTCTCTTTACAAGACTATTTTTCATAGGAAGTGGTTTAGATTTAAATGTCTTTCACATTTGCTTTTTGACGCTCTCTATTGCTTTAAGTTCCTATATGGCGCCTTTGCCTCAAGCTCTTATATGGCGCTCACATGAGCATTTTTGCAAATTACTGCGCCTAGCTCAAAGGCGTTAAAGAAAAGCACTCTTGGGAGATAACCCATTGTTTATTTTCAGTACTTTTTCTTTTATTTGAGTCTTGGAATTCATTACTACTGTAATGACCTCTCCTTATCTTTTTTATTTCATTGTTGTGCCAAGAGAAGCCTCTAATTTGAGTGAGGTAAAGATTTGGGGATGTTGCTGTCCTGAAACTGTTTTCGGTACTGTACCGTAAACATTCGTGAAAATTCTCTGTATATCTTTTGGACCTGCGATTTCTTGTGCATATGCCCCAGGTTATATCCAAACTTTCATTAGTTGAACACTTTTTTATTTGAGCAACAGAAAACACCTTAAAAATTCGACCTTTGTCAGCTGTTCTGTTTTGACAGATTTCTGCCAATATTTGTGTTTGCTGCTTAATCGCTTTCTTTTTGAGTTCTTTCGATCACGGAACTTTTGGGGAAGTTGCTACAGTAGTATATGCTTTATATGTGGTGGTTTTGTGTTGAAATCTGAACTGAAAAGGGTTGATTCATTACTATGCTTACTCTACCGTTGCTAATAGATTTGTGTTTAGTTTTGTATGAAGGAAGTTTTCAAGTGTAGGGATTGGAGAATGATGAGATGAGATGAAGAATGGACAAAAGCTCAAGTTTGGGGATGCCCATGTCACCCCAAGAAATATCCAAGAAGTACAAGCGTCAAAGCTTGGGGATGCCCCCGAGGCACCCCCTTCTTCATCGGCAAAAAACAGGTCACCTTTCAAAACACTATATTTTTATTGCTTCATGCACTATGCATTTTTCTTGGAGCGTCAGTTGTTTTTGTTTTTAGTTTTATTTTTCTTTGTTTGCTGCAATAAATGGTTAGATCACATCATGTTTCTTTTGGAGGAGATGAACTCGCTTTTCATTTGCCAAGAACACTCTAGTTTTCACTCCTATCGTTTCAACGAGTGTTCTCTTTTTCTGCTACTGGATTTAGCTTGCATTTTTCGCCTTGATTTGTGTTCAGATCTTGTTATATCTTTTCATCAAGGTGTATTTTTGCCTATGGTCTTTATTGGTTTTCATCAAAAGAGGTGTTTATAAAAAAGTTTGAATTGTGTTGGAAAAGAGAAAAAGCTTTATGCAAAAAAGTGGTACCAGAAGGATCTTGTGTAGACTGCGGCTTAGGATTTTGCATGTCGTGCTTGGTGTCTTTTTGATAGTATACTTAGTGGTTTTGCTGTAGCATGACTTGTCTCAAATAACTGAGATTGCTTAATGAGCCTTTGAAAAAATCATGCGTTGTTTTTATCGTTTGTAATCATTATTTTGGTTTTCTCCTTGATGCTTTATTTGGGTTGACTTGGCGCATGCTCACACATGTTAGACTCATACAAAGTTGCCAATAGCCTCTATGATCATTTAGTTTTTGACTTTTGATGCCATCTTATGCTTCTTTTAATGTTGCTTTGTCGCTATGCATGATTATGGCCGTTATTGCTCTCTTAGTTGGTCGCTCCCAGTCTTTTGCTAGCCCTCATTTTGTGCTGAGTATGAGCTCTACTCGTGCATCCAACTCCCAAAAACCAAGTTTGCCATTGTGTCCACTATAAATTCCTATGCATGGTATTTGCAAGCCATTCCAAGTAAATTTTCATGTGCTACCTTTCAAAAACCTTCAAAATACTTATCATTTTGTGACACTGTTTTCAGCTCATGGGGACATAGTGGTCGGATTTGCTATCTTCCATATTGCTTATTCCAAAAACAAAAAAAAAACAAAAAAAAAGAAAAAAAGGCACTCCTCCATGGTATGTGAATGTTGGTGGGCACCCGATGAATCAGTTAGCCATGGTTTGAGAAAGGAAAAAAGGTGGGGAGGAGTGCCAAGTTTTATAAAAAGAGCACAAAAAGTGCCAATCTCTCTCTCAAAAACTTGCTTCATTTTTGTATGGAAGATAGTAAGAACCCCATTGCCAGTCGTTGACAAAGACAACCACCTCTCAAAACCAATTTTTATCTCTCTGTTTTACAAATGAAAAGCTCTAGCACATGTTTAATCACTGCTTCCCTCTGCGAAGGGCCTTTCTTTTACTTTTATGTTGAGTCACCACCTTCTATCTTTATGCACCATTAAGAGAGCATAGTTGTCATTCTGAGTATAATGTGCATTATCCCAAAGTTTAGCATTGATTGATTCATGACAATGGTTTCACTTGTTCCTAAATTATTTGTATCTAGTCGCCCTCTTAAACTTGAAGGTGTCCTATGCATTTATGTTTTGCTATTCCATGAGGGACAAGCTGAAAACCATTTACTATGTTTTTCCGTATGATTTGAACACACGTTTGACTTTCATTGTTTCATTATTCATGATCTTTTGTTTGTGTTTCTTTTCATGTTATAACATGGTTGCTAAGTTTCAATTATCAAGATTATGTCTTTCATGCCCATGTTTTAAGTTCTTTGATCTCAGCACTCAATGATTTACCTATATGATCAAGATTGTGATGGTGCATGTCACCTCAAAAATTATTTCTTTTGTTATCACTTACCTACTCGAGGACGAGCAGGAGTTAAGCTTGGGGACGCTCATACGTCTCAAACGTATCTATAATTTTTGATGCTCCATGCTTATTTTTACACCATTTGCCTTGTGTTTCGTTACACTTTGTGGCGTTTTTATGCGATTTCCGGAACTAACCTATTGACAAGATGCCACAGTGCCAGTTCCCTATTTTCTGCTGTTTTTGTGTTTCAGAAATGCTACACAGGAAATATTCTTGGAATTGGACGAAACAAGTTCCAGAAGTCCTATTTTTCCCGGACAAAGGACGAGGACCGAAAGAGAGCTGGAGAGGGGCCAGCGCCTGCCCTCACACCAGGGCAGCGCGGCCTAGGCCCTGGCCGCGCCCCCTATGTGTGAGGAGACCCTGGCTGCCCCCTGACGATGCCCCTTCGCCTATATAAAGCCTCGGGATGGAAAACCCTAGGGGAGTCGGCAATTTTCCAGAAACAGTTCCGCAGCTCCGCCGCCGCTGTCGACAAATTTCGGGGGACAGAAGTCTCTGTTCCGGCACCCTACTGGGACGGGGAAGTGCCCCCGGAGCCATCTCCATCGGTCTCCATCGCCGTCTCCGCCGTCTCCATCGACCTCACCGCCATCTCCATCAACCTTCCTGTCTCCTATGATGAGGAGGGAGTAGTTCATCCCCGGGGCTGAGGGCTCTACCGATAGCTATGTGGTTCACCTCTCTCTCCCATGATGTGATCTTTATGTGATCGTGAGCTTTGTATCATGTTGAATAAGTAGATGTTACTCTTCTTCATTATGTGTACTCTAGTGTGTTATTAAAGTAATCTATTCCTCCTGCCATGGTGTAACGGTGACAGTGCGTGCATCGTGGTGGTACTTGGTCTAGGCTACGATTGTGATCTCTTATGGATTATGAGAATAATTATCACTATGATAGTATTGAAGTGATCTATTCCTCCTTTCATGGTGTAATGTTGACAGTGTGTGCACCGTGTTAGTACTTGGTCTAAGTTGCAATAATATTTATCTTGAGTTGTGATTTGATTTGGATATCTCTATGAGTGGTGTTTGTCAAGTACTTGATGAACTTTAAGGAGTGCTTCGTAGCCCTACGCAATGATTAGTGTTATTCAATAGGAGAGTAATTTAGAGTACCATAGTGAAGAGAAGTTATTTATTTGTTCAATTATGTTATATTTGTTGGGAGTGTGTCCACTAGTGAAAGTATGATCCCTAGGCCTTGTTTCCAAGCTTTGCACACCGTTTACTTACTGTTTTGTTACATGTTTGCTCGCAGCGATATTTATTTCAGATCACATTTGCTACTTATAATCATCTATACCACTTGTATTTCACTATCTCTTCGCCGAACTAGTGCACCTATACATCTGACAAGTGTATTGGGTGTGTTGGGGACAGAAGAGACTTTCTGTATCGTGATTGCAAGGTTGCTTGAGAGGGATTGTCGATGGATTTCGTGTCGCAAGAACACGGGGTACCACGCGACGGACCCAAAGATTCGAACGCAGGGGGCTGAACGTGTGAGATCTCGGATCGCAACGAAACACGGTGACGGAAGCCTCGATTGTCGAACGCGGAGCGCACTGCAGAGAGGGAGACCGAGCTTTACCCAGGTTTAGGGCCCTCGTGGTGAGGTAAAACCCCTACTTCCTGCCTTCTTGTATTGCAACGCGACACCTCGCGAGGAGTACAAGGCCTTGGTTACAAAGCTCTAGCTGGCCAGAGGTTGAAGAACCTGCGTGCCCAGCTAGCCGCTTGAAGAAGATGAAGATCCCCCCCCCCTAAGGGAGGGCTTCCCCCTCCTTTTATAGCGCCAAGGTCCTCCTTCCCCTTATCTTCTTGGGGAAGGGGTTGCCACACACGGCCAAGGAGGGAGGATAGCTGTAGACTACACTCTTCTGTAGACTCAGTCTTCGCAGGGTAGCGGCGCCGGTCCACAGGAGTGGGTGGAGGAAGCTGACGTCCTCCTCTGGCGCCCTGCACCGTCCACGCTATATTTAGGGGGGTGGCCAACAACCACTGTGCTGCTTTAGGCAGGCACAGCGAAAGTTGGTCTCCTCCCTGTCGGGGGTAGCGTGGGCGGTACGCGGTCTTCTGCCCGTTAGCTTCTTGCTCCGCACGAAAACGTGCTGAGCTAGCGCGGGCGTACCTTCTCTCCTCACCAGCAGGGGCTCGTGAGGAGGTCTTCTGGTCCTTAGCAGTTTCCGTCGTCGTTCTCCTCACGAGGCGCCTCCTCGTGAGGGTCTTCTCCGTGACTTGTACCGCTGATTATCTCCTGGGCTGAAGATGGGCCGATGACGGGGCCCAGGAGCAGGTGGACCGGGATACCCCTGAAGGGTTTCGCAGCATAGAAAACAAAAAAATTCTTACGGAAGCGAACAAGAAAGCCAAGATCTAATCTAGGAGATGTAATCAACGAGAGAGGTAGATGAGATCTTCATACCCTTGAAGATTCGCACAGCGGTAACGTTCAAAAGAACGTGGTTGACGTAGTCGTACTCGTCGTCTCCTCCTCGCGATCCGTAGTCGTACTCGCCGTCTCCTCCTCGCGATCCGATCCGATCCTACGCCGCAAGTGGCGGCGCCTCCGAGAGTTGCACACGTACAGCGCACCGACGACTCCGCCTTCCCGGTCCAGCGAGATATGGTGGAGTGGTAGTTGGGATCGACAACACGACGGCGTGGTGTCTATGGTGGAGAGTATACGCCGATAGGGCTTCGCCCGTTTGCGTGGTGGAAGAAGAACGGAAAAAGAAGGCTTCAGAAAGCGGGCAGCGGCTTCGCAGAGAACTAGTTTTTCACACAAACCGGCTGCGCGCCCTCGTCCTTTTATTAGCAGCCCGATGAAGAAAACCAGCCGGATCCTTCGTAAGTATCCGGATCAAACTCCTCTAAACAATCTGATCTTAATCAGATCGGAAGCCAGCTCGGCCACGGTCGCGCAGCCCACGAGCCAAAAAGCCCAGCCGCCAGCGAGCCAGCGCTATGCGCATTATTTCATGCGAGCGAGGAGCCTGCTCGAGCGGCTGTTGTGCGTGCGCGCCAGGCACGTGCGTGAGCATGCCATGCATGCATCGCATGCATGCATTGCACTGGCCGCATCGAGCCATGCATGTGCGCTGCTTTCTCCTTCTTCTTTTTTCTTTCTTTATTTCTTCTAAATAAATACTGTTTCATATTTATCAATTCTCATAATTGATAAATACTAATATTTTTCCACCCGGAACAATTCCGTAACTTCCCGAAACACTTTCACATATATCCCGATACTACCCTAGCGTTGATTTGCGTTAAGTGTGTGACCCTACGGGTTCGAGAATACGCGGACATGATCTCTATCAATAATCAATAGCGGGATCTGGAAATCCATATTGACTCCCACGCACTCAGCGATGATCATATCGGATGAACCACGATGTCAGGATTCAAGCAATCCCGTATTTGTATTCCCTTCGTCTCGCGATATTTTACTCGCCCGAGATTCGATCGTCGGTATCGGCATACCTAGTTCAATCTCGTTCACAGCAAGTACTTTACTCGTTCCGTAATCCGATATCACTTTGTGATTAACTCTTTAATCACGTGCTTGCAAGCGGTGTTGATATCGATTACCGAGTGGGCCCGAAGTATATCTCTCCGACTTGGGAGGGACAAATTCCATCTCGATACATACAACCCAACAAGTACTTTCCGATCACCTGAGAGACACCTTTATTATCACCCTCACATAGGATGACGTTTGATGACTTCAAAGCTTTCTTCCGATACTAGGGAGTTGTATTATCTCATGGTCTAAGGAATACAATACATGACATAGGAAAAGCTTCGCAAAGATGAACACGATGACACGATCTAATTGCTCTGCTTTATTTGGGTCTGTCCATCATGTCATTCTCCTAATGATATGATCTCATTATTAATTGACAACACATGTCTATGGTTAGGAAACCTTAACCATCATTAATCAATGAGCTAGTCCATAGAGGCGTACTAGGGACACGGTGTTGTTCACAAACCACACAAGTATTAAAGTTTCCATTTAATACAATTCTAGCATGGAATATAAACATTATCATAAACAAGAATTATAATAATAACATCTTTATTATTGCCTCTAGGGCATAATTCCAACAGTCTCCCACTTGCACTAGAGTCAATAATCTAGTTTACATCTAGCAACAATCTAACACCCATGGCATTAAGGTGTTGATCATGTTTTGCTCGTGGAAGAGGTTTAGTCAAAGGATCTGCGACATTCAGATCCGTATGTACCTTGCAAATCTTTAGATCTCCATCTACAATACAATAGTAATCTAACTGAGACTTTAGAATCATCCGGGTCGGTGTTGAAGCTAGCATCGACGTAACCCTTTTACGACGAGCTTCTCATCACCTCCATAGACCAAGAACATTTCTTTAGTCTTATTTAAATACTTTAGGATGTTCTTCACGGCTGTCCAGTGTTCCACTCCTGGATCACTTTGGTATCTGCTCGTCAAACTAAGAGCATTGGACACATCCGATCTAGTACACAGCATGGTATACATAATAGAACCTATGGCCAAGGCATATGGCACTTTGCTCATAGTTTCTCTATTTTTTACCGTAGCTGGACACTGAGCCTTGCTCAACATCTTACCTGACAACATGGGCAATGAACCTTTCTTTGCTTTATCCATTCTGAACCTTTTCAGAACTTTGTCCAGGTATGTACTTTGGCTTAAACCTATTAGGCATTTTGGTCTATCTCTATAGATCTTAATGCCTAATATATAAGCAGCTTCTCCTAGGTCTTTCATTGAAAAACATTTATTCAAATAACTCTTCACATCGTTAAGCATATCGATGTCATTTCCAATAATCAATATGTCATCCACATATAGTACTAAAAATGTCACCGAGCTCCCACTCACTTTCTTGTAGATACAAGCTTCGTAGCAATTTGGAACAAATCCAAAACTCTTGATCACTTGATCAAAACGAAGGTTCCAACTCCGAGATGCTTGCTTCAGTCCATAAATGGAACGCTGAAGTTTGCACACTTTATTAGCATCCTTAGGATGGACAAAACCTTCGGGCTGCATCATATACAACTCTTCATCAATGTTGCCATTGAGGAACGCAGTCTTGACATCCATCTGCCATATTTCATCATCATGAAACGCAGCAATTGCTAATAAAATCCGAATGGACTTAAACATCGCTACGGGAGAGAAAGTCTCATCGTAGTCAACACCTTGAACTTGCCGAAAACCTTTTGCGACAAGCCGAGCTTTATAGACAGTAACATTACCATCCGCGTCCATTTTCTTCTTGAAAATCCATTTGCACTCAACGGCCTTACGGTCGCTAGGAGGATCCACCAAAGTCCACACTTGGTTTTCGCTCATGGATCCCAATTCGGATTTCATGGCCTCTAGCCATTTCTCAGAGTCTGGGCTCATCATTGCTTCCTCATAGTTCGCAGGTTCGCTGTTGTCTAACAACAAGACGGTTAAGATAGGGTTGCCGTACCATTCAGGAGTGGCACGTGACCTTGTCGACCTGTGAAGTTCAGTAGTAGCATCGTTCGAAGTTTCATGATCTTTATCATTAGCTTCCTCTCTTGTTGATGCAGGCGGCGCCGGAACAATTTCTGGTGCTGCGCTACTCTCCAACTCGAGAGAAGGTTCAATAACCTCGTCTAGCTCTACCTTCCTCCCACTCACTTCTTTCGAGAGAAACTCCTTCTCAAGAAATGATCCGTTCTTAGCAACAAACACTTTGCCTTCGGATCTGTGGTAGAAGGTATACCCAATCGTTTCCTTAGGGTATCCTATGAAGACGCATTTCTCCGCTTTGGGTTCGAGCTTGTCCGGCATCAACTTCTTGACGTAAGCTTCGCATCCCCAAACTTTAAGAAACGACAACTTAGGTTTAGCACCAAACCATAGTTCATACGGTGTCGTCTCAACGGATTTAGATGGTGCCCTATTTAAAGTGAATGCAGCGGTTTCTAATGCATAACCCCAAAATGATAATGGCAAATCTATAAGA
Source organism: Dactylis glomerata (assembly GCA_007115705.1). Taxonomy (NCBI): domain Eukaryota; kingdom Viridiplantae; phylum Streptophyta; class Magnoliopsida; order Poales; family Poaceae; genus Dactylis; species Dactylis glomerata. The sequence goes on from QXEO01000220.1 coordinate 1,104,509, forward strand.
GACATCATTGATCGCACCATATCTAATAGAGTTCGATTCCGGCGTTCAGACACACCATTGCGCTGTGGTGTTCCGGGTGGCGTGAGTTGCGAAACAATTCCGCTTGCTTTAAGATGCGTGAGAAAATCATAACTCAAATACTCACCTCCACGATCGGATCGCAGAAATTTAATTTTTCTGTTACGATGGTTTTCCACTTCGTTCTGAAATTCTTTGAACTTTTCAAATGTTTCAGATTTATGTTTCATTAAATAGATATACCCATATCTACTTAAGTCATCAGTAAAAGTGAGAAAATAGCGATATCCACCGCGCGTCGAAATACTCATTGGTCCGCACACATCGGTATGTATGATTTCCAATAAGTCCGTTGCTCGCTCCATTATACCGGAGAACGGGGTTTTGATCATCTTGCCCATGAGGCATGGTTCGCACGTGTCAAATGATTCAAAATCAAGAGACTCTAAAAGTCCATCAGAATGGAGTTTCTTCATGCGTTTTACACCAATATGACCTAGACGGCAGTGCCACAAATAAGTTGGATTATCACTATCTACTTTGCATCTTTTAGCCTCAATGTTATGGATGTGTGTTTCATTGCTTTCGAGATTCAGAAGAAATAAACCATTCACAACAGGTGCATGACCATAAAAGATATTATTCATATAAATGGAACAACCATTATTCTCAGATTTAAATGAATAACCGTTTTGCAATAAACACGATCCAGATATAATGTTCATGCTCAACGCAGGCACATAATAACACTTATTAAGGTTTAAAACTAATCCCGAAGGTAAAACTAAGGAGAGCGTGCCGACGGCCATCACATCAACTTTTGATCCATTGCCAACGCGCATCATCACCTCATCCCTTGCTAGCCGCCGTCTATTCCGTAGCTCCTGTTTCGAGTTACAAATATTAGCAACTGAACCAGTATCATATACCCAGGCACTACAACGAGCGCTAGTAAGGTAGACATCAATAACATGTATATCAAATATACCTTTGATGGTGCCAGCCTTCTTGTCTGCTAAGTACTTAGGACAGTTGCGCTTCCAGTGACCCTTGACCTTGCAATAGAAGCACTTAGTGTCCGGCTTAGGTCCAGACTTGAGCTTCTTCTCAGCAGGGGCAACGCGCTTGCCGCTGCCTTTCTTGAAGGATCCCTTTGCACCCTTAGCTTTCTTAAAGCTAGTGGTCTTGTTGACCATCAACACATGATTATCTTTCTTGATATCCACCTCCGCAGCTTTCAGTTTAGCGAAGAGCTCAGTGATCGTATCAGTGGAACCAATTTGATTGTGAGTAACTACAAAACCTTTGTAGCTAGGAGGGAGTGATTGCAGAACTCTGTCAATCTTAAGCTCCTCTGGAATCTTGCAGTCCAGTTGCTCAAGGCGTTGAGTGTAGCCCGACATCTTAATGGCGTGCTCACTAACGGAACTCCCTTCCTCCATCTTGCAGTTAAAGAACTTCTCAGAGATCTCATATCTCTCAGAACGGGCCTGAGTCTGAAACATGGTTTTCAGTTCCTCAAGTATCTCATAAGGCCCGCGGTACTTCTCAAAACGATTTTGAAGTTCCGGTTCCATAGAAAACAGCATGGTACTCATAATCACATCACAATCATCTCTACGAGCATTGAAGTCAGCAAGTTCTTCAGTTTTCGCAGTTGCAGCAGGGGTGTCACCTAGCGCTTTGTCAAGTACATAGGCTTTTTGTCCGCCAGCGAGTATGATTCTCAGATTGCGGAACCAGTTGGTGAAGTTAGACCCATTGTTCTTAAGCTTTTCTTTCTCAGCAAACACGTTGAAGTTGAAGTTGGACTTAGCCATTTGATCTACAATATTGCAAGTACAATTTTAGACTATGTTCATGAAAACTAGTTCAACTTAATCAAATTACTAGATGAACTCCCACTAAATTCAACATCCCTCAAGTTTTTTAGTGAACACGATCCAAATTCACCACACCTAATCCGATCTTCACGAGAAGAGATGTGGTTTCAATGGTGGACAACTCAGTGTCGATCATATCAATCATATGACTCATGTTTAACCTTTCGGTTCATGTGTTCCGAGGCCATGTCTGTACATGCTAGGCTCGTCAAGTCAAACCCAAGTATTTTCTGCGTGTGCAAAACTGGCTTGCACCCGTTGTATGTGAACGTAGAGTTTATAGCACCCGATCATCACGAGGTGCTTGAAAACGACGAACTTTCGCAACGGCGCATACGAGGGGAGAACACAATTTTATCTTGATCTTTAAGTGAGGAATCATCTTATAATGCTACCGTCGCGATCTAAGCAAAATAAGATACATAAAAGGATAAACATCACATGCATATAATTTTATGTGACATGGTATAGCCAATCTCTGCGCCATGATCTCCATCTTGTGCGCTCCGGCATGATCTCCATCACGCCACCATGATTGCCTCCACCACGAATAGCAACTACAACTATTGCTAACTACTTAGCGATGAAGTAAAGCTATTACATGGCGTATAAGAAGTTGACACGCAGGTCATACACAAATATAAAGACAACCATATGGCTCCTGCCGGTTGTGAACTCATCGACATGCAAGTCGTGAAAGATTACAAAACATGATCATCGCATACATCACATATATCACATCACATCTTGTGACCATACCATATCACAAAACACTCCCTGCAAAAACAAGTTAGATGCCTCTACTTTGTTGTTGCATGTTTTACGTGGCTTATGGGAGTAGCAAGCTAAGAACGATTCTTACCTACGAAAAGCCACAACGGTGATATTATGGTTGCTAACATCCGATGTAAGTCCCATGACTACTATAGTGAGAGAAACTGGCATCCACCAGCCGCATGTGTGGAACAAGCCACACGTCAAGTGCGGAGCCGGTCTCACGAACGCGGTCGCGTAAAGTTGGCCTGGACCGCTTCAATCTCACTATACCGCGCCATAAGAAATACACAACAAGAGGTTTGCAACAGAAAACATCAACGCCCGCAACAAGCATGTTGCGTTCTACTCGTGAAACACATCTACGCATAGATCTAGCTCTGATACCACTGAAGGGTTTCGCAGCATAGAAAACAAAAAAATTCTTACGGAAGCGAACAAGAAAGCCAAGATCTAATCTAGGAGATGTAATCAACGAGAGAGGTAGATGAGATCTTCATACCCTTGAAGATTCGCACAGCGGTAACGTTCAAAAGAACGTGGTTGACGTAGTCGTACTCGTCGTCTCCTCCTCGCGATCCGTAGTCGTACTCGCCGTCTCCTCCTCGCGATCCGATCCGATCCTACGCCGCAAGTGGCGGCGCCTCCGAGAGTTGCACACGTACAGCGCACCGACGACTCCGCCTTCCCGGTCCAGCGAGATATGGTGGAGTGGTAGTTGGGATCGACAACACGACGGCGTGGTGTCTATGGTGGAGAGTATACGCCGATAGGGCTTCGCCCGTTTGCGTGGTGGAAGAAGAACGGAAAAAGAAGGCTTCAGAAAGCGGGCAGCGGCTTCGCAGAGAACTAGTTTTTCACACAAACCGGCTGCGCGCCCTCGTCCTTTTATTAGCAGCCCGATGAAGAAAACCAGCCGGATCCTTCGTAAGTATCCGGATCAAACTCCTCTAAACAATCTGATCTTAATCAGATCGGAAGCCAGCTCGGCCACGGTCGCGCAGCCCACGAGCCAAAAAGCCCAGCCGCCAGCGAGCCAGCGCTATGCGCATTATTTCATGCGAGCGAGGAGCCTGCTCGAGCGGCTGCTGTGCGTGCGCGCCAGGCACGTGCGTGAGCATGCCATGCATGCATCGCATGCATGCATTGCACTGGCCGCATCGAGCCATGCATGTGCGCTGCTTTCTCCTCTTTTTTTTCTTTCTTTATTTCTTCTAAATAAATACTGTTTCATATTTATCAATTCTCATAATTGATAAATACTAATATTTTTCCACCCGGAACAATTCCATAACTTCCCGAAACACTTTCACATATATCCCGATACTACCCTAGCGTTGATTTGCGTTAAGTGTGTGACCCTACGGGTTCGAGAATACGCGGACATGATCTCTATCAATAATCAATAGCGGGATCTGGAAATCCATATTGACTCCCACGCACTCAGCGATGATCATATCGGATGAACCACGATGTCAGGATTCAAGCAATCCCGTATTTGTATTCCCTTCGTCTCGCGATATTTTACTCGCCCGAGATTCGATCGTCGGTATCGGCATACCTAGTTCAATCTCGTTCACAGCAAGTACTTTACTCGTTCCGTAATCCGATATCACTTTGTGATTAACTCTTTAATCACGTGCTTGCAAGCGGTGTTGATATCGATTACCGAGTGGGCCCGAAGTATATCTCTCCGACTTGGGAGGGACAAATTCCATCTCGATACATACAACCCAACAAGTACTTTCCGATCACCTGAGAGACACCTTTATTATCACCCTCACATAGGATGACGTTTGATGACTTCAAAGCTTTCTTCCGATACTAGGGAGTTGTATTATCTCATGGTCTAAGGAATACAATACATGACATAGGAAAAGCTTCGCAAAGATGAACACGATGACACGATCTAATTGCTCTGCTTTATTTGGGTCTGTCCATCATGTCATTCTCCTAATGATATGATCTCATTATTAATTGACAACACATGTCTATGGTTAGGAAACCTTAACCATCATTAATCAATGAGCTAGTCCATAGAGGCGTACTAGGGACACGGTGTTGTTCACAAACCACACAAGTATTAAAGTTTCCATTTAATACAATTCTAGCATGGAATATAAACATTATCATAAACAAGAATTATAATAATAACATCTTTATTATTGCCTCTAGGGCATAATTCCAACAACCCCGGTATCCAGAACACCGACAGTAGCCCCCGGGAGCCCGGCCCAAGAACGCACCCTCTTGAGGAAGCGAAGGGTCGGGGGCCCCCGAAGCTGCTGGGCCCTCCAACGGCACGCGTCAACTGCGCGGTCAGAGGACCATGTGAAGAGGCAGAGACTGCAGACACGTGTCGTGGCCGCAGCTGGTGAGACGAAACGGCGGCGACGCTACAGTCTCCGAGGCGTCAACCATCATAATGATGCGTCGCTTGACTGCAGAGCGCTGCGCCAACGCTTCGATTCCCGCGCTGGGATTTGACGCATCGACGCTGGACGCTCCCCTTAAATAGGTCCTCCTCGAGACCTTCGGCACTTCACCTCCTTCCTCCAGTGCCACTTCTGCTTCTTCTCCCCTGAGAGCATGGACCCTCCAACTCCGCCGCCGCCGCCGGTCCAAGCTCTGGGGCGAAGCGCCGTGGACGCCCCCCGGGCAGTGGGAGCAGGGCGAAAATCCCAGCCCAGTGGACGCCCAGCGCCGGGGGTGTTGGAATTATGCCCTAGAGGCAATAATAAAGATGTTATTATTATAATTCTTGTTCATGATAATGTTTATATTCCATGCTAGAATTGTATTAAGCGGAAACTTTAATACTTGTGTGGTTTATGAACAACACCGTGTCCCTAGTACGCCTCTTTGGACTAGCTCATTGATTAATGATGGTTAAGGTTTCCTAACCATAGACATGAGTTGTCAATTAATAATGAGATCATATCATTAGGAGAATGATATGATGGACAGACCCAAATAAAGCAGAGCAATTAGATCGTGTCATCGTGTTCATCTTTGCGAAGCTTTTCCTATGTCATGTATTGTATTCCTTAGACCATGAGATAATACAACTCCCTAGTATCGGAAGAAAGCTTTGAAGTCATCAAACGTCATCCTATGTGAGGGTGATAATAAAGGTGTCTCTCAGGTGATCGGAAAGTACTTGTTGGGTTGTATGTATCGAGATGGAATTTGTCCCTCCCAAGTCGGAGAGATATACTTCGGGCCCACTCGGTAATCGATATCAACACCGCTTGCAAGCATGTGGTTAATGAGTTAATCACAAAGTGATATCGGATTACGGAACGAGTAAAGTACTTGCTGTAAACGAGATTGAACTAGGTATGGCGATACCGACGATCAAATCTCGGGCGAGTAAAATATCGTGTGACGAAGGGAATACATATACGGGATTAATTGAATCCTGACATCGTGGTTCATTCGATATGATCATCGATGAATATGTGGGAGTCAATATGGGTTTCCAGATCCCGCTGTTGATTATTGATAGAAGATCATGTCTACATATTCTCGAACCCGTAGGGTCACACACTTAACGTGTATCGATGCTAGGATAGAATGGATAATTGGTTTATGAGTTTTAGTTCGGAGTCTCGGATGAGATCCAGGACGTCACGAGAGGTTCCGGAATGGTCCGGAGAATAAGATTCATATAAAGGTGTTGACTACGATGAGACTTTCTCTCCCGTAGCGATGTTTAAGTCCATTCGGATTTTATTAGCAATTGCTGCATTTCATGATTATGAAATATGGCAGATGGATGTCAAGACTGCGTTCCTCAATGGCAACATTGATGAAGAGTTGTATATGATGCAGCCCGAAGGTTTTGTCGATCCTAAGGATGCTAATAAGGTGTGCAAACTTCAGCGTTCCATTTATGGACTGAAGCAAGCATCTCGGAGTTGGAACCTTCGTTTTGATCAAGTGATCAAGAGTTTTGGATTTGTTCCAAATTGCTACGAAGCTTGTATTTACAAGAAAGTGAGTGGGAGCTCGGTGACATTTTTAGTACTATATGTGGATGACATATTGATTATTGGAAATGACATCGGTATGCTTAACGATGTGAAGAGTTATTTGAATAAATGTTTTTCAATGAAAGACCTAGGGGAAGCTGCTTATATATTAGGCATCAAAATCTATAGAGATAGAGAAAGACGCCTAATAGCTTTAAGCCAAAGTACATACCTGGACAAGGTTCTGAAGAGGTTCAGAATGGATAAAGCAAAGAAAGGTTCATTGCCCATGTTGTCAGGTAAGATATTGAGCAAGGCTCAGTGTCCAGCTACGGTAAAAGATAGAGAAACTATGATCAAAGTGCCATATGCCTCGGCCATAGGTTCTATCATGTATGCCATGCTGTGTACTAGACCGGATGTGTCCAATGCTCTTAGTTTGACGAGCAGATACCAAAGTGATCCAGGAGTGGAACACTGGACAGCCGTAAAGAACATCCTAAAGTATTTAAATAGGACTAAAGAAATGTTCTTGGTCTATGGAGGTGACCAGGAGCTCGTCGTAAAAGGTTACGTCGACGCTAGCTTTGACACCGACCCGGATGATTCTAAATCTCAGACAGGATACGTTTATATTTTGAATGGTGGAGCTGTGAGCTGGAGAAGCTGCAAGCAAAGCGTGATCGCGGGATCTACAACAGAAGCGGAATACATGGCTGCTTCAGAAGCATCAAGTGAAGGAGTTTGGATCAGAAACTTCATCACTGAGCTTGGTGTGGTTCCAAATGCCTTGGACCCACTGGAGATATTGTGCGACAACACTGGCGCCATAGCACTGGCTAAGGAACCAAGATATCATCCAAAAACCAAGCACATCAACCGCCGTTTCCATATAATTCGAGATTATATAGCAGATGGAGATCTGAAGATTAGCAAAGTACATACAGATCTGAATGTCGCAGATCCATTGACTAAACCTCTTCCACGAGCAAAACATGATCAGCACCTTAAATGCCATGGGTGTTAGATTGTTGCCAGATGTAAACTAGATTATTGACTCTAGTGCAAGTGGGAGACTGTTGGAATTATGCCCTAGAGGCAATAATAAAGATGTTATTATTATAATTCTTGTTCATGATAATGTTTATATTCCATGCTAGAATTGTATTAAGCGGAAACTTTAATACTTGTGTGGTTTATGAACAACACCGTGTCCCTAGTACGCCTCTTTGGACTAGCTCATTGATTAATGATGGTTAAGGTTTCCTAACCATAGACATGAGTTGTCAATTAATAATGAGATCATATCATTAGGAGAATGATATGATGGACAGACCCAAATAAAGCAGAGCAATTAGATCGTGTCATCGTGTTCATCTTTGCGAAGCTTTTCCTATGTCATGTATTGTATTCCTTAGACCATGAGATAATACAACTCCCTAGTATCGGAAGAAAGCTTTGAAGTCATCAAACGTCATCCTATGTGAGGGTGATAATAAAGGTGTCTCTCAGGTGATCGGAAAGTACTTGTTGGGTTGTATGTATCGAGATGGAATTTGTCCCTCCCAAGTCGGAGAGATATACTTCGGGCCCACTCGGTAATCGATATCAACACCGCTTGCAAGCATGTGGTTAATGAGTTAATCACAAAGTGATATCGGATTACGGAACGAGTAAAGTACTTGCTGTAAACGAGATTGAACTAGGTATGGCGATACCGACGATCAAATCTCGGGCGAGTAAAATATCGTGTGACGAAGGGAATACATATACGGGATTAATTGAATCCTGACATCGTGGTTCATTCGATATGATCATCGATGAATATGTGGGAGTCAATATGGGTTTCCAGATCCCGCTGTTGATTATTGATAGAAGATCATGTCTACATATTCTCGAACCCGTAGGGTCACACACTTAACGTGTATCGATGCTAGGATAGAATGGATAATTGGTTTATGAGTTTTAGTTCGGAGTCTCGGATGAGATCCAGGACGTCACGAGAGGTTCCGGAATGGTCCGGAGAATAAGATTCATATAAAGGAAAGCAGTTTTTTGGATTCCGGAAAGGTTTCGGAGTTTATCGGTATTGTACCGGAAGGTTCTAGAAGGTTCCGGAGTGGGACCAACGTGGGCCCACTTGACGGAGGCCTGCGTGGGCCTAAGGGGAAGTGCCCTGGCCGCCCTGGGCCAGGCGCACAAGGCCCCTAAGGCCCAGCCGGCCAGCCCAAGGGGAAACCCTAAGGGAGTCTTCAAAGAAGGAAGGGGGGGAAACTTGCCCCCCACTCTTCCTACTCCAAGTCGGCGCCCTAGGGTTTGGGGAGAGGCCAAGCTGGCCGGCCACCCCTCTATATATAGGGGGGCAAGGGCGCAGCCCTCTCTACCCCTAACCTAAACCCTAGCCGCCAACTGCTGCCCTCCCTCTCTCTCTCTCGCGACTGCGCGTAGGCGAAGCCCTGCTGCAGAAACTCTCCACCATAAGCACCACGCCGTCGTGCTGTTGATCCAATCTATCTCTCCACCATACTTGCTGGACCAAGGAAGGAGGAGACGTCGCTGCACCGCACGTGTGCAACTCTCGGAGGCGCCGCCACTTGCGGCGTAGGATCGGATCGGATCACGAGGAGGAGACGGCGAGTACGACTACGTCAACCACGTTCTATTGAACGTTTCCGCTGTGCGAATCTTCAAGGGTATGAAGATCTCATCTACCTCTCTCGTTGATTACATCTCCTAGATTAGATCTTGGCTTTCTTGTTCGCATCCGTAGGAAATTTTTTGATTTACTATGCTGCGAAACCCATCAGTGGTATCAGAGCTAGATCTATGCGTAGATGTGTTTCACGAGTAGAACGCAACATGCTTGTTGCGGGCGTTGATGTTTTCTGTTGCAAACCTCTTGTTGTGTATTTCTTATGGCGCGGTATAGTGAGATTGAAGCGGTCCAGGCCAACTTTACGCGACCGCGTTCGCGAGACCGGCTCCGCACTTGACTTGTGGCTTGTTCCACACATGCGGCTGGTGGATGCCAGTTTCTCTCACTATAGTAGTCATGGGACTTACATCGGATGTTAGCAACCATAATATCACCGTTGTGGCTTTTCGTAGGTAAGAATCGTTCTTAGCTTGCTACTCCCATAAGCCACGTAAAACATGCAACAACAAAGTAGAGGCGTCTAACTTGTTTTTGCAGGGAGTGTTTTGTGATATGGTATGGCCCAAGACATGATGAGTATGAATTGAGTTGTATGCAATGATCATGTTTTGTAATCTTTCACGACTTGCATGTCGATGAGTTCACAACCGGCAGGAGCCATATGGTTGTCTTTATAATTATGTATGACCTGCGTGTCAACTTCTTATACGCCATGTAATAGCTTTACTTTATCGCTAAGTAGTTAGCAATAGTTGTAGTTGCTATTCGTGGTGGAGGCAATCATGGTGGAGTGATGGAGATCATGCCGGCGCGCACAAGATGGAGATCATGGCGCGGAGATTGGCTATACCATGTCACATAAAATTATATGCATGTGATGTTTATCCTTTTATGTATCTTATTTTGCTTAGATCGCGACGGTAGCATTATAAGATGATTCCTCACTTAAAGATCAAGATAAAATTGTGTTCTCCCCTCGTATGCGCCGTTGCGAAAGATCGTCGTTTTCAAGCACCTCGTGATGATCGGGTGCTATAAACTCTACGTTCACATACAACGGGTGCAAGCCAGTTTTGCACACGCGGAAATTACTTGGGTTTGACTTGACGAGCCTAGCATGTACAGACATGGCCTCGGAACACATGAACCGAAAGGTTAATCATGAGTCATATGAATGATATGATCGACACTGAGTTGTCCACCATTGAAACCACATCTCTTCTCGTGAAGATCGGATTAGGTGTGGTGAATTTGGATCGTGTTCACTAAACAACTTGAGGGATGTTGAATTTAGTGGGAGTTCATCTAGTAATTTGATTAAGTTGAACTAGTTATCATGAACATAGTCTAAATTGTACTTGCAATGTTGTAGATCAAATGGCTAAGTCCAACTTCAACTTCAACGTGTTTGCTGAGAAAGAAAAGCTTAAGAACAATGGGTCTAACTTCACCAACTGGTTCCGCAATCTGAGAATCATACTCGCTGGCGGACAAAAAGCCTATGTACTTGACAAAGCGCTAGGTGACACCCCTGCTGCAACTGCGAAAACTGAAGAACTTGCTGACTTCAATGCTCGTAGAGATGATTGTGATGTGATTATGAGTACCATGCTGTTTTCTATGGAACCGGAACTTCAAAATCGTTTTGAGAAGTACCGCGGGCCTTATGAGATACTTGAGGAACTGAAAACCATGTTTCAGACTCAAGCCCGTTCTGAGAGATATGAGATCTCTGAGAAGTTCTTTAACTGCAAGATGGAGGAAGGGAGTTCCGTTAGTGAGCACACCATTAAGATGTCGGGCTACACTCAACGCCTTGAGCAACTGGACTGCAAGATTCCAGAGGAGCTTAAGATTGACAGAGTTCTGCAATCACTCCCTCCTAGCTACAAAGGTTTTGTAGTTACTCATAATCAAATTGGTTCCACTGATACGATCACTGAGCTCTTCGCAAAGCTGAAAGCTGCGGAGGTGGATATCAAGAAAGACAATCATGTGTTGATGGTCAACAAGACCACTAGCTTTAAGAAAGCTAAGGGTGCAAAGAAATCCTTCAAGAAAGGCAGCGGCAAGCGCGTTGCTCCTGTTGAGAAGAAGCTCAAGTCTGGACCTAAGCCGGACACTGAGTGCTTCTATTGCAAGGTCAAGGGTCACTGGAAGCGAAACTGTCCGAAGTACTTAGCGGACAAGAAGGCTGGCACCATCAAAGGTATATTTGATATACATGTTATTGATGTCTACCTTACTAGCGCTCGTTGTAGTGCCTGGGTATATGATACTGGTTCAGTTGCTAATATTTGTAACTCGAAACAGGAGCTACGGAATAGACGGCGGCTAGCAAGGGATGAGGTGACGATGCGCGTTGGCAATGGATCAAAAGTTGATGTGATGGCCGTCGGCACGCTCTCCTTAGTTTTACCTTCGGGATTAGTTTTAAACCTTAATAAGTGTTATTATGTGCCTGCGTTGAGCATGAACATTATATCTGGATCGTGTTTATTGCAAGACGGTTATTCATTTAAATCTGAGAATAATGGTTGTTCTATTTATATGAATAACATCTTTTATGGTCATGCACCTATTGTGAATGGTTTATTTCTTCTGAATCTCGAAAGCAATGAAACACACATCCATAACATTGAGGCTAAAAGATGCAAAGTAGATAGTGATAATCCAACTTATTTGTGGCACTGTCGTCTAGGTCATATTGGTGTAAAACGCATGAAGAAACTCCATTCTGATGGACTTTTAGAGTCTCTTGATTTTGAATCATTTGACACGTGCGAACCATGCCTCATGGGCAAGATGATCAAAACCCCGTTCTCCGGAATAATGGAGCGAGCAACGGACTTATTGGAAATCATACATACCGATGTGTGCGGACCAATGAGTATTTCGACGCGCGGTGGATATCGCTATTTTCTCACTTTTACTGATGACTTAAGTAGATATGGGTATATCTATTTAATGAAACATAAATCTGAAACATTTGAAAAGTTCAAAGAATTTCAGAACGAAGTGGAAAACCATCGTAACAGGAAAATTAAATTTCTGCGATCCGATCGTGGAGGTGAGTATTTGAGTTATGATTTTCTCACGCATCTTAAAGCAAGCGGAATTGTTTCGCAACTCACGCCACCCGGAACACCACAGCGCAATGGTGTGTCTGAACGCCGGAATCGAACTCTATTAGATATGGTGCGATCAATGATGTCTCTTACAGATTTGCCGTTATCATTTTGGGGTTATGCATTAGAAACCGCTGCATTCACTTTAAATAGGGCACCATCTAAATCCGTTGAGACGACACCGTATGAACTATGGTTTGGTGCTAAACCTAAGTTGTCGTTTCTTAAAGTTTGGGGATGCGAAGCTTACGTCAAGAAGTTGATGCCGGACAAGCTCGAACCCAAAGCGGAGAAATGCGTCTTCATAGGATACCCTAAGGAAACGATTGGGTATACCTTCTACCACAGATCCGAAGGCAAAGTGTTTGTTGCTAAGAACGGATCATTTCTTGAGAAGGAGTTTCTCTCGAAAGAAGTGAGTGGGAGGAAGGTAGAGCTAGACGAGGTTATTGAACCTTCTCTCGAGTTGGAGAGTAGCGCAGCACCAGAAATTGTTCCGGCGCCGCCTGCATCAACAAGAGAGGAAGCTAATGATAAAGATCATGAAACTTCGAACGATGCTACTACTGAACTTCGCAGGTCAACAAGGTCACGTACCACTCCTGAATGGTATGGCAACCCTGTCTTAACCGTCTTGTTGTTAGACAACAGCGAACCTGCGAACTATGAGGAAGCAATGATGAGCCCAGACTCTGAGAAATGGCTAGAAGCCATGAAATCCGAATTGGGATCCATGAGTGAAAACCAAGTGTGGACTTTGGTAGACCCTCCTAGCGACCGTAAGGCCGTTGAATGCAAATGGATTTTCAAGAAGAAAACGGACGCGGATGGTAATGTTACTGTCTATAAAGCTCGGCTTGTCGCAAAAGGTTTTCGGCAAGTTCAAGGTGTTGACTACGATGAGACTTTCTCTCCCGTAGCGATGTTTAAGTCCATTCGGATTTTATTAGCAATTGCTGCATTTCATGATTATGAAATATGGCAGATGGATGTCAAGACTGCGTTCCTCAATGGCAACATTGATGAAGAGTTGTATATGATGCAGCCCGAAGGTTTTGTCGATCCTAAGGATGCTAATAAGGTGTGCAAACTTCAGCGTTCCATTTATGGACTGAAGCAAGCATCTCGGAGTTGGAACCTTCGTTTTGATCAAGTGATCAAGAGTTTTGGATTTGTTCCAAATTGCTACGAAGCTTGTATTTACAAGAAAGTGAGTGGGAGCTCGGTGACATTTTTAGTACTATATGTGGATGACATATTGATTATTGGAAATGACATCGGTATGCTTAACGATGTGAAGAGTTATTTGAATAAATGTTTTTCAATGAAAGACCTAGGGGAAGCTGCTTATATATTAGGCATCAAAATCTATAGAGATAGAGAAAGACGCCTAATAGCTTTAAGCCAAAGTACATACCTGGACAAGGTTCTGAAGAGGTTCAGAATGGATAAAGCAAAGAAAGGTTCATTGCCCATGTTGTCAGGTAAGATATTGAGCAAGGCTCAGTGTCCAGCTACGGTAAAAGATAGAGAAACTATGAGCAAAGTGCCATATGCCTCGGCCATAGGTTCTATCATGTATGCCATGCTGTGTACTAGACCGGATGTGTCCAATGCTCTTAGTTTGACGAGCAGATACCAAAGTGATCCAGGAGTGGAACACTGGACAGCCGTAAAGAACATCCTAAAGTATTTAAATAGGACCAAAGAAATGTTCTTGGTCTATGGAGGTGATGAGGAGCTCGTCGTAAAAGGTTACGTCGACGCTAGCTTCGACACCGACCCGGATGATTCTAAGTCTCAGACAGGATACGTTTATATTTTGAATGGTGGAGCTGTGAGCTGGAGAAGCTGCAAGCAAAGCGTGATCGCGGGATCTACAACAGAAGCGGAATACATGGCTGCTTCAGAAGCATCAAGTGAAGGAGTTTGGATCAGAAACTTCATCACTGAGCTTGGTGTGGTTCCAAATGCCTTGGACCCACTGGAGATATTGTGCGACAACACTGGCGCCATAGCACTGGCTAAGGAACCAAGATATCATCCAAAAACCAAGCACATCAACCGCCGTTTCCATATAATTCGAGATTATATAGCAGATGGAGATCTGAAGATTAGCAAAGTACATACAGATCTGAATGTCGCAGATCCATTGACTAAACCTCTTCCACGAGCAAAACATGATCAGCACCTTAATGCCATGGGTGTTAGATTGTTGCCAGATGTAAACTAGATTATTGACTCTAGTGCAAGTGGGAGACTGTTGGAATTATGCCCTAGAGGCAATAATAAAGATGTTATTATTATAATTCTTGTTCATGATAATGTTTATATTCCATGCTAGAATTGTATTAAGCGGAAACTTTAATACTTGTGTGGTTTATGAACAACATCGTGTCCCTAGTACGCCTCTTTGGACTAGCTCATTGATTAATGATGGTTAAGGTTTCCTAACCATAGACATGAGTTGTCAATTAATAATGAGATCATATCATTAGGAGAATGATATGATGGACAGACCCAAATAAAGCAGAGCAATTAGATCGTGTCATCGTGTTCATCTTTGCGAAGCTTTTCCTATGTCATGTATTGTATTCCTTAGACCATGAGATAATACAACTCCCTAGTATCGGAAGAAAGCTTTGAAGTCATCAAACGTCATCCTATGTGAGGGTGATAATAAAGGTGTCTCTCAGGTGATCGGAAAGTACTTGTTGGGTTGTATGTATCGAGATGGAATTTGTCCCTCCCAAGTCGGAGAGATATACTTCGGGCCCACTCGGTAATCGATATCAACACCGCTTGCAAGCATGTGGTTAATGAGTTAATCACAAAGTGATATCGGATTACGGAACGAGTAAAGTACTTGCTGTAAACGAGATTGAACTAGGTATGGCGATACCGACGATCAAATCTCGGGCGAGTAAAATATCGTGTGACGAAGGGAATACATATACGGGATTAATTGAATCCTGACATCGTGGTTCATTCGATATGATCATCGATGAATATGTGGGAGTCAATATGGGTTTCCAGATCCCGCTGTTGATTATTGATAGAAGATCATGTCTACATATTCTCGAACCCGTAGGGTCACACACTTAACGTGTATCGATGCTAGGATAGAATGGATAATTGGTTTATGAGTTTTAGTTCGGAGTCTCGGATGAGATCCAGGACGTCACGAGAGGTTCCGGAATGGTCCGGAGAATAAGATTCATATAAAGGAAAGCAGTTTTTGGATTCCGGAAAGGTTTCGGAGTTTATCGGTATTGTACCGGAAGGTTCTAGAAGGTTCCGGAGTGGGACCAACGTGGGCCCACTTGACGGAGGCCTGCGTGGGCCTAAGGGGAAGTGCCCTGGCCGCCCTGGGCCAGGCGCACAAGGCCCCTAAGGCCCAGCCGGCCAGCCCAAGGGGAAACCCTAAGGGAGTCTTCAAAGAAGGAAGGGGGGGAAACTTGCCCCCCACTCTTCCTACTCCAAGTCGGCGCCCTAGGGTTTGGGGAGAGGCCAAGCTGGCCGGCCACCCCTCTATATATAGGGGGGCAAGGGCGCAGCCCTCTCTACCCCTAACCTAAACCCTAGCCGCCAACTGCTGCCCTCCCTCTCTCTCTCTCTCGCGACTGCGCGTAGGCGAAGCCCTGCTGCAGAAACTCTCCACCATAAGCACCACGCCGTCGTGCTGCTGATCCAATCTATCTCTCCACCATACTTGCTGGACCAAGGAAGGAGGAGACGTCGCTGCACCGCACGTGTGCAACTCTCGGAGGCGCCGCCACTTGCGGCGTAGGATCGGATCGGATCGCGAGGAGGAGACGGCGAGTATGACTACGTCAACCACGTTCTATTGAACGTTTCCGCTGTGCGAATCTTCAAGGGTATGAAGATCTCATCTACCTCTCTCGTTGATTACATCTCCTAGATTAGATCTTGGCTTTCTTGTTCGCATCCGTAGGAAAATTTTTGATTTACTATGCTGCGAAACCCTTCACCCTTCTCCGAAGTTACGGGGTTATTTTACCAAGTTCCTTTGACATCCGTATTGTTAATGTTTTCAATTATACATGAAAGGGCTTTGTGGCCACCACCATTTTAGTCACAGATTTCTCCTCATATTGTATTGTTGGAGAAACCATTCTTTGCTAACATGGCTCGGCTTAGCAAAGGCTGGGAATTTATTGTCCCAGAATGCCAAAAAAAAGTTTCTAGGACTTCAAAGAAGTTATCCTCAGCATACGCACCCTTTTTCTGCTCCCGTGCTTAGATCGAACAATATTGTGAAATTAGTGACACGGAAATCATATTTTTTAAGCCTCGGGGTGTGTTTAAGTAATCTCATTAAGGTACAAAGCCCAAGGGCATGCATTGGGCTAATAGTAGGCCTTCCCAAATTGATAACAGAAGGTGTTTTGCAGGCATGACGAAGGAATCCGATATGCAGATGAATTTTAATCGGAACTTCCCGTGTTGATCCTTTTCTCTTCTTATTTGTATATTAGTGGAATTTCATTTGGTTCTTTCTTAGGAAAAAAATCAAGAAAATTAGTTTATGTATCACCAAATAGAGATGAATATTATATGATAGCAGCAGGAAATTCTTTATAGTTACCTATCTCAATAAAGTATACAATTGGTTTGAGGAATGGCTTGAGATTCAGGCAATTGCAGATGATATAACTAGTAAACATATATGTTCATTCCCATGTATGTGAGTTCCTAGACGAATTACCGGGACTTCAACCAAATAGGCAAAGATTTATCAATTTCTTATTGATCTCGCTAGGGCATTTCAAAAAAAAGAAATGGGAATAGTCGGAATCTTAAATAACAAAACCAACTTTTTCACCTTGACTTGGCAAGAACCTCATTTCCGAGACGAGGACAAAACTCTTGTGAATCAAACTCAAAATATTTTTTGGAGATATTTATTTTCCTGAAGAGGCAAAATGGATTTCGAGTCTAGGGCGCTCCAAAGGGCCGCCTAAAAAATACGCCTGTAAAAGAATTAATCAGCTTTCAAGAGAAGAAATTTTGAGAGTTACAAAAGAAGCTTTGGACTAGCCTGGCACCTCTTTATATAGAAGAGTATGACTTGGCAACAGAGCCCAAAATAAGATCTTTGTGACCCTTCTGTCTTCCCCAGGACTAGAAAAATCTAAATAGTGAAATTCTTGAATGCCCAAAGTTTAATATTTGAAGCAAGTTTTCAAGAAACTGCTTGAGTTTTATCAAAAGTTGCCCACGAGGTCGCATTTCCGAGGATCCATCCGTTTCTTATTGAATTTGCATGAATAAACTACCCCAATATTTTTCTGTTATATTCAGTTTTTTCTTTTATTTGTTGGAAAAAAAGTGAGCCTTGATCTTAGGAGGAAGGATTGTGTTTCGAAATGGACATACCTCTCTAGAGGCGTCATTTTGGAGAAGCTTTTCCAGAGTTGAGGTGTTACATTGTCACCACTTGTGGTGCTATTGCAGATGTGAGTCTCTGATTAGTTCAATGGAGTCTTTTTATTATTATTTTTTTGGTTGTGTGTATCCTTAATGTCTAGACCTGCTCTAGTTTCGTTGTGTTGTTGTAATGTTGTAGGTTGGATGTAATTGATATCTTCTTGATATTATTATATGTACTCTTATATACTTCTGGGTGTACATACTCCCACGTTCAATATACCTCATATATGTGGGTATTATATCTCTTTATCATTTTCAATATACCTCATTATTATTCTAATATACCATAATATAAAGTAGTATGGAAAAATTTCATCAAAACCCTTGGTACATACAGAGATGCAGTATATATGCAAATACTATAAGGTATAACTTTGTGGTGTCTTGTATTTACTAATGAGGTATATTAAAAATTATACTCCTTCCGACCACTCTTGTCTCTAATAGTAGGATATATCTAGATATATTTTAGTTTTTAGATACATTCATACTAGAGATAAGTATTAGTGGTCGGAGTGAGTAAATAGGTATAATGGACTCATCTACGTGGTATACACAGAGATACCATCTTATTTTCCTTAATATATTCCTTTATCAAAAGAAATATATGTCGGTCAATCCAGGAGAGGCTATGTGTACTGCTCGATCCCCAATTCCACAACAGAAACAATGGCGAGCTCGTCATCCAAGGGAACCAAGATACCGGCACCAGAACTTGACTCACTCATGGAAGATCAATGCGCGGAGAGCTATCCGGACAGGAGGACCGACCTGCAGAAGAGCGACATGGATACTCTTTGAAATTTCTGGGTCCTGATACTTCCCAAGTGTAAAGGACCCCAGCAGGGCCGGTCCTGATATGTGAAGGGCCCGGTGTGACGAAAAAAGATGGGCCCTTTTGAACAAATATTTTTCTAACATTTTCAAAAGCAAAGTCTAAAATTTTATGTTCTCACAACATTATCATCCTCAACTCAATTTTCATGATCAGTAACATTTTCAATGTTGTCATCTAAACATTTATTAATCTATTCTATTTGTCTTAACAAAATGGCGATGGCTCCCTTTTGGGAGTCTATGAACTATATCTGCTAGCCTTATCATTTTTTGCTGCGCCTAGACAAATATTCTCTAGATGACATCCTACCAACAACAATATGTAAAATTATGACTTGAAACTAAAACAAAGCAATTGGAGGTCGTAATTGTTGACGGTTGTTGCCTTTTGTGATGTTAAGATCCGCATGTTCTTGCCAGGGGAACAAATCCAGCAGTCAGGGCCAACGGAATCTCCTCATGATTCAAACATGTGGAGCACTTGAATATTACTGGCCTTCTCTTGAACGCACTTTGCTCTCTCGAGTCTATGGGAGTATGGGGAATGTGGATTTTGGGAGAAGGTAAAATGGGTGAGCGTGCACCATCGTCTGCACCATTATTGTTTTCATTAGGCAATGGAAATTTAGAATCTTGAGAGTGGGGAACCAAGGACAAGAGTGAATAATACGAGCGAGGAGGCCGCATCGTTGATTGCTTAGCCACGACTCGAGCAAGAGACCTCCTCACCCCAGAGGCATGAAGGAAATATGCCCTAGAGGCAAATGATAAAGGACTAATTTGCATATTTCATATAGTTCATAATAAGTTTAATACTATGCTATAACTATGTCAATTGGAAACATTGATATAGGTGTGGTATTAAATGATAAAGAGTCCTTAGTAATCCTCTAATTGCTAGTTCATTGTTCAACTAATGATCGAGGTTTTCCGATCATGGTGCACTACGCCAATTGACAATGAGATCATGTCATTAAGTAATGCCATGGTGGACATACCCAAAGTTAGTATTGCAACACGATCGTGTCATGATGTTCACGTTGCAATATAAAAAAAATGTTGTAACTTAATCCTTATACCGTAAGGTTATATTTAATCACTACTTCTGGAGGAAGCTCTGGTTGCATAATCAACTGTCATGTCCTTGATCTGGTGACTCAAAAGGTGTCTTTCGGGTTCTCCAAAGGAGTATGTTGAGACGTATGAACCAAGAGCGGGATTTGTTCATCCGCATGACGGATATGATACTTTGGGCCGACTCAGTGAGATTACATCCATAGCTGCGCAGTGTGTGACTAGGTCACGGGGATGGAATATCACGGTACGAGTTAAATAGCACTAGTCGGTAATAAGATTGAACGAGGTATAGGAATACCGACGATTAGATCTTTGGATATGCAAGTATCAGCGAAACAAAGGGAAAGGTACATCGACGCTTATGGTTCAATGACTAAAGAACTTTGTAGAATGCACAGGGATCATCACGGATATCTAGATATGATTGATGATCATTTACCGGAGAGAGTTCTCGGTAATGTCTGTAGTGTTCTCGAACCGTCGGGTAGCTCACTTAAGGGATCTCAATGCTTGAGATGGTTTTGGAAATATTTGGAAATGTCATGTGATGATATATGAGAGAGGGAATAGTTCCAACGAAGTCCAAAATAGTTTCAACGAAGTCCGAAATAGTTTCGGTGGAGTCCAGAATGGTTCCGATGAAGTCCGGAAGAGTTCCGGAGTAGCGGGAAATTAATTATAGGTTAATTAATAATAATTAAATGAATTAATATTGATTAAATAATTAATAAAAGACAAAATACCTTAATAGTCCCCTCTTGGAAGAGAAGCCCATCAAGCCTAGGGCGCTCCCCTCTTATTGGATAAGAGGCCAGGGGCGCCATGGGCCCAACTAGGCTAGGGTTAGGGTTTGGTGGGGGCCGGCCTAGCCCTACCCCAGCCGCCCTTGGCTCCTCCCTAGCTGCCGCCCTTGGTGTCTTGGGGGAGGGGTAAGGTGCACCCCACCCCCCCCCCCCTCCCGCCCTCCCCACTGTATAAAGGGACTCCAAGGGGAGGAGAGATCATAACTTGTTCACAACCAGAAAAGCCACGTGCTCTCCTCCCACCTCCTTGGTGTGTCGGCCTCTCCTTGGCGGTCGCCCTCCACCTCTCTCTCTCACATGTTCTCCCGAAAGGCTGCGCAGGATGGAGATCACATCACCGCTGCATGCTGTTGTGCTGTGGAGTTTCCGGATTCAGTCCAACGCTGTCTACTTCCACAATCTCGGCTGGATCAGAGATTTTGGAGGTCATCGTGATCACCGTACATGTGCAAATACGCGGAGATGTTGCTCGTGTGGCAACGGAGTCATTGCTCCAAGATCTTCGATGACCTTGAGGTCGGCTACGTCGGCTTCATCATCAACGCCTGTGTGGGGGTGTAATCCCCGTGTTCGGTCTTCAAGGGTATGTCTCCGAACATCCGTTTTCCGTTACAGCATTACTAATAGATAGATCCTTGGGCAATTCGGGGTTGTGTAGAAATAAAAAAATTGTTATTTGCATCGAACCCCAACAAGACAAGGGCAATTGCTTTCTACTAAGATGGGCTTTGGTACTCCTTCCCCATCATCTTCATGTAAGGTGCGCTCACATGCATGGTGGTGTTAGGTGGAAACTTACCTCTAGACAGAGAAGAGCATAACAATAATAATGGACAATTATCTCAATTTAATGTGGCAA
The DNA here is from genome assembly GCA_007115705.1 of Dactylis glomerata. NCBI lineage: Eukaryota > Viridiplantae > Streptophyta > Magnoliopsida > Poales > Poaceae > Dactylis > Dactylis glomerata. The sequence continues at coordinate 1,125,972 of QXEO01000220.1, forward strand.
AATCGTTTGGGCACAAATGGAAACAATGAGTAACAACACACAACATAAGAAAATGTAAAATGGAACCCTAAGGACAAAGAAAGACATTCTCTAGTCCTACTCCTACATTGTGGATGTTGTTATTATGCATCAGTTTTATCTGAAGGAAATGGTGATTTCATCAATCTCTAGTCCTACTCCTACATTGTGGATGTTGTTATTATGCATCAGTTTTATCTGAAGGAAAGTGTCACGGTGATTTCATCAATCGCTAGCTACTTATATCTAGATTATACAAACCAATGAGGCAATGATCTGCTCCCTTAAACTTTCATGAAAACCATGAAAGGATGTGATCTTGAACTTCCTAATCTATAAGTAAAATAAAACGACAAAATTTGGTCATTATATATGAATATTGGACTTGCATGGAATGTTTCCTAAAACACAAGCAATCAAATGCAAGGACGAGACATGATTGTCCCGTGTAGGACTTGGAGTGTGATGGTGTAGTATGCAAAACCTGGGAATGTCCTTGTCGAAGACATTGTTTTTTAAGTGAGGTTTTTCTCCATAGTGAAAACCTAAGATCTACGATCGGGTGTTGACGGTTGTGTGCACTTTTCCTGCTTGGAGGCATCGCTTTTGGAGAAGCTGGACTTCTGGTGTTGTCTTGGTGGTGTACTGTTGCTATAAGGAATGGATCACTCTAGCGGGACTTTTCTTTTTTGTAATTATTCTTCTTTCTTTTGGCTTAATGCCGCTAGGACACTGTTGCAGAGGTTGGGTGTAATTAGTATCCTCTCAATATTAATATATACTCCTTATCGGAAAAAAAATATGCAAAAGTATGAGATTTTTGTGTGCATATATAAAAACATATAAGTCGGAAAAAGTACGAAAGTATGAGGAAGGGAAGTGTTTGCAGTTATTTGGTCAATCTCTAGCTACTCATATCTAGATCATACAAACCAATGAGGCAATGATCTGCTGCATGGAAACTTTCATGAAAACCATGAAAGGATGTAATATTGAACATCCTAATAAATCTACAGAAATAAAAAATGACAAAATTTGATCATTATATACAAATCTATGACATGCTTGTGGAATGTTTCTAAAACACATGCAATGAAATACAATTTCATGAAAACCACGAAAGGATGTAATCTTGAACATCCTAATCCATAGTAAGCAAACTAAAATGACAAAATTTGATCATTATATTTATATATGAATCTATGACGTGCTGGAATGTTTCCTAAAACACATGCAATGAAATACACGGACAAGACTAAAACGTGATTGTCCTGTGTAGAACATGGAGTGTGACGGTGTAGTATGCAAACTATAATATAAGTTAGATTACATCGTCAAGATTCTTATACTTATATAACTTGATCATTTGAAATGTTTAGCTCTCAAATCGTGAACCCAATTTAAGATTTGTCTTCATAGTCGTCTTTGTTTCAGCGAGAGCTTCAAAAGTATACCACACTAGTTGAATGTCCGTGCGTTGCTACAGTTCAAATAATTTAACTTCATACGTTAATAAAAGCATTTTTAGTTATAGTACATGCAACCATCATCAACCATTATCGCCTTTTGGATGTACTTGATCCTATGACTATCACCTCATGCTCTTCAAATTTCTTATGTTCGCATATTTAAAATGATGTATATGAAAATAGCATACTCATGCTTGTGTAGTTTGTGCTCATTGAGACTTATATTTCCATCCCTTATGTTTGAGTATATCAATGAAATCTTGGCCTTTTGCTCGTGAATATATATAGCGTCAACATTATTCTCATATCCTTTTAGTAGATAATTTACCGGGCAAGAAACCCAAAATCCAAGAAAATCTATGTATGAAGCAAACAATTGAAGCTACTAAACTAAACCAACAAATTCCATTTCAAATTTCGATAGTATACATGTTGAGTGATCACACAATATAATAAATTATCCGGACAAAGAAGACCAAACTTGTGTGTAGTTGATATACCAGTGGATATGCCCACTCAGGCAACCTGCGTATATAGGAACCATATCAATCAATGATCATATAGTGCCTACAATAAAGCTATTAAATATCCGATTCTCTTACAACAAAGCTATTAGACATCAGATTTTACCACCATTAATGTTGACGCGGAAGCTGAAATTTCACCAATTTCCGTGACTCGTGACATCATAGGAACCATCAATCTTTTTAAATCCTCTTCCCTCATGGGCACCGAGATGATCCTGGAACCATTTCTTGTCATGAATGAAATTTGATTCTATGCTGGCTTGATCTGCTGCCATGACAAGATCCCCTTCGATGTCACAGGTTTTGTATATCTATAGCAATAAAAAGCTGAGAAGAATGAATAGTTAATTTTGTAGTTAAAGTCAGCCACATTTGAAGTAGTGATGATGTATTCATCCATCAGAAGTACTTCTCTGAAATCTTTTGTAGATTTTTCAGTGTCACATTCAGCATCGTTGAAAAAGAAATCTCTTATTTTTAGAGTGATTTTATCACCAACACTTCCAAAGAAAGTGGCAGATCCGTTAAGTCCTTCCAAGATAGGCCCATTCGTGTTCTACTTCAGAACGACCACCCAGCATCACAAATAGCATAGCACCTTAATCTTAAGCATCCATTCTCATAATCGCAAATCTTATATTGTTGACACTAACGAGCCTTGCCAAAACTCAAAAAAATATAATTCAGTGCTGATGACGGATAAGGGAGATAACATATGAAACTCTACGCCCTTGAAAAAAATTCAGTGAAATTGTGCAAGAGATAAAGGAAGGGAAGAACCATACCTTGCATCAAGAATAGTATGGCATCGCAAATGTGCGATCAGAAGAATACAATTCATTTGGTGACCCTGATTAAAATCAGCTCCAAAAAAATTGCAGCACCACTCTATTAGAAAGTAAGTTGTCCCGCGTGCAGCCTAGCTGTATAGAGTGTGCAATGAGACTCCATGAAAATAAAACAATGATAACCAACCTTCCTTTTTCTCTTTTTATATTGAGAAACACGCAGAAACTATTCCTTTTGATTAATAGGAACAAATTGTCTTTCTCTTACACAAAAACTTGCCGTACCAGTAAATTTCCCTAAAGATACTTTGATTATATATACAGAAAACCCATAGTTTGCCAAATATAAATAAATAGCATGATGTAATCTACTGCTGGTAGCATTATAAATCACTTCCCTTTCACACTGCTAGATGACATGATGTTCAAGGACAAGCCTGTGCTACGACTTATCCTCTAGTTTTGCTGCTTCTGAAAACTGCAGTACGCACATGTTTTCACCTTCAAGAGTCCTTGTTATACGATTATTCTGGAAGTCATGTACGGATGTACCATAGAGCCCTGGTATGAGACTTTAGTTTCAACCTAACTGTTATGTTACAACCAACAAGTAAGGGTATTTGTATGCACGTACGTGTGAGAACTGATTGCCTACAGTGATGCAACAAAGATCTAAAATTATAACCAAAACCACTGAAATTATCATTTAGTTGGCTCAAAGGATAACAATTAGCAAATGAAAATTTGTGTATCACACTGCAAGGAGTAAACATTTACCTATGTTGAGAAAATAGGAATTGCAGAAACTAAAGAACTATCATCGCAAATAAAAATTTGCATATGACACTGCAAGGAGTAAACATAACCTTTGTTGAGAAAATGAAAACTGAAGAAACTAAAGAAATATCATTTACCTTTGTTCATGGTTTTATAAGTACAATTCAACATCTGTACAAAGTATAGCAGAAGTATATCAAATAAATCTGAATGAAAGATGAAATGATGCAGCAAAAACATGCATCTCGAGTAAGTGTTACTCTGCAAATATCGTGCTCAAAAGTGGAATTTAGTAACCTCATATGTAACTAAAAGATTGTAAACTCATAGTATCCATGGATTCTCATGACTCACGTTTTATACATGGATAGAGAACTCGTTTTAAAATAGATCTCAATTGAAAAAGAGGAAAAGAGCAACCGAAAAAATGAACCTTGGCATCTGTGGGGCAGTCCATCGAACAGCATGCTGCCTATGTCATGGCAATTTATCATGCAGCTTGAGACAATGCCGACGTGGTACAGATGTGTGAAAAATCACAGGAGAATCAATTGGGAAGAAATCCTAGTTGCCATTTAAACTTATAGAAGAGATTGCAGCCAGCTAATTTGGGGATTGAGGTTTCATGGACAAAGTAGAAAATTTACCACAGAACACGCCCAAATAGCTTGGCTCTGAACTGCGCCTCTCACATGAGCTTTGTGCGTGCTGCAATCCGGAGACACAGCTATGGTAAGCAGCGGATCAGAACCGATGCGGCCAGCGAAGAGAATGTAAATTAGCTAATGGCTACTCGTAAGAAGATGAAACTACCTAGACATTCATCCACGGACAACAAACGAATGAGGCGGATGCCGAACACCTTCTTCCCCCCTGAGATCCGCCTCCTCGAGAGTGCCCACGCTCGTCTTGGTGTCATCCCTGCATCCCAAAACAAAACCGACAGCGTCCGTCAGTCACCACGCCGCAGCGTCAAACAACGGAGGCAGCGACGGATCCGGGCACGGCGTGGGACGATCGGAGGAGGGGGCTCACCGTGGAGAAACCGGATCGAATCAGCGGCGATCTGGACGAGGGAGTAAGAATAGAGAGATGGATGGATTTGGCGGCGCGGGGTTCCGGTCCATGATGACGCTCGCCGCTGCGGTGCGCAGCAGCCGGAGGCAGCGGAGGCCGCGGGTCACGGCAGGTGGGAGCGGCGGCGGGGCAGTGGATCCCTTGGTTAGGGGATTTGGGCCTCGGTCGATCGGGAAAGGAGAACATCCTGCGGTTAGTTTTTTCATCGGAACGCTGATACCTAGTCGGTGGTATATGTCGTAATATGTCTAATATTGCGGGGGTAAATTTATCAGTCAAATGATGTATGTCGAGTGGATGGCTTCACCACTAACTCGAAACCAATAGTAAAGATCATATGTAACTAAAAGATTGTAAACTCATAGTATCCATGGATTCTCATGACTCACGTTTTATACATGGATAGAGAACTCGTTTTAAAATAGATCTCAATTGAAAAAGAGGAAAAGAGCAACCGAAAAAATGAACCTTGGCATCTGTGGGGCAGTCCATCGAACAGCATGCTGCCTATGTCATGGCAATTTATCGTGCAGCTTGAGACAATGCCGACGTGGTACAGATGTGTGAAAAATCACAGGAGAATCAATTGGGAAGAAATCCTAGTTGCCATTTAAACTTATAGAAGAGATTGCAGCCAGCTAATTTGGGGATTGAGGTTTCATGGACAAAGTAGAAAACTTACCACGGAACACGCCCAAATAGCTTGGCTCTGAACTGCTCCTCTCACATGAGCTTCGTGCGTGCTGCAATCCGGAGACACAGCTATGGTAGGTGATGTCTACGCACACGTCTGTTCTTGTAGATAGTGTTGGACCTCCAAGTGCAGAGGTTTGTAGAACAGCAGCAAGTTTCCCTTAAGTGGATCACCCAAGATTTATCGAACTCAGGGAGGAAGAGGTCAAAACTATCCCTCTCAAACAACCCTGAAATTACGATACAGAAAGTCTCTTGTGTCCCCAACACATCCAATACACTTGTCAGATGTATAGGTGCACTAGTTCGGCGAAGAGATAGTAAAATACAAGCGGTAGTGATGATTATAAGTAGTAAATATAATCTGAAATAAATATCGCTGCAAGCAAACATGTAACAAAACTGAAAGGAAACGGTGTGCAATGCTTGGAAACAAGGCCTAGGGATCATACTTTCACTAGTGGACACACTCCCAACAAATATAACATAATTGAACCAATAGATACTATCATCAATATGCAACTCAAAATAGTTCTCCAATGGAAAATGAACACTAATCATGCGTAGGGCTACAAAGCACTCCTTAAAGTCCGTATGTACCCAAACTAGATTGTCCCACACTATCACCATGAACGCACTAGATGGTTCCAACAAACACCAACATTTCATAGAGACATTAACCAAAAAGATACACATGATGCACACACTAGTCACCTTTACACCATGATACGAGGTATCTCTGGAGAGTACAATAATAAAGCATAGGAGTAGCATAATATCTGAATAATAACATCTACCAATTCAACTAGATACAAAGCTCACGATCACATAAAGATCACATCATGGGAGAGAGAGGTAAACCACATAGCTACCGGCAGAGCCCTCAGCCCCGGGGGAGAACTACTCCCTCCTCATCATAGGAGACAGCAAGGTTGATGGAGATGGCGGTGAGGTCGATGGAGACGGTGGAGACAGCGATGGAGACCGATAGAGATGGCTCCGGGGGCACTTCCCCGTCCCGGCAGGGTGCCAGAATAGAGACTTCTGTCCCCCAAAATTTGTCTTCGACGGCGGCGGCGCTGCGGAACTGTTCTGGAAATTTCGCCGATTCCCTTAGGGTTTTCTGTCCCGAGGCTTTATATAGGCGAAGGGGCGTCGTCAGGGGGCTGCCAGGACGCCCTCACACATAGGGGGTGCGGCCAGGGCCCAGGCCGCGCCGCTCTATTGTGTGGGGCCCTCGTGGCCCCACTCCGTCTCCTCTTCGGTTCTCTGGAAGCTTCGATGAATTTCTGGACGTTCGGCTTTTGTTTCGTCCAATTCCGAGAATATTTCCTGTGTAACTTTTCTGAAACACAAAAATAGCATAAAACATGGAACTGGCACTGTGGCGACTTGTTAATAGGTTAGTTCTGGAAATCGCATAAAAACGCCACGAAGTGTAAGGAAACACAAGGCAAATGGTGTATAAAGAAGCATGGAGCATCAAAAATTATAGATATATTTGAGACGTATCAGCATCCCCAAGCTTAACTCATGCTCGTCCTCGAGTAGGTAAGTGATAACAAAAGAAATAATTTTTGAGGTGACATGGACCTACACAATCTTGATCATCTATGAAAGCATTGAGTGCTGGGATCATAAGAACTTAAAACATGGGCATGAAAGACATAATCTCGATAGAAGAAACTTAGCAACCATGTTATAGCATGAAAAGAAACACAAAGGAAAGATCATGAAAATGAAACAATGAAAGTCACGTGTGTGTTTCAACCATATGGAAAACATAGCAAATGGTTTTCATTTTGTCCCTCATGGAGTAGCAAAACATAAATGCATAGGACACCTTCAAGTTTATGAGGGCGACTAGATACAAGTAATTTAAGAACAAATGAAACCAACATCATGAATCAATCAATGAAAACTTTGGGACAATGCACATTATACTCAGAATGACAACTATGCTCTCTTAGACGGTGCATAAAGATAGAAGGTGGAGACTCAACATAAAAGTAAAAGAAAGGCCCTTCGTGGAGGGAAGCAGTGATTAAACATGTGCTAGAGCTTTTCATTTGTAAAACAGAGAGATAAAAATTGGTTTTGAGACGTGGTTGTCTTTGTCAACGACTGGCAATGGGGTTCTTACTATCTTCCATACAAAAATAAAGCAAGTTTTTGAGAGAGAGATTGGCACTTTTGTGCTCTTTTATAAAGCTTGGCACTCCTCCCCACCTTTTTTCCTTTCTCAAACCATGGCTAACCGATTCCATCGGGTGCCCACCAATATTCACATATCATGGAGGAGTGCTTTTTTTTCTTTTTTTTCTCTTTTTTTTAATTTTTGGAATAAGACAATATGGAAGATAGCAAATCCGACCACTACGTCCCCATGAGCTGAAAACAGTGTCACAAAATGAGAAGTATTTTGAAGGTTTTTTGAAAGGTAGCACATGAAAATTTACTTGGAATGGCTTACAAATACCATGCATAGGAATTTATAGTGGATACAATGGTAAACTTGGTTTTTAGGAGTTGGATGCACGAGTAGAGCTCATACTCAGTACAAAATGAGGGCTAGCAAAAGACTGGGAGCGACCAACTAAGAGAGCAATAACGGCCATAATCATGCAAAGCGACAAATCAACATTAAAAGAAGCATAAGATGGCATCAAAAGTCAAAAACTAAATGATCATAGAGGCTATAGGCGACTTATTTTTATAGTCAACATGGTGTAAGCATGCGCCAAGTCAACCCAAATAGTGCATCAAAGGAGAAAACCAAATTAATGCTTCCAAATAATATAAACAACGCATGATTTTTTCAAAGGCTCATTAAGCAATCTCAGTCATTTGAGACAAGTCGTGCTACAGCAAAAATCACTAAGCATACTATCAAAACTACATCAAACATGACATGCAAAAGTCTAAGCCGCGGTCTAAACAAGCTCCTTTTTGTACCACTTTTTTGCATGAAACTTTTTCTCTTTTCCAACACCATTCAAACCTTTTTTAGGAGACTCTTTTGAGGAAAACCAACATATACCAGAGGTCCAAATACACCTTGATACAAAGATAAAACAAGATCTGAATAAAAATCAAGGCGAAAAATGCAAGCTAAACGCAGTAGCAGAAAAAGAGAACACTCATTGAACGATAAGAGTGAAAACTAGAGTGTTCTTGGCAAATGAAAAGCGAGTTCATCTCCTCCAAAAGAAACATGATGTGATCTAACCATTTATTGCAGCAAACAAAGCAAGATAAAACTGAAAATAAAAGCAACTGGCGCTCCAAGAAAAACGCATAGTGCATGAAGCAATAAAAATATAGTGTCTTGAAAGGTGACCTGATTTTTGCCGATGAAGAAGGGGTGCCTCGGGGGCATCCCCAAGCTTTGACGCTTGTACTTCTTGGATATTTCTTGGGGTGCATGGGCATCCCCAAGCTTGAGCTTTTGTCCATTCTTCATCTCATCTCATCATTCTCCAATCCCTACACTTGAAAACTTCCTTCATACAAAACTAAACACAATTCTATTAGCAACATTAGCATAAACATAATAATGAATCAACCCTTTTCAGTTCAGATTTCAACACAAAACCACCACATATATAGCATATACTACTGTAGCAACTTCCCCAAAAGTTCCATGATCAAAAGAACTCAAAAAGAAAGCGATCGAGAGGCAAACACAAATAGTGGCAGAAATCTGTCAAAACAGAACAGCTGACAAAGGTCGAAATTTTAGAGGGTTTTCTGTTGCTCAAATCAAAAAGTGTTCAACTAATGAAAGTTTGGATATAACCTGGGACATATGCACAAGAAATCGCAGGTCCAAAAGATATACAGAGAATTTTCACGAATTTTTACGGTGCAGTACCGAAATCTGTTTCAGGACAGCGACATCGCCAAATCTTTACCTCACTCGAATTAGAGGCTTCTCTTGGCACAACAACGAAATAAAAATGATAAGGAGCGGTTATTACAGTAGTAATAACTTCCAAGACTCAAATAAAAGAAAAATTACTGAAAATAAAACAATGGGTTATCTCCCAAGAGTGCTTTTCTTTAACGCCTTTAAGCTAGGCGCAGTAATTTGCAAAGATGCTCATGTGGGCGCCATATAAGAGCTGGAGGCAAAGGCGCCATATAGGAACTTAAAGCAATAGAGAGCATCAAAAAGCAAATGTGAAATACATTTAAATCTAAACCACTTCCTATGAAAAATAGTCTTGTAAAGAGACAAGTCATGAAAGCGCAAAGCAAACAGCATAGGAAGGCAAAACAAGTACAACTTCAAGAATTGCAACATAAAGAGGGGAAACTCAATATTGTTGAGATCCATCAAACCATGTTTCCCTCTCTCATAATAACTTTCAGTAGCATCATGAATAGAATTAACAATATAACTATCACATAAAGCTTTCCTATCATGAGCCACATGCATAAAAGAATTAATACTCCCCACATAAACAATAGTAGTAGGAGCAGATTCAACAGAATAATTATTCTCATCACCATAATCATCAAAAATAGGAGGCATATTGTAATCATAACTAATTTTCTCCTCAAAAGTAGGTGAACTGAAAATATTATACCCATCATCATAACCATCATAAACTAGAGGTTTAGTATCATCACAAACTAGAGAACAGCTATTTCGCAAAGCATACTCATCAAACATATCATCATAAGAAGGAATATGGATAGTACTAATGGTACAACAAATATTAATCTTAGAATTTGTACCAAAAAGATTTTCAATATCAAAAGTAGAGTGCTTTTCCCAATCATGATCACTAACATAGGTAACAGGCATAGAAACATCACATAGGGGAGATAAAGTATCATCAGAGCAAACTTTCTCCACTAAAGCTTAACAAAACCAACTTCCCCAAGCTTAGAATTTTCTGTAGCATTAGCAATAACGGTATTCAAAGCATTCGTACTAATAACATTGCTATGCGAAATAAGCTCCAAAGGTTTTTCAATTTTCTCTTCAAATCTAAACTCAAAAAAAAAGACTAAAGAACTCTTTATTTTCCATTAAGCCTAACTAGTGAAAATAAAAACAAGAAACAAAAAGATATAATTGCAGAATCTAAAGGAAATAACTTCGAGCACTCACCAGCAACTAAAAGACTTAGTAGCCAAAGAATGTGAGTACCTTTTATCTTACCTCACCGGCAACGGCGCCAGAAAAGAGCTTGATGTCTACGCACGCGTCTGTTCTTGTAGACAGTGTTGGGCCTCCAAGTGCAGAGGTTTGTAGAACAGCAGCAAGTTTCCCTTAAGTGGATCATCCAAGGTTTATCGAACTCAGGGAGGAAGAGGTCAAAGCTATCCCTCTCAAACAACCCTGCAATTACGATACAGAAAGTCTCTTGTGTCCCCAACACACCCAATACACTTGTCAGATGTATAGGTGCACTAGTTCGGCGAAGAGATAGTGAAATACAAGCGGTAGTGATGATTATAAGTAGTAAATATAATCTGAAATAAATATCGCTGCAAGCAAACATGTAACAAAACTGAAAGGAAACGGTGTGCAATGCTTGGAAACAAGGCCTAGGGATCCAACTTTCACTAGTGGACACACTCCCAACAAATATAACATAATTGAACCAATAGATACTATCATCAATATGCAACTCAAAATAGTTCTCCAATGGAAAACGAACACTAATCATGCGTAGGGCTACGAAGCACTCCTCAAAGTCCGTATGTACCCAAACTAGATTGTCCCACACTATCACCATGAACGCACTAGATGGTTCCAACAAACACAAACATTTCATAGAGACATTAACCAAAAAGATACACATGATGCACACACTAGTCACCTTTACACCATGATACGAGATATCTCCGGAGAGTACAATAATAAAGCATAGGAGTAGCATAATATCTGAATAATAACATCTACCAATTCAACTAGATACAAAGCTCACGATCACATAAAGATCACATCATGGGAGAGAGAGGTGAACCACATAGCTACCGGCAGAGCCCTCAGCCCCGGGGGAGAACTACTCCCTCCTCATCATAGGAGACAGCAAGGTTGATGGAGATGGCGGTGAGGTCGATGGAGACGGCGGAGACGGCGATGGAGACCGATGGAGATGGCTCTAGGGGCACTTCCCCGTCTCGGCAGGGTGCCGGAACAGAGACTTCTGTCCCCCAAAATTTGTCTTCGATGGCGGCGGCGCTGCGGAACTGTTCTGGAAATTTCGCCGATTCCCTTAGGGTTTTCCGTCCCGAGGCTTTATATAGGCGAAGGGGCGTCGTCAGGGGGCTGCCAGGGCGCCCTCACGCGTAGGGGGCGCGGCCAGGGGCCACGCCGCCATATTGTGTGGGGCCCTCGTGGCCCCACTCCGTCTCCTCTTCGGTTCTCTGGAAGCTTCGGTGAATTTCTGGACGTTCGGCTTTTGTTTCGTCCAATTCCGAGAATATTTCCTGTGTAACTTTTCTAAAACACAAAAACAGCAGAAAACAGGGAACTGGCACTGTGGCGACTTGTTAATAGGTTAGTTCCGGAAATCGCATAAAAACGCCACGAAGTGTAACGAAACATAAGGCAAATGGTGTAAAAACAAGCATGGAGCATCAAAAATTATAGATACGTTTGAGACGTATCAGTAGGCAGCGGATCAGAACCGATGCGGCCAGCGAAGAGAATGTAAATTAGCTAATGGCTACTCATAAGAAGATGAAACTACCTAGACATTCATCCACGGACAACAAACGAATGAGGCGGATGCCGAACACCTTCTTCTCCCCTGAGATCTGCCTCCTCGAGAGTGCCCACGCTCGTCTTGGTGTCATCCCTGCATCCCAAAACAAAACCGACAGCGTCCGTCAGTCACCACGCCGCAGCGTCAAACAACAGAGGCAGCGACGGATCCGGGCACGACGTGGGACGATCGGAGGAGGGGGCTCACCGTGGAGAAACCGGATCGAATCGGCGGCGATCTGGACGAGGGAGTAAGAATAGAGAGATGGATGGATTTGGCGGCGCGGGGTTCCGGTCCATGATGACGCTCGCCGCTGCGGCGCGCAGCAGCCGGAGGCAGCGGAGGCCGCGGGTCACGGCAGGTGGGAGCGGCGGCAGGGCAGTGGATCCCTTGGTTAGGGGATTTGGGCCTCGGTCGATCGGGAAAGGAGAACATCATGCGGTTAGTTTTTTCATCGGAACGCTGATACCTAGTCGGTGGTATATGTCGTAATATGTCTAATATTGCGGGGGTAATTTTATCAGTCAAATGATGTATGTCGAGTGGATAGCTTCACCACCAACTCGAAACCAATAGTAAAGATATGTTTAACAGATTTTTTTTTCGCCTTCAAAGTTGCTACCCTACGATTTATGAAGTTGTTGCTGTATTGGTATTGATGTTGCCAACTTTTAACAGGAATTCACTTTTAATCCACATATGTTTTGTTAACTTGTTATAATGTATTCTTATTCATATTTCTATTTTTTCTTGTGTTCATTTGTCAATATAGTTTTTGCACGCAAAATACTCTGCGTTGACATTGCAAGGTATACTACTAGTACTACAGAACGTAGTCACGGACCATTCTAGAATATACTGGGTACAATAGAGCGACCATTCTAAAATTGTCTCAGAAAGCTTATCCAGTTGAGTCAACGCTTCTAGAATATTTCTGACCTATTCTTTCCAACCAACACATATATATTCATGACATGATAATCCGAATCACACTACTCCGCCGAAGGTGCTCTTGTTCATTAGACTTAACTGTACCATAAAATTACGGCAGTGCAAAAATAGATCATTAACAAGTTCAAATATACAGTGTTCAGAAAATAGTGTCTTTTCAGGTTAAGAAATCAAACCACTGGAGACGAGATCGTAAGGCCTAACAGGTAACATACACACAGTATTTGTTTGTGTTTATGGCTGGCTGGCAACACCAACACCGGCAAGTGTACATGCAGATCTACAAACTTTCATTACATAACACCTATACAAATGGTACCAGTCTTGCAATTCCCACCTCAACTGGGTCTAACCAAAGTCATGCTGCTGATCCTATCCGATCGTAATATATATAGCAACCTGTAATTAACTCAAACTCGGCTAGAGATTTAGCTCTCCAAAATTGTCCTGGTACCGAAAGAATATTAACTGGAACCAATGACGCAGATCTAACAATTTCAAAGATACTCATGTCTCTCTGGGTGAACTGAAATATTTGACATCTATACCCTTCAAAAGCTGACGGAGCATAACTCAGTAGCTTCCCATTGGAGGCATCCCGTATGCTGGCATTGGGCCGGGACCCATAGGTGGCATACCCATTCCACCCATCGGAGGCATGCCCATTCCGCCCATCGGAGGTGGACCACCCATCATACCGGGCGGAGCAGGCAAGGCGAGAGGAAGCAATTGAGCGTACATGTTCTACACAACAGAATGCAACTTGTCATGCTGGCTGCTTAAGCATGATTGATAGGCCGTTTAACCAAAAGAAAGGCACTTCAAGATTACCTGCTGAGCAACTAGTTCCTTCTCTTCGCTCTCCTTGGCTTTTTCTTCCTTCTGTGATTCAATCCTGTCCTTTACTAAATCATCTACCTTGCTTGTGTACTCACGGATGAACTGCATGCACAAAGAGGATATTATTGTAGCAAATTGTACATATAAGAACAGTTCCGAAAATACACATGGAAATATATATACCTGTAACAGATAGGGGAAAGCGAAGTCAAGCATGTTATTCGTCCATGCAAGCTCAAGAGCAACATCCGCACGAATCAAGTCGTAGCAAATGAAGAGGCATGAAGCAAAACACTCTTTCTTTCCCTGCAGCAAAAACAGAGATGATAAGTGATAAGAAATGCATTATTGCGCAGACTGAAGTTATATATGCTTGGTTAGTATAAACACCAGATGGAGATATAATGCCACAAAGGACTGAAATTAGAAATTTCCACACTGCTAAAACCAGCACAAGAAAATATATACTACCTCAGTTCCGAAATATAAGATGTTTTAGTTGTTTCAATATGGACTAGATACGGTAAACTGGGTGAATAGGCACACTAAAATGCGTCTACATACATGTCATTCTAACAAAGTCTAGAATATCTTATAATTCGGAACTGAGGGAGTAGCGCTTAATTCAGAGAGAATTCAAACCTGCTCGATAAAATAGACAAGCAAGTCCTCCGAGAGCTCACGATCACCAGACTGTGAGCATGTCTCCATGCAATCCTTGTACATGTTATCTTTCTTTGACAATGCAATAGATTGCTTCCATCTGCCAGCCTTCTTGTAAATGTAGGCAGCAATCCTCCTCATCTCAAGCAATTCATGCTTCTCAAGCTGAACAAGTATAGATGGCACTGGTTACAAAACAGTAACACCATAAAGAATCATTGCACATTAGTCTACTTTTACCTTCTGGGCAAGACCAATCTGATCAAAGTTATCGTGCATGTCAACAGATTCACGGAGCCTCTCATAGTCCTCCTCTTCGACATAAAGCTCATTCAAAGCCTCATTGACGGCAGAGACATTGTTACTCTGAACTGCAACCATGTACGGTTTCACAAGATGCAACTGACCAGCCTGCACAAAAAATAACAGAACAGTTCAAAGTTTCAGCATCGTATATATAAAACTGAGACACCAACAGAAGACCCTTTCCATGTAAGAATAAAAGCCATCATTAAATACAAACCTTGCGCATTATATCCACAACTCGTGTATGATCCAAACGAAGCGCAAGCACATTGAGAAGATCATTGATGATATCAGGGTGTTCTTGCAAATAGAAGTGCACTGCTTTGTAATATATCTCGACGTTTGCAATCTTAACACAAACATCCTTAAATTGCATATGTTCCCATGCATCCGGAGAATGGTTCATGATAGTGGTGGCGGCATTGTCAAACTCATCATATTGTATGTATAGGTAGGTAAGCTCTTTCCAGTGCTGTTGTTCATCACAAGCACGGATAAGCTTAGGAATGTTGAGACGGGTGGAGAAGAGTTTGATGTGTTCCATGAGCTTCTCAGGGCGGTATCTAGCATAGAGAACTCCCAATTCTGTAAAGATGCCCATGTGTGCCCGTTCAAGTCCAAGACCACTCTCCATGAGGGAAATAAGCTCACTGAAGCACCCTCTATTCTGGTAGTATTCGCTGACTTCCTCCAAGTCATCAACCTAAAGAATAGAAGGCATGTCAGAAAGGATGACATGGAAAAAGATCCTCCAAAAGGAACGCACATTTAGAAAATGTTTTAGATACGAAATGATGCCCCTCCTAACATACCTGAACGATAATATTGAGGCCACAGATTTGTGCAAGACGAAACTCCTCAGCATCAACACAGGCAAAGCAGACCTCCTTCCATGTTTTAGCGCTGTTAGCTTTGCGGGCAGCATCTACAGCACTCTGGAACTGCTTCAACTTGACCAGGGTAACAGCCAGCTTGGCCCAGTTTGAGATGAAGGCATAGATGATCTTTGCAGCTTCATAAAGCTCTTCGTCATACAAACGGTCACCAACACTTTGGAGATTTGCAACATTTGGCATCAGAATGAACTCTTCAATGTCACTGAGCCTATCAGTCTTAGCATATGCGAAGATGAGTTCACCGTCGACTTTGGGCTCCCTTGCCTTTTGCCTTACCATCAGCAAGTACTTCACTAAATCATGGTAAACATTTGCTTCCTCAGCAGCACGGATGACATCAAGGAAATGTGTCACGTCATCTGCACGGATGAATGATTCGATTGCTTCGCTGACTAGACCTTCACGCAACTGGGCCTTGGCAACCTGGCTCCAAACAGCATCTTCCTCAACACGGAATGCAAACTCTTCAGCTCTTTCTATGCTTTGGATGTTATCCAACAGAACATTGACAGCCTGCACATTTAAGTTGAACTTCTTGAATATGGCAAAAGCCTCCTCATAGAGCTGCGCTTCAACAGCTACTTCTCCGACAGCGGGACCGTCAAAGTTGTCTAGCCTGTTAACATAGTCCATGACCCTCGATGAGTCCGCCTTGATGGCTGTCAAGATGAGCAGATTCTGAAGATTAAAGTTTCCACTGAATGCAGAATTTTGAAGAACAATCTTTTCAAGAAGTTCTATCAGTTCATGAGGGAGGTCAGCTGTCATGAAAGCCTTAACAGCAGCAGAAACTTGCTCAGGACTCTTGCTTTCTGGCAATGCCGTAGAAACCACTTGGTCAATAAACTGCCTTCTATACTCATTTTCAGGCTGCAGAACTTTATCCCACAGATCGCCATCCATTCTTTCAACCACATACCTGATAATTCAATTCAAATCATGTAATTTGAGCATGTAAGCAAACAGCCAACAAAAATAAAGATTCAGACCAAAGATATGACGTCAGGACAAAAACTTTTACATACCTAGCTTGCAGCTTGAACAACGAATTTTTGTTGGTAACGTTGATAAGTTCTTCATCGCACTGTCCACGTCTGTAAGCAACCACGGCAAGCGTAGGATCCCTCTTTTCACAGTACTTACCCACCACACGGGAGTCATAGAATGGGTTGGTAGTAAGGAAATGCTCAGGATTGTTGTTGCTGTCAATGATTATTTTTCCAAGAGCATTGTGGACATGCACATCTTGGCTCCCCTCGCTCACCAAGTGCTCCAGGAATTGTGTAAGTAACCGTAGACGGTTCCTGATTAAAATATCGAACAAATAAGACCAAGAGAAATAGCAGCTGTGCATGGGTGTCTAGGACAAGAGCGAACAATCAAACCTCTTCTCGCATTCATCAACCAGTGGCTCGACAGGAAGGAGAGAGCGGACAGACAAAATCAAACCCTTGATGAAATCTTCTGGGCACTCATCATCAAGTAGCTGTCCCACAACCAATGGAGCATTTCCAGGGTTCACCTACAAAACAGAGAAAAAAGGAATAGCCATTCATATACGCAGCATATTAGAAGTGATACTCAAATACAACTGAATTTGAGGAGTTACATACTTTCTGTACATAGCCTTCAATATACCGGAGCATATTATTTGTATACAGATAGTGAGTAAGATCTGGAACAAAACCAAAGCGGTCGCAAACATTTATGAGTGGACGGGCATCAGGTAGTTTTGTTTCCATCAAAAAGTTCTTTGTCTTCTCAGCATCGTAAAAATTAGACTCTCTGGTGACTCGCTCAACTTCTTTTATCTGTCCAGTCCTTGCTGCTGATTCTATGTATTTGAAATGGATATCTGGATCCTCACTGTTGCATGTGACGATGTCAAATGTTAAAGTGTGACGACACAATAAGAGAAGGCCAGTTGAAATATATCAACGTCAGGAGTAACTACCTTGAGCTCAAATAGGATCCCAAGAAGAAGTAGAGGCCTTCATATGATTTAAATTGTTCAAATAGTTTTATGCAAGCATCAACTCCAAGCTGCTCAGCATATTCTTTGGAAGCCTGCAGACATACCACAGGATTTCTGATAGTTAGAATAAAGAAAAAAAGAGCGACATGAAAGAGCAGTTAAAAGTAAACTCTGCAGGATTACCTGCACAACAATTTGAAGATTTCCTCTCAGGTTGACCAGTAGAAGGTCCTTCATGCATTCTAATGCCCATTCTTTAGAAAGGGTTCCGAAGAACTCAACAAGTGCCTGTGCAAGATATTTATAAATGGTCCGGACATAAATAGACTGATAACCGATCATAACAGAAAAGAACAAACCTGTGGCTCAATAGCATGGGTATTCACGATAACACGCTTGATATCAGGTAACTCTGCGTAGTGCTGCATTGCAATATAAGAACAATTAAGCAGAGAACAAAAGAGAATCAACCAAAACAACCATGCAAAATACTGACCTGGAGTGCCCGCAAGTACAAGCCAGCCTTTTCACACAGCTGAGCAATACGAGGTCGATCGTAATGAGTAAACATACCATTAGCAAGAATGGCATCAGCAACATTAGGGTAGGTCACCAAGTTGATCTCCAAAACCTACAATGGATTCAGACAGAAGCTACTGAGTAACGAAGCAGGTAGGTAAACCATCTATATTCAAAGAAAAACAGATGGCCAACCTTGGTTTGAAGGAAAGCGTGCTCTTCCAAATTTGGTTTCAGTACATCCAACAGAAAAGCTGTTGCTTCACGTATCATATTTCTCTGTCAACAGAAGAAGCATAAGGCAAGAACAAACAGACAAATTTTATAGTTAAACGCGCAAAAAATACAACTCAGAAGCACATTAAGCATGGTAAGAACAAAAAAATCTACCTGAAGGAAGAGATCAGTTATGGTATTATAATCGAGCGGGCAACCTCCCTCCATTTGTGACATCATGAGAGCAAAGTTGACAGCTCCCTGATCACAAATATATAGGACATACAGTTAGGCAAGGATTTATGCAGGTCAAAGAACCACACAAACAAAAGCACTAAATGTTTCACCAAAGCACAGTTTTCTTAAACGACCTATTACCTGTGGATCTGTACGTAAGATGGTTTGGAGGAGGAAGAGGTAGTCAGGAGTGTATCCGACCTGGAGTAGCAAAAGTATTAGATCGGCAGTCAACGTCCAAGCTGAACACAGGTCTAATAACTGTAAACAAGAATTAAAATACCAAAGCACTATACCTGCTTTGAGTATATAAGGATCTTGTCAAACTCCCTCCTCTCAGCAAAAGCGGCAACGACTTTAGGGGTTGCCCTAGCCTTTATGTATATTTTCAGCGCAAGATCATTGTCTACCGTCTGCAATAAAGTAACATTGAGTGAACATTCCAGACAAAACAGTAAAATTGATAGAAGCACAACAAACTCTATGCATCTGAGGAGCATGGCACAACACTATTTTACCTTAACAAGATCTCCAAGTTCTTCGCTGCACTCCAACTTGTCTTCTGCTAACCAATTTTCCAAAAGGTTCTTCTTGTTCTGATTGACAACAAGGCGAGATAATTCAAGAGATTCATATGCGTTAAGCTTCCCTCGAGTAAGCAATGTGCCGAAGTACTGCAAGAGTGGAGGTGTTTGCCCAGCTTGAACAGGAACACTCTGCATTTAAAGCACACAAACAGCAAATCAGCCAAGCAGAAGAACCTACAATTTAAGCAGATAAACTGTAGACAGAAGTTAGATATTGATTTTTTTTGGTAATTGTATTTCTCTGAGCAGGTAATAATTTCAAATATGCAATAAGCAAGTTAACACTTTAAGCAGACTAACCAGGGCAAACAAGACGATAGTTTTTTAGTAATTGACCATTTCTAATCCAATAATACTTTAAAGAAATGACAAACCAAGAGTTTATAAGATATTGTAAACAAAAGATTAACAGAACACGTGAGTACATAAGCATTAAGAGCTTCATAGGCAGCATGAAAAGAAAGGCACCTGGAATTTGGCAACGGTCTCTGGAGTTCTCAGAAGACCCTGAGGAGATTCTGCAGCCAGCTCTGCTGCTTCCTTGTATTTTGTCTGAGCGAACAGTTCCTGGAATCTTTGCACAACCTGAAATTCATAAAATTCAACACTTAAGCCTCAACACATCAAAGTGAGACACGGGAATATGATTCCAAATAAAAAGCATCTGAATACTACAGCCAGTATAGGCCTTAACATATGCATGACTTCAAGGGCAAGGGTAAGCACTCCAGTGCCAACCAATAAATACTCGCAGCACAAGCAATAAGCACTCCAATGGTACTTGGACAAAATGGCTACTATAACAAGCTACAGACGGAAAATGATCATTGCCGTCTAGAGAACAATTAGGGGTAACTACCAAAATGATTAACGAACAGGCATGAACTTTTATGAAATAGAAGTATGCTAGGTGATTATTGCCATCTAAACAACTTTGGAAGGCTATAGTGCGTATTTTGCAATAAAGTGCCAAAATGTGGTAGATTGAAACATGTCATCCATAGAATTTCTATGGAGCGCAACAAAATTAACAATGAATAGCTAAACAATCTAGAAAGAAACCAAGCACTAACAAAACTCGTACTCGAGATTTATGCAAAAATACAAGCATTGATAAAAAACCAGCAGGTTTTGAATATGTTAAACCGTCATCTGCGAAAGCACATTAGCTATGGAGCTTACCAAGTTCTCTGCCCCAGGAAGATTGGCTCTTTTGGCAAGATTCACGGCTAGTTCAAGGTTGTTTAACTGCATGAACAAGGATGTAATAAATTTTAAAAGGATAATCCAACATATGCACCAGTCAAGGAATAGAAGAAAGCAGAACAACATACTTGACCACTGACAAAAGGCACAACGGTTGCATCGTTAACAGTGGCATGCAAAACCTGCCCTCTTCTGTTAATAGCATAAAATCCACCAGTAGTAGAAGACTCTGCAGTCAAGAATATGGGATCTGGACTGATTCTATTTCTATAAACTGCAGATGCAGTTTCCAAGTCATATACAAACAAAAGCCCAAGCTTCGTAATTACATAGACAAGGCCATACTTTTGAGAGATCTGCCATCAACAGAAGATAAAAAGAGTTAGAACTATGCGGTAACTAACAGGGTATCAATATCTCTTGAGACTTATAACAATACCTGCATGGCTACAGGAAAATCATCCTGGAAATCTGGTGGGAAGAAGAGATCGGCTTGTTTCTTGGAAAAGCCAGGTTTCCCTGCAAGAAATGAATCAGTAACAAAAGTAAGAACAGGGGAATGAATTTTTTAGATACACTTTTAATGACAGTGCAAGATACTTCGAAGAAAGCCTACAAGGATAAAATGTACAAAACAATTTTTTAGTAGCCAGATATACTGGAAATATATGGTGGATAAAGACATTCAGTTGCTTGTATAACATGGCAGTTGTCTCAAGTTTGCTCTACTAAAAATTTGAATGCAAAAAAATAATACTCCCTCCGACCCATATTACCTTTCACAAATACGGATGTATCTAGACATATTTTAGTGCTAGATACATTCATATTTGCGAAAGGTAATATGGGTTGGAGGGAGTATAACCAAAGGTAGAACTTCAGGGCTCAAAATGCAGACCTGGTTGGGCGCCCAGTTCAATAATATGTAACTTCGAAGTAATTGTTCCAGCATTAGATGCCTTTGAAGCAAAACAGATGAGAGTGGAAGGGTTCTCGTTGCCAGGGACCTGGATAAGAAAACCAAGCACAGTTGTTAAACACTAGAAGATAAACTATATAAGCAGCACTAAATAACTGAAAAGCACCTTGAATGTTGCAAAAGAAGCAGCATGGGCTTCAAGTGCTTGGCTACGCTGCTGATCCACAGAAAAAAGTTGCATATTTCCCTTTACCAGCTGAGGCCTCTGATAGGTGAAAAGGAATGCTCATCAATATGAGAAGCAGATATGACAATGTATCATCAAATAAGTGCCTACACAACTGCTCTCGTGACTCACCATGGTAGATTTCCTTAGAATTTTACAGAACAGAAAATTATATTCTTACACACCAAAAGTGGTCAAAATTATCTAAGAAATAGAATAAACAATAGAAGGAAGGGGCTCAAAAGGAATCATGCTCTTCATACTGCATTCAGATATGACGACAGCGATGCACTATGTTTTGATGATACTATTATGAATGTCCATTACAGGCATACCTCTGGAGCACCAGGTGCAATTCCGATAAGCACAAGCCATTTCTCTGCTGGATCACATCGATAATTGATAATCTGATTATTGGCCAAATTAGCTGTCCTGTCAAACATCTTAACTGGCTCAGAATCTCCTGCATTCCAACAAAAACAAGCAGTTATTATCTTGATTTTTATACATAGCAGCCAAATCATACAAAGCTGGAAGAACTTAAACAGACAAGGAGAGAAACCTTCAATTGACCAGTGATAAACTGATGCCTGTGTTACCAAACCCAACAACTTTGGTGTGATCCATTTCCAAAACACAACCTGTGATTGTGGAAGAGAAGACATGTATGAGAATGCATCGAGTAGGATTATACATTATCATTTAAACAGAAAAATAAGAATAATGTAGAATAATTTATTACTTTACCTGTTCAGGCATCTGGTGTGACTTAACCTTAGTCTTAGCCTCAATATTAAATATTTGCAAGTGATCCTGTGTGGTTCCAGCTATTTGAGCTGCAACATTAAGTGAAAATTATTATTTCTGACTGTAACCTCCTCAATTACACAGATCAAAGTACACAGACGGTAATGCTTAAGTACGAATACACAGTTTGTACAAACAAAAATGAATCTAAGAAAGTACATAGCAGCCAGACACAATCCTGCCGATGTATAACTAATAAGTCATTTCAATTTTTCAACTTATACAATTTAAGTTAGGAAACCTCTGATTCTGTGGGAACTGGGAACAGCTCCTGGCTGTTATCACTTTAGTTGCATGGTCACATCACTAATTCTAATTGTAAGGAGTGTTATGTAGAAAGCACCATAAATGAATATCACATCAAATGAGTACCGAATATGCAACTAACTAGCCAAGAAAAATAGGAGGGTAATAACGGAGCAATTTCCTATAAAAATTTGACAAAAAGCTTATTTATTGACATCTTTATCCATTCTTCATGGCAATTTAGACACTGCAGAACTTTAAAATCATTGAAAATGTTGACCCAGATCTTAGTGGGCTCGCCTTTTTACAAGGGAGGCCCTTCTCCAATCCTTCAAGCTCAAGGAGAAGGTCTGTGAGTTCTCTCTGTGCCTGGGATAATTTCAATGTACATCCCCACGTCCATGTCTTGCACATATTTCCTTTAAATGGTTATGATTCATATACTGTCAGGGACTACCTACTGTTTACCCTCAAACTGAAGGGATCATTTTCTGACAAAAAACATACTGTCGACAAAAATTTATATCCAATCCATGGAGAAGTCATTTATTGAATGAGAAAGATGGCATACAAGGACTCGCATGACTTTAGAGTTTAGACAAACTCTTATGGTACCCTATTCAAGGTCCAAGCTATGATCAACTAGAGGGAATCTAAGTTGTGGTCCCAGTAATAGTATCAGAAAAATAGATGCCATGCTATAATCGTAGTTGCTGGCGAGCACAGACTCAATGCACGGTAGACATCAGCACAAGCTATAACAAATGTATGTGACCTTTCGCTTGATCATTTATTTTAGAATTCTAAAATGCATGTATTCATCAAACTGAACGTTAATTTTGAGATAATAGATCACCAAGCTATATTTCTGTCCTGGGAATTATCACAATGGAATAACCTTTGTCTGTGAAATGATGACAGGCCATCGTTCCTCCTAGGGCTCAATCAAATTCATTACTAAACTAATATGCTACCAGTCACTGTATGTATGGACAGAATTGCGAGTTACCACTCTAAGCTAGCAGCCCAAGCTACGCAAATTCATGGACACGTGGCCATTTGCACAGTATATGCTACCGAGCTACAGGCCGAGATCACCACCAAATTCTGACAGATCCCACGACGGGAGGACCGTGCAAGGAGAAGGCAGCAGCAGCAAGGAGATCACGGGGGCAAAGGGGTCGGCGAGATCTACCTTTGAGCGCGAGGATCCTGGTGTTGGGGTTCATGAGCGCGGAGTCGGCGGTGATGGGCCTGCGGAGGGGCTGGCTGGGCATGGCCATGTCGATGATGACGACGCTGTTCTGCGGCGAGGTCTCCCGCACGCAGATGTACCGCTCCGACTCCATGGTGACGTGGGTGAAGGTGATGAACTGCGGCGCGATCCCCAGGCTGGTCAGCTGCAAGCAACAACGCCATGGACGCGGTGTCAGTTCGGTTCGGTCGGTCGGTCAGCCGCGAAGCCGCGGCGCCTCCCCGGAGATCTGATCTGACTTCCGAGGGAGTAGTGATGTGCGCGCGCGCGTTACCGTGAGAGCCTCGCGCATGGCGATGGGGGCGTTGGCCGCCGCCATGGCGGCAGATGGCGGCGGCGAGAGGACACTATCGGCGGCGGGCCGTGCGTCGTCTCACCGGGCAGCGAGCGAGCGAGAGAGATCGGATCTGATCTGAGGACGGGAGGAGGAGGAACCAACGAACGGGGCAGAGAGAGACGATGGATGGAATTTTTAGTAGTGGGTGTCTGTTGGAAGTCTTTTGCCCTTTAAGTCCTCCGGCATCTCCTTAATAACCTTCCAAGCTAGTATAAAGACAGTGACGAGCACGTGAAGCCTTCACGGTGAAGGTTTGAAAGTCGGCTGTGTCTACACGGCATGTTCGGTCTCACTTCAGTTCTACATAAATTTTCAAATTGCCAAGAGCTGTATACAATCTCAATTAATCGACAATAAATAGCTCACAGTTCATGAATCAACTTATTCAATGGAAATGATACGAGATTATGCTCCATATATGGCCATGTCGAAGAGTGCTAGGGTGTTAGACAAAAATGGCAAGAAATTGATCCGTATAACATGTTGACAAGTGTCACAAGTCTTCCCATGAATCGTGTTCACCCGTTTGTTTTACTGTGCATGAATCGATTTTGTTTGTGCTAGATTCATAATATCTAACCGTCTACATGTGGCCCCGCATCGTCAACGACTTTGTCGTTGTCCTCGTTGCTTCAACTCACTCCTCAAGTGTCACGAGACCATCTGATCCGTTGCCACGAATATATCATGTCATTATAATGATCAAGATATGTAGTAAAGCATTTGGTATTCGTTGACTATATGCAAATGTCGTTATCCTTTACATGTTGGGCACTTAGGACCGCAGCATTTGTGAACCAGACTAATAGCCTTTTATGGTAATAGTAATGTGGAAGTTCGCAAAATAGGATAACAATATTATCAATTTCCTATGAATGTGCTTGAATCCAGCTTGTCCGCTTTGTTGCTATACCCTAATTGTCTGCTTCGACTGTTCTCACTGTGATGCTTTTGTTTCACCATTTTGTATGTTGCTTCGGCACTTTTGTATATGCACTACTCGTCGAAACCGCATAACCAAGTTGTTGCGCACCTCAAGTTCTTTTCATAGAACTTTATATTATGAGATAAATAGCTCCATGACCGAAACTACTACTAGTAGGTATCAGATGTGTCCTCTTATGTACACTCTTTACAAACACTTCAAACCATGAACGTTGCCAAGTGGTAAGAGAAGATAAATTAAGGCAGGAGAATTACGAATTGCACAATATTTAATGGATTATCTTTCAAACGGTAGAGAAGGTATTTATGTCAGTACTTTTTTTTTGAAATAATACCATGATATATTATAGCAATGAACAGTACGTGGTAGAGATACATAAGCTGTCTTCAGCAATTACAAAATAAAGTCTAAGAAAAAACGAGCTAATCTTCGAGGTCTTCAAACTCTTCTTCTTGCATGACACAATCTTGTATTTTTCTGAAGGCAGCCAAAAGATAATAGCGCAGATATCAAACCGTAAACCTGTAAATACCAACAATGGTTCTCCCTTTTTTTTAATTAGAGCCGCAATGCCAAGGCTACGTGCACGCACGCAACCATTAAAGCAATCATACAACATCGGCAAAAGTACCAACACCAGTATTCCAGGGAAGAGAAACCGAACAACCTTGTCAACGTCACTGGAAAGCCGAGAGTACGAATCACCATTGCCGAAGACGTAGCAGTCGGGACAAATATTGCGAGGATAACCGTCCTCGCGGAAACTAGGAGAAACAATCCAAAACTGATCAGGCGAAGCAAGATCTTGAAGACCGTACCTAAAAAACTGTAATCTTACAGCACCATCATCGACGCCGGGAAGAAGATCTCGACGCCGAACGAAGAGCTGAAGATCACTTATTATGAACGGTGACATCTCCATGGACGTAGAAGAAACGAAGATGACTACCAAAACGCTAACCTAATCTTTAGAAAATACTACTTTTATTGAAATCTCCACCCATAGATCGGGTTCCCCACCCCTCCCGACACCGGCGAGGCCGGCCGGAGGAGGGGGAACCGATCTATGGAGAAGGCGGAGCTTGGAGGCGGCGGCTAGGTCAAAGAGACGGAGGAGAAAAACAGTGGCGTGCTTCTTGTCACGCTGTGGATCGGATATTTTTATGTCAGTACTAGTTACATTATTTACCGATGTAACCATGTCCATGTGCTTTTATCCATTGTTGTCCTAACAACCACGTGGATTGGACTCACCTGCATAAACCATTAGGCGTGTGTTCCATTTATCTAATACAAGGGTACCTCTTTGTGAAAGTACTTGAAATTAAAGCCGGCTAATTGGAGATCAGTACGATAGGAATGACTGGACCAACATACAGGTTTAGCCTCTTCTACACTTACCTATAAAGTACTAGCACATTAGATCTCCAGCATTTTAAGGGGGAGCCGAGCTAACTTCATGTGAGCTAGGCCTGGATGTGAGCTGGAAAGAAACATGCAGATATGCTGCTTGCGCTGCGGTAGGTGCACACAGAGCCTGCAGGTGTGATTACGTGAAACTGGAGACAAGTTTCCAAGCTCAGTTCCAGTTAATTAAGATAACTAACCCCATAAAAATTAAGATAACTATATAACTAATTGGTTTAGTGTTAGCAAGTTTCTTAGAAAACTTTCTGATATCTCCGTTCAAAACAGGTCATGATTTAGAAAGCATGCTTGTCCACACGATATACATCGTATCATCATATTCGGCTCTTTTTTTTAGAATGGAGGCCAATAGGCCCGACTTTAAATTAATAAAGCCCCAAACGGCTTGAAAGTTTCAAGGGTGATGATCAAATCAGCTTACAACGCAACGCACACGACAATCACATAAAATAGGAAAATGAAGTTTCGATTGCCACCAGTAGTGCCTTCCGAGAAGCTTGGGAACAAACGTTGATGAAGAAGGTGCGAAGATACTGGGAGTCATTAGGATGAACCAGGGCAGCCACCGCGGAAGGAGAATATGGGCAGTCGCCACCATGTCATTGTCGGCGGGAAGAGGAACACTTCCCCTTTTGCCCAGGCTCGAGGGCGCCGATCCTGCCAGAGAACAGTAGCACATGCCGATGGTGAGCACCCCATAAGATACACGATGGGCATGCTGGACCACACCACCGCATCCTCAACACCAAGAGCAGCCTACCTGCCATGACTCGCCCACCCGCAGAACCAGCATCCACAAGCAACGCCCCCAAGAGGGAAAGCGACACCACCGGTGCCGCCGCTGCCCAATCCAAGATTTGGTTTTTACCCGAGAGCGAGGAACGCGATTGAGGAGGAGGAACCTCAACGATGCCTCAAAGGAGAAGAGAGGCGCCCAAGGAGTGTCACCGCCATCGTGGTCGGACTAGCCGGCCAAGGATTTCCCCCAGTCCCAGACAAACCCCACCTACCACCAGCCTTCTCTAGAGCCAGCTAACACCAGCTCCAAGATCTAGCGGGGAGGGGTGAGCTAGAGGGAGGGAGCTCACCTTTAGATCTAGCAAAGAGGGTCAATGACATCGCCCTCCCGCTACGTTCAGAGCCCATCAATGTCTCCCCGCCCACATGACCAAGACCACCAGCCAACACCCACGGATGACACCAGCCGCAGGTCGACTCCGCCTCTCCATCCAAGGCCGCCGCCCTAGCTTGCGAAACTCCCATGTATCGTCAAACCGAGCAACGAAGAACACAAGGCTGCCATGGAGCGACAGACACCAGCAAGCACGCCTACCGCACTCAACCCCACACCAGGCACGATCTGGTCGGTGAAATCCACTGACTTGGCCGACCAAGAACATTTGCAACACGGATCTAGACCGCGCATGGGAAAGCTGCAGAGGAGAGGCCTAGGAACCAGCCCACCGAAGCAGACCGCGCCGACGACGGGTGGGTGATTGCGGTGCGGTGTTGATGTAGATGACCGACCAGTTGGGAACCCCAAGAGAAGGTATGATGAGCACAGCATCAAGTTTTCCCTCGGTAAGAAACCGAGGTTTATCGAACCAGTAGGAAAAAGCCAAACTTCAGAAGGTGATGCCTGCTAGCTTCGCGACAGCTCCGGACAATTTATAAGGCGCCTCGTCAAGGGCTTTGCTTTGCACCAGCAGCAACGTGGAACCTGCACACAACACAACCAAGTACTTTGCTCCCAACTTACGATGAGGTTGTCAATCTCACCGGTTTGCTGTAAACAAAGGATTGAGCGTATCGAGTGAAAAGCAATAATGGTATGCAAGAAAGTAAACAGTGCGAGTAAAAGTAAACAATAATAGCAATATAAAGGAAATTGGACCGGGGTCCACAGTTCACTAGTGGTGTCTCTCCATAAGATAAATAACAACATGCTGGGTAAACAAATTACAGTTGGGCAATTGATAGAATAAAGATAACGTGCATATGTCACAAGGATCACTATGATATTTACTCTGGGCATTACAACAAAATACATAGACCGTCATCCAACTGCATCTATGACTAATAATCCACTCGCGGGGATATCGTCCAAACACCCCTCGAGTATTAAGTTGCGAACAACAGATAACTGCATTAAGCAAAGTGTGTAATGTAAACAAAACGAATGTCCTTGGATACAAGAATGTTGTTTTCTCCCTAGTGGCAACAACACATCTACAACCTTAGAGGTTTCTGTCACTCCCCCAGATTAAATAGAGGCATGAACCCAACTATCGAGCATAAATACCCCCTCTTGGAGTCACTAATATCTACATGGCCAAGATAGCTACTAACAACGGAGAGCATGCAAGATCATAAACAACATAGAGATAACATAAGATAATATTCAGCACATCAAGTTAACATAACACCAATATTCATCGGATCCCAACAAACACAACATGTAGAATTACATAAAGATGATCCCGATCATGTAAGGTAGCTCACGAGATCTAAACATGAAGTACATGGTGGAGAAGACAACCATCTAGCTACTGCTATGGATCCATAGTCCAAGGTAGACTACTCACTCATCACGCCGGAGGCAAGGATGGCGATGAAGAAGACCTCCGGTGGCGATTCTCCTCTCCGACAGGGTGCCGGGAAGAGCTTCTGGACCCTCCCGATCTCGGGTCGACGACAGCGGCGGATCGCGATGTGTTTCTAGAAAATTGATTGGGTGTTTTAGGTTTTTCCCGTCGGGAGGTCTTTATAGGCGAAGGGGCAGCGTTAGAGGTGGGCCAGGGTGGCCTCACCCATAGGGGGCGCGGGCCAGGGGCTGGCTGCACCGCCCTATGGTGTGGCCAGCCCATGGCCCCCCTCCATCTCCTCTTCGGACTTCTGGAAGCTTTGGTAAATATTAGGAGGTTCAGCTTTTGTTTCGTCCAATTCCAAGAATATTTCCTGTGTAACTTTTCTGAAACACAAAAACATCATAAAACAGGGAACTGGCACTGTGGCATCTTGTTAATAGGTTAGTTCCGGAAAATGCATAAAAACGCCATGAAGTGTAACAAAACACTAAGCAAATGGTGTAAGAACAAGCATGGAGCATCAAAAAATTATAGATACGTTTGAGACGTATCAAGCATTCCCAAGCTTAACTCTTGCTCGTCCTCGAGTAGGTAAGTGATAACAAAAGAATAATTTTTGAGGTGATATGCACCAACACAATCTTGATCATCTTTACTATTGGTTTTGAGTTGGTGGTGAAGCCACTAACTCGACATACAACATGTAAGTGACGAAAATACCCCTTACAATAAAACTACCGCTTAATTGTAATCATAATTCTCACCAATCAATACGTAATTACGGGTGAACACTTCCATAATTGTCAATTGTCAATCGTCGTCTGCCTCATGACGTGCGCCGACATGTGGGCCATCTCACCTATATGACCCTCGCTTGACCATGCTCTCTCACGGCACTTGCGATGGCGCCTCCTTGACCCTCCATGACTGAGATGCCACGGCCTCCACCGCACGACTGTCGTCACCTCCGGCGCCCTCGCTGATGGTCCCTACGCCGACCTCCTCCCGCTGATGTATCCCCTCCTAGAGTTTTCCCATGGAATTCGATGTCTGATCCCGCCACCCACCGCCATGATTCACCTTTGCAGCTTGGATCTCGCGAGGCAGTCTGATCCCAGGTGACGAGTGAGGAGGGCTGTCTTGATTCTAGACGTCTCGGTGCTGATTGGATCGAACTACATCCTAATCCAAACCCAGTGTTGATTTGTTTCGCAGGTGAGGAAAGCTACCTTGCTTTGTTTTTTTAATTACCCTTGATTTCTGATTTTGCTCTGGTCTGGCATCGATTTTGTTTCGTGTTTGCTGCCCTGCTCCGTTCGTGACAAGATGCAGCTTGGGGCGCGGCATGAGGCCAATGCACAACAACATCGACATGGTGGACACAACGACTGTCGTCATTGTCTTGGTCGGGAGCCGCACACAGCCTATTGTGGAATGTGCTCTGGACTGCGGTGTGTATGACTCGGGCGAATCAGCAGTGAGGTAAAGTGGTACACTCCATTCTCTTGAAATCTGGGTATCTCAAGGATCTCCTTGTATGCAATTTTTGCTGAATGTGTATGGGAACGTCTACAGCTGCACCGGCTCCTCGAACAGTGGCGAACCTAAGAGTAATTCAGAGTTTAGCAAATTGTGAATTTAAAGGCTAATGACATTGTTTTCATCAAGTTGCCAGGAAATTATGCTGCGCCGACTGGCCGGAAGCCCGGGCAAGTGTCGAGGCTTAGGGACGGTTGGGTCCGCCACTGTCCTCGGAGGCTCTCCACTGTGACGAAAGGATGCAGGACACACCTGATTACATCCAGAGGGGTGTCGTGGCCTGCCCAGGATCCCGCTGTTCGAGCTCTTCTCGGCTGCAGACCCGTCTGTGACAGAGCCGTCTTTCACCGCCACATTGTGGGCTTCTGCCGACGGTGGTGCTGCCGTGCCGGAGGCCGGTGCGGGGGTAGCTTAGGATTCTGGTGAGCATGTATGTCTTCAGGATTTGCCAATCGGGTTATGAAATGGTATCTTTTGTTGTTATTGACGATGCCACATGCCTGCAGTGGTTGCAGGAGGAGAATTTGAGGCTCTCAGTGGTTTCTTGGAGGTGGGAAATCTTAGATTCTTTTGCTCAGATCTCATGAATTTGTTAGCTCCTATTCACCCGTAAGCATTGTTTCTATTTGTCTCCATACTCTACTATTTGTTAATCCTACCTTCTCCCGTATGCTTTTTATCTGTTTAACTGCACAACGCTTTGTAGCATGTGGGGTAATTTAGTTATTCAGCATTTTATTTGCAAAATTGTAAGTACAATTTTAAAGAGAGCCCATATATTCTGTGTTCGGTGATTACATGTTCCATGGTTACAACAATAGTTGATCTCATCTTATTAGTGCTACTGGCAGAGGACTCCGAATATGTTTGCGTTAATGTTTGGTGTCTAGGGTGTATTTCATACTCTTGAATCCATTACAAGAGCTAGAAACATGATAGACGAATCAGAAGTTTACGTTGTTGAACCACAAGTTTGAACTTTGGTTGACAAGTTTTTGTTGCAGCATCTTCTTATTATTCCTCAATTTTAATAATTCCATATTTCCTGAGTAGTATAATAACCGAATAAAACTTTATTTCTTTTGACTCTGAAATTCCAACCGAGAAAAAGATTGGCTTCCATCTTCCCAGTTAGATTCCTCAGAGGACGTTCATCACATATGTCAAATATTTATTTTGGACTAAACATATACATTATCTTTTTTTAACTCTTAAAAGTGAAAGGTCTAATGTACATGGAGATTGCTTTTCTTTTATAGGACTGATACAGGGAGATTAGTGCTGAGCTAATAGTTTGCAAGGAGGAACATAATAATGAGGCGATTCTTTGTGAAAATTGATACCACCCTTGAAACATCAACATTCAATGAATCTGGTAAGCCTGAACTTGGTTTTGCTGTATTTTACTGTCATAGTTATGGTTAATTAACTGCATGCTTCACTCACATTTATGGGGTTAACCTGCATTGTCGTGGTTCTTCCTGTATTTCTTGTCCAATCTATTTCAGGATGAATCAACTTCTGAGGCGTGCGGAGGCTAACCACTTACCACGGAATGTATCAGTGAAATTCTACCAAGCTGCAACTTTGCGAGCAATAGCCATTATGACGCTGGTAGGTATACTATGATGTATGAAATTCTTGGAGGATGCCAAATTCGTGTCAATATTTCTGGCCAGAAACTGCACGGTTTAACACTTCAAGCACAAAAAACTAGAGCAAAGATCTTTGCCTGTTGGGTGATGGGATATACAACAATATGAAGTTGATAGAGAATGAACAGTTAAGGGTATCCCATCCATCAATTGGCTTGGTTCATAGATTGACTTATTCAAATATGTCCAAGCTTCACGGATTCATGCTGTCGACAATGATTTTTTGTTCTCTATTCTCATTCTTCTATATATCTATCACCGTGATATAGTAAAACCGCTATTACACCAGTATATATTTTAAAAATACCCGACCGTAGCAACGCACGGGCATTCAACTAGTCTATGTAAGCATTGAGTGTTGAGATCAAAATAACTTAAAACATGGGCATGAAAGACATAATCTTGATAGAAGAAACTTAGCAACCATGTTATAACATGAAAAAGAACACAAACGAAAGATCATGAAAAATGAAACAATGAAAGTCAAACGTGTGTTCAAATCATATGGAAAAATATAGCAAATGGTTTTCAGCTTGTCCTTCATGGAATAGCAAAACATAAATGCATAGGACACTTTCAAGTTTAAGAGGGCGACTAGATACAAATAATTTAAGAACAAGTGAAACCAAAATCATGAATCAATCAATGATAAACTTTGGGACTATGCACATTAAACTCAGAATGACAACTATGCTCTCTTAGACGGTGCATAAAGGTAGAAGGTGGTGACTCAACATAAAAGTAAAAGAAAGGCCCTTCGCAGAGGGAAGCAGTGATTGCAAGTTTTATAAACCTTCAAAAATTATGGTACTTACTAGCTTTGAGCTATCATTGCCCCCATCATAGGCATCTTGAATGGTTAAAGTTAATGCGAGTACAATTATAAAGCATATGCTTGACAAATCATAAGTTGAAAACCTCATGTCCCGTGAAGTACGAATACCCAAACCTCATGCTACTCGACTTAGAGTCCCAAGCAAGCTCTTGTCATTATAAGTATACATGTATCATCGAGAACCGCCAATGGGGTACCTCCGTGCCCGATGACATGGAACAAGCCCACATTAAAATGACGAGACAAACAGACAATGAACACATCGGCATCTCTTTTATTTACCATTGGTATAGCTTTTTATTTTGAGATGCGTCGTCAAATGTTCACTATGGGCATGCTGTAAATTTCCACCATGAATTATGCATGGCTTAGATTAGCGGCCCAGACGTTTCTCTAACACGTATACAAACTCCATGATCCCGCAAGATTCCCAACTTATTTCACATCGCGAGTATCCATAAACGAAAGATCACGATATCAACTCAAATAAGAAGTGCAATGTTGAAAGCTTACCCCATGACAGCATGGTTTGGCTAATTTCCAACTTACAACTTCCAAGCATAACAACTCAACATAAGAGAGCCACAATGTCAAAATTTTAAGAACAAGAAAAGTAAAGTGTGCCATCAGGTTCGTGAGAGCTTTACTGACCAATTTTTGCATAACACCAAAAAGAGTTTAATTTGAAGGATAGATAAAAGCAAGTCAAATATACTTTGGAATAGCAAATTGCTAATACGTATGTATGGTGGACATATTGGAATAACTTGGTTTTTGGGAGTTGGATGCACGAGTAGAGCTCATACTCGGTACAAAATGAGGGCTAACAAAAGACTGGGAGCGACCAACTAAGAGAGCAATAACGGTCATAATCATGCACAGCGACAAAACATCATTAAGAGAAGCATAAAATGGCATCAAAAGTCAAAAATAAATGATCATAGAGGCTTATGGTGACTTTGCATGAGTCAAACATGTTGTAAGCATGCGCCAAGTCAACCCAAATAAAGCATCAAGGAGAAAACCAAAATAATGCTTCCAAATAATAAAAACAACGCATGATTTTTTCAAAGGCTCATTAAGCAATCTCAGTCATTTGAGACAAGTCATACTACATCAAAACCACTAAGCATACTATCAAAACGACATCAAGCACGACATGCAAAAGTCTAAGCCGTAGTCTAAACAAGCTCATTTTTGTACCACTTTTTTGCATGAAACTTTTTCTCTTTTCCAACACCATTCGAACCTTTTTGAAACAACTATTTTGATGAAAACCAACATGGACCAGAGGTCAAAATACACCTTGATACAAAGATATAAAAAGATCTAAATAAAAATCAAGGCGAAAAATGAAAGCTAAACGCAGTTCTAGAAAAAGAGAACACTCGTTGAACGATAAGAGTGAAAAACAGAGTGTTCTTGGCAAATGAAAAGCAAGGCAACTTCTCCAAAATAAATTTGTTGGGGTCCAACCATTTATTGCAGCAAACAAAACAAAAGAAAACTGAAAACTAAAGTAAAGACGCACCAAGAAAAACACATAGTGCATAAAGCAATAAAAATATAGTGTGTTGAAAGGTGACCTGATTTTTGCCGATGAAGAAGGGGTGTCTCGGGGGCATCCCCAAGCTTTGACGCTTGTACCTCTTGGATATTTCTTGGGGTGCGGGGGCATCCCCAAGCTTGAGCTTTTGTCCATTCTTCAACTCATCTCATCATTCTCCAATCCCTACACTTGAAAACTTCCTTCATACAAAACTCAACACAATTCTATTAGCTACATTAGTGTAAGCATAATAATGAATCAACCCCTTTTTGGTTCAGATTTCAACTCAAAACCACCACATATAAAGCATATACTACTGTAGCAACTTCCCCAAAAGTTCTGTGATCAAAAGAACTCAAAAAGAAAGCGATCGAGAGGCCAACACAAATAGTGGCAGAAATCTGTCAAAACAGAACAACTGTCAAAGGTCAATTTTTTGGAGGACCATCTGTTGCTCAAATCAAAAAGTGTAAAACTAATGAAAGTCTGGATATAACCTGGGGCATATGCACAAGAAATCGCAGGTCAAAAAGATATTTTGAGAATTTTCACGAATTTTTACTGTGCAGCACCGAAATATGTTTCAGGACAGCAACTTCCCCAAATCTTACCTCACTCAAATTAGAGATTTCTCTTGGCACAACAACAAAATAAAAAGGATAAGGAGCGGTTATTACAGCAGTAATAACTTCCAAGACTCAAATAAAAGAAAAAGAACAGAAAGTAAAATGATGGGTTATCTCCCAAGAGTGCTTTTCTTTAACGCCTTTGAGCTAGGCGCAAAAAGTGTGAATCAAGTAATATCAAGTGATGAAGCATTAGGGTCAACGGGTGCCTTACGCCTTCCTCTCTTACCTTTGCTCTTAACTTTAGGGAACACATGATTATTGCAAGGTGGAGAGATGAATCTTATGGTGCCTTTTCCCACATCTATAATGGCGCCTAGGAGCTTTAGTAGAGACCTTCCAAGTGTGATTTGTCCTTTTCCTACACATTCAATAACAAGATAATCAGTATATACGATTTTTCCTAGGACTTTTGTATAAACTCCTTAAGCTATTCTAACGGGAAATATAGTGGCATTATTAGTAAGAGAAATTTCTTCTCCCCCCTCAGAAAGTTTCCAAAGACTCAAAGATTCATAAACATCCTTTGGCATAAGACAAAATTCAGACATAATATCACAACGAGCATGAAAAGTTTCACCACTAATGGTGATTTTTACCGTAGGATACCAACTTGATGGTTCAAAATTTATTGGCACATAATCAAAATACTGGCGCAAAGTACTATAGCAATTATTCAAACAAGCAGTGTGAGTCTCAAGAGTATTAAGTCTCTTAAAAATACTCACAAGAGATGAATCAAAATCAGTTGGCATGCTATAAATTGTAATCAACATTTTTATAATATTAAAAGCTTGATCTCCATCACAATGAATGAAATCTCCTTCTGCTGTAGCATCCAAAGCATATCTATAATGAAGAGCAAGTCCAAAGTAAAAGCAACTAAGAAACAAACTCAAAGTCATTTTCGGTTCAGTTTTTCCATACCAATCATAAATTCTAGACCAAGCTTCTTTGAAACTTTCCTCACTCTTTTGTTTGAAAGTGAAGATCATTTCCTCGGGCGACATAGTAGCAGCAACTAGACTAGACATGATAAACAACTATAAAGGAAACTAATTTGTTTTGTATTTTTGATAAAATGATGCAAGCAAAAATAAAGTAAAGCAAAACTAAAATAAAGTAAAGAATGTGCGTGCGAAACTCCCCTTGCAGAAATCTTCTTTTTCCCCGGCAACGACGCCAGAAAACAGCTTGATTGCGGTGCGGTGTTGATGTAGATGACCGACCAGTTGGGAACCCCAAGAGAAGGTATGATGAGCACAGCAGCAAGTTTTCCCTCAGTAAGAAACCAAGGTTTATCGAACTAGTAGGAAAAATCCAAACTTCAGAAGGTGATGTCTGCTAGCTTCGCGACAGCTCCGGACAATTTATAAGGCGCCTCGTCCAGGGCTTTGCTTTGCACCAGCAGCAACGTGGAACCTGCACACAACACAACCAAGTACTTTGCTCTCAAATTACGATGAGGTTGTCAATCTCACCGGTTTGCTGTAAACAAAGGATTGAGCGTATCGAGTGAAAAGCAATAATGGTATGCAAGAAAGTAAATAGTGCGAGTAAAAGTAAACAATAATAGTAATGTAAAGGAAATTGGACCGGGGTCCACAGTTCACTAGTGGTGTCTCTCCATAAGACAAATAACAACATGCTGGGTAAACAAATTACAGTTGGGCAATTGATAGAATAAAGATAACGTGCATATATCACAAGGATCACTATGATATTTTCTCTGGGCATTACAACAAAATACATAGACCACCATCCAACTGCATCTATGACTAATAATCCACTCACGGGGATATCGTCCAAATACCCCTCGAGTATTAAGTTGCGAACAATAGATAACTGCATAAAGCAAAGTGTGTAATGTAAACAAAACGCATGTCCTTGGATACAAGAATGTTGTTTTCTCCCTAGTGGCAACAACACATCTACAACCTTAGAGGTTTCTGTCACTCCCCCAGATTAAATAGAGGCATGAACCCAACTATCGAGCATAAATACCCCCTCTTGGAGTCACTAGTATCTACTTGGCCAAGATAGCTACTAACAACGGAGAGCATGCAAGATCATAAACAACATAGAGATAACATAAGATAATATTCAGCACATCAACTTAACATAACACCAATATTCATCGGATCCCAACAAACACAATATGTAGAATTACATAAAGATGATCTCGATCATGTAAGGTAGCTCACGAGATCTAAATATGAAGCACATGGTGGAGAAGACAACCATCTAGCTACTGCTATGGACCCATAGTCCAAGGTAGACTACTCACTCATCACGCCGGAGGCAAGCATGGCGATGAAGAAGACCTCCGGTGGCGATTCCCCTCTCCGGCAGGGTGTCGGGAAGAGCTTCTGGACCCTCTCGATCTTGGGTCGACGACGGCGGCGGATCGCGATGTGTTTCTGGAAAATTGATTGGGTGTTTTAGGTTTTTCCCATTGGGGGGAGGGGTCTTTATAGGCGAAGGGGCAGCATTAGAGGTGGGCCAGGGTGGCCTCACCCATAGGGGGCGCGGGCCAGGGGCTAGCCGCGCCGCCCTATGGTGTGGCCAGCCCGTGGCCCCCCTTCGTCTCCTCTTCGGACTTCTGGAAGCTTTGGTAAATATTAGGAGGTTTGGCTTTTGTTTCGTCCAATTCTGAGAATATTTTCTGTGTAACTTTTCTGAAACACAAAAACAGCAGAAAACAGGGAACTGGCACTGTGGCATCTTGTTTATAGGTTAGTTCCGGAAAATGCATAAAAACACCACGAAGTGTAACAAAACACTAAGCAAATGGTGTAAGAACAAGCATGGAGCATCAAAAATTATAGATACGTTTGAGACGTATCAGTGGGTGGGCCCCAGCCCGAGACCCACCTCTCCACGCCCCGCCCTTGGTGGATCTGGAGTCACCCTAACTATATCCACCGTGCAAGATCCCAAAGTGGAGCACTGAGGCAGATGCATAGCTTGACACTCCAAGGGTTGCCTCCACGATGGAGGGGACGGCGGCAGACGACCACCCGCAGTACCGACCGACCACAGACAAGCCCAGCCTCCTTGCTCACCTGGCAAACGGTAGCAGGTGCGCCCCTGATGACACTAAGCAATATGCCACTTCGTTGTGACTCCAATTGTAGAGTGTTGTAGCAAGAGTAAATTTTCCCCACGATGAAACTCAGGGTTTATATCGAACTCTCGAGGAACAGTCAAAAAAGATCTCTTCTTTCTCATCAAGCAACCTACAAAAAATAATCCTTGTCTTGTGTCCCCAACTTTATCAAGTGGTTGTCAAGCACAAGATGTGAATGTAAGTAAAATAGTTATGAAGATTCAATAAAATAAATAACAATGCAATAAAATAAATATGATGCGTGCAAGGTAAACTTAGCTAATATGCAACTAAAATAATGCGGTAAAGGTGTTTTGGGGTTTTGTATGTGAATACAAGAAAGTAAATATGTTTTTGTATTTTTGGAATTATTTAATGCTGAAAATAAAAGTGTGATTAAAAGTGTCGGAAAGGTATTTCTTATGATTAAAATTGGACCAGGGTTCATGGGTTCACTTGTCTACTCTCTCATAAAGTTATGGTGGTGACAAGGGTATAGTTAATAGATCCCGTTAGTTGAGTACCCCTGAGGCCCGTTAAGCTAGGCCCAATTGTAATGATAGTCGAATACGAGTTCTTACCGTATGTCGATATTGTAATCTGTATCGGACCCTACCCGATACTCGAGACCTGACCATCTATATATAGGGGCCAGGAGGGGACGGTGTGGGGCAGATTGAAAGCAAGCCAGGTTGAACACCCACGTTTACTTTCGATATACACTTATTTCGACTAACCTTTACCTTCGAGTTCATCTGACGCCCTCTTCCCCCGATCCTAAGTCCTTCATCTAGGACATTTGTCGAGTTAACCCTCGTCAATTGGCGCCGACCGTGGGGACTCTGGGCGTTGGAGTCATGAATTCGACGGCTTTTTCGCTTTTAGCCAATAGCAATTCAGAACTCGACGGAAGTCAGGAGATGGAGTTAACAATTGGAAGTTTGAGCATATACGTCGGACCATCGGGTTCATCCCGCCTCTCGGATTCGATGAAACCAGATCCGTCGGCGAGCAAGCCCAAAACAGAGGTAATACTGGAATCATCAGAAGGCTCTTCCAGCGAGGTAAACTCGCCGGTCAGCTTGGAAAAAGCACCAATCGCAGAAGACGACAAAATTCGGGAAAATTTCGACTCAGAAGAAAGGGTAAGTCAAACATACAACAGTGCAAGGGACTTCGCCGTTGGAAGCAGTGGCGTCTCCAAAGTGCATCAGCTATGCGTCATTATCACCGAAGCAGAAGAAGAGAACAACAATGAAGGAAGTAAAAAGGTCGACAGGCAAGTCGACAAAATAAAAGAACACAACAAAAAAGGATAAGGAGAAAGTCCACGTTTCGCCTGGCGAATGGAGAATGATCAAGTCAGCTATCAATCATGGTACAGAAGTACCCAAAGGATCGAGAAGAGAAGTTCTAATGGGATATCAGTATGCATTATACCAACATAGGAAGAAACTAAGGGAGGAAAGAGACACGGTTCTTCAAAACGATAACATTGTATCAAGGGAGGAATACTGGGATGACTATAGTGAGGATTCCGAGTACAGTAGAGAAAGGCGTGGAGACCCAAAACACAACAGGGGGCAACAACATGCAATAGAGAAGAAAGGTACTCGAGGAGCCCTACTCCACAGTTAGAAGAGGAGAAAGATGACTTCATGCAAGAAACGCCAGAAGCAGCGTTGATAGCAGCACAGGCGTATTTACTAACTACAAGGCCAGAACCCGGGGATCCACGAGAAGATATGCACCGAGCCGCGATATGAAACCTCGGAATAGTGGAGAGCAAGATCAGGGAAAAAGGTCCAGACACAAAGTCGACAAGCTACAAGGAAAAGCAAAAGGAGAAGCTCAGATACAACTTCGCAGATAACGATTATAGTGAGTCATCAGAAGAGGAAAGGCGACAAAAGAGGAAGGAGGATGCAAGAAATATAATAGCACAGGCTCGAGTAAATAAATCACGCTACGCCTGGAGGGAAGAAAATTATGAAGACGACGATAAAGAAATGGGCGCATTATGCTTTACCCGCAGGGTTCGCAAAACTCGGGTACCCAAAGGATTCAAACTACCACATGATCAACATAAATATGATGGGTCGCAAGAACCTACCCTGTGGTTATCAGACTATTTGCAGGCAGTGCAGATATTAGGAGGAACAAAAGCAACTGCAATGCAAAGTTTGCAGCTACACCTCACCGGCGCAGCACGGTCGTGGTTGAATACCCTACCCAAGGAATCCATTGGAAGTTGGGGAGAACTCGAAAACCAATTCGCAAGAAATTTTCGTTCAACATACAAGCGCCCAACATCACTGGAGGAAGTTAAGGCGTGTGTGCAGAGGAAAGGCAAAACTCTACGTTCTTATATACAACGATGGAGTATAATCAAAAACTCAGCAGAGGACATCTCCGACGAACGAGCAATAGATGCTTTTTCAGCTGGACTTTGTCGCTCAGATCTCTCGGAAGAAATAGGAAGAACAAGACCTACAACAGTAGCCGAGCTAATGGAAGATGCCAACAAATTTGTTGATGGAGAAGACGCATATAATAACAAAAGGGGACGTTCACCAGAAGTCGACAGAATAAGCAGACAGAGGAGACGACACCGCAGCAGGGATAACCAAGGAAGGCGAAATCAGGTAGCCGCGGGCTACGCAGCAGAAGAAGAGGAAGGATATGTAAACAGGAGGTTTCAGGCAAAAGGAGTAGAAAAATCGAGATACTCCGGTCCTTCGGCCAAGGATATGTTATACGGACCTTGTCGAATCCACTACGCATATCTTGATGGGAAAAGAGTCTCAAATCACCAGATGAAGGATTGTAGAACGTTCCTAAGGCTACAAAGCGCCATGGGTTCAAACCAAGGAGGATGGCAAGAAGAGAAGCACACAACTCAAGGATATCAAATGCAAAGGCTAGCAAGGCACCTAGAGTCAAAAGTTTACATATCAGCCATGATTCAACCGGTGCCTAAGTCAAAGAAAGAGCGAAAGAGCATATCCAGGCAAGTAAACCTGACAATATCGTCACCACCAGCTACCACAGAGTACCTGCGGTGGTCAGATCAACCAGTTAAGTTCAGTAGAGCAGACCACCCAAGGATAGTTCTCAGGCCGGGCCACTCGCCTATGGTTCTAAAGGCACAAATAGGAGGGTATGACATCGGAAGAGTATTTATGGACGCAGGAAGTGGCATCAACCTGATATATGCTAGAACACTGAAGGCAATGTGTATATCGCTGTCGAGTTTAAAGCCAACAGACTGCTCCTTCCATGAAATAGTACCAGGAGCCACAAACTATCCTTTGGGAAGAATAGAACTCGACGTCTGCTTTGGCAGTAGCAGCAATTACCGCAGAGAGAAGCTGGATTTGAAGTTATGGATTGGCCGTCACAATACCATGCAATCCTGGGGCGCCCAACATTTGCAAAATTCATGGCAGTGCCTCATTACGCGTATCTTACGCTAAAAATCCCAGGACCCAAAGGAACAATTACAGTACAAGGGAGCTTTGAAGTAGCAAACACATGTGACAGAGAATTCAATAGGGTGGCGCAAACCTTCGGCATGACAGCAGAGTATGAGAGGCTAAAAGGAGAAACAAATCATAATGTGCTACCCGACGTTGGACGATCCCTGCCAGATCAGGCTTTCGACACAACTCAGGACTCGAAGAAGATCCAGGTACACCCTACAGATCCAAACAAGATGACATCAATTGCGGTGAACTTGGATCCCGCATAGGAAAGCGTGCTCGTCGAGTTCCTCCCTGAGCGCTGGGAAATCTTCGCCTCGTGTCCATCAGACATGCCAGGAGTTCCCAGGGAACTCGTCGAGCACGCCTTAAATGTAGATCCCAAGGCAAAGCGAGTCAAGCAACCATTACGACGATTTGATGAACCTAAAAGGAAGGCGATAGCATTAGAATTGCACAGGCTAGAAAATGCCGGATTTATCAGAGAAATCAAAACTTCGAGTTGGGTATCGAACCCAGTTATCGTACCCAAAAAGAACACAGACGTACAAAGAGTATGTGTCGACTACACATCGCTCAACAAGCATTGTCCAAAGGATCCCTTCCCTCTACCCCGCATTGATCAGATAATTGATTCAACAGCAGGATGCGCGAGGCTTTCCTTTTTGGACGCATATTCTGGTTACAATCAGATCAAATTGAAGAAGGAAGACGAAGAAAAGACGGCCTTCATCACACCGTACGGAGTGTTTTGCTATCAAGTAATGTCGTTCGGCCTAAAAAATGCAGGAGCAACTTATCAACGGATGATGCAAAACTGCCTCGGGAGCCAAATAGGACACAACATCCAAGTCTACATTGATGATGTAGTCATCACTACAAGAGAGGAGCAATCTTTAATCGGCGACTTGGCAGAAACCTTCGACAACCTGAACAGGTATAAGCTTAAGCTTAACCCGACAAAATGTTCCTTCGGCGTATCAGCAGGACAACTTTTGGGGTTCCTGGTATCAGCACGAGGAATAGAGGCGAACCCAGAGAAGATTCAAGCAATTTTAACAATGGGAAAACCCACAAAACTACACGACGTCCAGAAACTCGCAGGACGCGTCGCGGCACTAAGTCGTTTCGTTGCTCGATTGGGAGAAAAGGCGCTTCCTTTCTATGCACTTATGAAGAAATCAGATGATAATTTTGAATGGACAGAAGAAGCAGACGCAGCTTTTGCACAGTTGAAAAAAGTGCTTTCCACGCCACCAGTGCTGGTCGCACCAAAAGAAAAAGAACCACTATTACTCTACATCGCCGCAACCCATCAGGTGGTGAGTACAGTATTGGTAGTCGAAAGAAGTGAAGAAGGAAAAGCCCACGGCGTCCAGAGGCCGGTATATTTCATCAGTGAAGTGCTATCCCCGACAAAACAAAGGTACCCGCATTATCAAAAGCTTGCATATAGTGTCTTTACAACAGCACGAAAATTGCGACAGTACTTTGCGGTGCACCCAATTATAGTGGTCAATGAAGCGCCACTATCGAACATATTGAACAATCCTTCAGCAACATGACGTGTCTCTTTGTGGGGAATCGAATTATCTCCCATGGACATCACGTATGAAAAAAGGAAGGCAATCAAGTCGCAAGTCTTACCAGATTTTACAGCAGAATGGTTGGAGCTGCAAAGCACAGGACCGCCAGATCTATCGAGTGTCTGGACAATGTACTTCGACGGTTCTAAAAGAGTACAAGGCGCAGGAGCGGGAGTAATCTTGATATCGCCGCATGGAATGAATTTTCTGCAGGCTTCGACGGTTCTAAAAGGTACGTCTTAAGGATGAGTTTTCTGCAGGCTTCTAACAATGAAGCAGAATACGAGGCTCTGCTACATGGAATGAAGATGGATAAAGCATGTGGAGCAACTCGACTAAAAATATTTGGGGATTCAAACCTTGTCGTCCAACAAGTTATGAACAGATGCGACACAATCAATGACAACATGATGGCCTGGTACCAAGTTGACGAGGGAGGTTATTCTTCTTCGTTCCCCGGCAACGGCGCCAGAAAAGAAGCTGCTACCGGTTTATGGCGCCAG
Organism: Dactylis glomerata; assembly: GCA_007115705.1. NCBI lineage: Eukaryota > Viridiplantae > Streptophyta > Magnoliopsida > Poales > Poaceae > Dactylis > Dactylis glomerata. Next base: position 1,170,081 of record QXEO01000220.1, read on the forward strand.
AAAAGAGGCTGCTGGCGTATGGTTGATGTGGGAGCAGACGGTCCTTGTGCGTGGTGAATAACCAGCCCGTTGGGAACCCCAAGAGGAAGGTATGATGAGTATAGCAGCTAGTTTTCCCTAAGTTAAGAAACCAAGGTTTAATATCGGTCAGGAGAGGAGAGACAATGACGACTGAAGGTGATGCGGAACCTGCACACACACAAACAAATACTTTGTTCCCAACTTGCAATGAGGTTGTCAATCTCACCGGTTTGCTTGAAACAAAGGTTATGAGCGTATCGAGAGGAAAACAATATAGTATGCGAGTAAAGTAAACAGTGCGAGTAAAGTAAACAGTGCGAGTAAAGTAAACAGGTGATAGCAATATGATGGAAATAGGACCGGGGTCCACAGTTCACTAGTGGTGTCTCTCCATAAGATAAATAACACATGCTGGGTAAACAAATTACTAGTTGGGCAATTGATAGAATAAAGATAAACGTGATATGTCAAGAAGATCACTATGAGATTTACTCTGGGCATTACAACAAAATACATAGACCGCCATCCAACTGCATCTATGACTAATAATCCACTCCCGGGGATATCAATCCGAACACCCCAGTAGTATTAAGTTGCGAACAACTAAGGCGAGGGCCATCCAACTTGGTTTTTGGGAGTTGGATGCACGAGTAGAGCTCATACTCAGTACAAGGCGAGGGCTAGCAAAAGACTGGGAGCGACCAACTAAGAGAGCAATAATGGCCATAATCATGCAAAGCGACATTAAAAGAAGCATAAGATGGCATCAAAAGTCAAAAATTAAATGATCATAGAGGCTATTGGCGACTTTGTAAGAGTCTAACATGTGTGAGCATGCGCCAACTCAACCCAAATAAAGCATCAAGGAGAAAACCAAAATAATGCTTCCATACAATAAAAACAACGCATGATTTTTTCAAAGGCTCATTAAGCAATCTCAGTTATTTGAGACAAGTCATGCTACAGCAAAACCACTAAGCATACTATCAAAAAGACATCAAGCATGACATGCAAAAGCCTAGGCCACAGTCTACACAAGCTCCTTCTTGTACCACTTTTTTGCATAAAGCTTTTTCTCTTTTCCAACACCATTCAAACTTTTTAAATCCAACTCTTTTGAGGAAAACCAACATGGTCCAGAGGCAAAAAAATACACCTTGATAAATAAATATAAGAAGATCTGAACGCAAATCAAGGCGAAAACGAAAACCAAAAGCAGTAGCAGAAAAAGAAGAACACTCGGTGAACGATAAGAGTGAAAAACTGAGTGTTCTTGGCAAATGAAAACGAGTTCATCTCCTACAAAAGAAACATGATGTGATCTAACCATTTATTGCAGCAAACAAAACTAAACTAACTAAGAAAACTAAAACAACTGACGCTCCAAGAAAAACACATAGTGCATGAAGCAATAAAAATATAGTGTTTTGAAAGGTGACCTGATTTTTGCCGATGAAGAAGGGGTGCCTCGGGGGCATCCCCAAGCTTTGACGCTTGTACTTCTTGGATATTTCTTGGGGTGATGCATGGGCATCCCCAAGCTTGAGCTTTTGTCCATTCTTCAACTCATCTCATCATTCTCCAATCCCTACACTTGAAAACTTCCTTCATACAAAACTAAACACAAATCTATTAGCAACATTAGTGTAAGCATAGCATTGAATCAACCTCTTTTTGCTTCAGGTTTCAACTCAAAACCACCACATATAAAGCATATACTACTGTAGCAACTTCCCCAAAAGTTCCATGATTAAAAGAGCTAAAAAAGAAAGCGATAAAGCGGCAAACACAAATATTGGCAGAAATCTGTCAAAACTGAACAGCTGACAAAGGTCGAATTTTTAAGGGGTTTTATGTTGCTCAAATCAAAAAGTGTTCAACTAATGAAAGTTTGGATATAACCTGGGGCATATTCACAAGAAATCGCAGGTCCAAAAGATATACATAGAATTTTCACGAATTTTTACGGTGCAGCACCGAAAACTGTTTCAGGACAGCAACATCCCCAAATCTTACCTCACTCAAATTAGAGGCTTCTCTTGGCACAACAACGAAATAAAAAGGATAAGGAGCGGTTATTACAGTAGTAATAACTTCCAAGACTCAAATAAAAGAAAAAGTACTGAAAAATAAACAATGGGTTATCTCCCAAGAGTGCTTTTCTTTAACGCCTTTGAGCTAGGCGCAATAATTTGCAAAGATGCTCATGCGTGCGCCATATAAAAGCTTGAGGCAAAGGCGCCATATAGGAACTTAAAGCAATAGAGAGCATCAAAAAGCTAATGTGAAAGACATTTATATCTGAACCACTTCCTATGCATAGGAATCTTGTAAGAAAATAAATCAACGAGGCACATAGTAGCAAGCATGGATAGATAAAACAAGTGCCACTTCAAGATTTTGCAACATAAAGAGGGGAAACTTAATATTGTTGAGATCCCTCAAACCATGTTTCCCTCTCTCATAATAACTTTCAGTAGCATCATGAATAGAACTAACAATATAACTATCACATAAAGCATCCCTATCATGAGCCACATGCATAAAAGAATTAATACTCACCACAGGAACAATAGTAGTAGGAACAAATTCAATAGAATAATTATTCTCATCACCATAATCATCATAAATAGGAGGCATATTGTAATCATAACTAATTTTCTCCTCAAAAGTAGGTGAACTGAAAATATTATACTCATCATCATAACCATCATAAACTAGAGGTTTAGTATCATCATAAGCTAGAGAACTACTATGTCGCAAAGCATATTCATCAAACATATCATCATAAGAAGGAACATCACATATGGGAGATAAAATATCATTAGAGCAAATTTTCTGCACTAAAGCTGGGGAACTAAAAATATCATGCTTAACAAAACCAGCTTCCCCAAGCTTAGACTTTTCTTTAGCATTAGCAATAACGGTGTTCAAAGCATTCATACTAACAACACTATTAGCATGCAAATTAAGCTCCAAAGGTTTTTCAATTTTCTCTTCAAACACTTCATATATAAACTCAGGAAAAAGACTACAGAACTCATTGTTTTCCATTTAAGCCTAACTAGTGAAAATAAAAACAAGAAACAAAAAGATGTAATTGCAGAATCTAAAGGAAATAACTCCGAGCACTCACACAGGAGGATGCGAGTACCTTTTACCTTACCTCCCCGGCAACGGCGCCAGAAAAGAGCTTGATGTCTACGCACTTCTATTCTTGTAGACACTTGTTGGGCCTCCAAGTGCAGAGGTTTGTAGAACAGCAGCAAGTTTCCCTTAAGTGGATCACCCAAGGTTTATCGAACTCAGGGAGGTTAGAGGTCAAAGCTATCCCTCTCAAGCAACCCTGCAATTACGATACAGAAAGTCTCTTGTGTCCCCAACACACCCAATACACTTGTCAGATGTATAGGTGCACTAGTTCGGCGAAGAGATAGTAAAATACAAGCGGTAGTGATGATTATAAGTAGCAAATGTGGTCTGAAATAAATATCGCTGCGAGCAAACATGTAACAAAACAGGAAGTAAACGGTGTGCAAAGCTTGGAAACAAGGCCTAGGGATCATACTTTCACTAGTGGACACACTCCCAACAATATAACATGATTGAACAAATAAACAACTTCTCTCCACTATGGTACTCTGAATTACTCTCCTATTGAATAACACTAATCATTGTGTAGTGGCTACGAAAGCACCCCTTAAAGTTCATCAAGTCCTTGACAAACACCACTCATAGAGATATCCAAATCAGATCACAACTCAAGATAGAAATCATTGCAACTTAGACCAAGTACTAACACGGTGCACACACTGTCAACATTACACCATGAAAGGAGGAATAGATCACTCAATACTATCATAGTAATAATTACTCTCATAATCCACAAGAGATCACGATCATAGCCTAAACCAAGTACCACCACGATGCACGCACTGTCACCGTTACACCATGGCAGGAGGAATAGATTACTTTAATAACATCACTAGAGTACACTATAATAATTAAGCATAGGAGTAGCATAATATCTGAATAATAACATCTACTTGTTCAACATGATACAAAGCTCACGATCACATAAAGATCACATCATGGGAGAGAGAGGTGAACCACATAGCTACCGGTAGAGCCCTTAGCCCCGGGGATGAACTACTCCCTCCTCATCATAGGAGACAGCAAGGTTGATGGAGATGGCGGTGTGGTCGATGGAGACGGCGGAGACGGCGATGGAGACCGATGGAGATGGCTCCGGGGGCACTTCCCCGTCCCGGCAGGGTGCCGGAATAGAGTCCCCCGAAATTCATCGGCGATGGCGGCGGAGCTACGGAACTCTTTCTGGAAAATTGCCGAATCCCTTAGGGTTTTCCGTCCCGAGGCTTTAGATAGGCGAAGGGCCATCGCGAGAGGGCAGCCAGGGGCTCCTCACACATGGGTGGCCCGGCCAGGGCCTGGGCCGCGCCACCCTAGTGTGAGGGCAGGCCCTGGCCCCTCTCCGGCTCTCTTTCGGATGTCTGGATGCTCCGGGGTAAAATAAGACTTCAGGAACTTGTTTCGTCCAATTCCGAGAATATTTCCTGTGTATCACTCTGAAACACAAAAATAGCAGAAAACAGGGAACTGGCACTGTGGCAACTCGTTAATAGGTTAGTTCCGGAAAATGCATAAAAGTTCCACTAAGTGTAACGAAACAATAGGCAAATGGTGTAAAAACAAGCATGGAGCATCAAAAATTATAGATACGTTGGAGACGTATCAGCATCCCCAAGCTTAACTCCTGCTCGTCCTCGAGTAGGTAAGTGATAACAAAAGAAATAATTTTTGAGGTGACATGCACCTACATAATCTTGATCATATATGTAAGCATTGGTGAGCTGGGATCATAAGAACTTAAAACATGGGCATGAAAGATATAATCTTGCCAATAAGAACTTAGCAACCATGTTGTAAACATGCAAATGAACACAAACAAAAGATCATGAATAATGAAACAATGAAAGTCAAACATGTGTTCAAATCATAAGGAAAAACATACAAATGGTTTTCAGCTGGTCCCTCATGGAGAGCAAAACATAAATGCATAGGACACCTTCAAGTTTAAGAGGGCGACTAGATACAAATAATTTGAGAACAAGTAAAACCAACAATATGAATCAATCAATGAACTTTGGGACAATGCATAATACACTAAGAATGACAACTATGCTCTCTTAATGGTGCATAAAGATAGAAGGTGGTGACTCAACATAAAAGTAAAAGAAAGGCCCTTCGCAGAGGGAAGCAGTGATTAAACATGTGCTAGAGCTTTTCATTTGTAAAACAGAGAGATAAAACTTGAGTTTTGAGAGGTGGTTGTCTTTGTCAACGACTAGCAATGGGGTTCTTACTATCTTCCATACAAAAATGAAGCAAGTTTTTGAGAGAGAGATTGGCACTTTTGTGCTCTTTTATAAAGCTTGGCACTCCTCCCCACCTTTTTTCCTTTCACAAACCATGGCTAACCGATTCCATCGGGTGCCCACCAACATTCACATTCCTTGGAGGAGTGCCTTTTTTCTTTCTTTTTTTCTATTTTTTTTGGAATAAGCAATATGGAAGATAGCAAATCCGACCACTACGTCCCCATGAGCTGAAAACAGTGTCACAAAACGAGAAGTATTTTGAAGGTTTTTTTGAAAGGTAGCACATGAAAATTTACTTGGAATGGCTTACAAATACCATGCATAGGAGTTTATAGTGGACACAATGGCAAACTTGGTTTTTGGGAGTTGGATGCACGAGTAGAGCTCATACTCAGTACAAGGCGAGGGCTAGCAAAAGACTGGGAGCGACCAATTAAGAGAGCAATAATGGCCATAATCATGCAAAGCGACAAAGCGACATTAAAAGAAGCATAAGATGGCATCAAAAGTCAAAAATTAAATGATCATAGAGGCTATTGGCGACTTTGTAAGAGTCTAACATGTGTGAGCATGCGCCAAGTCAACCCAAATAAAGCATCAAGGAGACAACCAAAATAATGCTTCCATACAATAAAAACAACGCATGATTTTTTCAAAGGCTCATTAAGCAATCTCAGTTATTTGAGACAAGTCATGCTACATCAAAACCACTAAGCATACTATCAAAAAGACATCAAGCATGACATGCAAAAGCCTAGGCCGCAGTCTACACAAGCTCCTTCTTGTACCACTTTTTTGCATAAAGCTTTTTCTCTTTTCCAACACCATTCAAACTTTTTAAATCCAACTCTTTTGAGGAAAACCAACATGGTCCAGAGGCAAAAAATACACCTTGATAAATAAATATAAGAAGATCTGAACGCAAATCAAGGCGAAAACGAAAACCAAAAGCAGTAGCAGAAAAAAAAGAACACTCGGTGAACGATAAGAGTGAAAAACTGAGTGTTCTTGGCAAATGAAAACGAGTTCATCTCCTCCAAAAGAAACATGATGTGATCTAACCATTTATTGCAGCAAACAAAACTAAACTAACTAAGAAAACTAAAACAACTGACGCTCCAAGAAAAACACATAGTGCATGAAGCAATAAAAATATAGTGTTTTGAAAGGTGACCTGATTTTTGCCGATGAAGAAGGGGTGCCTCGGGGGCATCCCCAAGCTTTGACGCTTGTACTTCTTGGATATTTCTTGGGGTGATGCATGGGCATCCCCAAGCTTGAGCTTTGTCCATTCTTCAACTCATCTCATCATTCTCCAATCCCTACACTTGAAAACTTCCTCATACAAAACGAAACACAAATCTATTAGCAACATTAGTGTAAGCATAGCATTGAATCAACCTCTTTTTGCTTTAGGTTTTGCAACTCAAAACCACCACATATAAAGCATATAATACTGTAAGCAACTTCCCCAAAAGTTCCATGATTAAAAGAGCTAAAAAAAGAAGCGATTAAAGCGCAAACACAAATATTGGCAGAATCTGTCAAACTGAACAGCTGACAAAGGTCGAATTTTTAAGGGGTTTTTCTGTTGCTCAAATCAAAAAGTGTTCAACTAATGAAGTTTGGGATATACCTGGGGCATATGTAAAGAATAGCAGGTCCAAAAGATATCATAGAATTTTCACGAAGTTTTTACGGTGCAGCACCGAAAACTGTTTCAGGACACAACATCCCCAAATCTTACCTCACTCAAAATTAGAGGCTTCTCTTTGGGCACAACAACGAAATAAAAAGGATAAGGAGCGGTTATTACAGTAGTAATAACTTCCAAGACTCAAATAAAAGAAAAAGTACTGAAAAATAAACAATGGGTTATCTCCCAAGAGTGCTTTTCTTTAACGCCTTTGAGCTAGGCACAATAATTTGCAAAGATGCTCATGCGTGCGCCATATAAAAGCTTGAGGCAAAGGCGCCATATAGGAACTTAAAGCAATAGAGAGCATCAAAAAGCTAATGTGAAAGACATTTATATCTGAACCACTTCCTATGCATAGGAATCTTGTAAGAAAATAAATCAACGAGGCACATAGTAGCAAGCATGGATAGATAAAACAAGTGCCACTTCAAGATTTGCAACATAAAGAAGGGAAACTTAATATTGTTGAGATCCATCAAACCATGTTTCCCTCTCTCATAATAACTTTTAGTGGCATCATGAATAGAACTAACAATATAACTATCACATAAAGCATCCCTATCATGAGCCACATGCATAGCTAGAGAACTACTATGTCGCAAAGCATATTCATCAAACATATCATCTGTAACGACCCGCCTTTTACTAAAGGCAGAATCTCTTGTGTATTGTGCCATTCCCTGGATCAGTAGATAGCACCACAGTACAAAATATAGTAATCATTGCAACAGCATCAATATTACAACGTAAATCCAGTTACATAGGTCTTCTACCTTATGAGTACACAGCATAAAGCATAGTTGCAGTGAGCTTCCATCTTCATCAAGTGCCACAGGCAGACGTGTTGGAATGTAAGCTCGAGATCCTACTCCTGGTTCCTTACTCGACATAAAACCTGCACGTTTGAATATGCAGTCCCAGAGGGGTCAGTACAATGATGTACTGGCAAATGACACATATTTGGTGGCTGTTGTGAAGGAAACTAACTACATGACATTTGGCTGGTGGATCTCAAGGGCTGATTTGCATAAAGCCAATTTTACCCTATAATTCCATTTTAATACTTTCTTTCAACAAATTTTATTTTTTTTCTTCAAGGGTCAAGACAACCCCCATACACTACATACTGGCCGGTATGTAGTTCTGGGCGCAACTCAACAAAGTCAGGAACCTCAGGCACCACCACCCCTCGGAGTGTATGGTCCTTAGTTCCTACCTAGGGGTTTCTAGACAAATTTTAATAATTCAGAATCGGTGATGAGATTATTCCGTACATTCCATGTCTAGAGACTCAATTGTCCATAACCGAGGACACGGCTAATCGATTAGATTTAGACACCTTGCAAGGGTTGTGCACTTTCACCTTACGATTCATTTTATGCCCATACATAAAATGAAACGAGACCTTTTAGAAGGAGAGGGCAACTAACTGGCAAGATCCGCTCCCAACCTATAATTCATCTACCACCATCTTCTCGCACATAGTTGCACTCCCACATTCTAATCAGTCAAGACAGAGCCCATAATGTCATAAGGCTGCACTGGAAGTACGCTAAGCATGGAAGACATAGCCATCTCTTTATTCCTGGGTGGCCATCCCGAGCGGTATTCTGTTCCCACATCCTCTTACAAGGTATGCGTCCCAGAACCCACCTACCTCGCCTCCTCTTATCAAGCCAATCCACCCAGGTGTTTCATTTTAGTTGAAGTTCTTAACTTGTTCTCAAAACACTTTTCAAGTGATCTTAGCATGGCATCAAAGTTAACAAAGTATTTAGCATCCTATCATGTGGGGTTTGAGGGGTAGCTACACACTACTAGGATCTAAGCATTTGATAAAACAGTTGAGTAAAACACCTATCATGCATACTACAAGAGGTGAATTTACTAATGCATAAGTAAAATGGGTAAAGGAACATGTGTGTCACTTGCCTTTTTGAAGATCACGATGTTTCGCTTCTCTCAACTAAGCACGTAGCTCTTTGCACCAACTATAGCACAAGAAATAGCATACCATAAATACACCATACAAACACAATCAAACTAAACAAACAATTCAAAAGTATTTGTTTAACAATTTAGATTTATTGAGATGTTATGATAGAAAGATATGGCGAAGGATCATGATTTGTGAGATATGGATTTGAGAGCTAGCTGGGGAAGATCAATATGATTTGAGAGAGAATTGGACTAGGCAATATAATTGATTGAAGTTTTATGCTTTATTAAAGCATATAAGAGTTTTAGGAATGGCTCATGTGAAATAAATTACACAAGAGTCAAATTGTGCAACTACAAAACTATTGAGTAAATGTGACAACAATTACTCTTGAATAGCATCTATTGCACTTAGGAACTAGGCTAGGTTTTAAGAATGCTTGAACTACTCAATTAGCACATTTGCAAGTTGAATGGTTCAATACACGTGAACAAAACTAAGTAGGCATTGGATTGTGATGGTCAAGTGATTGGAAAAGATTGATCCTCCAAGATCACAATGTAATGATAATAATCCTGGGCTTGGCTTAGGCATGAATAGAGTTTAGAATAACTCATGTGAATATATTCACATAGGTATAGAATAGTGCAACAGAATACTACTGAATAAAGTGTGACAACACTTATTCATAATAGTATAAGTTACACATAGAATTGGGTGTGAATGATTGATATTTGAGAGCATGGTTCAAATGGTTCATTGATCAACATGGTGTATAACACATACTATGGTATGGGTTATAACAACACCACATTAACAAAATCTAGGTTTGAGGTGAATTCATATTCTACTCAAGTAGCACAATTGCAATTTGAATATAAATATGAATTAGACAAAATATAATGAGTGAGATCTTTATTGTTTTATCAAAGCATATTGAATCTTGGAATATCTCATGTGGGTAATCACATAAGAGACAAAATAGCGCAATAGCAATACTATTGAATAAGTGTAACAACAATTATTCTTAAATAGTATATATATTACACTTAGGTATTGGGCAAGGATTCATGAAATATTGAGTTACTCAATCAACTCATTTGTAAATCGAATAGTTCAATGCAGGGCTAAGATTGAGTAGACATAAATAAATGGCTATAGGTAAAGGATATGGTTTAGTAATGACTTATGTGAACAGATTCACAAAAGTATTGAATAATGCAACATAATACTACTGAATAAAGTGTGATAACACTTACTCAAAATAGTACATGTTACACATAGGCTTGGGTAGGGATTTGTGACATATTGATTTACTCAATTAACTCATTTGTTAATTGAATAGTTCTACACATGAAATCAAGATCAGGTGGACAGATGATTGAGTATGGGTAGATAACATTTGAGATTATGGTTTAAGGTTTCAATGGAGTATAGGATAGGTGATATAATGTTGATTAGATCAACACCACAAGGATAGCAAGAATAGAATTCTATGATTATGATGTATCACACTTTACTCAAATGACACAATTGAAATTTGAATATGCGTGAACTAGATATGATGTACCTAGATGGATATGATATTAGATCAAAGTGATCTCAAGATGATATTTGATAGCTAGGTATGATCATAGGGTTTTCTAAAGTTGAAGGAATCATTGATTGAAATAGAAATATCTATATAGGAATACTCAAATTCTCAGATTAGAATTTGAATAATTGTGAAGTGGTTCAAGAAATTATGGGAGTGGTGCTACTGGATGGAGGATAGTAACACAAAGCTACTGCAATTGGAATCACTCCAAAATAAGTTATGGAAATTGAATTATCACTAAAATAGTGATTTGGACAAATTTGAATGCACAAGGTTTGTGCACGTATCAAATTTGGATTTTATTGATCCTATGATGTTCTACAAGATCAGAGGATTCCAAAGACTACAAATTTGTAATTTCTGGATTAACAGAACTAAAGATATGAATTAATTATCCTAACAGAAGGTTTGATCCCAATTTGAAAATAGTTTCAATTGAACCCATAAAATATAAGATTTTATGGTACTGCTGGATTCTACAAGTCTCAAGGATTCCAACGAGGTATTATTTGCAATTTTTGGACCTAGGGATCAAAAGATATGATTTTCTGAAGATCTAGATCAAATCTGATTTCAATTTCTGGTTTTAAACTCTATTTGAACCGGGGGCTGCCACATGGCTGATTCTGACTGGGTGATACCGGTTCGGTCGGATTGTGATTGAGGGCCGTCGGATTAAAAGGGGAAGGAACGCACCAGATCTGAGGATACCTCTTCACTTAAGTGACGGGATCCGGGCCACGCGATCTGGATCGGACGGCCAAGGAAGATCTGGGAGGGGTGAGGCTCACCTAGGGTTCACTGTAGGCCGCCGGCGGCGAGCTTGCATACTGGAGGTTGACGGCGACAAGGTTCTGGCGAGCGTCGATGGAGATGGAGTAGTGGACGCGATGCGTATGGAGACGATGAACTCGAATCCTTGGTCGGTGACGGGGATATCCTCCGGTGGTGACAGTGAACGGCAGCTGGAGGTGATACGGTGGTGGTTTGCTTCGGTCGATGACGCATGCATTGATTCTCTGCAAAACTGGACAGATAAAGTGCATCAGAGGGAGTGCCGAGACGAGAGGGAGAGATAGGTACCACGAACGGGCGGCGAAGACCTCGAGTGTCGCCGGAATCGTGCGGGTATGCCCGCAGATACGTCGGGCTCCGACGAGAAATCCCGTCGCTTTGGCGAGGTCCCGCGCGAGAATAGGAAAGGGGGTCGGGGGAGGAGGTAGAGGGGATTATATAGCCGCGGAAGGAGCGTTGATTTGGCAGGGATTGAATGGGATTAATGGAGGAGTAACGGCGGCAGTTTCGGGCGAGATTGCCGGTCAGAGGTTGAAGACGACTCCGCATTGCCACGTGGGACCCGCGGTCAGTGAGAGAGAAGGAGGGCTCGTACCGGTTCAGGAAATAAAAGAGGATGGGCCGTGGGCTGCAACTGGTGCTAGGCCTAAAGGCTCCCCCGGGGCCCTTTTATATTTATTTTTCTTTCTTTCTTCTTTTTCTTTTCTGTTTTCTTATTTCCTTTATAGATTTTGCATATTGAATCCAAATCAAGCCAAACCAATTTCATAAATTTTGTAAAATCCACAGAAAGGTTTTAAACCAATATCAAACATGTTTTCAGAATCCAAAACAAGGTTTTTAATAAAAGAACTTGATTAAGCCAAATGGCTTTGCTTGCATAAAAACTAAAATAGGGTTTGAAAATGAAATCCTTTGGAATAAGAAATAATACTTTATAATGTTTGAAATTATCCTTCAAACTTAGTTCTTAAAATACAAACTTTTCTAAATAAAACACATTTGTGATTCACTCCTTTGCAAGCAAGCTTGCATAGGGTTTGAATAAAGAAATGGAAAATAGTATTTTGGTACTTTCTCAAAGAAGTTCTTCAAGAAAAATAATAGAAGTTTAAAAATAGTTTTCTAATAAAGCCTTCAAATAAACTCAAAAGTTTTAAATCCTTGTGAATTTCCAATCATCTCAAGCAAAACAAAAGCAAAAAAAATTCCCCCAAAATTTGATAAAATCTTGGGTCGTTACATCATCATAAGAAGGAACATCACATATGGGAGATAAAATATCATCAGAGCAAATTTTCTCCACTAAAGCTGGGGAACTAAAAATATCATGCTTAACAAAACCAGCTTCCCCAAGCTTAGACTTTTCTGTAGCATTAGCAATAACGGTGTTCAAAGCATTCATACTAACAACACTATTAGCATGCAAATTAAGCTCCAAAGGTTTTTCAATTTTCTCTTCAAACACTTCATATCTAAACTCAGGAAAAAGACTACAGAACTCATTGTTTTCCATTTAAGCCTAACTAGTGAAAATAAAAACAAGAAACAAAAAGATGTAATTGCAGAATCTAAAGGAAATAACTCCGAGCACTCACACAGGAGGATGCGAGTACCTTTTACCTTACCTCCCGGCAACGGTGCCAGAAAAGAGCTTGATGTCTACGCACTTCTATTCTTGTAGACACTTGTTGGGCCTCCAAGTGCAGAGGTTTGAAGAACAGCAGCAAGTTTCCCTTAAGTGGATCACCCAAGGTTTATCGAACTCAGGGAGGTTAGAGGTCAAAGCTATCCCTCTCAAGCAACCCTGCAATTACGATACAGAAAGTCTCTTATGTCCCCAACACACCCAATACACTTGTCAGATGTATAGGTGCACTAGTTCGGCGAAGAGATAGTAAAATACAAGCAGGTAGTGATGATTATAAGTAGCAAATGTGGTCTGAAATAAATATCGCTGCGAGCAAACATGTAACAAAACAGGAAGTAAACGGTGTGCAAAGCTTGGAAACAAGTCCTAGGGATCATACTTTCACTAGTGGACACACTCCCAACAATATAACATGATTGAACAAATAAACAACTTGTCTCCACTATGGTACTCTGAATTACTCTCCTATTGAATAACACTAATCATTGTGTAGTGGCTACGGAAGCACCCCTTAAAGTTCATCAAGTACTTGACAAACACCACTCATAGAGATATCCAAATCAGATCACAACTCAAGATAGAAATCATTGCAACTTAGACCAAGTACCAACACGGTGCACACACTGTCAACATTACACCATGAAAGGAGGAATAGATCACTCAATACTATCATAGTAATAATTACTCTCATAATCCACAAGAGATCACGATCATAGCCTAAACTAAGTACCACCACGATGCACGCACTGTCACCGTTACACCATGGCAGGAGGAATAGATTACTTTAATAACATCACTAGAGTACACTATAATAATTAAGCATAGGAGTAGCATAATATCTGAATAATAACATCTACTTGTTCAACATGATACAAAGCTCATGATCACATAAAGATCACATCATGGGAGAGAGAGGTGAACCACATAGCTACCGGTAGAGCCCTTAGCCCCGGGGATGAACTACTCCCTCCTCATCATAGGAGACAGCAAGGTTGATGGAGATGGCGGTGAGGTCGATGGAGACGGCGGAGACGGCGATGGAGACCGATGGAGATGGCTTCGGGGACACTTCCCCGTCCCGGCAGGGTGCCGGAACAGAGACTTCTGTCCCCCGAAATTCGTCGGCGATGGCGGCGGATCTGCGGAACTCTTTCTGGAAAATTGCCGAATCCCTTAGGGTTTTCTGTCCCGAGGCTTTATATAGGCGAAGGGGCGTCGCGAGAGGGCAGCCAGGGGCTCCTCACACATGGGTGGCGCGGCCAGGGCCTGGGCTGCGCCACCCTAGTGTGAGGGCAGGCCCTGGCCCCTCTCCGGCTCTCTTTCGGATGTCTGGATGCTCCCGGGTAAAATAAGACTTCAGGAACTTGTTTCGTCCAATTCCGAGAATATTTCCTGTGTATCACTCTAAAACACAAAAACAACAGAAAACAGGGAACTGGCACTGTGGCAACTCGTTAATAGGTTAGTTCCGGAAAATGCATAAAAGTGCCACTAAGTGTAACGAAACAATAGGCAAATGGTGTAAAAACAAGCATGGAGCATCAAAAATTATAGATACGTTGGAGACGTATCAGTGGATCGCGATGTGTTCTGGAAATCTGATCGGGTACTTAGGTTTTACGTGTCAGGGGGTCTTTATAGGTGAAGGGGCATCGTCAGAGGTGGAGCCAGGAGCCCTCACGCGGGGCCCGTGCAGCTAGGGGCCTGGCCGCGCCGCCCCTGCGTGTGGGGCCCTGGTGGCCCCCCTCCAGCTCTCCTTCGGATCTTTGGAAGCTTCCGGGTAAAATAAGACTTCAGGAACTTGTTTCATCCAATTCTGAGAATATTTCCTGTGTATCACTCTGAAACACAAAAACAGCAGAAAACAGGGAACTGGCACTGTGGCAACTCGTTAATAGGTTAGTTCCGGAAAATGCATAAAAGTGCCACTAAGTGTAACGAAACAATAGGCAAATGGTGTAAAAACAAGCATGGAGCATCAAAAATTATAGATACGTTGGAGACGTATCAAGCATCCCCAAGCTTAACTCCTGCTCGTCCTTGAGTAGGTAAGTGATAACAAAGAATAATTTTTGAGGTGACATGCACCTACACAATCTTGATAATATATGTAAGCATTGGTGAGCTGGGATCATAAGAACTTAAAACATGGGCATGAAGATATAATCATGACAATAAGAACTTAGCAACCATGTTGTAAACATGCAAATGAACACAAACAAAAGATCATGAAAATGAAACAATGAAAGTCAAACGTGTGTTCAAATCATAAGGAAAAACATACAAATGGTTTTCAGCTTGTCCTTCAAAGAGAGCAAAACATAAATGCATAGGACACCTTCAAGTTTAAGAGGGCGACTAGATACAAATAATTTAAGAACAAGTGAAACCAACAATATGAATCAATCAATGAACTTTGGGACAATGCATATCACACTAAGAATGACAACTATGCTCTCTTAATGGTGCATAAAGAAAGAAGGTGGTGACTCAACATAAAAGTAAAAGAAAGGCCCTTTGCAGAGGGAAGCAGTGATTACAAGTTTTATAACCTTCAAAAATTATGGTACTTACCGGCTTTGAGCTCTCATTGCCCCCATCATAAGCATCTTGAATGGTTAAAGTTAATGCGAGAACAATTATGATGCATATGCTTGACAAATCATAAGTTGAAGACCTCGTGCCCCGTGAATACGAGTACCCAAACCTCATGCTACTTTACTTAGAGTCCCAAGCAAGGCTCTTGTCATTGTAAGTATATGCATATCATTGAGAACCGCCAATGGGGTACCTCCGTGCCCGATGACATGGAACAAGCCCACACCAAAATGACAGGACAAGCAGACGATGAACACCTCAACATCTCTTTTATTTGCCTTTTGTTAAGCTTTTTATTATGAGATGCGCCGTCGAATGTTCACCATGGGTATGCTGCAAATTTCCACCATGAATTATGCATGGCTTAGATTGGCGGCCCGGCGTTTCCCTAACACATATACAAACTCCATGATACTCACAAGATTCCCAATTCATTTCACACCGCGGGCATCCATAGACAAAAGATCACGATATCAACTCAAATAAAAGTGCAATGTTGAAAACTTGCCCCATGACAGCGTGGATGGGCTAGAATCCAACTTACAACTTGCAAGCATAACAACTCAACATAAGAGACCACAATGTCAAATTTTTAAGAACAGGAAAAAGTAAAGTGTGCCTTCCGGTTCGTGAGAGCTTTACTGACCGAATTTCGCATAACACTGGTAAGAGTTTAATTTGAAGAGAAAATAAAAGCAAGTCAAATTTACTTGGAATAGCAAATTGCTAGTAGGTATGTATGATGGACACTTTGGAAAACTTTGGCTTTTAGGAGTTGGATGCACGAGTAGAGCTCATACTCAGTACAAGGCGAGGGCTAGCAAAAGACTGGGAGCGACCAACTAAGATAGCAATAATGGCCATAATCATGCAAAGCGACAAAGCGACATTAAAAGAAGCATAAGATGGCATCAAAAGTCAAAGAATAAATGATCATGAAGGCTATTGGCGACTTTGTAAGAGTCTAACATGTGTGAGCATGCGCCAAGTCAACCCAAATAAAGCATCAATGAGAAAACCAAAATAATGCTTCCATACAATAAAAACAATGCATGATTTTTTTCAAAGGCTCATTAAGCAATCTCAGTTATTTGAGACAAGTCATGCTACAGCAAAAACCACTAAGCATACTATCAAAAAGACATCAAGCATGACATGAAAAAGCCTAAGCCGCAGTCTACACAAGCTCCTTCTTGTACCACTATTTTGCAAAAAGCTTTTTCTCTTTTCCAACACCATTTGAAATTTTTATAAACACCTCCTTTGATGAAAACCAATAAAGATCAAAGGCAAAAATAAACCTTGATGAAAAGATATGACAAGGTCTGAACGCAAATCAAGGCGAGAGCGAAAACCAAAAGCAGTAGTAGAAAAAGAAGAACGCTCGATTTTTAATAAGAGTGAAAACTAGAGCGTTCTTTGCAAATGAAAACGAGTACATCTCCTCCAAAAGAAATTTTTTGGGGTCCAACCATTTATTGCAGCAAACAAACAAACTAAACCAACTAAGAAAACTAAAACAACTGACGCTCCAAGAAAAACACATAGTGCATGAAGCAATAAAAATATAGTGTTTTGAAAGGTGACATGATTTTTGCCGATGAAGAAGGGGTGCCTCGGGGGCATCCCCAAGCTTTGACGCTTGTACTTCTTGGATATTTCTTGGGGTGATGCATGGGCATCCCCAAGCTTGAGCTTTTGTCCATTCTTCAACTCATCTCATCATTCTCCAATCCCTACACTTGAAAACTTCCTTCATACAAAACTAAACACAAATCTATTAGCAACATTAGTGCAAGCATAACATATAATCAATCCTCTATTTGCTTCAGGTTTCAACTCAAAACCACCACATATATAGTAGATACTACTGTAGCAACCTCCCCAAAAGTTCTGTGATCAAAAGAACTCAAAAGAAAGCGATAAAGTGGCAAACACAAATATTGGCAGAAATCTGTCAAAACTGAACAGCTGACAAAGGTCGAATTTTTTAGGGATTTTATGTTGCTCAAATCAAAAAGTGTTCAACTAACAAAAGTTTGGATATAACCTGGGGCATATGCACAAGAAATCGCAGGTCCAAAAGATAAACAGAGAATTTTTTCGATTTTTTACGGTGCAGCACCGAAAACAGTTTCTGGACAGCAACATCCCCAAATCTTTACCTCACTCAAATTAGAGGCTTCTCTTGGCACAAAAACGAAATAAACAAGATAAGGAGCGGTTATTACAGTAGTAATGACTTCGAAGACTCAAATAAAAGAAAAAGTACTGAAAGGAAAACATTGGGTTATCTCCCAAGAGTGCTTTTCTTTAACGCCTTTGAGCTAGGCGCAGAAAATTGCGAATCAAGTAATATCAAGTGATGAAGCATTAAGATCATAATTTGCTCTAAGAATAGAGTCAAAAAGTAATTTCTTTCTTTTCCTAGGGAAGTGTTCCATACCTTTGTTTAGTGGGAATTGATATTTGATAGTGCCTTCCCTCATATCAATGATGGCACCTACAGTTCGAATAAAGGGTCTTCCTAAAATAATAGGACATGAAGCATGGCATTCAACGTCCATAACAAGAAAATCAACAGGAACAAGGTTATTGTTAACCATAATAAGAACATCATTAATTCTTCCCAAAGGTTTCTTCTTTGCAACATCAGCAATAGGAACATCAAAATAACATTTTTCAAGCGGTGGTAAATCAAGCATGTCATAAATCTTTCTAGGCATGATAGAAATACTAGCACCTAGATCACATAAAGCATGGCAATCATAACCATTAACATGCATATCAATGATGGGTTCCCAACCATCTTCTAACTTCTTGGGAACAGAGGCTTTTTGCTTCAACTTTTCATCCCTAATCTTTATGAGAGCATTGGTAATATGCTTAGTAAAAGCAATATTTAGAGAACTAGCATTGGGAGTCAAAGCAAGCTTTTGCAAGAACAAAATTACTTCAGATATATTGCAGCCATCAACATCAAAATCATTAAAAGGAATAGAGCTATCATCTCCCACACTCTGAAAAATTTCAGCACTCTTTTGAGAAAAAGTTTTGGCAGTTTTAGGCTTTTTAACACAAGGAGTGGGAGTTTTCTCTACACCAATCAAAGTAAGAGGATTGCTACCAGTAGGAGCAACATCATTAGAGGTAGTAATGGTATATACCTTCATCTCTCTAGCCATCTCATCTTCTCTTTCCCACCTGGCATGCAATTCCGCTAACAATCTAATATTTTCATCAATTCCAACTTGAATAGCATTAGCGGCAGCAAAAGGATCAGGCTTAGCGGACATTCTATTAACCAAAGAAGATTGCACATTAGACAATAATGAAATATCGGTTTCAGCTTTGGAAACCTTAGCTTGCAATTCAGGAATAGCCTTGTTTAAATTTTCTAGTTGATGACTAATAGTCCTCAACAGAGCTGATTGCTCCTCCATAGTCTTGGTGAAAACCCTGTTCTGCTCATATTGCATCTGCATAAAATTCTTGGTAGCCTTTTCAAGTTCAAAAATTCTTTCTTCACTAGGCATTTTAGGTCTACCAAGATAGCTATTATCACCATTAGAAGGAAACGGTCTATAATTATTACTAGCAAAATTGTTCCTACAAGCATTGTTGTTAAAATTATTGTTTCTAATGAAATTCACATCAACATGCTCTTCTTGAGCAACCAGAGAGGCCAAAGGAACATTATTAGGATCAACATGAGTCCTATCATTAGCAAGCATAGCCATAATGGTGTCAATCTTATCATTCAAGGAAGAGGTTTCCTCAACAGAATTTACCTTCTTACCTTGTGGAGCTCTCTCGGTGTGCCATTCAGAATAATTTACCATCATGTTGTCGAGTAGCTTTGATGCGGCGCCCAAGGTAAGGGACATAAAAGTGCCTCCAGCAGCTGAATCAAGTAGGTTCCTTGAAGAAAAATTCAGTCCTGCATAAAAAGTTTGGATAATCATCCAAGTAGTCAGTCCATGAGTAGGGCAATTCTTTATCATAGATTTCATTCTTTCCCAAGCTTGAGCAACATGTTCATTATCAAACTGAGTAAACTTCATAATATTGCTACGCAAGGATATAATCTTAGCAGGAGGATAGTATCTACCAATAAAAGCATCCTTACACTTAGCCCATGAATCAATACTATTCTTAGTCAAAGACAGCAACCAATCTTTAGCTTTTCCACTCAAAGAAAAAGGAAACAACTTGAGCTTAATAATATCACTGTCAACATCCTTATATTTCTGCATCTCACATAGCTCAACAAAATTGTTGAGATGAGCTGCAGCATCTTCAGTACTAGCACCAGAAAATTGCTCTTTCATAACAAGGTTCAATAAAGCAGGCTTAATCTCATAAAAGTTTGCAGCAGGAGCAGGTGGCTTAATAGGAGTGCAGATAAAATCACTATTGTTTGTGCTAGTAAAGTCACACAACTTGGTGTTTTCAGGATTGGCCATTTCAGCAAAACGAAAGTAAACAAGTAAAAACAACTACCATGGATTCTAATTTTTTTGGGTTTTTGATAAAAAGCAATGCAGGTAAAATAAATAAAGTAAAGCAAAACAATAAAACAAAGTAAAGGATGTGTGTGCGAAAAACTCCCCTCGCAGAAGTCTTCTCTTCCTCCCCGGCAACGGCGCCAGAAAAGAAGCTGGTGCCAAGTTGACGAGGGAGGTTATTCTTCTTCGTTCCCCGGCAATGGCACCAGAAAAGAAGCTGCTACCGGTTGATGGCGCCAGAAAAGAGGCTGCTGGCGTATGGTTGATGTGGGAGCAGACGGTCCTTGTGCGTGGTGAATAACCAGCCCGTTGGGAACCCCAAGAGGAAGGTATGATGAGTATAGCAGCTAGTTTTCCCTCAGTTAAGAAACCAAGGTTTAATATCGGTCAGGAGAGGAGAGACAATGACGACTGAAGGTGATGCGGAACCTGCACACACACAAACAAATACTTTGTTCCCAACTTGCGATGAGGTTGTCAATCTCACCGGTTTGCTTGAAACAAAGGTTATGAGCGTATCGAGTGGAAAACAATATAGTATGCGAGTAAAGTAAACAGTGCGAGTAAAGTAAACAGGTGATAGCAATATGATGGAAATAGGACCGGGGTCCACAGTTCACTAGTGGTGTCTCTCCATAAGATAAATAACACATGCTGGGTAAACAAATTACAGTTGGGCAATTGATAGAATAAAGATAAACGTGATATGTCAAGAAGATCACTATGAGATTTACTCTGGGCATTACAACAAAATACATAGACCGCCATCCAACTGCATCTATGACTAATAATCCACTCCCGGGGATATCAATCCGAACACCCCAGTAGTATTAAGTTGCGAACAACAGATAATTGCATTAAGCAAAGTGTGTAATGTAAACAAAGCATATGCCCTTGAGCATATGAATGTTGTTTTCTCCCTAGTAGCAACAGCACATCTACCACCTTAGAGGTTTCTGTCACTCCCCCAGGTGAAATAGAGGCATGAACCCACTATCGAGCATAAATACCCCCTCTTGGAGTCACTAGCAACTACTCGGCCAAGATAGCTACTAACAACGGAGAGCATGCAAGATCATAAACAACGTAGAGATAACAAAAGATATAATTCAGTACAGCAACTTAATCATAAACACCAATATTCATCGGATCCCAACAAACCAAACATGTAGAATTACATAACGGTGATCTCAATCATGTAGGGCAGCTCATGAGATCTAAACATGAAGCACATGGTGGAGGAGACAACCATCTAGCTACTGCTATGGACCCATAGTCCAAGGTAGACTACTCACTCATCGCTCCTGAGGCAAGCATGGCGATGAAGGAGACCTCCGGTGGCGATTCCCCTCTCCGGCAGGGTGCCGGGAAGAGCTTCTGGACCCTCCCGATCTTTGGGTCGACGGCGGCGGCGGATCGCGATGTGTTCTGGAAATCTGATCGGGTACTTAGGTTTTATGCGTCGGGGGGTCTTTATAGGCGAGGGGGCATCGTCAGAGGGGGAGCCAGGAGCCCTCACGCGGGGCCCGCGCGGCCAGGGGCCTGGCCGCGCCGCCCCTGCGTGTGGGGCCCTGGTGGCCCTCCTCCAGCTCTCCTTCGGATCTCTGGAAGCTTCCGGGTAAAATAAGACTTCAGGAACTTATTTCGTCCAATTCCGAGAATATTTCCTGTGTATCACTCTGAAACACAAAAATAGCAGAAAACAGGGAACTAGCACTGTGGCAACTCGTTAATAGGTTAGTTCCGGAAAATGCATAAAAGTGCCACTAAGTGTAACGAAACAATAGGCAAATGGTGTAAAAACAAGCATGGAGCATCAAAAATTATAGATACGTTGGAGACGTATCATGGCCTACAAGAACTTATATCACTGCCTCGAAGGAACATTTGATGGATGCGAAGTCTCGCACATCAGCAGAAACAACAATGAAGAAGCCGACACCTTGGCAAATATCGGGTCCCAGTGTTTACCCGTGCCATCGGGGGTATTCTGGGAGGAAATAGTAGAAAGGTCAATAAAAAGTTTCAAAAGTTCGACTACTGCAGCAGGCTCGGGGGCTGCGCCAGAACCCGGGGAAGTCATGATGATAGAAGAAACCTGGATGCAGCCGTATCTCGCGTATATGATAAATAAACAGTTACCAGAAGATGCAGTAGAAGCCAAGAGGATAACTCGACGATCGAAAGCGTTTGTCGTGTTGCAGGGGAAATTATACAAGAAAAGTATTACTGGCGTTTTGTAGCATTGTGTAACGCCTCAGGAAGGACAAGTAATACTAAAAGATATACATGACGGAGTGTGCGGCCATCATGCAAGCAGCAGGGCAATAGCTGCAAAAGCATTCCGTGCAGGATTTTTTTGGTTAACAGCCATCAAAGACACAAAAGATATAGTCCGTAAGTGTGAAGCATGTCAAAGATTCGCATCTCGACCACATGCACCAGCAGCTGAGCTACAGCCAATACCATTGTCCTGGCCCTTTGCACAATGGGGCCTCGATATGGTAGGAAAATTGCACAAGTCCTGGCCAGGAGGACATGTTTACATGCTAGTGGCAGTCGATAAATTTACCAAGTGGGTGGAAGCAGCCCCGGTAACAACTCAAGATTCAACAGCAGCGATCAACTTCATCAAGTCAATAGTGTTTCGTTTTGGCGTACCATATAGCATCATCACGGACAATGGGACAAACTTCACTTCAAAGGAATTCAAGAGTTACTGCGAAGGACTAGGAATCAAACTCAAATTTGCATCTATGGCGCATCCAAAGACAAATGGACAAGTCGAAAAAGCCAATGGCCTGATATGTAGTGGGATAAAAAAGAGGCTCTTAGCACCTCTTGAGAAAGCCAAGAGCGCTTGGGTAGATGAATTGCCCTCCGTTCTTTGGAGTCTAAGAACCACACTCAACGCAGCAACTCAAGACACTCCTTTCTTCCTAGTCCATGGCGCAGAAGTCGTGCTTCCAGTCGAAGTTACGCACGAGGCTCCAAGGGTGACGGCATACGATGAAACAACGTCAACAGAAGCATTGTAAGACGATGTCGATGGACTAGATGAAGCAAGAGATAAAGCATTAGAAAGGGCTACGCAGTATCAACAGAGTCTACAAAACTACCACGGTAGTTGAGTTCGACCACGATCCTTCGTGGTGGGAGATCTAGTTTTGCGACTCAGACAAGACAGCCACGGGAAACTAGAGTCCCCTTGGGTGGGACCTTACATCGTTACAGAAGTCATACCAGGAGGAGCTTATCGACTACAAGACAAGAAGACAGGAAAAGACGAAGGCAACCAGTGGAATGCAGAGCAGCTACGACGTTTTTACGCGTAGAATAAATCTAGTGGTATAATTAAACTCGAGTTAACCTTCTGAACCCAGAACATGAGGCCATAGGTCGGGTTCCTTGGGTTGAACTCGACAAAATTGTACAAGTATCTCTACTTCTCCGCTCCGGGGCTTCAACCCTCGGGTCGTACGAAAGAATTTTTTATCGCGACATGGAGATCTTTTTTCACTATAAGGTTGTGCAGACAACCCGATAATATTCAAACAAACTGGTTCACCAAGGAACCCGATATTCTTCATACCAATTGGTTCGCAAAGAACCCGATATATAGAAAGCATACCTCAGAACAATGATTTGTTTTCATGGTACTAATAAAAACATCAGAACGAAGTACGAGTATTCATTACATATGGCACGGCAGCAAGGATATTATCAAAAGAAATTACATATCCTAATGAAAGTGGACTTCAGCTTCATACTCCTTCTGGCACTGAGTGCCGTCATAGATCTTCACGTTGAACTTTGACGTGCCGATATGGAAGTCGAAGGTCATGAAGAATCCTTGATGGATGTCGTGGTCTTCTGCAAACCGCGACCAACCACCCTTAAAGTACTGTTCGCCGTTGCCATCATACCAAACTTCCACTTCATATGGAGTCCCACTGCCACATTGCTCGCGGAGAACCGCTTCTCGCAGTTCACGCCCATCCATGAACTTGGTGAAATTCAGCGGCAGACGCTGAATCTTACGGCACTGCGCCATGGCAATGCAGAAGAAAGAAAAGATTCTAGGAGGAGCAGCAGAGGCAGAGGGCGCAGCAAGGAGATGGAGCGCTTGGACCTGGGGCAGCGACAGTCACCTTAGGCTTGTTCTTGCTACCAGGTGGGCGGCCGGGATGACGCTTGACAGGAGCGACCGATGACGATCCTGCGGCGGCCGGAGTTGTGTTGTTCTTGTTCTTGCTTCCACGAGGGCGACCCCGACCTCGCGGCGCCACCGGAGAGCCAAGGTTCAGACGGGAATCATCCGCGTCAGCCATGTGGACAAGGGAAAAGGCTAGAAAACCCTAGATGGAGAGAGAAGATGATGCGGCGGAGGAGGAATCTGATTAGGGTTTTTACCCTTGCCAGAAGGTGTTTTATTTATAAGCACATATTATCGGGCCCCCGTGATAAGCAAAGCCCATCAACGTATTCTCCAAAAGAGTTCAATTTAGCACGTAGCAGACGATAAATACCAAAGGAGAAAAAATAAGAAGGGGAGAGTGTGGTTGCACGAAATAAAAGACCTCGCCTTGGGCTTGGGGGCTTGTGAACAGGAGATATTACAAGAAAGAAGACGAAGTGAATTTTGAGCCTATGCTTGACTACAAGTATTCAAACATAGCCTCGGGGGCTACTCCCATCGGGAGCGCTGAGCGCGCACCCGATAGAGGATGAGATAATCAGTATCGAGGATGAAGAAAGTATATCATACAAACTTCGGCTATATAGTCGACAAAATGCAAAGAGATTACTCCCATCGGGAGCAAGTTTTATGGTTGTTGAAACCCGAATATTTTCAGTCAAAATTTGACTGCGACATAAGATTCTCGAGTTATGTTATCGCAACGCAACTCGAATGCCGTGATCTATCACGAAGGTAAGACCCCGGGATCCGTCCTATGTAGCCTGGTATACGCACATGGATGCGCTCTGCTGGTATGTATCCGTGTCTACGACGCGAAGAAAATCCTGGTGGACGCACTGGGTACCCTGAGAATCACTGGGATTCATTCTTTGTAAGACCTAAATGCGGCAAAAGAATGGGTTTGACCGGTATCCCGAATTCAAATCCAAGGGGATTGAATTTGAAGTAGGTGACAAGTATCTGTTCCGTCAGTTAACTGACCTCTTGATCCGTCAGAGTTGTTAGGCTTGTTCATCAAAACCCCTTGCGAAAAAATATCATGAAAGTAAGTCGAAAGACCAAGTCGAAGATTTGAAGATATGAAGAAATCAAAGAAATTGATCAAGTCGAAGATTTGAAGATTAGAGATTCAACCCGAATCTGCAATTCTGGTAGAATCTCAGGGGCTACTGACAAGGGTATAGTTAATAGATCCCGTTAGTTGAGTACCCCTGAGGCCCGTTAAGCTAGGCCCAATTGTAATGATAGTCGAATACGAGTTCTTACCGTATGTCGATATTGTAATCTGTATCAGACCCTACCCGATCCTCGAGACCTGGCCATCTATATATAGGGGCCAGGAGGGGACGGTGTGGGGCAGATTGAAAGCAAGCCAGGTTGAACACCCACGTTTACTTTCGATATACACTTATTTCGACTAACCTTTACCTTTGAGTTCATCCGACGCCCTCTTCCCCCGATCCTAAGTCCTTCATCTAGGACATTTGTCGAGTTAACCCTCGTCAGGTGGCATTAAGCGCAAAATAGATGACCAAAACATTAATATGATTTGTATTATGTTAACTTGATAATATTCATATGGGCATCGCGTCTTATTTAAGGACAACACATCTTACTTATACTCCACTAGGTAGGAATACACTTCAAGCAATATAGTATTAAAAATTAATAGAGTATAGCCTAAGGTACTTTGACAAGATGTTGAATATCAAATATGCTACCGCTTGGACATATTACAATAGAACTATGCCTATGAATGTTGCTTGAAATTCTCAGTTGTCACTAAGAAATTAAAACGCATACATTCTTTTTATCCCTAGTGAGGTAACCATGGAAAGGTAAACACTGTAGTAGATCATGAATATTGTCACTATCTACTCACTACTACCTAGTTACTCCATCTATAACACATCATCCCCCTCTCGCGCTCTCGCATACATGTTAGATCAGAACAAGTAATAAAGAACAGGGTAATAATATACATCTACTCATACATTAAGAACATAATAATATATCACATCTCATAGATCATCCAATAAAATAAAGATCCACCACATAGGAATTACAAATATGTGCCATAATCATGTTTGGCAGCTCATATGGCATCTAAACATTGAAGCATAAGAGAGAAACAGATCAAGCTACTGCCACAAACCCACAGTCTAGAGGTGGAGTACTCCCTCTTCATGGCGGGGTCGATGGTGTTGATGTCAGAGATGTTGGAGAAGCGTTCCAGGGCGACTCTGGCAGTGTTTCCCCCTCCAATCTTCACTAGAACGGCCTCTGTTTTTGTGTTTCATGTTTTTCTGCCGCCTCCCCTTGGGAATACCGAGGGAGGTCTATATATAGGCATTTTTAGGTCAAGTTGAGCATCAGGAGACAAATATGGATGGCATTAGAGCCTCGAGGCTCATTTGAGCTGGGGTGGCACGGCTTGGCTAGGGGCTCGCGCCACCTGTGCTCTTTTGGGCCTCGTGGCCTCCCTCGTTGACTTCTTGTGCTCCAAAAGGTTCTCGTGATAAAATATTAACACTCAAAAATAAAGATCCACCACATAGGAATTACATAATATGTGCCATAATCATGTTCAGCAGCTCATATGGCATCTACACATTGAATCATAAGAGAGAAATAGATCAAGCTACTGCCACTAACCCATAGTCCAGAAGTGGACTACTCCCTCTTCATGACGGTGTCGATGGTGTTGATGTCAGAGAGGTTGGAGAAGCGCCTGGGGCGACTCCGACAGCATTTCCCCCTCCAATCTTCTCTGGAACAGCCTGTTTCTGTGTTTCATGCTTTTCCGCCGCCTCCCCCAGGAATGCCAAGGGGGGGGGGTCTTTATATGGGCGTTTTTAGGTTAAGCTGGGCATCAGGAGACGAAGATGGATGACATCGGAGCCTCGAGGCTCATTTGAGCATGGGTGGCATGGCCTGGCTAGGGGCCCATGCCACCTATGCACTTTTGGGCCTCGTGATCTCCCTCGTTGACTTCTTGTGCTCCAGAATGTTCTCGTGATAAAATATTAACGCCCGAAAAATCCAAGGTTAATTTGAGTTCGGGAAGGTTCCTGAAACATAAAAATACACAAAATAGGGTTGTCCTGTTCTGCAGAGTTATAACCAAAATAAGGGGGATCGATGGAAAATGCTCATAAATTATTGCAAATCATGATTATAACAACCAATAACATTATAATATGTAGGAATATGCATCAATAAACTACAACTTCAAGCATGTATTTTGCATGCATCAGCCCCTCACTAGAAGAGTGAACAACGCACGGAGGAGGCCTTGCCACCACCATCCTCGATGGTCACGGACTTGCCCGCTAGCTATCTCGAGCGGTGGCTAGGGGAGAGAGGGGTGGAAAGGGGCAACGGTGCCTGGGATTTGGTCTCCTTCTGAGTCACCCCAAGAAGGAGCAATGTGGGGGAAGCAAAATCATTTTTTCGTCCAAAGTACTTAGCTAGTTTTCCCCGTCGTATATTTGGCTCTTTGACTTCATATTTTCTTCATAACAGAATTGATCTTGAGTTATTTGATGACTTTCAGATGATTTAAGACATTTTCCTCCAAAACATCTTTGCATATTTAATTCTAGGAGGTAGACAAACCTTTTGTCAGTATTTTGGACTTTTTTGGAGCTAGGGGACTCGAAAAAGGGCAAGGTCAGAGGCTCAGAAATTTTGAGACACATCCAACAAGCTAAAGTGGAACTGCAAATGAGAGGGCACCACACATGCCACTATGGTGGGCCCTACTTTGGGCCCCGAGGCGTCGCCTCTTTTTTAGAAAGTCTCCATCCCAACAAAAAAATCGCGTCCTCATTTTTACGAAATTTTCTGAAATGACAACAGAGGCGAAAGTAATCTTCTTCTCTGGAAGAGGACAGATCATGTTGCTCTGTGGCCGCCGCCGAGGGGAATTCGACACCGTGATCACCACCGTCACTCCCTTGGCATGAGGAGAGGTGCCAACTTCATCATCTACATCTACATCAACATCACCGTCATCATCTCCTCCGAGATCGACGTCATCCCCCTTGCTGTGTGTGTAGATCAGAACCCTAGATTGTCTTTTTTGAACCTTGTGCATGCTTGTGCTTGGAGATTCAAGATTATTTTGTGGTGAAGTTATATTTTCAGATTGTGTTCCATTTATTATGCCACTTGTCACTGTCATGATTCATCATTGTGAGTAGTCCTCTATGTTCCTGTGGTTTTAGGATGACTTAACAATGGTTTCTATGTAATATGCATTGAGTAAGAGGTCAAGTTTTATGCTTTGATGTGGTCTATGATGGTAATATGCGAACGTTGACTATGTCTTACTTTACCTTTATGGGCTCATAGGGCTACACCTTAGAGTAAGGATATGAGGATTGTAACATCCCAATTTTGCAAAATTTCAAATGCATGCATTGCATTCATATTATCATGGCATGTTGCATTTTAAAAACTTGGAAAAGAAAGTCAAACACCAAAACTGAAATAAATAAAGACCATAGTAGTCTTTAAACCAAATTCTGTGTCCAAATGTAAGTGGTGCCAATATGTTCATTTTTTAACTATATATCCACTCATAATTTTTCTCCAATTTTTCAAAAATGATTTGAACCCATTTTTGTTCACAATCTCTTTTGAAATAAATTCAAACAAAGAAAACAAAGAAAAGAAAAACTAATAAAAAGAAAAAGGCCATGGGGAAACGATTCGGATTAGGCCAGAAAACAGCCCGTGGCCCAGCTGCTCAAAACCTAAACCAATGCCCTCCCTCTCTCTTTCCATCAGTGACAGGTGGACCCATCGTGACGTCACCGCTGACGTCTGTCATCTTCCCCAAATATCCGGGATAGACACCCACGTCCGAGATTTTCTAGCCGGCTTCAATCCACGCGATATGCTCACGATCTGTTTTCTTGGATGTTGTATTAGGTGGAATTGGAGACCATTGAAGCCTTGTTTACTTCGGTATTTTTACCCCCAAAAGATATGGGGATATGCGGGGATTTGATGTTCACCTAACACTCTCAAATCTCCTCAAATACTCTTCTGCAAAAATACTCTACCATGGTAGAGAGTTTTTATTCTAGCCAAAAATACACTAGTGTGGTGGGGATCTGTGGGGATATCCCGGGGTTATCCCCTCCAAACTCGGTCTAGTAAACAACCCATCGGGGATTTTTTGGAATACGGAATAATCCCCTTCGATCCCCACCAATAACTAGAAGTAAACAAGGCTTATATTGATCTCGCATCGATAAATTCAGTATGGAGGTGATTTTCTCAATTAAACAATGAATACATGCTTAGGTTTTCTTCTTTTATCATTGGGTCTTAAGGTGATATAGACACTTTTTGAGTGAGGACATGGTCTCCTGCGTTTCTGATTTGTGGTCAACTTGTTTATTACTATGTTTAAACCACATATATTTGTTCTGTTGGAGTATATGTTTGCAGAACCAAGTTTTTTTTCAAGGATATGTCCTGGACAGACGTATCGGCTTCAGACGCGGTGGGCACAGATGTCAAGGATGCAACTCCACGCTGCCTATTCTAGGACAGCAAGAAAAAACAGAAATAACACACACAACTACTCGCCAACCCTCCACCTATCCACGGAGGCTAGCCTGGCCCTAAAGAGTCCGACAACCCATCTCGGCCTCGACTAGAATCTTGTGAATAACTGCCCAGGAAGAGGGGGTTGCACCTTGAAAGACAATGTCGTTGCGGTGCCTCCACAAGCACCAGCACACAAGCGCGATGCTCGTTGAGAAGTCTCGCAGATCCTCTTTCCCCCCATGCCAAGATCGTAGCCATTCAGCAAACGCAACCAGCTGCATCGGGAGATGGTCCTCTCTATCCCACCAGCGTAGGCAAGCGGCCCATACCGATCTTGCTAGCACACAACCAAGCAGCAGGTGTGTGATGGACTCCAGGGCCTGATCGCAGAACAGGCAGGCTTGGGGTCGCGATACCCCCCGCCGTTCAAGCATGTCAGTAGTCCAGCACCTATCATGCATCACCGACCATAGAAAAAACGTGACACTTGGCCGGAGCACGAGAATTCCAGACCTGTAGCGCGCCCGCCATGGCTACGCTTCCACGGAACATTCCAAGATAGCAGGATTTCGTGGAGTAGGTACCCTTGGCACCCTAGTACAATCTGAAAGCATCTGCCACATCTGCAGTGATGACAAGTCCCTGCACACTGTCTGCGACCGCTAACAGCTCCTCAACCGCAGGTGCCTCAAGGTCAGGGGAATGTCATCCAGCCATCCACCGTTGAGGGCGTCCTTGACCAACCTCATCCTTGAGAGCCTCTTCGAGATCAACACAAATAGATGTGGAGCTAGGTCCTTTAGGCGCCCATCCGGTAACCAGTTGTCCAACCAGAAGAAAGTGGTGGCACCGTCGCCCATCACTGAGGATGTCGCGGTTTCAAAGATCTCCATCGCCATAGGAGGGACTGTTGGGATTCAAAGCAGAAAACAAGAAAATCTCTACACCCATAGCCCATGATCTATCTACGTAGCTGAACAGTAACGGTAATAGCGATAGTATTCATACCCTTAAAGACCGAGTGCGTGGGAACGTTTCCGCACAAACATTGTCGACGAAGACAGCCGAAGCCGAACTCAAGGTCGTGTAGTCATACTAGTCGAAGAAGGCCAGCACCGCACAAGCGACTCCTCCAAGGGATTACACACGTACGGTGTATAGACGTCGTTCGGGCTCTGGTCCAACAAAGCAACGGAAGAAGGTGGATTTAGACTAGAAATCTGGTAGAGCGACGGCGTCTGGCACGAGAGGTTTCCTTCAACTCGCCGACATAGCTCCAAACATGGGAGCCAAGTCAAGAAGGAGAGAGGAAGGGAGAGAAATGAATGAGCCAAGGGGTATGGGCGGGCTTTATATAGGCGGAGGGGGGTAGGTGGTCGCCGGCCCTAGGGGGAACCCTAGGGCGCCACCGCCCCACTTGGCCGTCGTTGGCCCCTAGGGGAAACCCTAGGGCGCCCGGCCTAGGTGGCCTTGGCAAGCCTGGCCGGCCTGGCCTATGGGCCTAGCCCACTTTGCCTTTTCCAATTTTTTTTTATTTAATTATTTACTTTAAGTAAATACTAAACACATTATTCAAACAACTCCTTGGCATAATTCCTTCACCGATACAACTTCGATAAAGTCTGGAACCTTCTGATGTCTTCGAAACCTTTTCCGATATTACCCAGAACTTTTCTGGTTAGCTCCCTGTGACTTCTGATAATTCCAAATCTACCCCTAAGCATCATATACCCTTAAGTGTGACACCCTATGGGTCGAGGAATACTCCAGACATGATCGAGGCCCCTCTCCGATCAATGACCAACAATTGGTTCTAGAAAACCGTGTTGATCCCTGTACATTCCACGAAACTCTTCGTTGATCCATAAACGCCGTATCCTATTCCTTTTGTCACGTGATACTAGATCTTGTCCGAGGTGAGATCATCGATATCTCTATATCGTGTTCACCCTCATCTGACAAGTCTTTTAACTCATCCATGACATTGCATCCTCCATGACCTAGTCACATGCTTGCAAGCTTCGTAGATGCAACTGTCATCGAGTGGGCCCAGAGTATCTATCCATCACTCGGATGGACAAATCCCGCTCTTGGTGCACATGCCTCAACATACTCCATTGGCATACCCAACACATATTTTTCAGTCAATCCTTTTACGGTAGAGACGGTTGATGCAATCAAAGCAGCCTCCGAATATAGTGATTAGATGTGACCTCACAGTCTAAGGATTAGGTTACTTTGTTTCCTCGTTAGATGCAATATTGAACTTGTGACTAATCTAATTGCATTAACAGTGCTTTGGGTGTGTGTCCATCATGTCAAAACATGACCTCAATGTTCATTGACATATTTGCGCATGATCAGGAAACCTTGATCATCAGATGACACATGAGCTGGTTAACTAGAGATAACCAGGGACCTGTTTACTTATATTCCACACGTGTACTAATGTTTTTGCTTAATACAGTTATAACATGACATATAATATTATGAGAAAATGAGATATGACACAAAAATACACTTTATTATTTGTCTCTTGGGAATATCTCCTTCAGTCTCCCACTTGCACTAGAGTACTGATACGTCCATTTTGCATCACTATTTTATATCATAATTTACTGTTATTCATTGATATATTTCATATTTAGAGATGATACTTATGTTGTTTCCTCTATTTTCGCATGTTTGATGATTATTGGAGAACTTGTTGTCGGAGTCAGGATTCTGCTGGAAAAAGGTCTGCCAAGACACCATATTTCTAAAGATCAGTAATTCTAGGAAATTATCCAGAAAATCATATATTACGAAATGATGAAAGTACCCAAAAGGAGAAAGTGAGGGGAGCAGCCAGGCGCCCACACCACCTGGTGGCGCGGGCCAGGCCCTGGCCGCGCCACCCTGTGGTGTGGCCACCCTGGCCCACGTCTACCATCGTCCCCTCGCATATATGGTCGTCCCCGAAAACCTAAGTCAAGGGGGGAATCAGAGATAGACTCCACCGTCTCTGCGGGGTGGAAAACACCGAGAGAGAAAAGCTCTCCGGCAGGCAGAAATCTGTCGGGGAAATTCCTTCCCGGAGAGGGGAGATCGTCGCCATCGTCATCACCATCGAGCTGGGCTTCATCGGGATCATCATCTTCCTCACCATCATCACCAGCACCTTCATCTTCACCATCACCATGCCATCCTGTTGTAACATCTTGGGTTGAATCTTGTCCAATTCTTAGGGGAAACTTTCCCGGTGTTGATTACTCTTGTAGTTGATGCTATTAAGTGGAACCGTTAAACTAAGGTTTATGTTCAGATTGTTATTTACCATTATTTCACCTCTGGTCATGATCCATATGATGTCTTGTGAGTAGTTCATTTAGTTCTTGAGGACATGGGAGAAGTCGAGATGTTAGTAGTGAAACTATGCTGAGTAATATTTAATGGTTTGATATTTATATGTTGTGGTGCTATTCTACTAGTGGTGTCATGTGAACGTCGACTACATGATACTTCACCTTTATGGGCCTAATGGAATGCATTATGTATTTGGCTACTAATTGTGGGGTTGCCGGAGCGACAGAAACCTAAACCCCCGTTAGGAAACCATTGCACCAGGGAGCGTAGGATCTCAGAGTTTAAGGCTGTGGTTAGATTTATCTTAATTACTTTCTTGTAGTTGCGGATGCTTGCAAGGGGTCTAATCACAAGTGTGTATTAGTCCAAGTTAGGATAGTGCACTAGCATAGGTTCACCCCCATAACACTTATCAAACCAATGAAGATTACTTAGCGGCATGAAGCGAAAGCACTCGACAGAAACTCCCGTGTGTCCTCAGGAACGTTTGGTAATCATAAGTTACACAACAGGCTTGTCCTTTGCTCTAGAAAGGATTGAGCCACTTGCAACAATTACTATTATTGTCTTTTATTTACTAGTACTTTATTTACTTGCATTACCAAATACCCCTGAAAACCTGTTTGCTAGTATTTACAGTGATTCCTTGATCAAAACCGCTTGTCAACACCTTCTGCTCCTCGTTGGGTTCGACACTCTTATTTATCGAAAGTACTACGATACACCCCCTATACTTGTGGGTCATCAAGACTATTTTCTGGCGCCGTTGCCGGGGAGTGAAGCGCTATTGAAGAGTAGAATCGGTAAAGGTAACTTTCGCTGTGAGTATTGTTTTTATTTCTGTCTTTTATTTTATTTTGCTATGGAGAAGTCTCCATTTGGTTCCCTATTTGGGAACACTACTGCTACTATCACAGTAGTGGATGAACCACCGCTTGCTCAATTAGATCCTTTTAAAATACCTATGAAAATTGTTGGACGTGTTATGAATAACTACTATTTAGGAGATGGAACTGTCCATCCAGGTGATCATTTACTCTTTATACATGAATTATGCGAGTTGTTTAAGTGCGCGGGTATTTCATCAAGCCAGGTGAAGAGAAAGCTATTCTCTTTATCACTGAAGTGCAGAGCTGCGGAATGGTATAGGTTGCTAAAGGATGGTCCATCTATTGGATGGGAGGATATTGTACCCCTCTTTTATTCCAAATTTTATCCTCCAAGTGAGATTCATAAATATCGTAATTAGATATAAAAATTTTGGCCTCATGATGGAGAGAGTATTGCCCAAGCATGGGGGAGATTGAAGTCACTAATGCTCAAATGTCCCATTCATGAGCTCCCCAGTAATATTGTTATTAATAACTTCTATGCAAGGCTTACTCTTCACGACAAGGATTTATTAGATGCTTCTTGCTCTGGATCATTTACACGTATGAAAGAAGAAGCTAAATGGGATCTTCTTGACCGTATTCAAGAAAATACTGAAGGATGGGAGACCAACAAAGGTAGAAAGTCAGGTATATATTATGATTATGAATGCATTAAAGCTTTTATGGGAACCGATGACTTTCATAATGTTAGTGCTGTTTATGGTCTTGATTATCAAATACTTGCTAACTATTTTAAGGCCTTTGCCTCTTATCTTGATGTTCCAAAGAAGGATTGGAACAAGTACCATGCGCCTTATAAAGATATTACTAGTTGTGCTCCTGCTAGAACTACTGAAGTTTGTACTGTTGATCGCATTTTGCCTGAGCCTTATTTTGAGAAAACGCCTTTCCCTGCTAAGGTAAAGGAGCATTCTACTTGAATTAGTGTGCTTAATAAAAGTGCAAGGAAAGCTTTAAAACCTGATGAGCAAATAATTGTTAAGTCTCCTGTAGCTATAGTGAAGGACCTTGTTACTAAAAATGTAGAAGATGGACATATTATCTTTTGTGAAGATGCTTCTAACATTGTTTCACATCCTAGTAGACCTAGGAAGACAAGTGTTCATGTGCTTTCTGTCAGGATTGGTGACCATTGCTATTATGGTTTATGCGACATTGTCCAAGTTCAAGTGCTATCCCTTACGAGCTTTATAAAGAAATCATGCATGACATTGGTCCTTGTGAACTTGAAGAAATTGATGTGGTTATTCAGCTTGCTAATAGAGAAACTATCTCTCCAATTGGTATTGTTAGAGATGTGGAAGTTCTATGCGGTAAGACTAAATATCCTGCTGATTTTCTAGTACTTGGTTCAGCTGCTAGTAAAACTTGTCCTATTATTTTTGGTAGACCCTTTTTGAATACTTGTGGCGCTGTTATAGATTGTAAGAAGGAGAAAATTTTGACTAAGTTTGATGGAAAATCTTATGAGTTTAATTTTTCTAAGTTTACTAAAGCTCCTTATGAAAATGAATTGCCTAATGAAGATTTTCGAGTTGAACAGCTTGCCTCTATTGCACTTGCTCCTAACAATGCTTTGCAGCAATTTATGGAGGACCATGAAAGTGAGATCTTCAGGGAAGAAAGAAATGAGATTGACGAGATTCTTCTTCGTCAACCAGAGTTGCTTAAACACAATTTACCTGTGGAGGATTTGGGTACCACTTTGCCACCTAAGGAAGATCATGTTTTTGATTTAAAATCTTTACCTGATGATCTTAAATATGCTTATATCGATGATAAGAAAATATATCCTGTTATTATCAGTTCTAAACTTTAAGGAAAGGAAGAAGAAAGGTTATTGGAAATACTGAGGAAACACCGAGGAGCTATGGGATATACCCTTGATGATTTAAAAGGGATTTCTCCTACTATATGTCAGCATGCTATTAATATGGAGCCAGATGCAAAGCCAGTTGTTGAACATCAACGCCGCTTAATTCCTAAGATGAAGGAAGTGGTAAGAAATGAGGTATTGAAACTCCTCGATGTTGGTATTATTTATCCTATTGCTGATAGTAGATGGGTTAGCCATGTGCATTGTGTTCCTAAGAAAGGAGGTATTACTATTGTGCCTAATGAGAATAATGAGCTTATTCCTCAGAGGGTAGTAGTTGGTTATAGGATGTGCATCAATTTTAGAAAGGTCAACAAAGTTACTAAGAAAGATCATTATCCTTTACCGTTTATAGATCAAATGTTAGAGAGGTTATCTAAGAAAACTCATTTTTGTTTTCTTGATGGTTATTCAGGTTTCTCTCAGATTGCTGTTAAAAGCAAGATCAAGAGAAAACCACTTTTACTTGTCCTTGTGGAACTTATGCTTTTTGGTTTGTGTAATGCTCCTGCTACTTTTCAAAGATGCATGTCTGCTATTTTTCATGGATTTTGTGAAGAAATTGTGGAGGTATTCATGGACGATTTCTCCGTCTATGGAACTTCTTTTGATAATTGTTTGCACAATCTTGATAAAGTTTTGCAGATGTGTGAAGAAACTAATCTTGTTCTTAATTGGGAAAAATGCCACTTTATGGTGAATGAAAGAATTGTTCTTGGACATAAAATATCTGAAAGAGGTATTGAAGTTGATAGAGCAAAGGTTGAAGCAATTGAGAAAATGCCCTATCCTAGGGATGTTAAAGGTATTTGTAGTATTCTTGGTCATGCTGGTTTCTATAGGAGGTTTATTAAAGATTTCTCTAAGGTTTCAAAGCCTCTTACTAATCTTCTTCAAAAGGATGTACCATTTGTTTTTAATGATGATTGTAAGGAAGCTTTCGAAACTCTTAAGAAGGCTTTAACTACTGCTCCTATTGTTTAACCACCAGATTGGAATTTACCCTTTGAAATTATGTGTGATGCTAGTGATTTTGCTGTAGGTGCTGTTCTTGGACAGCGCATAGATAAGAAGTTGAATGTTATTCATTATGCTAGTAAGACTCTTGATGCTGCTCAGAAGAATTATGCTACCACTGAGAAAGAGTTTCTTGCTGTTGTTTTTGCATGTGATAAGTTTAGACCTTATATTGTTGACTCAAAGGTTACTATTCATACTGATATCGCTGCTATTAGAAATCTTATGTCAAAGAAGGATGCTAAGCCTAGGCTTATTTGATGGGTGTTACATTTACAAGAGTTTGATTTGCATATTGTAGATAGGAAAGGTGCTGAGAATCCTGTTGCTGATAATTTGTCTAGGTTGGAAAACATTTCTTTTGATCCTATTCCTGTTAATGATAGTTTTCCAAATGAACAGTTGGCTTCAATAAAGGTAACCTCGTGAGAGAATCCTTGGTATGCTGATTATGCTAACTTTATTGTTTCCAAATATTTGCCTCCAACCTTTACGGCCCAGCAAAGACGGAAATTCTTTTATGACTTGAGGCATTATTTTTGGGATGACCCACACTTATATAAAGAAGGAGTGGATGGTATTATGTGAAGATGTGTCCCAGAATATGAACAACAAGAGATATTAAGGAAATATCATGGTAGTGCTTATGGAGGACATCATGCCGGAGATAGAACTGCACAAAAGGTTCTACAATCAGGTTTTTATTGGCCTACCCTTTTTAAAGATGCTAGAAAGTTTATTTTATCTTGTGATGAATGCCAAAGAGTTGGTAATATTTATAGACGCAATGAAATGCCTATGAGTTATTCTCTTGTTATTGAACCATTTGATTGTTGGGGATTTGACTTTATGGGTCCTTTTCCTCCTTCAGAAGGTTATACTCATATACTCGTAGCTAATGATTATGTTACTAAGTGGGTAGAAGCTATACCTACGAAGAGTGTCGATGGTGAGACCTCGTTAAAAATGCTTAAGGATGTTATTTTTCCTAGGTTTGGTGCGCCTAGATATCTTATGACTGATGGAGGTTCTCATTTTATTCATGGCGGTTTTAGGAAAACTCTTGCTAGATATGACGTTAATCATAGAATTACTTATGCTTATCATCCCCAAACTAGTGGCAAGTAGAGCTATCGAATAGAGATATCAAGTCTATCTTGCAGAAGACTGTTAATAGATCTAGGAAAAACAGGGCTAGCAAGTTGAACGACACTTTATGGGCTTATAGAACTGCTTATAAGAACCCCATGGGCATGTCTCCTTATAAAATGGTTTACGAAAAAGCGTGTCACTTGCCTTTAGAATTAGAACACAAAGCTTTTTGGGCAGTGAGAGAGCTTAATAGGGATTTTAAACTTGCCGGTAAGAAAAGGTTGCTTGATTTGAGTTCCTTAGATGAGTGGAGAAGTGAAGCTTATGAAAATGCCAGACTATTAAAAGAGAAAGTCAATCAATGACATGATAGGAGAATTCTTAAGAGAGAATTTCATGTTGGTGAGAAAGTTCTATTGTATAGGTCTCGTCTCAGATTTTTTGTAGGAAAATTACTCTCGAAATGGGAAGGACCCTTTATTATTGAAGAAGTGTATCGTTTAGGTGCAATAAAGATTGCTTCGCTTAAAGATAACACTACGCAAGTGGTGAATGGGCAAAGACTCAAGCATTATATTTCTGGAGATTCTTAAAATGAAGACGTCGATGTTATCCAAATGGTGAATCTGGAAGAATTCATCAAAGAACATATGCAGGAAACTATAGAGTTCGTTTTCGAATAGGTAACCGTTCTAGTCAGAAAAGGTTTGCGTTAAACTTTTCTATTTATATTTTTGTCGTTTTTATTAAATATGAAAAATCATGAGACAAAAATGGGTTGGAAACAGAGCCCGGAGGTTCCACACCACCTGGTGGCGTGGGCCCCTGCTGGCCGCGCCACCTTGTGGTGTGTCCGCCTCGAAACTCGTTTTTGTCCCGGTTTTCTCCTGTGTTTTCGTTTCGATGTTTAATTTTTGCCTATATAACCCCCCGGATTGCCTGAGGTCTGTATATCGTGTTCGCGTCGTGTTTCGATCTGTTTCTGTCAGGAGCTATTCTCAGTTTTTGAGGTATCATGGCCTCCGCAAGCAATGACAAGGAGAAGACGCCTCCCGAAGATGATTGCCAAGACCCTAAGCTGAAGGAAGAGGTTGAAAGTGAAGCCGAAGAAGAAGAGATGGAAGAAGACCAGAGTCCACGCCCAAGCACCGTCATTGCAAGCATTGGGGTGGTGACAAATCATGACAAGTTCAAGAAGAGTGCGCGGATAAGAACTGGAGGAGGTGTTCCACATCACTCCTTAGCTCCAAGGACATCTTCTTCAGGCAACAACCCCTTCCATACTCTCATACATGAACATCAATTCCAATGGGTGCCTAAAGCAAAATTACCCTCTAGTTGGGATATAGATCATTCTAACCGTGCAGAGAAAGAGAGTTCAAGGAGCGGAGAAGGGTGGGGAAATAACTCCAAGAGCTGGGATTCATAGTCCGACATGTTCATGAGCCGGATTGAGCACAATTTGGAGATGATTCGTAATCTCACCTACAAGATTGATGAGTTGAAGGCACTTATTGAGAAGCTTATTAAAGACTCACCACCATCACCAAAGGAGTAATTTGTCATTGGTATTGGCATCCCCTTGGCTTGTTCCAAGCTTGGGGGAGTGCCGCGGTATCACATCATTACCCTTTTACCCATTTACTTTTCAAGTAGAGTCATATCATGAATAGAGAAGTTATCTTATAGAATAGTTTGCAGTGTGGAAGTATCCTCTTTTAGTTGGTTATCTATGTATCCCTTGGTGTGAGTTGCAATTATGAAATATTAATGAGAAGTCTTATCATTTACTTTCTGCACACTTTATTTTAGTTTGCAATTTTTCTTATATGAATAGTCTTGTTGATTAGTATGGGTATCACTTTGGGAGCATGAGTAAATCTAGTTGGTTTTGGCAAACTTAGCAATGGTCAGTAGCAACAATACCTTGAGGCTTGAGTAGAAAAGAAGGAAATACTAGTAGATACATCATTTCAGCTTTCCTTCATGATTGGCTCATAAGCATTAGTATTCTCAAGTTAAGATCATTTGTACTTTCAAGGAAGTTTGCATGATTGTTTTCTATCACATATATGTTTGTTTGTTTCATGCAACTCTTATGCTTGCTACCCAGCCTTGTTAGCCAAAAACCTGTACTGAGAGGGAATACTTCTCATGCATCCAATTCCCAAAAACCAAGTTATTTCCAAAGAGTCCACTATAAATTCCTATGCATGGTATTTTAAGCCATTCCAAGTAAATTTTCATGTGCTACCTTTCAAAAACCTTCAAATACTTCTCATTTTGTGCCACTATTTTTAGCTCATGAGGACGTAGTGGTTGAGTTTGTTATCTTCCATACTAAATTGAGTACCCCTCGACTTGCATGCTTCATTTGCTCGTCACTAATTTTGCAAGGGAGCTGGTCAGACCATTGTAATCTAAAAAGAGAAAAAGAAAAGAAAAAGGCACTCCTCCATGGTATGTGAAAGTTGGTGGGCACCCGATGGAATCGGTTAGCCATGGTTTGTGAAAGGAAAAGTGGGGAGGAGTGCCAAGCTATAAAAGAGCACAATTGTGCTAATTAATCAACATCTTGGAACCGCTCTCACTTGTTTAGTATGAAAGATGGCAAGAACTCTGTTGCTAGTCGTTGACAAAGACAACCACCTCTCAAAACAATTTTTACCTCTGTTTTACAAATGAAAAGCTATAGCACATGTTTAATCCCTGCTTCCCTCTGCGAAGGGCCTATCTTTTACTTTTATGTTGAGTCAACCTATTCCCCTCTATCTCAAGCAAGCATTTGAGTTGTTATGTTTCAAGCATCCATATGTTGATTTGTTCAATCTTGTTTCCTGTCTTCCTCTATTTTGTACGATGCTCTTATCTGAAAGAATATATCTTTGAAAGCTATCTATGACTATAAAGAGTTTGTTTCGTTGAGCATGTGGTTTTTGCTATATTAGCTCTGTTATTAAAGGCTCCATTCAAAAATAAGTGTAGTCTGTTCATTGTTCTCTGACCAAGAACAAAGGTTTGCCATAACCAATCATGATTTACCTTGTGCATCTTTATTGTGATTCCCTTTGCTTATTGGAAGTCCAATTATATGAAGGGAAGTTGTTGTCTATTATGACTTGTGCTTTGGTAAGTGTGATGCTTCTTGTCCGTATTTTGTTTATCGACACTTCATAAACTTGTGGTCATGTTTACCGAGTTCAGTTTTCGCTTGGGGACAAGCGAGGTCTAAGCTTGGGGGGGTTGATACGTCCATTTTGCATCACTATTTTATATCATAATTTACTGTTATTCATTGATATATTTCATATTTAGAGATGATACTTATGTTGTTTCCTCTGTTTTCGCATGTTTGATGATTATTGGAGAACTTGCTGCCGGAGTTAGGATTCTGCTAGAAAAAGGACCGTCAAGACACCATATTTCTAAAGATTAGCAATTCTAGGAAATTATCCAGAAAATCATATTTTACCAAATGACGAAATTAGCCAAAAGGAGAGAGCGAGGGGAGCAGCCAGGCGCCCACACCACCTGGTGGCGCGGGCCAGGCCCTGGCCGCGCCACCCTATGGTGTGGCCACCCTGGCCCACGTCTGCCATCGTCCCCTCGTGTATATGGTCGTCCCCGAAAACCTAAGTCAAGGGGGGAATCAAAGATAGACTCCACCATCTCTGCGGGGTGGAAAACACTGAGAGAGAAAAGCTCTCCGGCAGGCAGAAATCTGTCGGGGAAATTCCTTCCCGGAGAGGGGAGATCGTCGCCATCGTCATCACCATCGAGCTGGGCTTTATCGGGATCATCATCTTCATCACCCTCATCACCAGCACCTTCATCTTCACCATCACCGCGCCATCCTGTTGTAACATCTTGGGTTGAATCTTGTCCAATTCTTAGGGGAAACTTTCCCGGTGTTGATTACTCTTGTAGTTGATGCTATTAAGTGGAACTGTTGAACTAAGGTTTATGTTCAGATTGTTATTTACCATTATTTCACCTCTGGTCATGATCCATATGATGTCTTGTGAGCAGTTCATTTATTTCTTGAGGACATGGGAGAAGTCGAGATGTTACTAGTGAAACTATGCTGAGTAATATTTAATGGTTTGATATTTATATGTTGTGGTGCTATTCTACTATTGGTGTCATGTGAACGTCGACTACATGATACTTCACCTTTATGGGCCTAGTGGAATGCATTATGTATTTGGCTACTAATTGTGGGGTTGCCAGAGCGACAGAAACCTAAACCCCCGTTAGGAAACCATTGCACCAGGGAGCGTAGGATCTTAGAGTTTAAGGCTGTGGTTAGATTTATCTTAATTACTTTCTTGTAGTTGCGGATGCTTGCAAGGGGTATAATCACAAGTGTGTATTAGTCCAAGTTAGGATAGTGTACTAGCATAGGTTCACCCCCGTAATACTTATCAAACCAATGAAGATTACTTAGCGGCATGAAGCGAAAGCACTCGATAGAAACTCCCGTGTGTCCTCGGGAACGTTTGGTAATCATAAGTTACACAACCGGCTTATCCTTTGCTCTAGAAAGGATTGGGCCACTTGCAACAATTACTATTATTGTCTTTTATTTACTAGTACTTTATTTACTTGCATTACCAAATACCCCTGAAAACCTGTTTGCTAGTATTTACAGTGATTCCTTGATCAGAACCGCTTGTCAACACCTTCTGCCCCTCGTTGGGTTCGACACTCTTA
This sequence comes from Dactylis glomerata, assembly GCA_007115705.1. Lineage (NCBI taxonomy): Eukaryota > Viridiplantae > Streptophyta > Magnoliopsida > Poales > Poaceae > Dactylis > Dactylis glomerata. Next base: position 1,212,990 of record QXEO01000220.1, read on the forward strand.
TTTATCAAAAGTATTACGATACACCCCCTATACTTGTGGGTCATCAAGTACAAATAATCTAGTTTACATTAGGTAATGATCTAACACCCATTGAATGCTAGTGTGGATCAAACTTAGCCAGTAGAAGAGGCTTCATCAACGGCTCTGCAAAATTCAGATCCGTGTGTACTTTGTAAATTTTAATTCTACCATCCTTTACATAATCTCTTATGACATGGTATCGTGGTAGTATAGATTTGTCTATAGAGTGAGCACCCAACTCCCAATATCTGCAATGACAGCCTTGTCATCACAATAAATGTGTACAGGGTCGCGCATTCCAGGGAGTACTCCAAGCTCGAGGATGAACTTCTATAGCCAAATAGCTTCATTTGTCACAACAGCAATGGCAATATACTCCGACTCCATTGTAGACTTAGCTTTCAGCGACTGTTTGCAGCTTCTCCAACTCACCACTCCTCCATTCACTAAGAACACATATCCTGTCTAAGATTTCTCGTCATCTAAGTCAGCTTTGTAGCTTGTGCTGACATAACCCTATACATCAAGCTCTACATTGCTTCCTCCATAGACTAAGACCATATCCTTTGTTCTTCTAAGGAACTTCAGGATATTCTTAGCCACACTCCATTGAATCATACGAGGGTTACTTTGATAACGGCTCCTCAAGCTAAGAGCCAATGCTACATCAGGTCTAGTACTCAGCATAGCATACATGATGGAGCCTATGGCAGAGGCATAGGGGATGTTTGACATCACACTCTTCTCCTTTCCTATTGCTGGACCTTGAGTCACACTCAAGGATACACCTTTCACAACTGGTAAATTTCCCTTCTTGGAATTTTCCATTCTGAACCTCTTCAAAACCTTGTCAAGGTAAGTACTTTGACTTAATGCTAATAGGCGCCTTGATCTATCTCTATAGATCTTAATCCTAATACGTATGCAGCTTCACCCATATCTTTAATTGAAAATTTGTTGTTCAGGTACTCCTTCACACTGTTAAGCATTTACACATCATTCCATATCAGTAATATGTCATCCACATATAATACCAGGAAAGAAACTGAGCTCCCACTCATCTTCTTTGTAAATGCAGGGCTCTACGGTATTTTGGACAAATCGAAAACCTTTGATGACTTCATCAAACGAAGATTCCAACTCCGAGATGCTTGATTTAGTCCATAGATGGACATTTGAAGCTTGCATACTTTATTAGCATCCTTAGGATCAACAAAACCCTCAGGTTGTACCATGTACAATTCCTCTTCAATGTTTTTTGATGTCCATCTGCCATATCTCGTAATTGAAATAAGCAGCAACAACTAACAAAATCTGAATTGAATTTAGCATCGCTACGGGAGAGAATGTATCATCATAGTCAACTCCTTGAATTTGTCGGAAACCCTTTGCGACAAGTCAAGCTTTGTAGACGGTCACATTACCGTATGCGTCAGTCTTTTTCTTAAAGATCCATTTATTCTCAATGGCCTTGCGGTCGCTGGGAATATCTACCAAGGTCCATACTTGGTTGTCATACATAGACCTTATTTTGAATTTCATGGCTTCTAGCCATTTCTCAAACTCGGGTCCTTCCATCGCTTCCGTATAGGTAGCAGGTTCGTCTTGGTCAGCCAATATGACCGATAATACAGGATTCCCAAACCACTCCGGGGATTTGCGGACTTGTGCAGACATGCGACCAGTCTACTTGGTAAGAGCACCCTAATTTTCATCAGGCGCCCCTACTTCCTCTTCAATAGAGGGCGCATAAGAAACTATTTCCGTTGCGCTACTTGGTATTTTGAGTGAGGGGTCGACGATCTCGTCAAGCTCAACTTTCCTTCCACCCACGCCTTTAGCGAGAAACTCTTTCTCGAGAAAGATTCCAGTCTTGGCAACAAAAGTCTTTCCTTCGGCTGGATGGTAAAAGGTGTACCAAAGGGTCTCCCTTGGATATCCTACAAAGATGCATTTTTCCGAGTTAGATTCGAGTTTGTCAGGCTGTAACTTCTTTACAAATGTCTCACAACCCCAAACCTTAAGAAACGACAACCTAGGCTTCTTATCATGCCATAGCTCGTATGGTGCTGTCTCCACGGACTTGGACGGTGATATGTCTCAAACGTATCTATAATTTTTTATGCTCCATGCTTGTTTATGCACCATTTGCTTTGTGTTTTGTTACACTTCATGGCATTTTTATGCATTTTCCGGAACTAACCTATTGACGAGATGCCATAGTACCAGTTCCCTGTTTTCTGCTGTTTTTGTGTTTCAGAAAAGTTACACAGGAAATATTCTCGGAATTGGACGAAACGAAGCCCGAAGGTCCTATTTTCCCTCGACACGAGACGAAGTCCAAAGAAGAGTCGGAGGGGGGCCAGGGGGCAACCACACCACTTGGTGGCGCGGGTCCCCTGGGCGCGCCACCCTATGGTGTGGGGGCCCTGGCCACCCTCTGACATCGCCCCTTCGCCTATAAGAAGCCTCCGACGCGAAAACCCTAGATCGTTCGGCGTTTTTCCCAGAAAAGTTCCGCAGCGTCGCCGCCGCCGAAGACCAATTTCCGGGGACAAAAATCTCTATTCTGGCACCCTTCCGGGACAGGGAAGTGCCCCTGGAGCCATCTCCATTGACTCCATCGCCTCCACCGCCGTCTCCATCGACTTCACCGCCATCTCCATCGATGTTGCTGTCTCCCATGATGATGAGGGAGTAGTTCTCCCCCGGGGCTGAGGGCTCTACCGGTAGCTATGTGGTTCACCTCTCTCTCCCATGATGTGATCTATATGTGATCATGAGATTTGTATCTAGTTGAATTGGTAGATGCTATTCTTCATATATTATGCTACTCCAGTGTTTTATTATTGTAATCTCCGGAGACACCTTGTACAATGATGTGAAGGATTACAGTGTGTGCATCATGTGTGTCTCTCTGGCTAGTGTCTCTATGAATTGTTGGTGTTTGTTGGAACCATCTAGTGCGCTGATGGCTTGTAAGTACAGCCCGTTGGGAACCCCAAGAGGAAGGTCTGATGAGCACAGTAGCAAGTTTTCCCTGAGTTGTGAAACCAAGGTTTATCGAACCAGTAGGAGAAAGCCAAACTTCAGAAGGTGATGCTTGCTAGCTTCGCGATAGCTCCGGACAATTTATATGGCGCATCGTCCAGGGCTTTGCTTTGCACCAGCAGCAACGTGAAACCTGCACACAACACAACCAAGAACTTTGCCCCAACTTACGATGAGGTTGTCAATCTCACTGGTTTGCTGTAAACAAAGGATTGAGCGTATCGAGTGGTAAAAGGATAACAGTATGCAAGAAAGTAAACAGTGCGAGTAAAAGTAAAACGGTATAGCAATGTAAAGGAAATTGGACTGAGGTCCACAGTTCACTAGTGGTGTCTCTCCATAAGATAAATAACAACATGCTGGGTAAAAAAATTACAGTTGGACAATTGATAGAATAAAGATAACGTACATATGTCATGAGGATCACTATGAGATTCACTCTGGGCATTACGACAAAATACATAGACCGTAATCCAACTCCATCTATGACTAATAATCCACTCGCGGGGAGTCGTCCGAGTACCCCTTCAGTATTAAGTTGCGAACAACGGATAACTGCATTAAGCAAAGTGCGTAAAGTAAACAAAGCAAATGTCCTTGGACACAAGAATGTTGTTTTCTCCCTAGTGGCAACATCACATCTACAACCTTAGAGGTTTCTATCACTCCCCCAGATTAAATAGAGGCATGAACCCAACTATCGAGCATAAATACTCCCTCTTGGAGTCACTAGCATCTTCTCAGCCAAGATATCTACTAGCAACGGAAAGCATGCAAGATCATAAACAACATAGAGATAACATAAAGATATATGATTCAACACATCAACTTAACATAGTACCAATACTCATCGGATTCCAACAAACACAACATGTATGATTACATAAAGATGATCTTGATCATGTAGGGCAGCTCACAAGATCTAAACATGAAGCACATGGTGGAGAAGACAACCATCTACTTACTGCTATGGACCCGTAGTCCAAGGTAGACTACTCACACATAACTCCGGAGGCGACCATGGTGGTGGAGAAGGCCTCCGACAGGGTGCCGGGAAGAGCTCCTGGATCCTCCCGATCTCGCTTCGACGATGGCAGCGGCTTGCAGTATGTTTCGAGGAAAAGTGATCTGTCCCTTAGGTTTTTCCCGTCGAGGGGACTTTATAGGCGAAAGGGCATGGTCAGGGGGTGGGCCACCTGGCCTCACCATGGGGTGGCACGGCTAGGGGCTGGGTCGCGCCCCCCTGTGGTGAGCCTGGCTCCTGGCCCCCCTCCGTCTCATCTTTGGTCTTCGCGAAGCTTCGGTAAAAATAGGAGGTTCGGCATTTTTTTCGTCCAATTCCGAGAATATTTCCTGTGTAACTTTTCTGAAATACAAAAATAGCAGAAAACAGGGAACTGGCACTGTGGCATCTTGTTAATAGGTTAGTTCCGGAAAATACATAAAAACGCCATGAAGTATAACAAAACTCAAAGCAAATGGTGTATAAACAAGCATGGAGCATCAAAAATTATAGATACGTTTGAGACGTATCAAGCATCCCCAAGCTTAACTCCTGCTCGTCCTCGAGTAGGTAAGTGATAACAAAAGAATAATTTTTGAGGTGACATGCACCATCACAATCTTGATCATCTATGTAAAGCATTGAGTGCTGGGATCAAAGAACTTAAAACATGGGCATAAGAGACATAATCTTGACAATAAAAACTTAGCAACCATGTTATGACATGAAAAGAAACACAAACGAAAGATCATGAATAATGAAACAATGAAAGTCAAACGTGTGTTCAAATCATATGAAAAACATAGCGAATGGTTTTCAGATTGTCCTTCTTAGAAAAGCAAAACATAAATGCATAAGACACCTTCAAGTTTAAGAGGGCGACTAGATACAAATAATTTAAGAACAAGTAAAACCATAATCATGAATCAATCAATGATAAACTTTCGGACTATGAACATTAAACTCAGAATGGCAACTATGCTCTCTTAGACGATGCATAAAGGTAGAAGGTGGAGACTCAACATAAAATTAAAAGAAAGGCCCTTCGCAGAGGGAAGCAGTGATTGCAAGTTTTATAAACCTTCAAAAATTATGGTACTTACTAGCTTTGAGCTCTCATTGCCCCCATCATAGGCATCTTGAATGGTTAAAGTTAATGTGAGAACAATTATGAGCATATGCTTGACAAATCATAAGTTGAAAACCTCGTCTCCCGTGAAGTATGAATACCCAAACCTCATGCTACTCGACTTAGGGTCCCAAGCAAGCTCTTGTCATTGTAAGTATACATATATCATCAAGAACCGCCAATGGGGTACCTCCTTGCCCGATGACATGGAACAAGCCCACATCAAAATGATAGGACAAACAGACAATGAACACCTCGGCATCTCTTTTATTTACCATTGGTATAGCTTTTTATTTTGAGATGCGTCGTCGAATGTCCACTATGGGCATGCTGTAAATTTCCATCATGAATGATGCATGGCTTAGATTAGCGGCCCAGGCATTTCTCTAACACATATACAAACTCCATGATCCCGCAAGATTCCCAACTTATTTCACATCGCGAGTATCCATAAACAAAAGATCATGATATCAACTCAAATAAGAGAAAGTGCAATGTTGAAAGCTTGCCCCATGACGACATGGTTTGGCTAATTTCCAACTTACAACTTGCAAGCATAACGTCAACATAAGAGAGCCACAATGTCAAAATTTTAAAAGCGAGAAAATTAAAGTATGCCATCAGGTTCGTGAGAGCTTTACTGACTAATTTTCACATAACACCAAAAAGAGTTTAATTCGAAGGATAGATAAAAGCAAGTCAAATGTACTTGGAATAGCAAATTGCTAATAGGTATGTATGGTGGACACTTGGAATAACTTGGTTTTTGGGAGTTGGATGCACGAGTAGAGCTCATACTCAGTACAAAATGAGGACTAGCAAAAGACTGGGAGCGACCAACTAAGAGAGCAATAACAGCCATAATCATGCATAGCGACAAAACATCATTAAGAGAAGCATAAAATGGCATCAAAATTCAAAAACCAAATGATCATAGAGGCTTATGGCGACTTTGTAAGAGTCAAACATGTTGTAAGCATGCGCCAAGTCAACCCAAATAAAGCATCAAAGAGAAACCAAATAAATGCTTCCATAGACCAGCAATCTCAGTCATTTGAGACAAGTCATGCTACAGCAAAAACTACTAAGCATACTATCAAAACTACATCAAGCATGGCATACAAAAGTCTAAGCCGCAGTCTAAACAAGCTCCTTTTTGTACCACTTTTTTGCATGAAACTTTTTCTCTTTTCCAACACCATTCAAACCTTTTTGAGAAAACTCTTCTGATGAAAACCAACATAGACCAGTGGTCTAAATACACCTTGATGCAAAGATAAAACAAGATATGAACAAAAATCAAGGCGAAAAATGAAAGCTAAATACAGTTCTAGAAAAAGAGAACACTTGTTGAACGATAAGAGTGAAAACTAGAGTGTTCTTGGCAATGAAAAACAAAGTAAATCTCCTCCAAAAGAAATTTTTTGGGGTCCAACCATTTATTGCAGCAAACAAAACAAAAGAAAACTGAAAGCAAAAGTAAAGACGCTCCAAGAAAAACACATAGAATATGAAGCAATAAAAATATTGTGTATTGAAAGGTGACCTGATTTTTGCCGATGAAGAAGGGGTGCCTCAGGGGCATCCCCAAGCTTTGATGCTTGTACCTCTTGGATATTTCTTGGGGTGACATGGGCATCCTACACTTGAAAACTTCCTTCATACAAAACTTCACACAATTCTATTAGCAATGTTAGCATAAACATAATAGTAAATCAACCCTTTTTGGTTCAGGTTTCAACTCAAAAACACCACATATAAAGCATATACTACTGTAGCAACTTCCTCAAAAGTTCTGTGATCAAAAGAACTCAAAAGAAAGCGATCGAGAGGCAAACACAAATAGTGGCAGAAATCTGTCAAAATAGAACAGCTAACAAAGGTCAAATTTTTTGAGGACCTTTTGTTACTCAAATCGAAAAGTGCAAAACTAATGAAAGTTTGGATATAACCTGGGGCATATTCACAAGAAATTTCAGATAAAAATATACTCTGAGAATTTTCATGAATTTTTACGGTGCAGCGCAGAAATCTGTTTCAGGACAGCAACTTCCCCAAATCTTACCTCCCTCAAATTAGAGGTTCTTCTTTGCACAAAAACGAAATAAAAATGATAAAGAGCGGTCATTACAGTAGTAATAACTTCCAAGACTAAAATAAAAGAAAAAGTACTGAAAAGAAAACATTGGGTTATCTCCCAAGAGTGCTTTTCTTTAACGCCTTTGAGCTAGGCGCAGAAAGTGCAAATCAAGTAATATCAAGTGATGAAGCATCAAGTTCATAATTTGCTCTAAGAATAGAGTCAAAAAGTAATTTGTTCCTCCTTCTAGGGAAGTGTTCCGTACCTTTCTTGAGTGGGAATTGATATTTGATGGTGCCTTCCTTCATATCAATGATTGCACCTACAGTTCGAAGAAAAGGTCTTCCCAAAATAATAGGACATGATGCATTGCATTCAACATCCATAACAAGAAAATCAACAGGAACAAGGTTATTGTTAACCATAATAAGAACATCATCAATCCTTCCCAAAGGTTTCTTCTTAGCAACATCAGCAAGAGGAACATCAAAATAACACTTTTCAAGCGGTGGTAAACCAAGCATATCATAAATCTTTCTAGGCATAACAGAAATACTAGCACCTGGATCACATAAAGCATGGCAATCAAAACTATTAACATGCATATTAATGATGGGCTCCCATCCATCTTCTAACTTCTTGGTAATAGAAGCTTTTTGTTTCAACTTTTCCTCCCTAATTTTCATGAGAGCATTTATAATATGATTTGTAAAAGCAATATTAATAGAACTAGCATTAGGACTCAAAGCAAGCTTTTGCAAGAACAAAATAACTTCAGATATATTGCACCCATCAATATCAAAATCATTAAAATAAATAGAGCCATCATCTCCCATACTCTAAAAAATTTCAGCACTTTTTGTAGAAAAAGTTTTTGCAGTTTTGGGCCTTTTCGCACAAGGAGTAGGAGTTTTCTCTACACCAATCAAAGTAAGAGGATTGCTAGTATTTGGAACAACATCATTAGAGGTAGTTGACGAGGGGTTAACTCGACAAATGTCCTAGATGAAGGACTTAGGATCGGGGAGACAGGGCGTCGGATGAACTCGAAGGTAAAGTTAGTTGAAATAGGTGTGTGTCGAAAGTAAACTTGGGTGTTCAACCTGGCTTGCTTTCAATCTGGCCTACACCGTCCCCTCCTGGCCCCTATATATAGGTGGCCAGGTCTCGAGGATCGGGTAGGGTCCGATACAGATTACAATATCGACATACGGTAAAGACTCGTATTCGACTATCATTACAATTGGGCCTAGCTTAACGGGCCTCAGGGGTACTCAACTAACGGGCTCTATTAACTATACCCTTGTCAGTAGTAATAGTACATACCTTCATCTTTCTAGCCATCTCATCTTCTCTTTCCCATCTGGCATGCAATTCTGCTAACATCCTAACATTTTCATCAATTCTAACTTGAATGGCATTAGTAGCAGCAAAAGTATTGCTTTCCTTCACATCATTAGGCAACACTTTTAGTTTCAGAAGTTCAACATCAAGAGCAAGGCTATCAACTTTAGAAGTAAGAATATCAATTTTACCAAACTTTTCCTCAACAGACTTGTTGAAAGCAGTTTGCTTACCGATGAAGTCCTTGAGCATGACTTCAAGCTCAGAGGGCGCGCCACTAGTGTTGTTGGAGGAATTACCATACGAGTTACCATAACCATTACCATTGGTAGAAGGATACGGCCTATAATTGCTGCTAACAAAATTGTTCCTATAAGCACTGTTGTTGAAATTATTATTTCTAATGAAGTTTACATCAACATGATCTTCTTGAGCAACCAAAGAGGACAAAGGAACAATATTAGGATCAACATGGGCTCTATCATTAGAAAGCATAAGCATAATAGCATCAATCTTATCACTTAAGGAAGAGGTTTCCTCAACAAAATTTACCTTCTTACCTTGTGGAGCTCTCTCAATGTGCCACTCAGAATAATTTACCATCATGTTGTCAAGAAGCTTTGTTGCGGCGCCCAAGGTAAGGGACATAAAAGTGCCTCCAGCAGCTGAATCCAATAGATTTCTTGAAGAAAAATTCAGTCCTGCATAAAAAGTTTGGACAATCATCCAAGTAGTCAGTCCATGAGTGGGACAATTCTTTATCATAGATTTCATTCTTTCCCAAGCTTGAGCAACATGTTCATTATCAAACTGTCTAAACTTCATAATATCACTACGCAAAGCTATAATCTTAGCAGGAGGATAGTATTTTCCAATAAAAGCATCCTTACACTTATCCCAAGAATCAATACTATTTCTAGGCAAAGATAGCAACCAATCCTTAGCTCTTCCTCTTAAAGAGAAAGGAAACAACTTAAGCTTAATAATATTACCATCTACATCCTTATACTTTTGCATCTCATATAGCTCAACAAAATTGTTGAGATGAGCTGCATCATCATCAGAACTGGCACCAGAAAATTGCTCTTTCATAACAAGATTCAACAAAGTAGGTTTGACTTCATAAAAATTTGCCTCAGGAGCAGGTAGCGCAATAGGAGTGCAGATAAAATCATTGTTTTTGGTGCTAGTAAAGTCACACAACTTGGTGTTCTCAGGAGTACCCATTCTAGCAAAACTAAAAGCAAGCAATGTAAAGCAACTATAAAGGAACTAATTTTTTTTGTATTTTTGATAAAAATATGCAAGCAAAAATAAAATAAAGCAAAACAAAAACAAAGTAAAAGATTGTGCGTGAGAGACTCCCCTTGCAGAAGTCTTCTTCCTCCCCGGCAACGGTGCCAGAAAAAGTTGCTTGATGGCTTATAAGTACAGCCCGTTGGGAACCCCAAGAGGAAGGTATGATGAGCACAGCAGCAAGTTTTCCCTCAGTTGTGAAACCAAGGTTTATCAAACCAGTAGCAGAAAGCCAAACTTCAGAAGGTGATGCTTCTAGCTTTGCGATAGCTCCGGACAATTTATATGGCGCCTCGTTCAGGGCTTTGCTTTGCACCAGCAGCAACGTGAAACCTGCACACAACACAACCAAGTACTTTACCCCAACTTACGATGAGGTTGTCAATCTCACATGATTGCTGTAAACAAAGGATTGAGCGTATCGAGTGGTAAAAGGATAATAGTATGCAAGAAAGTAAACAGTGCGAGTAAAAGTAAAACGGTATAGCAATGTAAAGGAAATTGGACCGGGGTCCACAGTTCACTAGTGGTGTCTCTCCATAAGATAAATAACAACATGCTGGGTAAACAAATTATAGTTGGGCAATTGATAGAATAAAGATAACGTACATATGTGATGCTTGCGGTATGGTTAATGTTCACCGTCCAGTTGGGAACCCCAAGAGGAAGGTATGATGAATATAGCAGCAAGGTTTTCCCTCAGTTAAGAAACCAAGGTATGTTGATCAGGAGAGGAAGGAGCAAATACAACTGAAGGTGATGCTTGCTTGCTTGCGACAGCTCCAGACAATTTATAAGGCGCCTCATCCAAGCTTTGCTTTGCTAGCTACAACGCAGAACCTGCACACAACACAACCAAATACTTTGCTCCCAACTTACGATGAGGTTGTCAATCTCACCGGTTTGCTGTAAACAAAGGAATGAGCGTATCGAGTGGAAAATAGTAATAGTATGCGAGTAAAGTAAACCATGCGAGTAAAGTAAACAGGTGATATCAATATAATGGAAATAGGACCGGGGTCCACAGTTCACTAGTGGTGTCTCTCCATAAGATAAAATAACACATGCTGGGTAAACAAATTACAGTTGGGCAATTGATAGAATAAAGACAACGTGCATATGATGAGAGGATCACTATGAGATTTACTCTGGGCATTACAACAAGATACATAGACCGCCATCCAACTGCATCTATGACTAGTAATCCACTTGTGGCGAATCAATCCGAGAACTCCACAAGTATTTAGTTGCGAACAATAGATAATTGCATTAAGCAAAGTGTGTAATGTAAACAAAGCATATGCCCTCGAGCATATGAATGTTGTTTTCCCCCTAGTAGCAACAACACATCTACAACCTTAGAGGTTTCTGTCACTCCCCCAGATTAAATAGAGGCATGAACCCACTATCGAGCATAAATACCCCCTCTTGGAGTCACTAGCAACTACTCGGCCAAGATAGCTACTAACAACGGAGAGCATGCAAGATCATAAACGACATAGAGATAACATAAGATAAATTTCAGTACATCAACTCAAGCATAACACCAATATTCATCGGATCCCAACAAACCAAACATGTAGAATTACATAACGGTGATCTAAATCATGTAAGGCAGCTCATGAGATCTAAACATGAAGCACATGGTGGAGAAGACAACCGTCTAGCTACTGCTATGGACCCATAGTCCAAGGTAGACTACTCACTCATCGCGCCGGAGGCAAGCATGGTGATGAAGAAGACCTCCGGTGGCGATTCCCCTCTCCGGCAGGGTGCCGGGAAGAGCTTCTGGACCCTCCCGATCTTCGGGTCGACGGCGGCGGCGGATCGCGATGTGTTATGGAAAAGTGATCGGGTATTTAGGTTTTTCCCGTCGGGGGATCTTTATAGGCGAAGGGGCATCGTCAGGAGTGGACCGAGGTGATCTCACACATAGGGGGCGCGGCCTAGCCCCTGGCCGCGCCGCCCTATTGTGTGGGGCCCTCATGGCCCCACTCCGTCTCCTCTTTGGTTCTCTGGAAGCTTCGGTAAAATTCTGGGCGACTGGCTTTGGTTTCATCCAATTCCGAGAATATTTCCTGTGTAACTTTTTTGAAACACAAAAACAGCAGAAAATAGGGAACTGGCACTATGGCGACTTGTTAATAGGTTAGTTCCGAAAAATGCATAAAAGTGCCACGAAGTGTAATGAAACACTAAGCAAATGGTGTAAAAACAAGCATGGAGCATCAAAAATTATGGATACGTTTGAGACGTATCAGCATCCCCAAGCTTAACTCCTGCTCATCCTCGAGTAGGTAAGTGATAACAAAAGAAATAATTTTTGAGGTGACATGCACCTACAAAATCTTGACCATATATGTAAGCGTTGTGCGCTGGGATCAAAAGAACTTAAAACATGGGCATGAAAGACATAATCTTGATAAAAGAAACTTAGCAACCATGTTATAACATGAAAATGAACACAAACAAAAGATCAAAATGAAACAATGAAAGTCAAACGTGTGTTCAAATCATATGGAAAAACATACAAATGGTTTTCAGCTTGTCCTTCACGAGAGAGCAAAACATAAATGCATAGGACACCTTCAAGTTTAAGAGGGCGACTAGATACAAGTAATTTGAGAACAAGTGAAACCAACATCATGAATCAATCAATGAAAACTTTAGGACAATGCACATTATACTCAGAATGACAACTATGCTCTCTTAATGGTGCATAAAGATAGAAGGTGGTGACTCAACATAAAAGTAAAAGAAAGGCCCTTCGTAGAGGGAAGCAGTGATTGCAAGTTTTATAACCTTAAAAAATTATGGTACTTACCGGCTTTGAGCTCTCATTGCCCCCATCATAAGCATCTTGAATGATTAAAGTTAATGCGAGAACACTTATGCTGCATATGCTTGACAAATCGTAAGTTGAAAACCTCGTGTCCCATGAATACGAGTACCCAAACCTCATGCTACTTTACTTAGAGTCCCAAGCAAGCTCTTGCCATTGTAAGTATACGCGTATCATCGAGAACCGCCAACGGGGTACCTCCGTGCCCGATGACATGGAACAAGCCCACATCAAAATGACAGGACAAGCAGACAATGAACACCTCGACATCTCTTTTATTTACCATTTATATAGCTTTTTATTTTGAGATGCGTCGTCGAATGTCCACTATGGGCATGCTGCAAATTTCCACCATGAATTATGCATGGCTTAGATTGGCGGCCCAGGCATTTCTCTAACACATATACAAACTCCATGATACCGCAAGATTCCCAATTCATTTCACACTGTGAGTATTCATAAACAAAAGATCACGATATCAACTCAAATAAGAAGTGCAATGTTGAAGCTTGCCCCATGACGGCATGGCTGGGCTAATTCCCAACTTACAACTTGCAAGCATAACAACTCAACATAAGAGACCACAATGTCAAAAAAATTAAGAATGAGAAAAATAAAGTGTGCCTTCCGGTTCGTGAGAGCTTTACTGACCAATTTTCGCATAACACTGGTAAGAGTTTAATTTGAAGAGTAGATAAAAGCAAGTCAAATGTACTTTGGAATAGCAAATTGCTAATAGGTATGTATGGTGGACACTTTGGAACAACTTGGTTTTTAGGAGTTGGATGCACGAGTAGAGCTCATACTCAGTACAAAATGATGGCTAGCAAAAGACTGGGAGCGACCAACTAAGAGAGCAATAACGGCTAAAATCATGCAAAGCGACAAAGCAACATTAAAAGAATCATAAGATGGCATCAAAAGTCAAAAACTAAATGATCATATAGGCTATTGGCGACTTTGTAAGAATCTAACATGTGTGAGCACGCGCCAAGTCAACCCAAATAAAGCATCAAAGGAGAAAACCAAAATAATGCTTCAAACGAAAAAAACAACGCATGGTTTTTTCAAAAGCTTATTAAGCAATCTCAGTTATTTGAGACAAGTCATGCTAAAACAAAACCACTAAGCATGCTATCAAAAAGACATCAAGCACGACATGCAAAAGCCTAGGCCGCAGTCTACACAAGCTCCTTCTTGTACCACTTTTTTGCATAAAGCTTTTTCTCTTTTCCAACACCATTCAAACTTTTTATAAACACCTCTTTTGATGAAAACCAATATAGACCAGAGGCAAAAATACACCTTGATGAAAAGATATAAGAAGATCTGAACACAAATCAAGGCAAAAATTGAAAGCTAAACGCAGTTCTAGAAAAAGAGAACACTCGTTGAAATTATAAGAATGACAAACGGAGTGTTCTTGGCAAATGAAAAGCAAGGCAACTTCTCCAAAAGAAATTTGTTGGGGTCCAACCATTTATTGCAGCAAACAAAACTAAACTAAACTGAAAACTAAAAACAACTGACGCTCCAAGAAAAATGCATAATGATGAAGCAATAAAAATATAGTGTCTTGAAAGGTGATCTGATTTTTGCCGATGAAGAAGGGGTGCCTCGGGGTATCCCCAAGCTTTGACGCTTGTACTTCTTGGATATTTCTTGGGGTGATGCATGGGCATACCCAAGCTTGAGATTTTGTCCATTCTTCAACTCATCTCATCACTCTCCGATCCCTACACTTGAAAACTTCCTTCATACAAAACTAAACACAAATCTATTAGCAACATTAGTTTAAGCATAACATAGAATCAACCCCTTTTGCTTCAGGTTTCAACCTAAGACCACCACATATAAAGTATATACTACTGTAGCAACTTCCCCAATAGTTCCGTGATCAAAAGAACTAAAAAAGAAAGCGATAAAGCGGCAAACACAAATATTGGCAGAAATCTGTCAAAACAGAACAACTGACAAAGGTCGAATTTTTAGAGGGTTTTATTTTGCTCAAATCAAAAAGTATTAAACTAATGAAAGTTTGGATATAACCTGGGGCATATGCACAAGAAATCTCAGGTCCAAAAGATATACAGAGACTTTTCACGAATTTTTACGGTGCAGCACCAAAAACAGTTTCAGGACAACAACATCCCCAAATCTTACCTTAATCAAATTAGAGGCTTATCTTGGCACAAAAACGAAATAAAAAGGATAAGGAGAGGTTATTACAGTAGTAATAACTTTCAAGACTCAAATAAAATAAAAAGAACTGAACATAAAAACATCGGGTTATCTCCCAAGAGTGCTTTTCTTTAACGCCTTTGAGCTAGGCGCAGAAAGTTGAGAAGATGCTCACATAAGAAATATGAATTGAAGCAAAAGAGAGCATCAAGGAGCAAATATAAAACACAATTAAGTCTAACCCACTTCCTATGCATAGGAATCTTGTAAGAAAATAAATCAAAGAAGCACATAGTAACAAGTATGTGTAGATAAAACAAGAGCAACTTCAAAACTTTCAATATAAAGAGAGGTGTTTTAGTAAAATGAGAATTCCAACAACCATATTTTCCTCTCTCATAATAATTTTCAGTAGCATCATGAACAAACTCAACAATATAAATATCACCCTCATCCTCCTTTGTTAAGCATGGAGGGCTATCAAATAAGGTATTAGTTAAAGAGTTACTCTTATTGGGAGGTAGACATGGGTAGCTCCATTCTTCCTCCTCTTGATCATCACTCTCCTCCTCTTTTTCATCCAATGAACTTCCAGTTTCAACAATTTCTTCTTCCATAGGCTCCTTCAAGGCATTAGTCTCTTCCGTTGGAGAGCATCTATTAAGATACTTAACAATATAGCCATTTTCTTCCTTGTAATTATCAAAACAAAATTTAAGTATATCATAAACCTCATATTTATAAAGTGCATCATCAGTATTTTCAAGCAAATAAGCAAGTTTGAATGCACCCTTCCAAGCAATAAATTCTTCAATTTGTTCCACATCATAAAAGTCATAATTTCCATTAATATAAGAAGATATGGTAACATCATCATTATACTCACATTGAAAAGGGAGGTGTTTATACCTCCTACAGCAACAAGATCTATCAAAGCAATAAGTAACATTATAAGTAGAGCACACGTTTCTAGCAATGATATACAATCTATTGATTTGTTCCCATAAGTGTTTCCCTTTTTGTGACAAGCGGTGTTCCTCATAATAATTTTGCTGCTCTTCCCTGAACCCACCTTGCCAAAAAGATTTAGTTTCAAAGAAACCAACCATTGATAGAAAGCATGATAAAGCAAGACAATAACAGACCGACAAAAATAACAACTATAGTAGGAACTATTTTTTGTGTGTTTTTGATAAAAGCGACGCAAGTAAAAATAAAGTAAAGCAAAACTTAAAACAAAATAAAGGATGTGCGTGCGAAACTCCCCTTGCAGAAGTCTTCTTCTTCCTCCCCGGCAACGGCGCCAGAAAATTCTTGATGCTTGCGGTACAGTTAATGTTCACCGTCCAGTTGGGAAACCCAAGAGGAAGGTATGATGAATATAGCAGCAAGGTTTTCCCTCAGTTAAGAAACCAAGGTATGTCGATCAGGAGAGGAAGGAGCAAATACAACTGAAGGTGATGCTTGCTAGCTTGCGACAGCTCCGGACAATTTATAAGGCGCCTCATCCAAGCCTTGCTTTGCTAGCTGCAACGCGGAACCTGCACACAACACAACCAAATACTTTGCTCCCAACTTACGATGAGGTTGTCAATCTCACCGGTTTGCTGTAAACAAAGGAATGAGCGTATCAAGTGGAAAATAGTAATAGTATGCGAGTAAAGTAAACAGTGAGAGTAAAGTAAACATGTGATATCAATATAATGGAAATAGGACCGGGGTCCACAGTTCACTAGTGGTGTGTCTCCATAAGATAAAATAACACATGCTGGGTAAACAAATTACAGTTGGGCAATTGATAGAATAAAGACAACGTGCATATGATGAGAGGATCACTATGAGATTTACTCTGGGCATTACAACAAGATACATAGACCGCCATCCAACTACATCTATGACTAGTAATCCACTTGTGGCGAATCAATCTGAGAACTCCACAAGTATTTAGTTGCGAACAATAGATAATTGCATTAAGCAAAGTGTGTAATGTAAACAAAGCATATGCCCTCGAGCATATGAATGTTGTTTTCCCCCTAGTAGCAACAACACATCTACAACCTTAGAGGTTTCTGTCACTCCCCCAGATTAAATAGAGGCATGAACCCACTATCGAGCATAAATACCCCCTCTTGGAGTCACTAGCAACTACTCGGCCAAGATAGCTACTAACAACGGAGAGCATGCAAGATCATAAATAACATAGAGATAACATAAGATAAATTTCAGTACATCAACTCAAGCATAACACCAATATTCATCGGATCCCAACAAACCAAACATGTAGAATTACATAACGGTGATCTAAATCATGTAAGGCAGCTCATGAGATCTAATCATGAAGCACATGGTGGAGAAGACAACCATCTAGCTACTGCTATGGACCCATAGTCCAAGGTAGACTACTGACTCATCACGCCGGAGGCAAGCATGACGATGAAGAAGACCTCCGGTGGCGATTCCCCTCTCCGGCAGGGTGCCGAGAAGAGCTTCTGAACCCTTCCGATCTTCGGGTCGACGGCAGCGGCGGATCGCGATGTGTTCTGGAAAAGTAATCGGGTATTTAGGTATTTCCCGTAGGGGGGTCTTTATAGGCAAAGGGGCATCGTCAGGAGTGGACCGAGGCGATCTCACACATAGGGGGCGCAGCCTAGCCCCTGGCCGCGCCGCCCTATTGTGTGGGGCCCTCGTGGCCCCATTCCGTCTCCTCTTCGGTTCTCTGGAAGCTTCGGTGAAATTCTGGGCGACTGGCTTTGGTTTCGTCCAATTCTGAGAATATGTCCTGTGTAACTTTTCTGAAACACAAAAATAGCAGAAAACAGGGAACTGGCACTGTGGCGACTTGTTAATAGGTTAGTTCCGGAAAATGCATAAAAGTGCCACGAAGTGTAACGAAACACTAAGCAAATGGTGTAAAAAAAAGCATGGAGCATCAAAAATTATGGATACGTTTGAGACGTATCAATATGTCATGAGGATCACTATGAGATTCACTCTGGGCATTACGACAAAATACATAGACCGTAATCCAACTGCATCTATGACTAATAATCCACTCGCGGGGAGTCGTCCGAGTACCCCTTGAGTATTAAGTTGCAAACAATGGATAACTGCATTAAGCAAAGTGCGTAAATTAAACAAAGCAAATGTCCTTGGACACAAGAATGTTGTTTTCTCCCTAGTGGCAACAACACGTCTACAACCTTAGAGGTTTCTGTCACTCTCCCAGATTAAATAGAGGCATGAACCAACTATCGAGCATAAATACTCCCTCTTGGAGTCACTAACATCTACTCGGCCAAGATATCTACTAGCAACGGAAAGCATGCAAGATCATAAACAACATAGAGATAACATAAAGATATATGATTCAGCACATCAACTTAACATAGTACCAATACTCATCGGATCCCAACAAACACAACATGTATGATTACATAAAGATGATCTTGATCATGTAGGGCAGCTCACAAGATCTAAACATGAAGCACATGGTGGAGAAGACAACCATCTAGCTACTGCTATGGACCCGTAGTCCAAGGTAGACTACTCACACATCACTCCGGAGGCGACCATGGTGGTGGAGAAGGCCTCCGGCAGGGTGCCGGGAAGAGCTCCTGGATCTTCCCGATCTCGCTTCGATGACGGCAGCGGCTTGTAGTATGTTTCGAGGAAAAGTGATCCGTCCCTTTCCCGTCGAGGAGACTTTATAGGCGAAAGGGCATCGTCACGGGGTGGGCCACCTGGCCTCACCATGGGGTGGCGCGGCCAGGGGCTGGGCTGCGCCCCCTGTGGTGAGCCTGGCTCCTGGCCCCCTCCGTCTCATCTTTGGTCTTCGCAAAGCTTCAGTAAAAATAGGAGGTTCGGCTTTTGTTTCATCCAATTCCGAGAATATTTCCTGTGTAACTTTTCTAAAACACAAAAACAGCAGAAAATAGGGAACTGGCACTGTGGCATCTTGTTAATAGTTTAATTCCGAAAATGCATAAAAACGCCACGAAGTGTAACAAAACTCAATGCAAATGGTGTATAAACAAGCATGGAGCATCAAAAATTATAGATATGTTTGAGACGTATCAAGCGCTCAAGGTGATAGTGTGGGGCAATCTAGTTTAGGGAAATGTGAACTTTGAGGAGCACTTCATAGCCCTACACATGATTAGTGTTCGTTATCCATTGGAGAATAGTTTAGAGTAGCATAGTGAAGATAGATATTTATGTGTTCAATTATGTTCTCTTTGTTGAGAGTGTCCACTAGTGAAAGTATGATCCCTAGGCCTTGTTTCTAAGCATTGAAACACCATTTACATTCAGTTCTGTTACATGTTTGCTCACAATGATATTTATTTCAGATTGCATTTACTACTTATAATCATCCATATTACTTATATTTCACTATCTCTTCGCTGAACTAGTGCACCTATACATCTGACAAGTGTATTGGGTGTGTTGGGGACACAAGAGACTTCTTGTATCGTAATTGCAGGGTTGCTTGAGAGGGATACCTTTGACCGCTTCCTCCCTGAGTTCGATAAACCTTGGGTGATCCACTTAAGGGAAACTTGTTGCTGTTCTACAAACCTCTGCACTTGGAGGCCCAACACTGTCTACAAGAATAGAAGCGTGCGTAGACATCAAGCTCTTTTCTGGCGCTGTTGCCGGGGAGGTAAAGTAAAAGGTACTCATGATACGTCTCAAACGTATCTACAATTTTTGATGCTCCATGCTTGTTTTACACCATTTGCTTCATGTTTTGTTCATACTTTGTGGCGTTTTTATGCGATTTCTAGAACTAACCTATTGACAAGATGCCACAGTGCCAGTTCCCTGTTTTCTGCTATTTTTGTGTTTTAAAAAAGTTACACATGAAATATTCTCGGAATTCGACGAAATGAAGACCGAAACTCCTATTTTGCCCAAAGGAAGGACGAGGACCAAACGGGAGCCAGAGGGGGGCCAGAGGGCACCCTCACCATGGGCTGGCGCGCCCCCTCCTGGCCGCACCTAGGGGTGGTGAGGCCGCCTGGTGGCTGATGTGGCACGGTGTTGATGTAAATCACCGTCCAGTTGGGAACCCCAAGACTAAGGTATGATGAGCACAGTAGCAAATTTTCCCTCAGTAAGAAACCAAGGTTTGTCAGTCCAGGAAAAAGCCAAACTCCAGAAGGTGATGCTTGCTAGCCTAGTGACACTCCAACAAGGGCGCCGTTTACGACACTTGTTAGTGCATCTTCAACTAGTAGCAACACGGAACCTGCACACAACACAACCAAGTACTTTGCTCCCAACTTACGATGAGGTTGTCAATCTCACCGGTTTGCTGTAAACAAAGGTATGAGCATATCGAGTGGAAAGCAATAGTAGTATGCAAGAAAGTAAACAGTGCGAGTAAAGTAAACATGTAATAGCAATATAAAGGAAATTGGACCGGGGTCCACAGTTCACTAGTGGTGTCTCTCCATAAGATAAATAACGACATGCTGGGTAAACAAATTACAGTTGGGCAATTGATAGAATAAAGATAACGTGCATATGTCGAGAGGATCACTATGAGATTTACTCTGGGCATTACAACAAAATACATAGACCGCCATCCAACAGCATCTATGACTAATAATCCACCCATGGGGAATCATCCGAGGACCCCGTGAATATTAAGTTGCAAACAACAGATAACTGCATTAAGCAAAGTGTGTAATGTAAACAAAGCATATGCCCTTGGACATAAGAATGTTGTTCTCTCCCTAGTGGCAACTGCACATCTACAACCTTAGAGGTTTCTGTCACTCCCCAGATTAAATAGAGGCATGAACTCAACTATCGAGCATAAATACCCCCTCTTGGAGTCACTAGTATCTACTTGGCCAAGATAGCTACTAACAACGGAGAGCATGCAAGATCATAAACAACATTCTTATGTCCAAGGGCATGAGAGATAACATAAGATAATATTTGGCACATCAACTCAATCATAACACCAATATTCATCGGATCCCAACAAACACAACATGTAGAATTACATAACGGTGATCTCGATCATGTAAGGCAGCTCACGAGATCTAAATATGAAGCACATGGTGGAGAAGACAACCAACTAGCTACTGCTATGAACCCATAGTCCAAGGTAGACTACTCACTCATCATGCCAGAGGCAAGCATGATGATGAAGAAGACCTCCGGTGGCGATTCCCCTCTCCGGCAGGGTGCCGGGAAGAGCTTCTAGACCCTCCCGATCTCAGGTCGATGACGGCGGCGGATCGCGATGTATTTCTGGAAAATTGACCGGGTATTTAAGTTTTTCCCATCGAGGGGTCTTTATAGGCAAAGGGGCGGCGTCAGAAGTGGACCAGGGCGGTCACACACATACGGGGCGCGGCCAGGGGCTGGGCCGCACCGCCCTGTTGTGTGGCCGGCCCGTGGCCCCTCTCCATCTCCTCTTTGGACTTCTGGAAGCTTCGGTAAATTTCTGGATGTTTGGCTTTTGTTTCGTCCAATTCCGAGAATATTTCCTGTGTAACTTTTCTGAAACACAAAAAACAGCAGAAAACAGGGAACTGGCACTGTGGCATCTTGTTAATAGGTTAGTTCCGGAAAATGCATCAAAACGCCACGAAGTGTAACGAAACACTAAGCAAATGGTGTAAAAACAAGCATGGAGCATCAAAAATTATAGATACGTTTGAGACGTATCAATGGCCCTCTGACGCCGCCCCTCCGCCTATAAAAAGCCTTCCGAAGGAAAACCCTAAAAAAATTGGCGTTTTTTCCAGAACAGTTCCACAGCGCCGCCACCGTCGAAGCCAAATTTTGGGGGACAGAAGTCTCTATTCCGGCACCCTGCTGGGATGGGGAAGTGCCCCCGGAGCCATCTCCATCGACGTCGTCGCCTCCTTCGCCGTCTCCATCGACTTCACCGCCATCTCCACCAACATTGCTGTCTCCCATGATGAGGAGGGAGTAGTTCTTCCCCGGGACTGAGGGCTCTACCGATAGCTATGTAGTTCACCTCTATCTCCCATGATGTGATCTTTATGTGATCATGAGCTTTGTATCTAGTTGAATTGGTAGATGTTGTTATTCAGATATTATGCTACTCTCGTGCTTTATTATTGTAACCTCTGGAGATACCTTGTATCATGGTGTGACGGTGACAGTGTGCACATCATGTGTGTCTCTTTTGGCTAGTGTCTCTATGAATTGTTGGTGTTTGTTGGAACCATCTAATGTGTTCATAGTGATAGTGTGGGACAATCTAGTTTGGGGAAATACGTACTTTGAGGAGTGCTTTGTAACCCTACGCATGATTAGTGTTCGTTATCCATTGGAGAATTGTTTAGAGTGGCATATTGAAGTTAGTATCTATTGGTTCAATTATGTTATTTTGTTGAGAGTGTCCACTAGTGAAAGTATGATCCCTAGGCCTTGTTTCCAAGCATTGCACACCGTTTACTTTCAGTTTTGTTACATGTTTGCTCGCAGCAATATTTATTTCATATTACATTTACTACTTATAATAATCACTACCACTTGTATTTCACTATCTCTTCGCCGAACTAGTGCACCTATACATCTGACAAGTGTATTGGGTGTGTTGGGGACACAAGAGTCTTCTAGTATCGTAATTACAGGGTTGTTTGAGAGGGATAGCTTTGACCTCTTCCTCCCTAAGTTCGATAAACCTTGGGTGGTCCACTTAAGGGAAACTTGCTGCTGTTCTACAAACCTCTGCACTTGGAGGCCCAACACTGTCTACAAGAACAGACGCGTGCGTAGACATCAAACTATTTTCTGGCGCCGTTGCCGGGGAGGTAAGGTAAAAGGTACTCACATCCTTTGGTTACTAAGTCTTTTAGTTGCTGGTGAGTGCTCGAAGTTATTTCCTTTAGACTCTGTAATTATATCTTTTTGTATCTTGTTTTTATTTTCACTAGTTAGGCTTAATGGAAAATAAAGAGTTTTATAGTGTCTTTCCTAAGTTTAGATTTGAAGTGTTTGAAAAACCTTTGGAGCTTATTTCGCATAGCAATGTTATTTGTATGAATTCTTTGAACACCGTTATTGCTAATGCTATAGAAAGGTCTAAGCTTCGGGAAGCTGGTTTTGCTAAGCATGATATTTTTAGTTCCCTAGCTTTAGTGGAGAAAGTTTGCTCTGATGATATTTTATCTCCCATATGTGATGTTTCTAATGATGTTTGTGATCCTCGTTCTTTTAAAATACCTATTAAAATTGTTGAACGTGCTTTGAATAGCTGCTATCTAGGGGATGGAACTGTCCATCCCGGCGATCATTTACTCTTTATACATGAATTATGCAAGTTTTTCAAGTGTGCAGGTATTTCTACAGGTGAAGTTAAGAGGAAGATATTTTCTTTATCACTGAAGGGCAGAGCGGCGGAATGGTATAAGACGCTGAATGATGGCCGACCTATTGGCTGGGAGGAAATTGTACCTCTCTTTTATTCTAAATTATATCCTTCTAATGAGATTCATAAAGATAGGAATTATATTTATAATTTTCATCCTCATGATGGAGAAAGCATTGCCCAAGCGTGGGGAAGATTGAAGTCACTAATGCTCAAATGTCCTATTCATGAGCTTCCCCGTAATATTGTTATTAATAATTTTTATGTAAGGCTTTTAGGATATTACAAGGACTATCTAGATGCATGCTTTGATGGGACTTTCACAAGCAAGGATGTTGACGTCAAGTGGGATCTGCTTGAAACAATTCAAAACAATATTGACGATTGGGATAGTGACAAAGTTAAAGGATCAGGCATAAATTATGAGTATGATTGCATTAAGTCTTTCACTGAAACTGCTGATTTTCAAGAGCTTAGTGCTAAGTATGGTCTTGATCCTCAAGTTATGGTTGATTGCTTTAGAGCCTTTGCTTCCCATATTAATGTTCCCAAAGGAAATGGGGACATCTATCATGAACCTTTTAAAGACACTTGCATAGAAAGTGATATTGTTATTGATGATTGCAATAAACATGCTCAAACTTCTAAAAGTACTATTTCTTATAAGCATGTTAATTTTTGTGGAGTACTTAGACCTTGTGAACAGAGTCACAACAAGGAAGATTATTGTATCCACCAGAGGAATGAAGAAACCCGAATGTGGCACAAGGCTCTAGATGAGCTTGGTGAAAAGGTTAGTGAGCTTTATCCTTTTATTTGTGAACTTCGCCATGAAACGGGTCATTTTAATTTTCAATGCTCAGGCCATAATAATAACCTATCACATCCAATGAGGACCACAATTTTGTCTTGTGATGACAAGATCACTCCCAATCAGCATGATGAGTTTACTTTATTTTTGGGGTGTGAAGAGTTATCTAGAAAGACTTCTTTGGTAGATATGAGTGCTTTTGATATTAATAGCATCCTTCGTGGTTGTCATATCTATTGTGTTAAGGATTGCCTCACAAATACTTACATACAAAATGTTATAAAAAAGGATGCTTTACCCAAATTTGACAGGGATGATTTTTGTTTCTATTTTATTAACAAAGAGGAGAAATCCTCCAAAGTTTCTTCTGTCGTTTCTGTCAGTAAACCAGATTATGTGGAGAAGCTTCCTTTCAAGCCTCTCCCTCCTAAAGAAGAGAGTAAGAAGAAGAAGAAGAAGAGGAGGAGTAAAAGGCGAGAGGAAACGGTATCTTCCCCTAAGCATGTTGCTCCTATTATAATTTTTGATGAGTCTGAACTTGATGATGTTCTTATGCCTGTTACTTATGTTAGTGATCATGATTGGGAAAAGCACTCTACTTTTGATATTAAAAATCTTTTTGGTACCAATTCTGAAAATTATGAGGTTAATAATTGTTGTACCATTAGTGCTATCCATGTTCCTTTCAATGATGATATGTGTACAAATGAACACACTTTGGAAGATAGCTATTCTATTGCTTATGATGATTACAATGATGAGTATAATATTTTCAGTTCACCTACTATTGAGGAGGAAACAAGGTATGATTACAATATACCTCCTATTTTTTATGATTATGGTGATGAGAATAATTTTGCTGAACTTGCTCCTACTACGATTGTTCATGTGGGGAGTATTAATCCTTTTGTGCATGTGGCTCATGATAGGGATGTTTTATGTGATAGTTATATTATTAATTCTATTCATGATGCTACTGAAAGTTACTATGAAAGAGGGAAACATGGTTTGATGGATCTCAACAATATTAAGTTTCCCCTCTTTATCTTGCAAATCTTGAAGTTGCACTTGTTTTATCTATCCCTGTTTGTTACTATGTGTTTAGTTGATTTATTTTCTTACAAGATTCCTATGCATAGGAAGTGGTTTAGATTTAAATGTGTTTCAAATTTGCTTTTTGATGCTCTCTCTTGCTTCAAGTTCTTATATGGCGCCTTTGCCTTAAGCTCTTTTATGGCGCCTACATGAGCATCTTTTCAACTTACTGCGCCTAGCTCAAAGGCGTTAAAGAAAAGCACTCTTGGGAGATAACCCATTATTTTATTTTCAGTACTTTTTATTTTATTTGAGTATTGGAAGTTATTACTACTGTAATGACCGCTCCTTATCTTTTTTATTTCATTGTTGTGCCGAGAAGAACCTCTAATTTGAGGGAGGTAAGATTTCGGGAAGTTGCTACCCCGAAACAGATTTCTGCGCTGCACCATAAAAATTCGTTAAAATTCTCAGAATATCTTTTTGATCTGAAATTTCTTGTGCGCATGCCCCAGGTTATATCCAAACTTTCATTAGTTTTGCACTTTTCGATTTGAGCAACAGAAGGTCCTCGAAAAAATCAATCTTTGTCAGCTGTTCTGTTTTGACAGATTTCTGCCACTATTTCTGTTTGCCTCTCGATTGCTTTCTTTTTGAGTTCTTTTGATCATGTAACTTTTGAGAAAGTTGCTACAGTAGCTTATCCTTTAATGGATGGTAGATTTGAGTTTGAAACTGAACCAAAAGGGTTGATTTACTATTATGTTTATGCTAACGTTGCTAATAGAATTGTGTGAAGTTTTGTATGAAGGAAGTTTTCAAGTGTAGGGAATGGAGAATGATGAGATGAGATGAAGAATGGACAAAAGCTCAAGCTTGGGGATGCCCATGTCACCCCAAGAAATATCCATGAAGTACAAGTGTCAAAGCTTGGGGATGCCCCCGAGGCACCCCTTCTTCATCGGCAAAAATCAGGTCACCTTTCAAGACACTATATTTTTATTGCTTCATATTCTATTCATTTTTCTTGGAGCGTCAGTTGTTTTTGCTTTCAGTTTTATTTCATTTTGGTTGCTGCAATAAATGGTTGGATCACATCATGTTTGTTTTGGAGAGAGCTATGCTCTGTTTTTCATTGCCAAGAACACTCTAGTTTTCACTCTTATCATTCAACGAGTGTTCTCCTTTTCTCGAACTACTTTTAGCTTTCATTTTTCACCTTGATTTTTGTTCAGATCTTGTTTTATCTTTGCATCAAGGTGTATTTAGACCACTGGTCTATGTTGGTTTTCACCAAAGGAGTTGTTTCAAAAAGGTTTGAATGGTGTTGGAAAAGAGAAAAAGTTTTCATGCAAAAAGTGGTACAAAAAGGAGCTTGTTTAGACTGCGGCTTAGACTTTTGCATGCCATGCTTGATGTAGTTTTGATAGTATGCTTAGTAGTTTTTGCTGTAGCATGACTTGTCTCAAATGACTGAGATTGCTTAATGAGCCTTTGAAAAAAATCAAGCGTTGTTTTTATTATATGGAAGCATTTATTTGGTTTTCTCCTTGATGCTTTATTTGGGTTGACTTGGCGCATGCTTACAAGATGTTTGACTCTTACAAAGTCGCCATAAGCCACTATGGTCATTTGGTTTTTGACTTGGGATGCCATTTTATGCTTCTCTTAATGATGTTTTGACGCTATGCACCCTCCTTGATTCTCTTATACTATTTTTAGGCTTGCTTAAGCCTTCTTTTATACTTGTAAATATTTTCCATTAATGAAAAATAACACCGTAGGGGCTTCCCCTACGGTACCCTTGTCAAAAAAAAGATTATGGCCGTTATTGCTCTCTTAGTTGGTCGCTCCCAGTCTTTTGCTAGCCCTCATTTTGTACTGAGTATGAGCTGTACTCGTGCATCCAACTCCAAAAAACCAAGTTATTCCAATGTGTCCACCATACATACCTATTAGCAATTTGCTATTCCAAGTACATTTGACTTGCTTTATCTATCCTTCGAATTAAACTCTTTTGGTTATATGTGAAAATTAGTCAGTAAAGCCCTCACAAACCTGATGACACACTTTACTTTTCTCGCTTTTAAAATTTTGACATTGTGGCTCTTTTATGTTGACGTTATGCTTGAAAGTTGTAAGTTGGAAATTAGCCAAACCATGCCGTCATGGGGCAAGCTTTCAACATTGCACTTTCTCTTATTTGAGTTGACATCGTGATCTTTTGTTTATGGATACTCGCGATGTGAAATAAGTTGGGAATCTTGCAGGATCATGGAGTTTGTATATGTGTTAGAGAAATGCCTGGGCCGCTAATCTAAGCCATGCATCATTCATGGTGGAAATTTACAGCATGCCCATAGTGGACATTCAACGACGCATCTCAAAATAAAAATCTATACCAATGGTAAATAAAAGAGATGCCGAGGTGTTCATTATCTGTTTGTCCTGTCATTTTGATGTGGGCTTGTTCCATGTCATCGGGCAAGGAGGTACCCCGTTGGCGGTTCTCGATGATACGTGTATACTTACAATGATAAGAGCTTGCTTGGGACCCTAAGTTGAGTAGCATGAGGTTTGGGTATTCGTACTTCATGGGACACGAGGTTTTCAACTTATGATTTGTCAAGCATATGCTCATAATTGTTCTCGCATTAACCTTAACCATTCAAGATGCCTATGATGGGGGCAATGAGAGCTCAAAGCTAGTAAGTACCATAATTTTTGAAGGTTTATAAAACTTGCAATCACTGCTTCCCTCTGCGAAGGGCCTTTCTTTTACTTTTATGTTGAGTCTCCACCTTCTATCTTTAAGCACCGTCTAAGAGAGCATAGTTGCCATTCTGAGTTTAATGTGCATAGTCCCAAAGTTTATCATTGACTGATTCATGATTATGGTTTCACTTGTTCTTAAATTATTTGTGTCTAGTCGCCCTTTTAAACTTGAAGGTGTCCTATGCATTTATGTTTTGCTACTCTCTGAAGGACAAGCTGAAAACCACTTGCTATGTTTTTCCATATGATTTGAACACACACTTGACTTTCAATGTTTCACTGTTCATGATCTTTCGTTTGTGTTACTTTTCATGTTATAACATGGTTGCTAAGTTTTATTGTCAAGATTATGTCTCTTATGCCCATGTTTTAAGTACTTTGATCTCAGCACTCAATGCTTTACTTAATTAATCAAGATTATGATGGTGCATGTCACCTCAAAAATTATTCTTTTGTTATCACTTACCTACTCGAGGACGAGCATGAGTTAAACTTGGGGATGCTTGATACGTCTCAAACGTATCTATAATTTTTAATGCTCCATGCTTGTTTTACACCATTTGCTTCATATTTTGTTTACACTTCGTGGCGTTTTTATGCGATTTCCGGAACTAACCTATTGACAATATGCCACAGTGCCAGTTCCCTGTTTTCTGCTGTTTTTGTGTTTCAAAAAAGCTACACAGGAAATATTCTCGGAATTTGACGAAACAAAGACCGAAACTCCTATTTTGCCCGAAGGAAGGACGAGGACCGAACGGGAGCCAGAGGGGGGGGCCAGAGGGCTCCCTCACCATGGGCTGGCACGCCCCCCTCCTGGCCACGCCCAGGGGTGGTGAGGCCCCCCTGGTGGCCCTTTGACGCCGCCCCTCCGCCTATAAAAAGCCTTCCGAAGGAAAACCCTAAAAAAATTGGCACTTTTCCCAGAACAGTTCCGCAGCCCCGCCACCATCGAAGACAAATTTCGGGGGACAAAAATCTCTGTTCTGGCACCCTGCCGGGACGGGGAAGTGCCCCCGGAGCCATCTCCATCAACGCCGTCGCCTCCTCCGCCGTCTCCATCGACTTCACCGCCATCTCCACCAACGTTGTTGTCTCCCATGATGAGGAGGGAGTAGTTCTCCCTCGGGGCTGAGGGCTCTACCGGTAGCTATGTGGTTCACCTCTCTCTCCCATGATGTGATCTTTATGTGATCGTGAGCTTTGTATCTAGTTGAATTGGTAGATGCTATTATTCAGATATTATGCTACTCCCGTGCTTTATTATTGTAATCTCCGGAAATAGCTTGTATCATGGTGTGACGGTGACAGTGTGCGCATCATGTGTGTCTCTTTTGGCTAGTGTCTCTATGAATTGTTGGTGTTTGTTGGAACCATCTAGTGCGTTCATGGTGATAGTGTGGGACAATCTAGTTTTGGGAAATATGAACTTTGAGGAGTGCTTCGTAGCCCTACGCATGATTAGTGTTCGTTATCCATTGGAGAATTGTTGTGGCATATTGAAGTTAGCATCTATTGGTTCAATTATGTTATTTTGTTGAGAGTGTCCACTAGTGAAAGTATGATCCCTAGGTCTTGTTTCCAAGCATTGCACATCGTTTACTTTCAGTTTTGTTACATGTTTGCTCACAACAATATTTATTTCATATTACATTTACTACTTATAATCATCACTACCACTTGTATTTCACTATCTCTTCGCCGAACTAGTGCACCTATACATCTGACAAGTGTATTGGGTGTGTTGGGGACACAAGAGACTTTCTGTATCGTAATTGCAGGGTTGTTTGAGAGGGGTAGCTTTGACCTCTTCCTCCCTGAGTTCGATAAACCTTGGATGATCCACTTAAGGGAAACTTGCTGCTATTCTATAAACCTCTGCACTTGGAGGCCCAACACTGTCTACAAGAACAGACGCGTGCATTGACATCAACTCACATCCATCTTCTAGTACTGTTGCTGGTGTGTGGGTGCTCGAAGTTATTTCCTTTAGATTATGCAATTATATCTTTTTGTTTCTTATTTTTATTTTCACTAGTTAGGCTTAATGGAAAACAAAGAGCTTTATAGTATTTTTCCTGAGTTAGGATATGAAGTGTTTGAAGAGAAAATTGAAAAACCTTTGGAGCTTTATTTGCATGCTAATATCAATGTTATTTATATGAATTCTTCGAACAACGTTATTTCTAATGCTATAGAAAAGTTCAAGCTTGGGGAAGCTGGTTTTGATAAGCATGATATTTTTAGTTCCCCAGCTTTAGTGGAGAAAACTTGCTCTGATGATATTTTATCTCCCATATGTGATAATTCAAATGATGTTTGTGATTCTCATCCTTTTAAAATACCTATGAAAATTGTTGACGTGCTATGAATAACTACTATTTAGGGGATGGAACTGTCCATCCTGGTGATCATTTGCTCTTTATACATGAATTATGCGAGTTGTTCAAGTGTGCAGGTATTTTAACAAGTCAGGTTAAGAGGAAGCTATACTCTTTATCACTAAAGGGCAGAGCTGCAGAATGGTATAAGACGCTGAAGGATGGCCGATCTATTGGCTAGGAGGAAATTATACCTCTCTTTTATTCTAAATTATATCCTTCTAATGAGATTCATAAAGATAGGAATTATATTTATAACTTTCATCCTCATGATGGAGTAAGCATTGCCCAAGCGTGGGGAAGATTGAAGTCACTAATGCTCAAATGTCCCATCCATGAGCTCCCCCGTAATATTGTTATAAATAATTTTTATGCAAGGCTTTCAGGACATTACAAGGACTATCTAGATGCCTATTTTGCGGGGTCTTTCATAAGCAAGGAGGTTGAAGCCAAGTGGGATCTGCTTGAAACAATTCAAAGCAATATCGAAGATTGGGATTGTGCCAAAGGTAAGGAATCAGGTATAAACTATGAGTATGATTGCATTAAGTCTTTCGCTGAAACTGCTAATTTTCAAGAGCTTAGTGCTAAATATGGCCTTGATTCTCAAATTATGGTTGATTTCTATAGAGCATTTGCTTCTCATATTGATCTTCCTAAAGGGCATTGGGATGTGTATCATGAACCTTTTAAAGACACTTGCATGGAAAGTGAAATTGTTATTGATGATTGCAATTAACATGCTCAAACTTCTAAAAGTACTATTTCTTATAAGCATGTTAATTTTTGTGGAGCACTTAGACCTTGTGAAAAGAATCACATCAAAGAAGATTATTGTATCCACCACAGGAGTGAAGAAACTAGAATGTGGGACAAGGCTCTAAATGAGCTTGGTGATAAGGTTTGTACCCTCAATCCTTTTATTTGTGAACTTTGCTATAAAGTGGGTCATTTCAATTTTCAATGATCAGGCTATGATAGTAGCCTTTCTAATCCAATGAGTACTGCAAGTTTGTATTGTGATGACATGATCACTCCCAATCAGCATGATGAGCTTACTTTATTTTTGGGATGCGAAGAGTTATCGAGAAAAACTTCTTTGGTAGATATGAGTGCTTTTAATATAAATAGCATCCTGCATGGTTGTCATCTTTATTGTGTTGATAATTGCCACACAAATACTTACATACAAAATGTTATAAAAGATGATGCTTTACCAAAATATGACAGGACTAATATATGTTTTGTTCTTATTAATGAGAAGGAGGAATCCTCCAAAGTTTCTTTTGTCGTTTCTGATATGTCTCAAACGTATCTATAATTTTTGATGCTCCATGCTTGTTCTTACACCATTTGCTTAGTGTTTTGTTACACTTCGTGGCATTTTTATGCATTTTTTGGGACTAACCTATTAACAAGATGCCACAGTGCCAGTTCTCTGTTTTCTGTTGTTTTTGTGTTTCAGAAAAGTTACACACGAAATATTCTCAGAATTGGACGAAAAAAAGCCGAACCTCCTATTATTTAACGAAGCTTCCAGAAGACCAAAGAGGAGACAGAGGGGGGCCACAGGGCGGCCACACCATAGGGCGGCGCGGCCTGCCCCTGGCCTATGCCCCCTGGTGGTGAGGCCACCCTGGCCCACCTCTGGCGCTGCCCCTTTGCCTATAAACACCCCCCGATGGGAAAAACCTAAACACCCGATCAATTTTTTAGAAACACATCGCGATCCGCCGCCGTCGTCGACCCGAGATCGGGAGGGTCTAGAAGCTCTTCCCAGCACCCTGCCGAAGAGGGGAATCACCACCGGAGGTCTTCTTCATCGCCATGCTTGCCTCCGGCGCGATGAGTGAGTAGTCTACCTTGGACTATGGGTCCATAGCAGTAGCTAGATGGTTGTCTTCTCCACCATGTGCTTCATGTTTAGATCTCATGAGCTGCCTTACATGATCGAGATCATCTTTGTGTAATTCTACATGTTGTGTTTGTTGGGATCCGATGAATATTGGTGTTATGTTAAGTTGATATGGTGAATATTATCTTATGTTATCTCTATGTTGTTTATGATCTTGCATGCTCTCCGTTGTTAGTAGCTATCTTGGCCAAGTAGATACTAGTGACTCCAAGAGGGGGTATTTATGCTCGATAGTTGGGTTCATGCCTCTATTTAATCTGGGGGAGTGACAGAAACCTCTAAGGTTGTAGATGTGTTATTGCCACTAGGGAGAAAACAACATTCTTGTGTCCAAGGACATTCGTTTTGTTTACATCACACACTTTGCTTAATGCAGTTATCTGTTGTTCTCAACTTAATACTCGTGGGGTGTTCGGACGATATCCCCGTGGGTGGATTATTAGTCATAGATACAGTTGGATGGTGATGGCTGGCTTGTAGTTGATGATGATTATAGCCAGGCAGTTGGGAACCCCAAGAGGAAGGCGTGATGAGCACAACAACAAGTTTTTCCCTCAGTTAGAAACCAAGGTTTATCGATCAGGAGAGGAGAGACAAACGACTGAAGGTGATGCTTGCAAGCTTAGCGACAGCTTCGGACAATTTATAGGGTGCCTCGTCCAAGCTTTGCTTTGCGAGCAGCAACGTGGAACCTGCACACAACACAACCAAGTACTTTGTTCCCAACTTGCGATGAGGTTGTCAATCTCACCGGTTTGCTTGAAACAAAGGGTATGAGAGTATCGAGTGGAAAACAGTAGAAGTATGCGAGTAAAGTAAACAGTGCGAGTAAAGTAAACATGTGATAGCAATATGATGGAAATAGGACCGAGGTCCACAGTTCACTAGTGGCGTCTCTCCATAAGATAAATAACACATGCTGGGTAAACAAATTACAGTTGGGCAATTGATAGAATAAAGATAATGTGATATGTCAAGAAGATCACTATGCGATTTACTCTGGGCATTACAACAAAATACATAGACCGCCATCCAACTGCATCTATGACTAATAATCCACTCACGGGGATATCATCCGAACACCCCATGAGTATTAAGTTGCGAACATCAGATAATTGCATTAAGCAAAGTGTGTAATGTAAACAAAGCATATGCCCTCGAGCATATGAATGTTGTTTTCTCCCTAGTGGCAATAGCACATCTACAACCTTAGAGGTTTCTGTCACTCCCCCAGATTAAATAGAGGCATGAACCCAACTATCGAGCATAAATACCCCCTCTTGGAGTCACTAGCAACTACTCGGCCAAGATAGCTACTAACAACGGAGAGCATGCAAGATCATAAACAACATAGAGATAACATAAGATATATTTCAGTATAGCAACTCAATCATAACACCAATATTCATCGGATCCCAACAAACCAAACATGTAGAATTACATAACGGTGATCTCAATCATGTAGGACAGCTCATGAGATCTAAACATGAAGCACATGGTGGAGAGGACAACCATCTAGCTACTGCTATGGACCCATAGTCCAAGGTAGACTACTCACGCATCGCTCCGGAGGCAAGCATGACGATGAAGAAGACCTCCGATGGCGATTCCCCTCTCCGTCAGGGTGCCGGGAAGAGCTTCTGGACCCTCCCGATCTCGGGTCGACGACGGCGGCGGATCGCGATGTGTTTCTGGAAAATTGATCGGGTACTTAGGTTTTCCCGTCGGGGGATCTTTATAGGCGAAGGGGCATCATCAGAAGTGGACCGAGGTGACCTCACACATAGGGGGCGCGGCTAGGGGCTGGGCCACGCCACCCTGGTGTGTGGGGCCCTCGTGGCCCCACTCCGTCTCCTCTTCGGTTCTCTGGAAGCTCTGGTGGATTTCTGGATGTTCGGCTTTGGTTTCATCCAATTCCGAGAATATTTGCTGTGTAGCTTTTCTGAAACACAAAAACAGCAGAAAACAGGGAACTGGCACTGTGGCGACTTGTTAATAGGTTAGTTCCAGAAAATGCATAAAAGTGCCACTAAGTGTAACGAAACATTAGGCAAATTGTGTAAAAACAAGCATGGAGCATAAAAAATTATAGATACGTTGGAGACGTATCAAGCATCCCCAAGCTTAACTCCTGCTCGTCCTCGAGTAGGTAAGTGATAACAAAAGAAATAATTTTTGAGGTGACATGCACCTACACAATCTTGATCATATATGTAAGCGTTGTGAGCTGGGATCATAAGAACTTAAAACATGGGCATGAAAGATATAATCTTGACAATAAAAACTTAGCAACCATGTTATAAACATGAAAATGAACACAAACAAAAGATCATGAAAATGAAACAATGAAAGTCAAACGTGTGTTCAAATCATAAGGAAAAACATATAAATGGTTTTCAGCTTGTCCTTCATGGACAGCAAAACATAATTGCATAGGACACCTTCAAGTTTAAGAGGGCGACTAGATACAAATAATTTAAGAACAAGTGAAACCAACAATATGAATAAATCAAGGAAAACTTTGGGACAATGCACATTATACTAAGAATGACAACTATGCTCTCTTAATGGTGCATAAAGATAGAAGGTGGTGACTCAACATAAAAGTAAAAGAAAGGCCCTTCGCAGAGGGAAGCAGTGATTGCAAGTTTTATAACCTTGAAAAATTATGGTACTTACCGGCTTTGATCTCTCATTGCCCCCATCATAAGCATCTTGAATGGTTAAAGTTAATGCGAGAACAATTATGATGCATATGCTTGACAAATCATAAGTTGAAAACCTCGTGTCCCGTGAATACGAGTACCCAAACCTCATGCTACTTTACTTACAGTGCCAAGCAAGGCTCTTGTCATTGTAAGTATATATGTATCATCGAGAACCGCCAACAGGGTACCTCCGTGCCCGATGACATGGAACAAGCCCACATCAAAATGACTAGACAAGCAGACAATGAACACCTCGACATCTCTTTTATTTGCCATTTGTTTAGCTTTTTATTTTGAGATGCGTCGTCGAATGTCCACTATGGGTATGCTGCAAATTTCCACCATGAATTATGCATGGCTTAGATTGGCGGCCCAGGCGTTTCCCTAACACATATACAAACTCCATGATCCCCACAAGATTCCCAATTCATTTCACACCGCGGGCATCCATAAACAAAAGATCACAATATCAACTCAAATAAGAAGTGCAATGTTGAAAGCTTGCCCCATGACAACATGGTTGGGCTAGTCTCCAACTTACAACTTGCAAGCATAACAACTCAACATAAGAGACCACAATGTCAAATTTTTTAAGAACAAGAAAAAGTAAAGTGTGCCTTCCGGTTCGTGAGAGCTTTACTGACCAATTTTCGCATAACACTGGTAAGAGTTTAATTGAAGAGAAAATAAAAGCAAGTCAAATTTACTTGGAATAGCAAATTGCTAATAGGTATGTATGGTGGACACTTTGGAAAACTTGGTTTTTAGGAGTTGGATGCACGAGTAGAGCTCATACTCAGTACAAGGCGAGGGCTAGCAAAAGACTGGGAGCGACCAACTAAGAGAGCAATAATGGCCATAATCATGCAAAGCGACAAAGCAACATTAAAAGAAGCATAATATGGCATCAAAAGTCAAAAACTAAATGATCATAGAGGCTATTGGCGACTTTGTAAGAGTCTAACATGTGTGAGCATGCGCCAAGTCAACCCAAATAAAGCATCAAGGAGAAAACCAAAATAATGCTTCCAAATAATTAAAACAACGCATGATTTTTCAAAGGCTTATTAAGCAATCTCAGTTATTTGAGACAAGTCATGCTACAGCAAAACCACTAAGCATACTATCAAAAATACATCAAGCATGACATGAAAAAGCCTAAGCCGCAGTCTACACAAGCTCCTTCTTGTACCACTTTTTTGCATACAACTTTTTCTCTTTTCCAACACCATTCAAACTTTTTTAATCCAACTCTTTTGAGGAAAACCAACATGGTCCAGAGGAAAAAATAAACCTTGATAAATAAATATAAGAAGATCTGAACGCAAATCAAGGTGAAAATGAAAACCAAAAGCAGTAGCAGAAAAAGAAGAACACTCGGTTTTTGATAAGAGTGAAAACTAGAGCGTTCTTGGCAAATGAAAAGCAAGGCAACTTCTCCAAAAGAAATTTGTTGGGGTCCAACCATTTATTGCATAAAACAAAACTAAACTAATAATGAAAACTAAAACAACTGATGCTCCAAGAAAAACACATAGCGCATGAAGCAATAAAAATATAGTGTCTTGAAAGGTGACCTGATTTTTGCCGATGAAGAAGGGGTGCCTCGGGGGAATCTCCAAGCTTTGACGCTTGTACTTCTTGGATATTTCTTGAGGTGATGCATGGGCATCCCCAAGCTTGAGCTTTTGTCCATTCTTCAACTCATCTCATCATTCTCCAATCCCTACACTTGAAAACTTCCTTCATACAAAACTAAACACAAATCTATTAGCAACATTAGTGTAAGCATAACATATAATCAACCTGTTTTTGCTTCAGGTTTCAACCCAAAACCACCACATATAAAGTATATACTACTGTAGCAACTTCCCCAAAAGTCTCGTGATCAAAAGAACTCAAAAGAAAGCGATAGCGGCAAAAAATGAATAGTGGCAGAAATCTGTCAAAACAGAACAGCTGACAAAGGCCGATTTTTTAAGGGGTTTTATGTTGCTCAAATCAAAAAGTGTTCAACTAATGAAAGTTTGGATATAACATGGGGCATATGCACAAGAAATCTCAGGTCCCAAAGATATACACAGAATATTTACGAATTTTTACGGTGCAGCACCGAAAACAGTTTCAGGACAGCAACATCCCCAAATCTTTACCTCACTCAAATTAGAGGCTTCTCTTGGCACAACAATGAAATAAAAAAGATAAGGAGAGGTCATTACAGTAGTAATGACTTCCAAGACTCAGATAAAAGAAAAATTACTGGAAAGAAAACATTGGGTTATCTCCCAAGAGTGTTTTTCTTTAACGCCTTTGAGCTAGGCGCAGAAAATTGCGAATCAAGTAACATCAAGAGATGAAGCATCAAGCTCATAATTTGCTCTAAGAATAGAGTCAAAAAGTAATTTCTTTCTTTTCCTAGGGAAGTGTTCCATACCTTTCTTGAGTGGGAATTGATATTTGATGGTGCCTTCTCTCATATCAATAATGGCACCTACAGTTCGAAGAAAGGGTCTTCCCAAAATAATAGGACATGAAGCATGGCATTCAACATCCATGACAAGAAAATCAATGGGAACAAGGTTATTGTTAACCACAATAAGAACATCATTAATCCTTCCCAAAGGTTTCTTCTTAGCAACATTAGCAATAGGAACATCATAATAACATTTTTCAAGAGGTGGTAAATCAAGCATGTCAGAAATTTTTCTAGGCATAATAGAAATACTAGCACCTAGATCACATAAAGCATGGAAATCAAAACCATTAACATGCATATCAATGATGGGTTCCCAACCATCTTCTAACTTCTTGGGAACAGAAGCTTTTTGTTTCAACTTTTCATCCCTAATTTTTATGAGAGCATTGGTAATATGCTTAGTAAAAGCAATATTTAAAGAACTAGCATTGGGAGTCAAAGCAAGCTTTTGCAAGAACAAAATTACTTCAGATATATTGCAGCCATCAACATCAAAATCATTAAAGGAAATAGAGTTATCATCTCCTACACTCCAAAAAATTTCAGCACTCTTTTGAGAAAAAGTTTTGGCAGTTTTAGGCTTTTTAACACAAGGAGTGGGAGTTTTCTCTACACCAATCAAAGTAAGAGGATTGCTAGCATTAGGAGCAACATAATTAGAGGTAGTAATAGTACACACTTTCATATTCCTAGCAATCTCATCCTCTCTTTCCCATCTAGCATGGAATTCTGCTAACAATCTAATATTTTCATCAATTCCAACTTGAATAGCATTAGCAGTAGCAAAAACATTGTTCTCTTTCACATCATTAGGCAACACTTTTAATTTTATAAGTTCAACATCATGCGCAAGGCTATCAACTTTAGAAGCAAGAATATCAATTTTGCCTAATTTTTCCTCAACAGACTTGTTAAAAGCAGATTATTTTACCATGAAGTCTTTGAGCATGACTTCAAGTTCAGAGGGCGCGGCCCTAGTGTTGTTGGAGGAATTACCATAAGAATTACCATAACCATTACCATTGGTAGAAGGATACGGCCTATAATTGTTACTAGCAAAATTGTTCCTATAAGCATTGTTGTTAAAATTATTGTTTCTAATGAAGTTCACATCAACATGCTCTTCTTGAGCAACCAAAGAGGCTAAAGGAACATTATTAGGATCAACATGAGTCCTATCATTAGCAAGCATAGCCATAATGGTATCAATCTTATCACTCAAGGAAGAGGTTTCCTTAACAGAATTTACCTTCTTACCTTGTGGAGCTCTCTCGGTGTGCCATTCGGAATAATTTACCATCATGTTGTCAAGTAGCTTTGTTGCGGCGCCCAAGATAAGGGACATAAAAGTGCCTCCAGCAGCTGAATCAAGTAGGTTCCTTGAAGAAAAATTCAGTCCTGCATAAAAAGTTTGGACAATTATCCAAGTAGCCAGTCCATGAGTGGGGCAATTCTTTATCATAGATTTCATTCTTTCCCAAGCTTGACCAACATGTTCATTATCAAATTGACTAAACTTCATAATATTGCTACGCAAAGATATAATTTTAGCAGGAGGATAATATCTACCAATGAAAGCATCCTTACACTTAGTCCATGAATCAATACTATTCTTAGTCAAAGATAGCAACCAATCCTTAGCTTTTCCTCTCAAAGAAAAAGGAAACAACTTGGGCTTAATAATATCACTTTCTACATCCTTATATTTCTGCATCTCACATAGCTCAACAAAATTGTTGAGATGAGCTGCAGCATCTTCAGTACTAGCACCAGAAAATTGCTCTTTCATAACAAGGTTCAATAAAGCAGGCTTAATATCATAAAAGTTTGCATCAGGAGCAGGTGGTGCAATAGGAGTGCAGATAAAATCACTATTGTTCGTGCTAGTAAAGTCACACAACTTGGTGTTTTCAGGATTAGCCATTTTAGCAAAACTAAAAGTAGACAAGTAAAAACAACTATCAAGGATTCTATTTTTTTTGGGTTTTTAATATAAAACAATGCAAGTAAAAATAAAGTAAAGCAAAACTTAAAACAAAGTAAAGGATGTGCGTGCGAAAAACTCCCCTTGCAGAGGTCTTCTACTTCCTCCCCGGCAACGGTGCCAGAAAAAGGCTTGATGGCTGGCTTGTAGTTGATGATGATTATAGCCAGGCAGTTGGGAACCCCAAGAGGAAGGCGTGATGAGCACAGCAGAAAGTTTTTCCCTCAGTTAGAAACCAAGGTTTATCGATTAGGAGAGGAGAGACAAACGACTGAAGGTGATGCTTGCAAGCTTCGCGACAGCTCCGGACAATTTATAGGGCGCCTCGTCCAAGCTTTGCTTTGCGAGCAGCAATGTGGAACCTGCACACAACACAACCAAGTACTTTGTTCCCAACTTGCGATGAGGTTGTCAATCTCACTGGTTTGCTTGAAACAAAGGGTATGAGCGTATCGAGTGGAAAACAGTAGAAGTATGCGAGTAAAGTAAACAGTGCGAGTAAAGTAAATAGGTGATAGCAATATGATGGAAATAGGACCGGGGTCCACAGTTCACTAGTGGTGTCTCTCCATAAGATAAATAACACATGCTGGGTAAACAAATTACAGTTGGGCAATTGATAGAATAAAGATAACGTGATATGTCAAGAAGATCACTATGCGATTTACTCTGGGCATTACAACAAAATACATAGACCGCCATCCAACTGCATCTATGACTAATAATCCACTCACGGGGATATCATCCGAACACCCCATGAGTATTAAGTTGCGAACAACAGATAATTGCATTAAGCAAAGTGTGTAATGTAAACAAAGCATATGCCCTCGAGCATATGAATGTTGTTTTCTCCCTAGTGGCAACAGCACATCTACAACCTTAGAGGTTTCTGTCACTCCCCCAGATTAAATAGAGGCATGAACCCAACTATCGAGCATAAATACCCCCTCTTGGAGTCACTAGCAACTACTCGGCCAAGATAGCTACTAACAACGGAGAGCATGCAAGATCATAAACAACATAGAGATAACATAAGATATATTTCAGTATAGCAACTCAATCATAACACCAATATTCATCGGATCCCAACAAACCAAACATGTAGAATTACATAACGGTGATCTCAATCATGTAGGGCAGCTCATGAGATCTAAACATGAAGCACATGGTGGAGAGGACAACCATCTAGCTACTGCTATGGACCCATAGTCCAAGGTAGACTACTCACTCATCGCTCTGGAGGCAAGCATGGCGATGAAGAAGACCTCCGGTGGCGATTCCCCTCTCCGTCAGGGTGCCAGGAAGAGCTTCTGGACCCTTTCGATCTCGGGTCGATGACGGCGGCGGATCACGATGTGTTTCTGGAAAATTGATCGGGTACTTAGGTTTTTCCTGTCGGGGGTCTTTATAGGCGAAGGGGCATCGTCAGAAGTGGACCGAGGCGACCTCACATATAGGGGGTGCGGCCAGGGGCTGGGCCGCGCCGCCCTGGTGTGTGGGGCCTTCGTGGCCCTACTCCGTCTCCTCTTTGGTTCTCTAGAAGCTCCGGTGGATTTCTGGATGTTCGGCTTTGGTTTCGTCCAATTCTGAGAATATTTCTTGTGTAACTTTTCTGAAACACAAAAACAGCAGAAAACAGGGAACTGGCACTGTGGCGACTTGTTAATAGGTTTGTTCCGGAAAATGCATAAAAGTGCCACTAAGTGTAACAAAACATTAGGCAAATGGTGTAAAAACAAGCATGGAGCATCAAAAATTATAGATACGTTGGAGACGTATTAGATGGCGGTCTATGTATTTTGTTGTAATGCCCAGAGTAAATCTCATAGTGATCCTCGTGACATATGCACGTTATCTTTATTCTATCAATTGCCCAACTGTAATTTGTTCACCCAGCATGCATGTTGTTATTTATTTTATGGAGAGACACCACTAGTGAATTGTGGACCCTGGTCCAATTTCCTTTACATTGCTTACACCGTTTTACTATTACTCGCACTGTTTACTTTCTCGCATACTACTACTGTTTACAGCAAACTGGTGAGATTGACAACCTCATCGTAAGTTGGGAGCAAAGTACTTGGTTATGTTGTGTGCAGGTTCCACGTTGCTACTAGTTGGAGACGCACCAACAAGAATCGTAAATGGCGCCCTTGCTGGAGTGTCATGAAGCTAGCAAGCATCACCTTCTTTAGTTTGGCTTTTTCCTATTGGATTGACAAACCTTGGTTTCTTACTGAGGGAAAGACTTGCTACTGTGCTCATCGTACCTTCCTCTTGGGGTTCCCAACTGGGTGGTTATCCTGCCCGCATCAGTTTCCGTCAATAAACCAGGGTATGTGGAGAAGCTTCCTTTCAAGCCTCTCCCTCCTAAAGAAGGGAAGAAGAAGAGGAGTAAAAGGAGAGAGGAAACGGTATCTTCCCCTAAGCATGTTGCTCCTATTATAGTTTTTGCTGACGAGTCTGAACTCGATGATGTTCCTATGCCTATTACCTATAGTAGTGATCATGATTGGGAAAAGCACACTACTTTTGATATTGAAAATCTTTTTGGTACAAATTCTGAAAATGTTGATGTTAATAATTGTTGTACCATTAGTGCTATCCATGTTTCTTCCAATAATGATGTGTTTACAAATGAACACACTTTGGAAGATAGCTGTTCTATTGCTTGTGATGATACTATACCTCCAATTTATGATGATTGCAATGATGAATGTGATATTTTCAGTCCACCTACTATTGAGGAGAAAATAAGGTATAATTACAATATGCCTCCTATTTTTGATGATTATGGTGATGAGAATAATATTGATATATATGTTGTTGAATTTGCTCCCACTACGATTACTAAGAATGACTATGTTTATGTGGGGAGTATTAATTCTTTTATGCATGTGGCTCATGATAAGAATGTTTAATGTGATAGCTATGTTGCTAATTCTATTCATGATGCTACTGAAAGTTATTATGAGAGAGGGAAACATGGGTTTATGCATATCAGTAATATTAAGTTTCCCCTCTTTATGTTGAAATTCTTGAAGTTGCACTTGTCTTGTTATCCTATGCTTGTTGCTATGTGCTTTCATGACTTGTTCCTTTACAAGACTCTTTTTCATAGGAAGTGGTTTAGATTTAAATTTGTTTCGTATTTGAGTTTTGATGCTCTCTCTTGCTTCAAGTTCTTTTCGGTACTTATGTGAGCATCTTCTCAAATTACTGCGCCTAGCTCAAAGGCGTTAAAGAAAAGCACTCCTAGGAGATAACCCAATGTTTTCTTTTCAGTAATTTTTCTTTTTGTTGAGTCTCGGAAGTCATTACTACTGTAATGACCTCTCCTTATCATTTTTATTTTGTTTTTCTGCCAAGAAGAACCTCTAATTGAGGAAGGTAAGATTTGGGGAGGTTGCTGTCCTGAAACAGATTTCTGCGTTGTACCGTGAAAATTCATGAAAATTCTCAGAACGTCTTTTTGATCTACGATTTCTTGTGCACATGCCCCAGGTTATTGTCTAACTTTCATTAGTTTTGCACTTTTCGATTTGAGCAACAGAAGATTTTCAAAAAAATTGTTCTTTACCAGCTGTTCTGTTTTGACAGATTTCTGCCACTATTTGTGTTTGCCTCTCGATCGCTTTCTTTTTTAGTTCTTTTGATCACGAAACTATTGAGAGAGTTGCTACAGTATCTTGTGCTTTAATGGGTGTTATACTTGAGTTTAAACTGAACCAAAAGAGTAGATTTACTATCATGCTTACACTAATGTTGCTAATAGAATTGTGTGAAGTTTTGTATGAAGGAAGTTTTCAAGTGTAGGGAAAGGAGAATGATGAGATGAGACGAAGTATGGAAAAAAGCTCAAGCTTGGGGATGCCCATGTCACCCCAATAAATATCCAAGAGGTACAAGTGTCAAAGCTTGGGGATGCCCCAAGGCACCCCTTCTTCATCGACAAAAATCAGGTCACCTTTCAAGACACTATATTTTTATTGCTTCGTATTCTATGCGTTTTTCTTGGAGCGTCTTTACTTTCACTTTCAGTTTTCTTTTGTTTTGTTTTCTGCAATAAATGGTTGGACCCCAACATATTTCTTTTGGATAAGATGCACTCTGTTTTTCATTGCCAAGAACACTCTAGTTTTCACTCTTATCGTTCAACGAGTGTTCTCTTTTTCTAGTACTGCGTTTAGCTTTCATTTTTCACCTTGATTTTTGTTAAGATCTTGTTATTTATTTGTATCAAGGCGTATTTAGACCTCTGGTCTATGTTGGTTTTCATCTTTAAGAGTTGTTACAAAAAGGTTGATTGGTGTTGGAAAAGAGAAAAAAGTTTCATGCCTATAGTGGTACAAATGGGAGCTTGTTTAGACTGTGGCTTAGACTTTTGCATATCATGCTTGATGTCAATTTGATAGTATGCTTAGTAGTTTTTGCTCTAGCATGACATGTCTCAAATGACTGAGATTGCTTAATGTGTCTTTGAAAGAATCATGCGTTGTTTTTATTATATGGGTGCATATTATTGTGGTTTTCTCCTTTGATGCTTTATTTGGGTTGACTTGGCGCATGCTTACACCATGTTTGACTTTAACAAGTCGCTATAAGCCTCTATGATCATTTGGTTTTTGACATGTGATACCACTTTATGCTTTGGTTAATAATGTTTTGTCGCTATGCATGATTATGGCCGTTATTGCTCTCTTAGTTGGTCGCTCCCAGTCTTTTGCTAGCCTTCATTTGTACTGAGAGAGAATACTTCTCGTGCATCCAACTACCAAAAACCAAGTTTATTCCAAAGAGTCTACTATAAATTCCTATGCATGGTATTTTCAATCCATTCCAAGTAAATTTTCATGTGCTACCTTTAAAAAAAACCTTCAAAATACTTCTCATTTTGT
Organism: Dactylis glomerata; assembly: GCA_007115705.1. Lineage (NCBI taxonomy): Eukaryota > Viridiplantae > Streptophyta > Magnoliopsida > Poales > Poaceae > Dactylis > Dactylis glomerata. The sequence continues at coordinate 1,257,282 of QXEO01000220.1, forward strand.
GACACTGTTTTCAGCTCATGAGGACGTAGTGGTCGGATTTGCTATCTTCCATATTATTATATTTCAAAAAAATAAAAAAATTAAAAAAGCACTTCTCCATGGTATGTGAAAGTTGGTGGGCACCCGATGGAATCGGTTAGCCATGGTTTGTGAAAGGAAAAGTGGGGAGGAGTGCCAAGCTTTATAAAAGAGCACAAATGTGCCAATCTCTCTCAAAACTTGCTTAGTATGGAAGATAGTAAGAACCCCATTGCCAGTCATTGACAAGAACAACCACCTCTCAAAACAAATTTTTATCTCTGCTTTACAAATGAAAAGCTCTAGCACATGTTTAATCCCTGCTTCCCTCTGCGAAGGGCCTTTCTTTTACTTTTATGTTGAGTCTTCACCTTCTACCTTTATGCACCATCTAAGAGAGTATAGTTGTCATTCTGAGTATAATGTGCATTGTCCCAAAATTCATTAGTGATTGATTCATGATTATGGTTTTGCTTGTTCTTAAATTATTCGTATCTAGTCGCCCTCTTAAACTTGAAGGTGTCCTATGCATTTATGTTTTGCTACTCCATGAAGGACAAACTGAATACCACTTTGCTATGTTTTTCTATATGCTTGGAACACACACTTGAGTTTCAATGCATTATTACTCATGATCTTTTTGTGTGTGTTACTTTTCATGTTATAATATGGTTGCTAAGTTTTATTGTCAAGATTATGTCTCTTATGCCCATGTTTAGAGTACTTTGATCTCAACACTCAATGCTTTACATCATTTGATCAAGATTGTGTTGGTGCATGTCACCATAGAAATTATTGTTTTGTTATCACTTACCTACTCGAGGACGAGCAGGAGTTAAGCTTGGGGATGCTTGATACATCTCAAACGTATCTATAATTTTTGATGCTCCATGCTTGTTTATGCACCATTTGCTTTGTGTTTTGTTACACTTCGTGGCATTTTTATGCATTTTCTGGAACTAACCTATTGACGAGATGCCACAGTGCCAGTTCCCTGTTTTCTGCTATTTTTGTGTTTCAGAAAAGTTACACAAGAAATATTCTCGGAATTGGACGAAATGAAGCCCGAAGGTCCTATTTCCCCCGACACAAGACGGAGTCCAAAGAAGAGTCAGAGGGTGGCCAGGGGGCAACCACACCACCTGGTGGCGCGGGTTCCCCCTGGACGCGCCACCCTATGGTGTGGGGGCCCTGGCCACCCTCTGACATCGCCCCTAGAAGCCTCTGACGCGAAAACCCTAGATCATTCGGCATTTTTCCCAGAAAAGTTCCACAGTGCCACCGCCACCGAAGACCAATTTTGGAGGACAGAAGTCTCAGTTCTGGCACCCTGCCGGGACGGGGAAGTGCCCTCGGAGCCATCTCCATCGACTCCAGCGCCTCCACCGCCGTCTCCATTGACTTCACCGCCATCTCCATTGACGTTGCTGTCTCCCATGATGAGGAGGGAGTAGTTCTCCCCTGGGGCTAAGGGCTCTACCGGTAGCTATGTGGTTCACCTCTCTCTCCCATGATGTGATCTATATGTGATCATGAGCTTTGTATCTAGTTGAATTGGTAGATGCTATTCTTCATATATTATGCTACTCCATTGCTTTATTATTGTAATCTCCGGAGACACCTTGTACCATGATGTGAAGGATGAAAGTGTGCGCATTATGTGTGTCGCTTTGGCTAGTGTCTCTATGAATTGTTGGTGTTTGTTGGAACCATCTAGTGCGCTCAAGGTGATAGTGTAGGGCAATCTAGTTTGGGGAAATGCGAACTTTAAGGAGTGCTTCGTAGCCCTACACATGATTAGTGTTTGTTATCCATTGGAGAATAGTTTAGAGTAGCATAGTGAAGATAGATATTTATGTGTTCAATTATGTTATCTTTGTTGAGAGTGTTCACTAGTGAAAGTATGATCCCTAGGCCTTGTTTCTAAGCATTGAAACACCGTTTACATTCAGTTCTGTTACATGTTTGCTCGCAGTGATATTTATTTCAGATTGCATTTACTACTTATAATTATCCATATTACTTGTATTTCACTATCTCTTCGCCGAACTAGTGCACCTATACATCTGACAAGTGTATTGGGTGTGTTGGGGACACAAGAGACTTCTTGTATCGTAATTGCAGGGTTGCTTGAGAGGGATACCTTTGACCTCTTCCTCCCTGAGTTCGATAAACCTTGGGTGATCCACTTAAGGGAAACTTGCTGCTGTTCTACAAACCTCTACACTTGGAGGCCCAACACTGTCTACAAGAATAGAAGCGTGCATAGACATGAGACGGCGCCCTATTGAGAATAAATGCAGCAGTTTCTAACGCATAACCCTAAAACGATATTGACAAGTCAGACATAGACATCATGGTCCTTATACTATCGAGCAAAATGCGGTTACATTGCTCAGACACACTGTTACGCTGTGGCGTTCCAGTTGGCGTACGTTGTGGCACAATTCCACATGCCTTGAGATGTGCCTCAGACTCGAAACTCAGATACTCGCCTCCTTGATCAGAACAAAGATGCTTGATCTTTCTATCGAGTTGATTTCCGACCTCTTTCTGAAACGCTTTGAACTTTTCAAAGGTCTCAGACTTATGTTTCATCAAATAGATATACCCATATCTACTCAAATCATCAGTAAAGGTCACGAAGTTACGATAGCAATTGAGCGTAGCGACGCTCATTGGTCCGCACACATCCAAATGTATGATTCCCAACAGGTCGGACGCCCGTTCAACTAATCCGGTGAGCGGAGTCCTAGTCATTTTTCCTAGGAGGCATGGCTCACATGTATCAAGTAATTCAAAATCTATTGATCCAAGAAGACCATCATTATGGAACTCCTTCATGCGTTTTACGCCAACATGACCAAGACGGCAATGCCATGTGTATGTGGCATTATCATCATTATGCTTGCATCTCTTAGCCTCCACACTATTGACATGTGTAACAAGATCCAAAATATACAAACCATCACGAACATGTGCATGAACATAGAAAACACCATTTTTAGAAATGGAACAATTGTTTGTTACACACTTGAAATGGTATCCATCTCGCGTTAACCGAGACCCACTCACAATGTTCATACTCAAAGCTAGAACGCAATAACATTTATTTAAAACTAATATCATCTCGGAGGGAAGTCATAGATGCAGAGAGCCTTCAGCCACGACGTCCACTCATTGACCGCTGCCTACCCACATCGTTACCTTGTTCTTCCCCCAAGCGATGCTTATTCCTCAAATCCTGCTAGGAATTACAAATGTTAGCAACATAATCGGTATAGAATACCCACGTGTTACTAAGGGCACTTGTAAGATAGATATCAATTACATGTATATCAAATATACCTTTGTCTCTGGCAACAACCTTGTCGGCCTTCTTGTCTTCAAGGTACTTGGGGCAGTTGCGCTTCTAGTGACCATCCCCTTTGCAGTATAAGCACTTGACTCCGAGATTTACCTTGGGCACCCTAGGAGGACCAACAACACGCTTATCGTCCTTCTGAGGCTTCTTGCCCTTAGGACCCTTTGTCGACTTACCAGACTTCTTGAAGTCCGTAGTCTTGTTGACCATCAACACATTGTGCTCCTTCTTGATTTCAACCTCCACAGTTTTGAGCATGGCAAACAACTCTGAAAGGGACTTAGTCATCCCTTGCATGTTGCAGTTCAGGACAAATCCCTTATAGCTAGGGGGCAGCGACTGCAACACCCTATCAATCACAAGCTTGTCCGGAATCTGGCATTCCAAGGCGTTCAAGCGTTGAACGTAGCTAGACATCTTGACCACGAGCTTGCTCACACTGCTGTGTGCATCCATACGGGAGGAGAAGAACAGCTCGGAAGCCTCATACCCCTCCGCCCGTGCCTGAGGTGCAAAAACAACATTGAGATCAGTGATTATCTCAAATTCGCTCATCTTTTCAAAACGCTTTTGTAGATCAGACTCCATGGCAAACAACATGCCACTCTGGACGAACGAAGCATCGTCTACCTTGGTCTGGTAGACGGCCTTCTCATCGTTGGTGGCGCCCGACTTGGGACCCTCGCCAACGGCGGCATCAAGAACATACCCCATCTTATTGGGAGCGACTAGCGAGGATGATCCTCAAAGTGCGAAACCAAGTAATGAAGTTTGAACCATCAGTTTTCAGTTTTTCTTTCTCAAGAAATGCTCCAAGGTTGAACACTGGGCAAGACATCTATAATGGATTTGCAAAGGCACTTAGACGTTGTTCATAATATGAGTTCATTTTGCTTATTAATTCAGATTAATGCAAACTAGGTGAACTCTCACTTAAACTAACATCCCTCAAAGTTGTTTAGTGATTACACGATCCTAATTCACTACACCACCCCCGATCGTCACGGCTGATGGTATAGCTGCAAAGGTAGACTGGGTCTTTTCAATCACAATCAACATGTGACTCATGCTTAACCTTTCTACTTATCCTTTGCAAGTTTTACGCAGCTGCTAGGGCTATGCACGGAAGAAACGCTTCTTAACCTATGAGCATGCAACCACAACGGTGATTCGCTAATTGTTTCTTGAACCCCGTAAGGGGCCTCCATTGCAAAAACCTCATATCCACTAAAGAGGAGAAAATGGCACCCACGAAGCCACTTGTACGATGCAAGTCGTACGTCAGTTGTGGAACCAGTCTCGCGTAAGAGTACGCGTAAGGTCGGTCACAGGCCGCTTGCAATCCAACAATGCCGCAGACATGAATAGATGCAAATAAAAGGATGAAATTAAGAAAATTAACGCCCGCATCCATGATGCGTTCTAACCGTACCAGTATAACTATGCATAGATCGGCTCTGATATCACTGTTGGGATTCAAAGCAGAAAACAAAAAAATTCTCTACACCCATAGCCCATGATCTATCTACGTAGTTGAACAATAACGATAATAGCGACATTATTCATATCCTTGAAGACCGAGTGCACGGGAACGTTCCCACATGAACATTGTCGATGAAGACAACCGAAGCCGACCTCAAGGTCATGTAGTCGTACCAGTCAAAGAAGACCAGCACCGCACAAGCGGCGCCTCCGAGGGATTACACACGTACGCTGTATAGACATCGTCTGGGCTCCGGTCCAGCAGAGCAACAAAAGAAGGTGGATTTAGACTAGAAATCCGGCAGCGCGACAGCGTCCGGTACGAGAGGTTTCCTTCAACTCGCTGACATAGCTCCAAATGTGGGAGGCAAGTCAGGAAGAAGAGAGGAAGGGGGAGGAATTAATGAGCCAAGGGGTATGAGGGGGCTTTATATAGGCAGAGGGGGGGGGGTAGGTGGCCGCCGGCCCTAGGGGAAACCCTAGGGCGCCACTGCCCCACCCGGCCGCCGCCGGCCCCTAAGGGAAACCCTAGGGCGCCCGGCCTAGGTGGCCTTGGCAGGCCTGGCTGGCCTGGCCTATGGGCCTAGCCCACTTTGCCTTTTCCCATTTTCTTTTATTTATTTATTTACTTTTAATATTTAATTACTTTAATTAAATACTAAATACATTAATCAATCAACTCCTTAGCATAATTCCTTCACCAATACAACTTCGATAAAGTTCGGAACCTTTCCGATGTCTCTGGAACCTTTCTGATATTACCCAGAACTTTTCTGGTTAACTCCATGTGACTTCCGATAATTCCAAATCTACCCCTAAGCATCATATACCCTTAAGTGTGACACCCTACGGGTCAAGGAATACTCCAAACATGATCAAGACCCCTCTCCGATCAATGACCAACAATCGGTTCTGGAAAACGTGCTGATCCCTATGCATTCCACGAAACTCTTCGTTGATCCGTAAACGTCGTATCCTATTCCTTTTGTCACGTGATACTAGATCTTGTCCGAGGTCAGATCATCGATATCTCTATATCGTGTTCACCCTCGTCTGACAAGTCTTTTAACTCGTCCATGACATTGCATCCTCCGTGACCTAGTCACATGCTCGCAAGCTTCGTAGATGCAACTGTCACCGAGTGGGCCTAGAGTATCTATTCGTCACTCGGATGGACAAATCCCGCTCTTGGTGCACACGCCTCAACATACTCCATTGGCATACGCAAGAGACATCTTTTTCAGTCAATCCTTTTATGGTAGAGACGATTGATGCAATCAAAGCAGCCTCTGGATATAGTGATTAGATGTGACCTCACAGTCTAAGGATTAAGTTACTTTGTTTCTTGGTTAGATGCAAAATTGAACTTGTGACTGATCTAATTGCATTAATGGTGCTTTGGGTGTGTGTCCATCAGGTCAAAACATGACCTCAATGTTCATTGATGTATTTGCCCATGATCAGGAAACCTTGATCATCAGATGACACATGAGCTGATTAACTAGAGATAACCACAAACCTGTTTACTTATATGCCACACATGTACTAATGTTTCCACTTAATACAGTTATAGCATGACATATAATATTATGAACAAATGAGATATGACATAAAAACACACTTTATTATTTGCCTCTAGGGCATATCTCCTTCAGGGACTTGGATATCAAACTCTCTCCACGACCATGAAGCCTCCACTCGGCTCAACCAAAGCCACCGAACTCAAAGTGCAAGGTTCATCTTCCAAAGGTTTGGGATACCGAGCCCACCGAGCTCCTTTGGCATACAGACTTTGTCCCACACCACTAGACAATGGCCACCATGCGCGTCCTTACGACCCTTCTATAGAAGCCACGAAGAATATTCTCGATTGCGAACAGAGTCTCAATCTGAACATCGAGAGACATCATGGCGAAGATGGAGACAACCGCTAGCGTCGATCTGACTAACTCAAGCCGCCCAGCTCGGTTAAGCATGGAGGCCCGCCAACCTGACAGACGGTTTGCAACCGCATCCACCATATACTGGAGCTGAGCCGCTGTTGGCTTCCTGAGGCCAAGGGGCAGACCAGGGTACCGAAGCGGGAAAGGTAGCACTAGGCAACCTAGCTCATGATCCACCTAGGATGCCATATCCACCGAGCATCTGATCAGATGTGCCGAACACTTGTTGAGGTTAGTGCGCAGCCTCGAAGCTATCAAGTTTGTTTTTTGATCGCCCATTCGACTTGTACATCTATTCAGTTGTGGCGTCGGTGATGATCATGGCTGCGCGCAAGGCCACCGCAGCCACCATTGCAACAACGTCCTGACACGCCGTCGCGGCCTTCTCGAGCTCCGCCACCACCTCGCGCCTCAGCAAAGCCGCGAACTCAGCGGTCTCGTGCTCCGCCCTCGCAGCCTCCTCGCGGCACACGTTCGGAGCCGCCTCGTGCCTCATGGAGGCAGCGAATGTAGCGGCGGCCTCACGCTCCGTAGCTGCTGCCGCCGCATGGTCGGCCTTAGCCACCTCGTCCTCCCGCAGAAGCTGCAAAGCCTGGCGCGTGGCCGCATCTGCCATCTCCTCCGCCGTGCGGTCTTGCGCCTCGGCGGCTAGGACCATCTCCATCGCCGCCTCCTCTGTCATCCTGGTATCTAGGGTACGCAATTGCGTACCATAGATTTATAGAAGAAGAAGCAAGAAGTAATTACAAGAGGGGTGACTGCCAGCCCACAGACTAGCGTCATCCTGGTATCATCGGGGAACCAATCGCTGGCCATCTTTGGCAAGGCCAGCTCAATCCTTGAGGTCGGGCGAAGGCATGGTGGCTGGTGGTGACGCTAATGGTTGTAAAACTATGGTGTGGTTCGTCACCGCATCCTCACCTTTTCCACTGTTTACTTCTAGTGTATTTGAGTGGGTAGGAGGAAATTATCCGGTATCTTAGAAAATCCCCAATACGTTATTTACTAGGTCAAGTTTAAAAGAGATAACCCTGAGATATACAATAAATCCCCTCCATACTAATGTATTTTTAGCTAAATTAAAAACTTTTCATAAAAATAGTGTTTTTTAGAAAGACTATTTAAAAGAATTAAAGAGTATTAGGTCAACACTAAATCCTGGTATATCTCTATATCTCTTGAGGCCCCGTTTGAAACACAGGAAAGGAAAAAATACAGAAATAGGAAAACCTCAGGAATTGAGATGGCATACCCAACAATCCTATGGGAATCTAAATCACAGGAATAGAAAAAGGTAGCCATTTGGATTGCAGGATAGGAAAATGTAGTAATTTTTTGAATTTGAAATAGCTAACCATCCTTTCTTTCTCCAAGCAAGCTGTTGCGAGCGATGCCCGTGACCGGCCAGGATGACAGCGGCAAGGGCAGCAACCACATCAGTCAGCTGTGAGAAGAGCGGTGGCGGGTTCGAAAATCTTCCCATGAGCATACTGGAGTATGCAGAGTACCCGCGCTCGACGGCCGCCGCGTTACCCCTTGGGTGGTGCTGGCCGACCCTCGTGCGCCGTTCCAGCCGTCGGCAGTCTACCCATTCTTGCTCCCTGCTCCGCCGTGCCCACACAGTACCGGACGAAATCGTCATCCTTGTCGCTCGCTGTGGCCTCTCCCGTTCTTTGTTGGGCAAGTGTGTTTCCATTGATGTTTGGAGGACGATTAAGCTGGCTATTTTGCCGCGCGGATATTTTGACATATGAGACCACCTGCGCGAGTGAAACGCCAGAAAAGACCACCTGCGAAAATTTTTGTTAAAAAAGACCCCCTACGAGTGGCGGCACCCCGGGCCAGGCGACACGTGGCACGTGCCGCCTGGGCCAGTGCCGGCAGGCCCCTGCCGCCGTTGGCATCGCCGGCACGTCCGCCTCCGTTCGGCCCTGCCATGCAGCAAAGACCTGCCGCCCCTGCCCTGCGACCTGCCGCCAATGGGGGTGGCGGCATGGCCCCTGCCCTGCGACCTGCCGCCAATGGGGGTGGCGGCATGCTGCCTGCCGCCAATGGGTGTGGCGGCATGCTCCAAGCCAGGCCACATGCCGGCGATGCCAACGGCGGCAGGGGCCTGCCGGCAATGGCCCAGGCGGCACGTGCCACGTGTCGCCTGGCCCGGGGGTGCCGCCACCCACAGCAGGTCCTTTTTGACAAAATTTTTCGCAGGGGGTCTTTTCTAGCATTTCACTCGCGCAGGTGGTCTGATGCGTCAAAAATTCTGCCGCGCGAGCGAGGCAACGAAAGAAGGGAAGCGTCTCGTCGCGCTTCGTTTCACACCACAGGAAAGTTTCCAATAGATTGGACCAGATGTTTTTTTCCTGTAAAACGTGAAGCATAGGAACCCAATCCCATGGATTTCCTTTTCCTATTCCTATGATCCAAAGGGTGCAAAGGAAATATTCCCTGTGACAATCCTATCCTACGATTTTCCTACGAAAATCCTGTGTTCCAAACGGGCCCTGAGAGTAAAAATACCAGAGAAGTAAACAAGACCTTATAGTCGACAAAAATGACCGAGCATGGAAAGTATGGATGGGAGAAACGGGCGCTTAGTGTTCCGGCAGTGTGAATCTTTAGCATGATCCCCACTGAATGAAGAACATCAGATCATTTAAAGGTGTGAACTTTCTTCATGGTATAAACATGAGGACAAAAATATATTTTCTCTAAAAATATGTTGGCGCATCCATGTACTCCGAAAATGACAAGTTGATGAAGTCCAATCATCAATCAAACATTGGACTGGCGCACAAGATGCAAGCGCCCAAACAAATTGAAAGAGGGCTGAAATGATCGTTTTGTTTCTGTTCCTTTGTGTTTCACACTTCCACTGGTTGAAAATTCAAATATGATCCCCTCGAGGCCTCGACCCAACAAAGAAAAAAATTGCATGGGTCTTAGGTAACATAGAAGCAATACGAATTTAGGATTCAGCTACAACACAAGCTTCAAAACAAAACTAAATGAAATGCCTGAAAAGTTTAGAGCGTACATTACGCACGCTTGGCGATAAAAAGTAGTATTTGCGTGTGTTCGTCTAGCTTTATGTGATTGATTCGTGGGCGAATTCCAACAATTGGTATCAGAGCGAGATTGAGGATTTGAAGCTACGCTTGCCCCGGGGAGGCGACCCGTACTAGCGCCTCGGGGCGGGCGACCGTCGGTCGGCGAAGCGACCGGGTGGAGATGGCGAGCACGCCGTCATGGGAGATACGGCGGGTGATCGTCGAGCAACATAGAGGGGCGACAGGGCATTGTCATCAGCAAGGCGGTGGACGAGGATGATTGTTGATGGGAGAGGTGGTGCCGAGGTGCGGTGCCGGGAGTCTCATAAAGATCGTCGTCCGGGAGAGTATATGTCAAGGAGTCATGGGCGTGCAAGTTCGCACGTCGAGTCGACGTCAAGTTTGTGAGTCGTTGTTGTGTCCAAGTGCTTATCTCTGTGACGGTGCATTGCAGTTGAAGCGTGGTCGTCTACGTGTCTCGATGAGAGGATCAAGTTCAAGTATGAGGGGGCGGTAAACCAGTGAAGAGGAGTCTCTTCAATGAGGACCTGTCTCTACATGAGGCTGAAGTGGATGGTGTGATCCACGAGGTAGTCGCCATGTATTACGCTAGGGTGGACGGTGTGTTTCACGGTTGCTAGCGTGGCTGGGTAGTCCGGATCATGCTTGATTTGTTCCGTAAATTCGAGAGCCAACTAAACTTATCGTGGAGCAAGACCTAGATAAGATACAGATCTGCAAGGAGTCAAGATCAGAGAAGCACAGAAGACCAAGAAGCAAGATTAGGAAGAGATTGTTAGGTAATCTTGAGTTAGTTGTACGTAGAGTACTAGTTGTACGTAGAGTACTAGTTGAGCTAGGCCACGTTGAGTGTCCTAGTCTAATTAGAAGTAGTAGTTAGTACGAGTTTGTATCGAGTTTAGTTAGAATAGGAAGTGATCCGGTTACCAATTTGTACCAGGATCTTGTGTTGGCTGACCGTGTATATATATACGTCAGGATCTTAGCTTGTAACGTGAGAACACGGTGGGAGAAAACATGAAATAAAGAAAAGTTTAGAGAGTATCGCACGCTTGGCGATAAAAAGTAGTATTTGTGTGTGTTCGTCTAGCTTTATGTAATTAATTCGTAGGCGAATTTCAACAATGTCTCATGGTAAACGTGGTAAACACTTCTGAAAACAGGCTATATTAATATAGCAATCACAGATCGAGTCTTGAAACAAAAGAAAATGCTAGGGCAGCAGCAACCACACACCCAAAAGAAAGAAAAAGGAAGAAACAAAATGAACATAGAGGCGGATCAACTAAAATAGATGACCCGCAACCGCTGCGCCCTCCGGAGAAGTTCCGACACGCTCCTAAGTGTGGTAAACACTCGCAAACCAGTATCAAACCAGTATCAACAGGTACCGAATGAAATGGAAACACAACATATATAATAAGCAAAGGAAAACATAATATTATCATTATTGTTACTGACGTAATAGTATTCATGTATACCTTGCACCTTGCTGATATTTAGCATGCCAAAACAGTAACATCACAAGAAAATGGCAAATGATAGCTAAGTTTTGCCCCTTCTCAGATTTCTAATAAATGTCACTATACATTCCCTCCGAAAACAAGAATCCTTTGCAGATGTTACATACTCCTCCAGTATACAAGAGAAAAGAAAAAAATGGACACTCCTTGCACCAGCAGTTACAGTCACAAGTGATGCACCCTTTTGTATGATCCAGTTTGATGTTCAACGCCTATCTCAGATTTAGGCCCCCTTCTTTTCAGCTTATTTTCCAGATTCTCCCAGAAGCTACCCTCCACCAGCTTCTCCCAGAATCTCGTTTCTAAAATTTTCACAACAATCTAGATTAGTCTTCCCAATACTTATCTAGATTGTTGTGCAAATTTTAGAAACGAGATTCTGGGAGAAGCTGGTGGAGGGTAGCTTCTGGGAGAATCTGGAAAATAAGCTGAAAAGAAGGGGGCCTTAATACCGGTGCAACTGTTTACTACAATGATGTCTGTTCAATTGGTTAAGTCAAAACTAATTTACAATTCAACTGAACAATTTTATACGCCATTAGTGAACAGCTCACCCAATTCTTCTCCTCTAACTTATACCAAAACTACAAAAAGGAGAAGATTGAACAAGAATACATTTCCTATGAAGGAGCCCTGCTCTCATTGGGGAGGAAGAGACAGAGTTGGAGTTGGCGGAGAAGGGAGCAATTTCGAGAAGATCCTTGTGTAGATTACCTGGTTCCAGACGTCGGGGACCCCAGGAAGGCACCAATGGATGCAGTCAGCGAACTTCCCTGGATCAGCCTTCTGCTCTGGCGTCAGCAAATGACCCTGCCGGAGGGTATAGATGGATGTGTGGGCATCCTTCCTGTAATCTGACATCCTCGTGATGTCGATCAATGTCACCGGAACTTTCTTCATGGACTTGGCCGTGCTTGCTACCAGATCATATATCCGCATGTCATGGTTGAGGTCGAAGGGCTGGGTGTAGTTTAGCACCGGGAGCGTCTCCTTTGCGCATTTGATCCCATTGGGGTTTCCCCATTTATCTGGACTGCTCTCAGAAAACAACACAACAAAACATGTGTTAGCCAAGCATGCAAATGTGCAATAATGTGCATTCTTGTTCCATTTTTTTCTAAGTTTCAACTGGTTCACTAGTAATAGAAATCTCCCATCTCAAGAGAGCGACATGTGTTATAGCAAGCACCTATATTCATCAAAATCTGTGCGAGGGTCAAGGGGTGTCAAAAATGAACTCAACATCCAACATGTAGAAAATGGCGCATACTTTCTCTCATGATCATGCATGGTATTGTCGATACCAACACAAACTTCACAGTTTGCATGACATTACTTACATGAGGCATTCAAGACTTTGGTTCTGGACTCCTAGTTTCTATAATCTTCCAGGAAGTAGGGGCACTCACTTCAATGATAAAGGTGGTTAAAGATGTCTTCCCAGTGCACAAGGTTCAAATCTGATGGAGGCAATCGAGTGAACACATCAGCCATGTGTAGCATATAGCACATGTGTTGCTTAATTAGGTCTTTAACAAAATTATGGTACTGTATTTGAAACTTCATGAAAATCAGAGTAGTTAACATAACAGCTGACCGTACTCTTGTTTGGCTTTTCGCTGACAATCCAGGTTTCAATAAGCGATGTCTGACTGTGTGAGTGAGCGTGTGTGGTGGTATGTGTAGGTATGCGTACGTGTGCTTCTACGCTGTACTGGGTGTATATATATAGAGAGAGAAAAAAGATGCAGCAGATCCAAACAGTAAAAATCAGTCTGACAATTAGAGGCTAGTCTTTCAGCAAAGTTATTGACACCCTGGTGGGAGCACCACCAAGATAATCAGCATAGCACATGTAACGAACTGTAGAGCAGACATCAATGAGAATCAACGACCATCATTGTTAATTTATTACTCCTACCAGATCACCTAGCCACGGCCATCTATGAGAGTTCAGTGAATTATATTGTTCGTCAGATCACCAAGCAGTGCTATACCTTGGCTTGTCTTGCTGCCCTAGGCCACATTGAACATATAACATAGATAGTGTACATACTCCAGAAAAGTATCAGGTTTTTACTTTTTTAATATGGACCTCCCCCATGCATCAATATAACTTAAGAAACTCCAAGAACATAAATTCAACATTTGGAAATGTCATGCTATGACAACTTGATAAGTACCCAATATACTTATAAGTTGAATAAGACTCTTGCAGATTACAAACTACACCTTAATAGTGGAGGGTTTTCTTCCTGGTAAAAATACATATTAAAATTGGTTTTTAACTGTGAAAAAATCCCCAAACACATCACCTGGATATGTCCGGTCTATATCTATATGTGGAACATCAGCAAACAATAACATACCAGTCCAGATGCAGTGATGAGTTCTTTTTATTTCTTTTCTGGAGAGTGTTGAAAAGTCAAACCAAGCATGCATGTTGCTTGTGGTGCATAAGATGCCACCCACTTCGATCACACCCTGTACCACACACCCATGTGAAACAGCCCCCCTTTTGTTGTTGTTGTACCAAATGTTGCTTTAATTTTTTTATTTGTTAGCTGGACCCACCTATAAATTTGTTGGGATCTTGAAGACAATACACTACGGAAGTTTCTTTGCTTTTAAGTAATGGCTTCAGATAGCATGTGATTCCTACGACAATCCAGAGGTACATCAAGAGATTTCAAACTAAACTATGAAATTCATACGGTCCACTTATTATCTAAATAAAATCTGGTCCATTACTTTTTAGATTTGAAGATTCTAAAGAATATTAAGTGCCATGCGAATGTCATTATACCAAGTGTATAACACCATAAAGAGATTTTAAAAATCCTTGATATGCAAGTATGAAATTGACTTGCCAGTAGACAACTGACTAAAAGAGTTGGAAATTAAGCCAATTTTGTTCCTAGTAAGGCATAAGCAAACCTAACAGCTGAACTTCATTGACCACATCTTGTGGTGGGCAATGAGTTGTGCCCTCCATACTAGAAAGAGGGTTAGCTTGCTTCTCTAGAACGTCACTGTGACTTAATGAACCGCTCTAATCAATCTTAGGATTGGTGTGCTTTTCACAGACAGTGGTCCAAAGAGTAAGATTGCGTCGTAGCAAAATTGATCTAGCTTATACTACTCCTAATTAAGGAACCGCCATTACTGGTACGAGAGAAAAACTAATCACAAAAATGTAACTTTTAATCACCTGTCATGATGAGGAGAAATAGTCATGAAGAACACTGATGTCCGTGCCGGATCGATATTATCATTCAGCCAGTCCGCCCACGTCTTGAGCACCCGGCCATACGCATCCATCCTCGGCACCAAGTCATGCTCCGACCAATACTTCGAATCTGGCCTCCTGCAAAATCAAAGCAAAAAGGCTACATTTTTAGCATGCGATTCAACGAGATACAGCAATGAGGATGCATTCTTTACGGAGATGACAGGATCACCCACTGACCGGACTTTGATGTCTTGGTCGTTCATCCACCAGATGTAGGTGTTGAAGAGGAGGTAGTCGACGCCCCTCCAGTGCTGCGCGTGGCCCTCGATCTTCTCGGGGCTTATGATCCGCTCCACGATGGTGTGGAAATTGGGGTTGTCGGAATTGGACTCGACGAGGAATGGTGCCCAGTAGAACTCGAGCGTGGCACGGTACTCCTTGGCGTGGAAGACGATGAAGTTGCCCCTCTTGACGAGCTTGGTCCTCCCCTTGCTGAGCACGGACTGCACCATGCACACCAGCGACTCCCACTGGTTCCGGTTGAGCGAGTCCCCCACGAACATGAGCCGCTTCCCCCTCATCCTCTCCATGAACCTCCGGGCGTCGAACCTAATATATGGAATCAACAAGATTCACCAACCAAGAAATCTAGTTGAGAAGATCGAATTCGTGCTGCAGATCTAGCCAGCCAAGAGAGAAATGAGGTGAAGCAATTCAGTGCGTACGTTGGGAGGGAGCAGTTGTTGGGCTGCCATCTCCAGTACTGCCATGTATCGTCGGGGCGGCCGTTGGCGAGGCAGGTGACCTGCCTGGTGAGGGTGGTGCAGTCCTTCTCCCTGTAGAGCGGGACGGACGCGTTGTCGAAGACCCAGCGGCCTTTGGCGAGGTCGCAGGTGGGCGGGGGCAGCGCGATGGGGGGAAGGCCGGAGACGTTGTAGATGTCGGCGTCCGGGTAGAGGTAGTCGTCGATGGAGAGCTCGGCGATGGTGCGCGCGTCCTCGCCGTACATGACGAGGGTCAGGAGCGCGATGGCGCACACGAGCGTGGTGACCGGGGAGCGGCGGCCCGCGGCGAAGAGGGACCGCGCGGAGGAGGCGAGCGTGTCCAGCCCCAGCGCGTGCCGCGGCCGCGGCTTGGTGGTGACTGGGGCGGGGGCGGGGGCGGGGGCCGGGGTGGTCGAGGGGGGCGGCGGGGCGGTGGACGGCGAGGTGGCTGTGGCTGTGGGCGGCATGGCGGCGGCTTGCGGTGCGACCGCCGCCGGCGACGCGCGCGGCAGGGGTTGGTGAGCTGGTTGTCGGTCGCCCGGAGGAAATGGAGCGAGGAAGGCGGGATCTGAGCTGGTGGTGGAGTGAGAAAGGGGGGAGAGAGCCCTGCCCAACTCCGACGACTCCGGCAAGGAGGTGCTTGTGTCGTGATTTGTAGCGAGCCTGTCGGCGTCCGGCCGTGTGGCGCCGGTCAAGATCTAGCTGCCGACCACCACCATTTCTGATAGTAAGGTCTCGTTTGTTACTAAGTTTTGGTAGGGATGAGTGGGGCTGGTCAAGATCTAGCTGCCGACCACCACCACACCAGTCCCCACTAAAACTCTAGTACCAAACAGTACCTAACCGGTGTAGTATAGTACAAAAGGAAAGAGCGCAAGGAAGAGGCTTGAAACATGTTTGGATGCGACTTTGGAAGATTCTGGTCCATAGAAAAAGAAAAATGATAAATAGAGAACATTATAATTTTGAGGTATAATTACAATAAACCACAACTTCAAGGGTACTTATATTACCTAAAACCACAACTTTTAGGATTATTTTCAGAAAACCACAATTGCTAATTATCAACAGAGAACCCAAATATCATGTTTTCTACCATTTAATACTAAAACTGATGTTAATCCCACATTGTCATGACTAAAATGGCTGAAACAATCAACCCTAGAGAAATGGGGCTTGTGTCGCATTGAAATCGAGTGAGACAGGGCAAGACGAAACAATTCACCACTCTCTCAAAAACCCTTTTCGAAGATGCGAGGGCGGTGGTGGCAGCATGATACGTAGCTATGGTGTCGATGGCGACGCTGCGAGAGCTCCGACAACAATGGAGTGGTGCACTTAGAGGCGACGACAATAGTGCCAACACGAACATATGCGAATTCAAAGTGGAGGTCATGCAATTGAAAGAGAAATACAAGGAAACCAGCAATAACTCATCAAAAAAACCATGGCGACGTGTGTCAGCCATAGTCAGTTTTTGCGTTAAAAGGAGAAAATGTGGGTATTTATGTTTTATGTTTTTAAGCTTTCTACTATAGGAGAGCCCCCACAACCATTTTATTAAAAAAGAACCAAGGTTACATATTTACAATAGAGGAACAAAACAGAAAAAAGAGTTTAACCTAATTAATTACAAAAGGTTGTCAATCTATCTTGATAGAAGAGGAAGTAGAGAGGGTTTAACCCTGTGCTTGAGAAGGGAAATCTCTATAATAAAACCAGCCTTCAAAGCCCTAAAGGATGGCTTGATCCCTTTGAAGATGAAATTGTTTCTTTGCCTTTATATGTTCCAGCAAGCCAAAATGAGTATTTCCACAAAACAAGGTCCCTGAAATTTCTTCTTAGTAGATTTAAGCATTTCTGGACCAGATCCAGCACCCCACTCCACTTGTAGATAAGACCTCACCCTAACACTAAAATTACATCCAAAAAAGAGATGAGACTAGTCTTCTCGAATGTGACAGGGACATAGCACACAATTATAGTCAGAGTTGATTTTCTAGTGTCTTCTGAGGAGCATATCTCGGGTGTTTATGCTATCATGCAGGATTAACCAAGCAAAAAAAATTATGCTTAGACATACACTTGATTTTCCACAGCCATTGAGAGGGAAAGTGATTTTGGATATGCTTGAAATTCAGCTTGTAGATCATGTTTGGAATATAATTCCCAAAGGAAGAGTCTGTGACTTCCCATATGTCTGCAGCCTCCTGATTAACAAAGAAACCATGTAACTAAGATTGCAGCTCACTCAACTCATTCATTGCTTCAACGGAAAGGGGTAGATAAAAGGCTTCACATATATCTGAAATATCAAGAGCCTTCTTGACTAAAATCAGCTTGTCTTCAACAAAAGAGAATAATCTTGGATATTTAATTTTAAAAGGTCCAGATTTCCAACTATCAGACCAAAAAAGCACAGTATCACCTCTGCCAACTTTGCACTTTGTTATTTGTCTATAGTAATCTGAGAGTTTCATATATTCCTCCACCAGAAGGATCCACAAATAGTAACTGCATGTGGCACTTCATCATAGTAATATGCGTTTTTAATAAGCTTGACCCAAGGTAGATCTGTTTGATTATAAAAATTATGCAAATGCTTCAGAAGAAGACATCTATTTTGAAGTTTTAGATTTATGACACCTAATCCACCTTTCTCCTTGGGTTTGCAAACCATCTCCCAAGAAGCAAGAGAATGAGCTTTTTCATCATCCTTTCTTTTCCTCCACAAACAATGCCTTCTTGCCCTATCCATGACATCTATAGCACCATCTGGAATGTCTAGGGAACAAAGGTAATGAATTGGAATGGAGGACATAACTGAATTAACAAAAACTAGCATATCTCCATAAGACAAAAGGCTAGCTGTGTAAACTTTGTGGCATGGAACGTGCATTGGCCTCTACACGGTTGCGTGTTAATATAGAGCCACAAAGGGCTAGTTGTACAGGGTGGGGACTCATATTCATACACATCAACGTATGATATACGTACATAGAGATCGGACCGGTCAGGTCCTACACCGACACGGTCCTAGCCTATACAACACATCTAACACTCCCCCTTAATCTAAACCTATAGAGAGGTTTAGATTACGCTTGAATTCCTCTAACTTCTTGACTAGAAGTGCCTTTGTGAAGCCGTCTGCAACTTGGTGTTTACTTGACACAAACTTGATATCTAACAAGTTTCCTGCAACTCTTTCTCTTACAAAGTGAGAATCAATCGCAATATGTTTAGTACGACCATGAAATACTGGATTGGCACACAAATAGATAGCACCCAAGTTGTCACACCAAAGACATGACTTTTACTTCAGTTTTACTCCAAGTTCACCAAGAAGAGCTTCAACCCACATCAATTCTGCTATAGCATTTGCTAAAGATTTATATTCAGCTTCAGTACTTGACCTAGAAACTGTAGCTTGTTTTCTGGCACTCCATGAGACCAAATTTGGTCCAACAAATATAGCAAAACCTCCTGTGGACCTTCTATCATCAATAGAGCCGCCCAATCTGCATCTGAAAAGGCACTAAGGAATGTAGAGGAAGATTTTATAAAGGTAATCCCAGTGTTCAAGCTATCCTTCACGTATCCGAGAATACGTTTGACTGTTGTCCAGTGTTTTGTAGTTGGGACATAAAGATACTGACAAACCTTATTAACAGAGTATGATAAATCTGGTCGTGTCAATGTCAAATATTGCAAGCCTCCAACAATGCTTCTATACTGAGTATTGTCATCAGGCCCCAGTGGTGTTCCATCCATGAGAGATAGCTGTTCTATGGAGGACAAAGGTGTAGGAGCTGACTTACACCCAAGCATACCAACTCGCTGAAGTATATCCTTAGCATACTTCGCATGTGTCATGAGCAAACCATCACGTGTCTTTGTGACCTCAATCCCAAGGAAATAGTGTAATCACCTAGATCCTTGATAGCAAAATTCTCATTAAGATTTTGAAGCAAAACAGAAATAGCATGATCAGAAGAGCTTGTTACTATGATGTCATCAACATATATCAGCACAAACAAGGTGACACCTTCCTTGTTAAAGAGAATCAAAGAGGTATCAGCCTTCGAAGGTGTAAAACCAAGATCACATAGTTTAGAACTTAGCCTAGAGTACTAGGCTCGAGGGGCTTGCTTCAATCCATATAAAGCTTTATCAAGTTTGCAAATGAGATGAGGAGCATTAGGATGTTCAAAACATGGAGGTTGTCTCATGTACACTTCCTCTTCCAAAACACCATGAAGAAACGCGTTTTTGGCATCTAGCTGCCGTAGACTCCAGCCACGAGAGACAGAAAGAGTCTAAACAGTCCTGATAGTAGCAATATTAACCACATGACTAAATGTATCCTCATAATCAATGCCATATCGCTGTTTAAATCCTTTTGCAACCAATCGTGCCTTATACCTGTCAATTATACCATCTGCTTTCTTCTTTATACGATACACCCACTTACAATCAATCAAGTTTTTGTTGCTGCTTGGAGGAACAAGGTGCCAAGTCTTATTCTCCATCAAAGCGTTGTATTCTTCCTTCATAGCCATGTACCAATTTTCATCATTTAGAGCCTCTTCCAAAGTACAAGGTTCACCTATGTACGACAACATACCATAGCGTACTATACCATCAGTATACTTTTTTGGATTTTTAATACCTTTCTGAAGTCGTGTACGAACATGAGATGATGGTGCTGGCGGTGCAGCAGGTTGTACTGGTGAAGACAGCGTTGAACCATCGGAAGAGGAACTGGATGCAAAGTGTTCTGCAGAACCAGTGGCCGCAGAGGATCTTTTCCTTAAGGGTGTATTTAGCGTGGTCATCACCAGTGGCGGAGCTTGAAAAAAATCCTTGGGCGGGCCAGACTAAAAGAAAGCACACAAAAGTTTGTTCTGAAACCTTGAAAATTAACCCGCTGTCAGTCTGAACTCTGAAGTCCTTGGTTATGGTTACGGTTCTGTTTCTGATGTTTCAATCCAATTCAACTTCACTAATGTCATCTTCTTTTATTTTTAAGGACAAAATCAATTTTCCTTTGAGTGAATTTCCACATCGCTATTGCAATTTGCAAAAGCAAACAAATTCAGAGTTGTCCGTGCTATCAAATTGCTAACCAAAAATCCCAGCACTGCTGCCTCCTATGTCCTATATCTATTCCAGGCTCCATCTATTTCCCCTTATTTCCTTGCCAAAATTGTTAGACCTAGCGAGGCGCCGTCCCACCCACAGCCATGGCTATTCTTTGTGTCGATTTCTGTCGAGAGAATATGGAGACCTGTAGACTCGTACGAAGGAGTATAGGATTTGCGGCCAAGGAGACAAGGTAACGGGTAGGACATTGCGTGTTGATGGGCTGGCTTTGGATGCAGAGAAGTTCAATTATATTTTGCAAAAGAGCTAAATACACTACAAGTCCCAAAAGTTGTCTTATAGGTGCATTTTAGTCCCACTACTTGTAAAATGGGGTCGGGTAGTCCCAAAAGTTGCAAATCGGGTTGGTTTTTGGTCCGCTGCGGTTAGAGCATGACATGTGGCTTGCCACGCTGGATTATAATGGATAACCTTTTGCAGAAACACCCCTATGGTTGCATTTTTCCTCAAATTGCCCTCATGTACAGAATAGAGAGTAAACAGAGTGGGAGTGAGCACATCGATCCCCAATTCCCAATTTCTCCCGGCGGCGAGCACATCGCGATGGCGACCCGTTCCTCGGTCGCCCCGGCGACCTATCCATGACTGCGCCCTCTCTGTTCCTTGCCTTTGTCGGGAGTGCCGAATCCCCTGGGAAATCCTTGGCCATGGCGACCTTGGTCACGGGTACGGCTCAGACCGCACCACCTTCTCATTTGTCTCCATGCTATGGTATCTGTGCACATGCTATCTCACGGATCACATATTCAGCACATGGATCTCAATTCTACTTGACTTGCTTGTAGTGAGAGGATGGAGAAGGAGATGGAGGAGCTATGCACATGCTGAAGATCGGCGAGTTGCATGCTGCCGTGGGGCTTCAGTGGCTCCTAAGAAGAGACCGTGATGGCCTCTAGGGAGACATCCTAGATTCTGTCCAACTCCGCGCGGGTGGCCTCGGGATTCAGGCCAGTTTCTAAATTGCTTTGTAGTGTCACTGTAATATGCATATACTGTCAACTGTTGAGTATATATTTGATTTGTACTGTCATAGTCTGTTCAGTCAGTAATGTGTGTTGTCCATTGTGAAATAAAGCAAATTTTAGTGCAGACTTGATTGAGCAAAATTGTAATGTATTTATCTATATTTTTTGTGCAAATGATAGAAATTTTAGTGTAGCCTTTTTGTCAAGGCTAACTGAATTTAAGTGCACAAATCATTACCAAAATCACTGAATAGCTTGATACACAAATCAGTACCAAAATCACTAAATATTCAGTTGCAGATTCAAAACATGATAAGAAGATGGATGGCAAGTAATGAAGGAAAATATTCAGGACAGCAACTTGGAAAATTACACCATTCAGCTAACCAAATGAAAAGGAAAATTATATGTTTGTATTTTCAGCTCCTATTCATACAAACATGCATTTATCACTGTAACTTGTGCACTCAAGAACACAGCACAGTGGTGCATGCCCTCCGTCCTGAGTTACTTGCCCTCCGTCTCCATCAGCTGTACCATTTAGATCTGGTATTGGTTTCCCTTGTTGCTGATCAACATGTCCTTCATTTCTTGCCCTTTTTTTGTTGTAGCTCTCCCTCTGCCTTGTCCTGCAGTTCTTCCTCTCCCTTGACCTTGTCCTGGAGCTCTTCCCCTCCCTTGACCTTGTCCTGGAGCTCTTCCTCTGGCTGTTTTAGATGCTCTTCCTCTTCCCCTTATAGTACCTGTACTCTCTCTTATCCTAGCAGCTGGAATTGCATCTCTAGCAGCAACAACAAAAGAGCTCTCATCAGGAATAGTGCCATGTCTTCTGTTAGTAGCCAACTGAATTCTTTCCTGAAAAATCAGAAAGAATTTGTTAACATCATGAATAATTGAGAAAAAATAAATATACATTTCATCACATCATGGATAATCATTGCATTTTAAGTATACCTCTTGGCCTATCTTGTAGACCATAGTTTCCTGTACATTAGTTGGATCCATGGGGTTACTGTCTCGATGAATGATATTTTCTAAAATAGTAGGATCATCATAATCTACTTCTTCTGCCTGTTGCACGTCTTGGTCCTCTTGTTCTGTTTGCACAAATTTGTAGTGCCCTTTTTTTGTTATGATTTGCTTTCCCACAGATTGAGCAGTGCATGGTCAATCCTCCTCTTGTAACATATTTGACACCATTTTTCTCCTTCTCCTCTGGTGCTTTCTTTCTATTTTTTCTAGGTCGCCCCATGACTTTAGTGTACAGAGGAGGCAACACTTGTACTCCATTCATCTTCTCCCACAGTACTCTGCCCCTTAATGGAACTAAATTGTATCCATATGCTTCCTTATATGAATTTATGTTGTAGGAGCTATGAACAAGTGTCTCAACATCTATGTTGTCCTTTCGGCAACATGCAATAGCATGGTGGCATGGAATACCACTAATTTGCCATCTCCTGCAGTCACATGACCTGGCTGAGAAATCGACAGTATAGTGCCTCTCAAACTCTCCAGTGCTAACATGATAAAGTCCATTCGCAGCAGGCATGACAGTAGCTCCAAGACTCCACTCGGTGAATTTATCAATCTTCTTCCTTATTTTTGGACAAATTATTCTAGGCATCTTCTCTGCCTCCCCTTGCTTTGTTTCAACTCTTTGCATAGTTTTGTAGAAAATTGTGTCTAGCATAGATAAGATAGGCATCTCCCTAGCTTCTAAAATATAGCTCCAAAAAAGATTGTAAATTAGCACATATTCTAACAAATAAAATTTTGCTAGCTGCAAATAAAATATAGATTCAGTCCACTTAATGAATTTACCTATTATATACTTCACAGTGATTGTTTAGAAGGAGATCACATTTTGGAAAATCACTGAAGAATGCCTTAATCGAGGTGTTTGGTACAAGATTTTGAACCCACTCATATGCTTTTGCACTATCGACTTGCATTTTATCCAGACTTTGTTGCCACTTGGCTATATTAGTTGACCTAGTGATTGACCATAGATTATTCTTCAGGTTCTCTCCTTTATGCCCTGCTTTTTGAAAATTTTGGTACAAATGCCGAACACAAAATCTGTGTTCTGCATCTGGCCATATTTTCTGGACAGCATTGATAAGTCCCTAAAAAATATGAAATAATTAAGCAATATATCAACATAGGAGAGAAAAATATGTACAATTCATACCTTCTGTTTATCACTCATGATTGTAAAAGGAGACGTGTTTGTGATGTTTAGGTCATCCTTTAATGTGCTAAGGAACCACTCCCATGAGCTTGTGCATTCGACTTCCACTAATCCCATTGCTATTGGATATATGCAATCATTTGGGTCAATCCCTACTGCTGTAAGCAACTGCCCTTTATACTTTGTTTTCGTATGACATCCATCAACACAAATCAGTGGCATGCATCCTCTAAGAAATCCCATCTTGATTGGACCATATGACTAGTACAAAGTTGACAGGTGCTCTTTTGGTGCCTCATCTCTAATCCCTTGTACTCTGTTTGTAGATATGAAAAATGTGGAACCAGCATTACTTCTCCTAAGTTCTTGTCCATAATCCCACAGTAGAGAGAACTGACCATCCTCATCTCCATTAATGATGTTCAGAGCTTCCTTTCTTGCCCTGCTTAGCTTCCACCTATTTGGGCACAAGTTGAACTCTCTTTGAACTTTAGCTGCAAATGTTTTCAAAGAAATTTTCTGATTGTCCCTTACCTCATCAATGAACTTGCTAGCAAGAAATGGCGCTGTCAGTGCCTTTAGTTCCCACTGGCGCTGACATGTATGTTTGCATGCATACCTCCTAATTGTGAAACCACCAGTCCTACTATCACTAGTAGCTTTCAGAGACCAAGGGCAGCCAGGCTTGCAAATAGCATCCGACCTTCTCCTGTCATTTTTTAGCTTATGCACCTTCACTCTGTTTCTCACACTATATGCTGTCAGTGCTAATCTCAACTCCTGGACATCACTGAAAACCATGCCAACCTTGAATATTGGATTGTTCATATAAACCACAGGATTAAATGCCTTGAATCTGTTGTGCAAGTGTTGTTGATCCTCCTCTCTCAAATTGAGGTCAGTATCATCCAAAGCTTGATCATTTTCCAATTGAAAATCATCTTGAACATCATTATGATCATTAACACTTGTATCCACATTGTCTGCAAACAAGTCATCATCTCCATCTTCAACTTTGTAGTCAGTCATGAAAATTTGAATCGCTATCACTGTCTTCAGCTTCGAATCCGTCGTTTTGCACAAAATTTGCTTCAGCGGATGGCATAGTTGCAGCATTGTCAGTGTACTGAGTTGCACTAGTTCCTGCAACATCATTTGCTGTGATCATATCAGGCCTCAAAGAAGCAAGAAAATTGGTGTGATCAATCTCAAATAGCAGTGCACTTTAGAGCCGTACACTAACTAACTAGCAGCACACATTCAGATAAAACGGGGCATACATGAAAAGCACTAAAATCAAGTCAGTATTGCATATGTGATCTCAACTTGCATTGCACGACCTAAAAATTCAACCTTTTACACCAAAATTGAGATTCTCTGAGCATACTGTCATACGTACGTGATCACGGCCAAACTTTGTACCAATCCTATGGTAATACTAGTTCTTGAGATCGTCCTAATGCTACTACCAACCTAATCCATTGCCGACTCAGCCAGGAAATCCCACTATCCGCTGATCATGGTGCCACTCGACGAACCCTACGCCCTGGCGCTAAAACCACCAGCGAACTAGGCTCATTCTCGGAGAGAATCGAGGAAACGAAGGTTTACCGTATTCCGGCTCCGCTTCCTCCCATCCACGGTAGCACATCTCCGGTGGCATCTCGGCAAAATCAACGCCACGAACGATGAGATCGCCCTCGATGGTGCTGTCGATGACGGGAAAAGATCTAAACAAGAAACAACATATTCTGCTCCAACATAACTGGAAGGGCGTACAAGATATATTTGATAAAACAGGGACCTTTCAGAAAACATTACATGGCTACGGTGGTTTCTATTGCGCCCAGAAGTTTCAGGGGCATTTCTACAAAATTGCTAACGTGAGTAGCCACCACCGTGGCTCCTACGTGTCCAATTCAGGCTATTTCCGTCTGTTTTGCACGTATAGACAACTTTTGGGACTACTCCACCCCATTTTACAAGTAGTGGGACTAAAATGCACCTATAAGACAACTTTTGGGACTTGTGGTGTATTTAGCTCTTTAGAACTCAGCCTAGAGTACCAGGCTCGAGGGGCTTGCTTCAATCCATATAAAGCTTTATCAAGTTTGCAAATGAGATGAGGAGCATTAGGATGTTCAAAACCTGGAGGTTGTCTCATGTACACTTCCTCTTCCAAAACACCATGAAGAAACGCGTTCTTGGCATCTAGCTGCCGTAGACTCCAGCCACGAGAGACAGAAAGAGTCTAAACAGTCCTGATAGTAGCAATCTTAACCACATGACTAAATGTATCCTCATAATCAATGCCATATCGCTGTTTAAATCCTTTTGCAACCAATCGTGCCTTATACCTATCAATTATACCATTTGCTTTCTTCTTTATACGATACACCCACTTACAATCAATCAAGTTTTTGTTGCTGCTTGGAGGAACAAGGTGCCAAGTCTTATTCTCCATCAAAGCCTTGTATTCTTCCTTCATAGCCATGTACAAATTTTCATCATTTAGAGCCTCTTCCAAAGTACAAGGTTCACCTGTGGACGACAACATACCATAGCGTACTGTACCATCAGTATACTTTTTCGGATTTTTAATACCTTTCTGAAGTCGTGTACGAACATGAGATGATGGTGCTGGCGGTGCAGCAGGTTGTACTGGTGAAGACGGCGATGAACCATTGGAAGAGGAACTGGATGCAAAGTGTTCTGCAGAACCAGTGGCCGCAGAGGATCCACCACCTGGGCTGTCCGTCGGGGGGAACAACATGCCAGGGGAATCAGAGGCGCCAGCGGCTGGGCAGCTAGCCAGATCGCGCCGCATAGCGTCGGTTGTGGGCGCGGGCTCTGCACGCTCAGAGTGGCCCGTCTTGGCGCGCCGCGTGTAAACCAGCGTGGGCGCTGGGGCCGCACTGCCGGGGGCACATGCCGCGCTATCGGGGACAGACGTAGAGACACGGCGGGGCGCAAGCGACCTGATAGGGAGATCCTCCTCGGGATCCAGTGAAGCCACAGAGGAATGTTCTTCCTCGTTTTCCACGCGGTCTTCGTATTCTTCTGACACATGTGATGATGAGTCATTTTCTTCAATTTTTGGATGATTTTCAACACCATTTTCTGTTGCGTTTTCTCCGGCGGCTTCTCCATCCTGTAACTCATTTGTATAAGACACAATAGGCACAATATGATCTTCAAAATTTGCATCATCCTCTTGGAGAGGAGGTGTAGAGGATGGAAGAAGCAAGATGTCTTGCTTAAGACGGGCACCGGCATTGGGATGTAAAGTGGCAAAAGGAAAGACGTTCTCATCAAAGACAACATCTCTAGAGATATAGAAACGGCCTGTGGAAACATCGAGACACTTGACACCTTTTTGGAGGGGACTATAGCCTATAAAGACACACCGTTTTGAGAGAAAACGAGTTTGCGTTTGTTATAGGGACAAAGATTGGGCCAACAAGCACAACCAAAAGTGCGAAGAGCATCATAATTTGGTGTAACATGAAGAAGACGCTCAGTAGGAGACTCAAAATCAAGAACTTTGCTAGGAAGTATATTGATGAGAAAAGTGGTTGTGAGAAAAGCTTCATGCCAAAACTTAAGAGGCATGGATGCATTAGCAAGCAAGGCAAGACCAACTTCAACAATATGACAATGTTTTCTTTCAGCTGAACCATTTTGTTGATGAGCATGAGGGCATGAAACATGATGAGTGATGCCAATCTTCTGAAAGAAACCATTTAATTTATCATACCCCCCCCCCAATCAGTTTGCATAGTAACAATTTTCCTATCAAACTTGCATTCAATATACTGCTAATAATTAAGAAAACTTGATAAACATCAGAACACTTCTTAAGAAAATAGATCCATGTAAATTTGCTAAACTCATCAATAAAGCTTACATAATAGGCATATTTTCCCATAGAAAGAGGAGTAGGGCCCCATACATCAGAGAACAATTGCTCCAAAGGAGCAGTAGAAACACTAGTGGATATGGGATATGGTAGTTGATGACTCTTTGCTAACTGACAAGAATCGCAAACATATGGTGTGCTTTCCGGGGTGT
Organism: Dactylis glomerata; assembly: GCA_007115705.1. NCBI lineage: Eukaryota > Viridiplantae > Streptophyta > Magnoliopsida > Poales > Poaceae > Dactylis > Dactylis glomerata. The sequence continues at coordinate 1,285,069 of QXEO01000220.1, forward strand.
AAGCTATTTTATTTCTCCTAAGAACTTGTTGTACCACAAAAGAAGATGGATGTCCTAAACGGCGATGCCATGTAGAAGATGATGGCTTAATGGTGATGAAGGCTGATTGCTTCGGTGGTGATGATGAAAATGACCGATCAGTTGGGAACCCCAAGAGGAAGGTATGATGAGCACAGCAGCAAGTTTCCCTCAGTAAGAAACCAAGGTTTTATCGTCCAGGAAAAAGTCAATACTCCAGAAGGTGATGCTTGCTAGCTTCGCGACGGCTCCGGACAATTTATAAGGCGCCTCGTCCAGGCTTTGCTTTGCGAGTGGCAACGTGGAACCTGCACACAACACAACCAAATACTTTGTTCCCAACTTACAATGAGGTTGTCAATCTCACCGGTTTGCTTGAAACAAAGGGTATGAGCGTATCGAGTGGAAAACAGTAGTAATATGCAGGTAAAGTAAACAGTGCGAGTAAACTAAATAGGTGATAGCAATATGATGGAAATAGGACCGGGGTCCACAGTTCACTAGTGGTGTCTCTCCATAAGATAAATAATACATGCTGGGTAAACAAATTATAGTTGAACAATTGATAGAATAAAGATAACGTGATATGTCAAGAAGATCACTATGCAATTTACTCTGGGCATTACAACAAAATACATAGACCGCCATCCAACTGCATCTATGACTAATAATCCACTTGTGGCGAATCAATCCGAGAACTCCACAAGTATTAAGTTGCGAACAACAGATAATTGCATTAAGCAAAGTGTGTAATGTAAACAAAGCATATGCCCTCGAGCACATGAATGTTGTTTTCTCCCTAGTGGCAATAGCACATCTACAACCTTAGAGGTTTCTGTCACTCCCCCAGATTAAATAGAGGCATGAACCCAACTATCGAGCATAAATACTCCCTCTTGGAGTTACTAGCAACTACTCGGCCAAGATAGCTACTAACAATGGAGAGCATGCAAGATCATAAACAACATAGAGATAACATAAGATAAATTTCAGAACAACAACTTAATCATAACTCCAATATTCATCGGATCCCAACAAACACAACATGTAGAATTACATAACGGTGATCTCAATCATGTAAGGCAGCTCATGAGATCTAAACATGAAGCACATGGTGGAGAGAACAACCATCTAGCTACTACTATGGACCCATAGTCCAAGGTAGACTACTCACTCATCGCGCCGGAGGCAAGCATGGCGATGAAGAAGACCTCCGATGGCGATTCCCCTCTCCGGTAGGGTGCCGGGAAGAGCTTTAGGACCCTCCCGATCTCGGGTCGACGACGGCGGTGGAACGCGATATATTTCTGGAATTCTGATCGGGTATTTAGGTTTTTCCCATCGAGGGGTCTTTATAGGCGAAGGGGCAACGTTAGGAGTGGGCCGAGGCGCCGTCACACATAGGGGGCACGGCCAGGGGCCAGGCCGCGCTGCCCTATTGTGTGGGGCCCTCGTGGCCCCACTCCGTCTCCTCTTCGGTTCTCTGGAAGCTTCGGTGAATTTCTGAACGTTCGGATTTTGTTTCGTCCAATTCCGAGAATATTTCCTGTGTAACTTTTTTGAAACACAAAAACAGCAGAAAACAGGGAACTGGCACTGTGGCGACTTGTTAATAGGTTAGTTCCGAAAAATACATAAAAGTGCCATGAAGTGTAACGAAACACTAAGCAAATGGTGGAGAAACAAGCATGGAGCATAAAAAATTATAGATACGTTTTGGACGTATCAAGCATCCCCAAGCTTAACTCCTGCTCGTCCTCGAGTAGGTAAGTGATAACAAAAGAAATAATTTTTGAGGTGACATGCACCTACACAATCTTGATCATCTATGTAAGCATTGAGTGCTGGGATCAAAAGAACTTAAAACATGGGCATGAAAGATATAATCTTGATAGAAGAAACTTAGCAACCATGTTGTAACATGAAATAGAACACAAAGAAAAGATCATGAAAATGAAACAATGAAAGTCAAACGTGTGTTCAAATCATAAGGAAAAACATACAAATGGTTTTCAGCTTGTCCTTCATGGAGAGAAAAACATAAATGCATAGGACACCTTCAAGTTTAAGAGGGCGACTAGATACAAATAATTTAAGAACAAGTGAAACCATGATTATGAATCAATCAATGAAAACTTTGGGACAATGCACATTATACTCAGAATGACAACTATGCTCTCTTAGACGGTGCATAAAGGTAGAAGGTGGTGACTCAACATAAAAGTAAAAAAGAAAGGCCCTTCACAGAGGGAAGCAGTGATCGCAAGTTTTATAAACCTTCAAAAATTATGGTACTTACTAGCTTTGAGCTCTCATTGCCCCCATCATAAGCATCTTGAATGGTTAAAGTTAATGCGAGTACAATTATGATGCATATGCTTGACAAATCATAAGTTGAAAACCTCGTGTCCCGTGAATACGAGTACCCAAACCTCGTGCTACTTTGCTTAGGTCCCAAGCAAGTTCTTGTCATTGTAAGTATACGCGTATCATCGAGAACCACCAACGGGGTACCTCCGTGCCCGATGACATGGAACAAGCCCACATCAAAATGACAGGACAAGCAGACAATGAACACCTCGACATCTCTTTTATTTACCATTTGTATAGCTTTTTATTTTGAGATGCGTCGTCGAATGTCCACTATGGGCATGCTGCAAATTTCCACCATGAATTATGCATGGCTTAGATTGGCGGCCCAGGCGTTTCTCTAACACATATACAAACTCCATGAACTCCACAAGATTCCAATTTATTTCACACCGCGATCATCCATAAACAAAAGATCACGATATCAACTCAAATAAGATGAAGTGCAATGTCGAAAGCTTGCCCCATGACAGCATGGATGGGCTAATTTCCAACTTACAACTTGCAAGCATAACAACTCAACATAAGAGAGCCACAATGTCAAATTTTTAAGAACGAGAAAAATAAAGTGTGCCATCACGTTCGTGAGAGCTTTACTGACCAATTTTCGCATAACACTGGTAAGAGTTTAATTTGAAGAGTAGATAAAAGCAAGTCAAATGTACTTTGGAATAGCAAATTGCTAATAGGTATGTATGGTGGACATGTTGGAACAACTTGGTTTATAGGAGTTGGATGCACGAGTAGAGCTCATACTCAGTACAAAACAAGGGCTAGCAAAAGACTGGGAGCGACCAACTAAGAGAGCAATAACGGCCATAATCATGCAAAGCGACAAAGCAATATTAAAAGAAACATAAGATGGCATCAAAAGTTAAAAACTAAATGATCATAGAGGCTATTGGCGACTTTGTATGAGTCTAACATGTGTGAGCATGCGCCAAGTCAACCCAAATAAAGCATCAAGGAGAAAACCAAAATAATGCTTCCAAACGATAAAAACAACGCATGATTTTTTTCAAAGGCTCATTAAGCAATCTCTGTTATTTGAGACAAGTCATGCTACAACAAAACCACTAAGCATACTATCAAAAAGACATCAAGCATGACATGAAAAAGTCTAAGCCGCAGTCTAAACAAGCTCCTTTTTGTACCACTTTTTTGCATAAATCTTTTTCTCTTTTCCAACACCATTCGAACGTTTTTAATCCAACTCTTTTGATGAAAACCAACATGGTCCAGAGGCAAAAATACACCTTGATAAAAATATATAAGAAGATCTGAACGCAAATCAAGGCGAAAACGAAAACCAAAAGCAGTAGCAGAAAAAGAAGAACACTCGGTTTTTGATAAGAATGAAAACTAGAGCATTCTTGGCAAATGAAAAGCAAGGCAACTTCTCCAAAAGAAATTTGTTGGGGTCCAACCATTTATTGCAGCAAACTAAACTAAACTAATACTGAAAACTAAAACAACTGATGCTCCAAGAAAAATGCATAGTGCATGAAGTAATAAAAATATAGTGTCTTGAAAGGTGACCTGATTTTTGCCGATGAAGAAGGGGTGCCTCGGGGGCATCCCCAAGCTTTGACGCTTGTACTTCTTGGATATTTCTTGGGGTGATGCATGGGCATCCCCAAGCTTGAGCTTTTGTCCATTCTTCAACTCATCTCATCATTCTCCAATCCCTACACTTGAAAACTTCCTTCATACAAAACTCAACACAATTCTATTAGCAACATTAGTGTAAGCATAACAATGAATCAACCTCTTTTGCTTCAGGTTTCAACTCAAAACCACCACATATAAAGTATATACTACGGTAGCAACTTCCCCAAAAGTTTCGTGATCAAAAGAACTCAAAAAGAAAGCGGTAAAGTGGCTAAAATGAATAGTGGCAGAAATCTGTCAAAACAAAACAACTGATAAAGGCCGATTTTTTAAGGGGTTTTCTGTTGCTCAAATCAAAAAGTGTTAAACTAATTAAAGTTTGGATATAACCTGGGGCATATGCACAAGAAATCGCAGGTCCAAAAGATATACAGAGAATTTTCACGAATTTTTACGGTGCAGCACCGAAAACTGTTTTAGGACAGTAACATCCCCAAATCTTACCTTGCTCAAATTAGAGGCTTCTCTTGGCACAACAACGAAATAAAAATGATAAGGAGAGGTCAGTACAGTAGTAATGACTTCCAAGACTCAAATAAAATAAAAAGTACTGAAAAGAAAATATTGGGTTATCTCCCAAGAGTGCTTTTCTTTAACGCCTTTGAGCTAGGCGCAGAAAATGCGAATCAAGTAATTATGAAAGAAGTATTAGGATCCACTATAAGAGTCTTTTCAACAATGAATTGAATTGTGTCCAAATGAGTTTTTGAAGATCCTTTATGATCACACTTTGGTACACTACTTTCATCAAAAGGATTTTCAGGACAAATCCAACTAGAATTCTTTTCCCAAGCATCATGAATTCCTACATGTTTACAAGGTATTGGCACTCTAAAATCTTCATTGGGTGTACCAACAACCGCTACAGGTGAGCCAAGCTTATTGAATTTCTTAAAAACTTCCTTAGCCTCAGTAGCAACATCTCTAAATTCTATGCGCAAAGTTTCCAAGATAAAAGCTTTCTTTTCAGGATCCTCAATTTCATGAAGCTTAAGGAACATGTATTGCATAAAAGGATTAAGGCTAGCAAACCTAACTTCTAACATGTGAACTAAATAAGCAGAAGCAACTTCATAACTAGGAGCAAGCTCAGCCAAAGACTTTTCCTCAACATCTTTATGCAAACTAATATGATTAAAGAACTCCTCAATATTATCTTTCCCAATAATTGAACCACTGCCTACTGAGAGGTCCTCCAAAACATACTTGGGGAACAACATAATGAACTAAAAGTAATAAAGTAGCAGCTAAAAGGAAACTAATTTTTTTGTGTTTTTGATAAAACGATGCAAGTAAAATAAAGTAAAGTAAAACTTAAAACAAAGTAAAGGATGTGCGTGCGAAACTCCCCTTGCAGAAGTCTTCTTTTTCCCAGGCAGCGGCGCCAGAAAAATGCTTGATTGCTTCGGTGGTGATGATGAAAATGATCGATCAGTTGGGAACCCCAAGAGGAAGGTATGATGAGCACATCAGCAAGTTTCCCTGAGTAAGAAACCAAGGTTTTATCGTCCAGGAAAAAGTCAATACTCCAGAAGGTGATGCTTGCTAGCTTCGCAACGGCTCCGGACAATTTATAAGGCGCCTCGTCCAGGCTTTGCTTTACGAGCGGCAACGTGGAACCTGCACACAACACAACCAAATACTTTGTTCCCAACTTACAACGAGGTTGTCAATCTCACCGGTTTGCTTGAAACAAAGGGTATGAGCGTATCGAGTGGAAAACAGTAGTAATATGCAAGTAAAGTAAACAGTGCGAGTAAAGTAAACAGATGATAGCAATATGATGGAAATAGTACCGGGGTCCACAGTTCACTAGTGGTGTCTCTCCATAAGATAAATAATACATGCTGGGTAAACAAATTATAGTTGAGCAATTGATAGAATAAAGATAACATGATATGTCAAGAAGATCACTATGCGATTTACTCTGGGCATTACAACAAAATACATAGACCGCCATCCAACTGCATCTATGACTAATAATCCACTTGTGGTGAATCAATCCGAGAACTCCACAAGTATTAAGTTGTGAACAATAGATAATTGCATTAAGCAAAGTATGTAATGTAAACAAAGCATATGCCCTCGAGCACATGAATGTTGTTTTCTCCCTAGTGCCAACAGCACATCTACAACCTTAGAGGTTTCTGTCACTCCCCCAGATTAAATAGAGGCATGAACCAAACTATCGAGCATAAATACTCCCTCTTGGAGTTACTAGCAACTACTCGGCCAAGATAGCTACTAACAACGGAGAGCATGCAAGATCATAAACAACATAGAGATAACATAAGATAAATTTCAGAACAACAACTTAATCATAACACCAATATTCATCGGATCCCAACAAACACAACATGTAGAATTACATAATGGTGATCTCAATCATGTAAGGCAGCTCATGAGATCTAAACATGAAGCACATGGTGGAGAGAACAACCATCTAGCTACTGCTATGGACCCATAGTCCAAGCTAGACTACTCACTCATCACGCCGGAGGCAAGCATGGCGATGAAGAAGACCTCCGGTGGCGATTCCCCTCTTCGGCAGGGTGCCGGGAAGAGCTTCAGGACCCTCCCGATCTCGGGTCGATGACGGCGGCGGAACGCGATATCTTTCTAGAATTCTGATCGGGTATTTAGGTTTTTCCCGTCGAGGGGTCTTTATAGGCGAAGGGGCAACGTCAGGAGTGGGCCGAGGCGCCGTCACACATAGGGGGCGCGGCCAGGGGCCAGGCCGTGCCACCCTATTGTGTGGGGCCCTCATGGCCCCACTCCATCTCCTCTTCGGTTCTCTGGAACCTTCGGTGAATTTTTGTACGTTCGGCTTTTGTTTCGTCCAATTCCGAGAATATTTCCTGTGTAACTTTTCTGAAACACAAAAATAGCAGAAAACAGGGAACTGGCACTGTGGCGACTTGTTAATAGGTTAGTTCCGGAAAATACATAAAAGTGCCACGAAGTGTAATGAAACACTAAGCAAATGGTGTAAAAACAAGCATGGAGCATCAAAAATTATAGATACGTTTTGGACGTATCAAAGGCGAGCTTGGAGGTCTCATTGAGCATGGGCAGCAAGGGATAGAGACCACCATAACAGGGGCCTCAAAACAGAACTCTTTGGTTCTTTATGTCCTTGATCAAAAAGAAGAAAGGGTGAAAATCAATAAAGACATGATTATCAAGAGTGAATCTATGAATGGAAGGAAGATTTTTTTATGCACTAGGAACATGAAGGATATTATTAAGATCAAAGGAACCATGAGGATGTGCAAATTTTGAATGACCAGACTAATGTGCATACTCGTACCTTCTGTCATGCAAACACGGTCATGCCTAGTGTACTTCTCATGCGTCGAGAGCTTGTTCAGCTTGCTGGTAATGTGATCAGTAGCACCCGTGTCCGAGTACCAGTTCGTGTCTACACCATAGGATGCAAAGTTTGCACCCTTGTCACCCTTGCGGCCACGATCGGAATCATCATCATCTCCATAGCGCCACCAGCAGTCCTTTGCAGGATGCTCGTGGATGTTGCAGATTTGACATGTGGTGTCGACGAAAGGTGTAGGAGCGCGGTCAGGGCGACGACGCCCCTTGTTTCCACCATCATCTCGGTGGCACTCATCATCATCGCGGCGACGGTAGCCACCACCGCCACCATCCTGCCGTGGACGGTGATCATCATCACGGTGCCAGGGCGATCGTCATCACGACGCCAGGGGCGCTCGTCGCGGCGATCTCGGCGATCCCGAGAGCCGCCTCCTCCTCCTCCTCCTCCTCCGTGATAGTCCTGTTGGCGCTCCTGTAGCCCGCGCTCGGGGCTATAGCCGCGGTAGCGATCATCTCCGCGGTGTGCAAGATTGGCGGAAGAGCTGAACCCTTCATCGGATTCCTGAGGGCTGTTGCACATATCATAGGCACTTAATTGAGAATAAAATTCATCAAGTGTAGTTTCCAGTTTACCGGTAACGTTGGTAATGAGAGAGTTGTAGTGGACTTTATCAAGACCATGTAGCATGTAGCCGATCAGCTCGTCCTCATCAAGGGGCTTGCCGACTGCGGCAAGTTCGGAGCCAAACTCCTTCATCTTGGTATAGTAGTCATCAGCAGACATCTGAAGCTTCTTGGTGTCGTTCAGCGTGCTACGAAGGTGTTGGACCTTGGAGTGGGGAGCGGTCTTGAACATGTTGTCGATGATCGACCACGCCTCGGCGGTGGAGTCCACACCAATGACGTGGGATGGGATGTCGGGGGACAACGAGTTGAGCAAAAAATGCAAAACCTATTGATCCCGAGCGATCCATGTGGCGTAGGCTGGGTTTTCCATGGAAATCTTCTTCTTGTTTTCATCCTCGGTCTCCATAGTCTCAGCGGGTGCACGATCAGTGCCATCGAGAAGGCCCATCGCGCGAGCACCGCGAAATGCAGGGAGGACAAGGGCCTTCCATGCAAGAAAATTCTTGCGAGTGAGCTACTGCGTTGGGGGATTCCCCAGGGCAGCAGCCAGAGCAGAGGTCGATGATGATGAACTCATGGCGAAGTCATGTCGGCGGCAGCGGCTGCAAGATCAGCAACGGCGGCGGAAGTTTTGTCGTTGTCGAAGTCGTGTCATCGTAGATGCGGCGGCTCTAAAGATTAGGGCAGCGGTAGATCGTGTCATCGAGTCATCAGGTCGTTGTAGAGGTCGTGTTGTCGGATCGTTGGATGGTGGCGGTGGCGGCTGGAGGTCCAGCAGCGGCGGCGGCCAGTTTTAGGTATAGGCAGCTAGAGGTCTTGGAAGAGACGCTCTGATACCATGTAAACTTTGTGGCGTGGAACGTGCATTGGCCTCTGCACGGTTGCATGTTAATATAGAGCCACAAAGGGCTAAGTCGTACAGGGTGAGGACTCGTATTCATACACATCAACATATGATATACGTACATAGAGATCGGACCGGTCAGGTCCTACACCCATAGTTTAAAAAATCGGACCGGTGAGTGAACCGGTGAGGTGACTGGCTCACTGGTTCACTGGTCCAACTAGTGGCTCAGCTGGTTCAATAGCGACAAAAAACCATCGAATTTAATAAATAATTAAGTTAATTTTTGAAAAAATTAGCATCAAATCATATATTTTGTGTTTGCTTTCATAGTAGATCACAAACTAAGTGTAGTAAAGGTGGTATTAGGCCTTATGCAGGGTATTTGGAGCAAGGTTCTACGTTTTAGGATCATATCCTCGTGAAAACACATTATTTTTATGCAGCTTTTCTGGTTTTTTATTAGTTGGACCAGTGACTCTTAAAAAATCGTTGAGGGCTTCGGTTCAGGTTTTTTCTGGTCGAACCACCGAACCGGTTTGGTTTTTAGAACTATGCCTACACCGACACGGTCCGAGCCTATACAACACATCTAAGGAGAAAGATCCCTTATAGTCGGCTTAGTTTTATGTTGATAATTAGCTCTGGTTTTGTGTTATAAGTGCGCCTGAAGTTGTGGTTATGTGTAATTACCTCTATAATTTAGTCTCTCGGAGAGACGACCACGTAGTAATTTTTAGTTAGTCTAAAAACACTAGTAGAAAAAAGGGCTTCCATTTGCCCCCATTAGTACCCAAACTGTTCGGTCCATGACTAAAGGGGGCATTAACCCTGGTTCAATTTAAAATGTGGGCCAGGAAGCATTATTCCCGGTTCAGATGGGCCCTTTGGTCCCGGTTTGTGCCACCAATTGGGACTAATGGGTAGGGGCCTTTAGTCATGGCTCGTGGCGCAAACCGGGACTATAGGGCACCATTTAATCCTGGTTCGTGTCACGAGCCAGGACTAAAGGCCAGTTCAAATGAACTGTCGCTCCCGCGCTAGTTACGACGCGATCGTCGTTGATCGTTTCGGAAATCACTGCGCCATTAACCTGATCGCTTTGGTAATCGTCTTTGACGCATCGGGATGCCGCCGGCGGCGGCCTAATCACACCGCCGGTCAGCATCTTCTTCTTCCCTCTCTCTAGTATATAAGGATGTACTTATAAACATCTTCTTCATCCTCCTAATCTCTTCCCAAAACACCATAGCATATCGCCGGCGAGCTCTCTCTCTCCCTCTCATTTCAATGGAGCCGATGACACCTCAATCTCGGGTGCATAATATCACCGCCGAAGGGATGGAATTCACCATCACGGAAACTCTCTGTGCATCAATGGTGGAGATGTGGCTCTGCGCTATCAACCAGCGGTTCCTCGACGCCGCACCGATCAAATGTGTGGGCTTGGACTGCGAGTTCACCAGCCCTCGCGAGGGTAGGCGCCATCAGTGTGCCACCGTCCTTCAACTTTTGGTGGCGTCCAAGGTTTTGGTCTTCCAGATATGTCGGGCCGATCATGTGCCGCAGCTGCTCAAGGATTTCTTGAAGGACCCTACCATTAGATTTTGCGGCGCGGCTATCGGCAATGACGTGTGCATGCTGGAATCATACAGAATTGAAATCCCGTCTGTGTATGACCTCCAAAGGATTATACCGAACCCCACCAAGAGTCCAATTCCAAGTCTATACGATCTGTCCAATGCTACTATTGGGACAATGCTTGAGAAGAAGAAGAGGAAGAAGAACAAGAAGAAGGACGATGAGGAAGAAGAAGAAGAACTAATATATGGTTGGGCCAAAGTTCCATTGAGCGACAAGCAAGTGTTGTATGCCGCTCTAGATGCTCGCTTGGGCTTCGAGATTGCTAGGAGGTATTGGAAGCTAGAAAGGCTACTATATGTGTGTGGTGTGGTGTGCAAGTCTCAAGTTTCGGTTGAGTAGCATGCATATATATTTGGAAAAATGTACTCCCTCGTGTTTCGGTTAACAAGTCTATTAATTTTCAAATTTTGGATTTTTCAAGTTTTTTGGCCTTTTTTGAATATTTTAATTATTAAAAATTAATAATTAAATTATGCATAAAAATTATTTGGAATTCATTCATGCTTATTATTACTTAATCATTGTTGCTTATTTTGTGAATTTATTTGGAATTTAAAAAAGTAATATCATATGTTACCAAAGTGTATAGGTTAATATAATTGGTAGCATACCATTATCAAGAAGTCATGAGCACACTCTTGAAAGCTACTATGGAAGGAATGGAGAAGTTAAGCGTGCTAAAGATGGAGCAGTGTGAAGATGATTGACCGACCGGGAAGTGAGGACCATAAGTATCTAATTTGACATGACAATAGAGGTGATTAGATATTAGAGAAATAAAGAAAATAGAGAAATTCTGAAAAAAGCAAATACAAATTTTATTCCGAACGGACCTTTAGTCCCGGTTTGTGTTACGAACCGGGACCAAAGGTCCTCCAGCCGCAGCATATGACCCGGGCCACGTGGAGGTCATTGGTCCCGGTTCGTAAACAACCGGGACTAAAGGTTTCAGCCTTTAGTCCCGCTTTGTTAGTCCTGATTGCTCCAACCGGGACAAATGGACCTTACAAACCGGGACCAATGACCTTTTATCCACCAGTAAAATATTTTTTTCAAAAACAACTGTTCAATTTATGTTCTATAAAAAATATTTATGTTCTATAAGAAATTACACAGCCCCAATGATTGGGCAAAAAAATGGCTACCCGGAAGCATAATGCGATTTGAATGTGATCTGTATACGATAGTTTCTCTCTTCTTTTAGCGAGTACATAAATATACATTCTCCTTTCGTTCATCCAAATTTCATGTGATTTTCTTTTTTTCTGAAAGGAAAATATATAATCTATAAAAATTCCATGTTCTACAATTATACCATTTAATTTTATTATCTACCACTTACCATTTCATTGAGGAAGACTCACACTAGCAAGACGCGCACACATACACTCACGCACATGGCTGTGATGCTACTGTGAGTCTATGTGTGCGGTAGTGTGAGTCTAGTATGATTTCCACTCCAAAGCATCACTTGGCTTGGCTAGCCTATTGTCGTGGCGCTTCCATGCCATAGTTTGCACAACTCCTGATGGACAAGGATTGCAACATGGCATGCCTATTTTTTCGAATAAAGTTCACAACCCCCATATTTCATTGAAAGAAATCCGCACACATCGCAGCAACATTACAGGAACCCATGTTTTTACAGTTCAGGAAGTCTAAAATATAGAACTTAAACAACTAAACAACAACCTCGACAGCATGGCAAAATAACCAAAACTCCCCCCCCCCATTGATAGGAGTGAGACCAGAAGTAAGAAACATGTTATGCCTATGGCTTCGAAATAACCTAGAGCACAAAAAAGTGGTCATGCATGCCAAGCATCAGGGAGGACAATGCAAACCCTCGTGGTGGGTTGAGAGGGCAAGGACATGTCTTGATATGTCAGACCAAACATTTTATCAAAATAGTGAGATGCATATCTTGCGACATGTATATGCTGAGAAGTTGGACTAGATGTGGCCATATATGAGAATTTAAGAGAACAATGTGTGTTTCCTAGTAGTTGTTAGCAACAATTTTTGTTGCATGAGTGATGAAGGAATTATACATGTTGGCGGTGGAAAATGAGGAAAAAGACCATTGAAAGGGAGCAAGTGTAGCCACGAGGTGCCATCGGTAGTCTGGCCCTAGGATATACCATATATTTATATTTCTCGGGGATGGCCTTAAGGTTCATGTTGGCCTAGATCAAGATATGCAAATAATAAAAATAAATAACTCTTATATCTCATGTGTGCATGCATGAATGTGGGCAACCAAACACTCATCATGTGTACTCAATCACGGCCTTTTTACTTCTTCAAGTTTCTAAAGGTAGCATAACACTTCTGAAAGGATCACACGGGCGACTAGAGGGGGGGGGGGTGAATAGGCGCTACACAAAATTTTACCTTTTTCAAAATTAAGGCTTGACACAAAACAAAATTCTTTAGATGTGCAACTAGGTGAATTTCCTATGTGACAAGCAAGCAAGTGAACAAGAGTGAACGAAGTAAACACGATGCAAGTAAGGGTAAGAAAAGACCATAAAGCGGAAGCCGGAGACACAAGGATGTATTCCCATAGTTCCTTCCTTTTGAGGGGAAGTACGTCTACGTTGGAGAGGTGTGGCGACACGGAGTCCACCAACGCCACGGAGGCTCACCTTGTTCTCCGATGAGCAAGCCACGGAGGCTAACTCATTTCCACTAAGCGGTGGTATTGGGGGTACCGACCAAAACCCTTACACGGAGGTTGGGGCACAACTCCACAACTCAATTGGAGGCTCCCAACAAGAACAACCACAAAGCTTTTACACGGAGGAAGCTTTGAGGAGACCTCTCTTGCCCAAGGCAAGGTCCACGGAGGAGGAGTGAAGCAAACACTAATTACTTCGGTGGGATTGTAGATCTATGGGTCCTCTCCCAATCTACCAAGTCTTGGAGGATTTGGTTGGCTAGGGAAGGAGATCTATGGAGTTGAAGCTCAGCACCAATGGAGGAGAGAGAGTGTGGATGAGGTAACTCAGATCTGGGGTAGGGACGACTATTTATAGGCTGGCTCGAAATATGGTCGTTGGAGAAAACTTACCCCAGAAATTTCGGCCCGGGGGCAGAATTTCTGGGGTCCACTAAGGGCGGAAATTCCGGCCTGGGGGCAGAAATTCTGGCCCCTTGGAATTTCCGGCCAGAAATTCCGGCCCTTTCCAGAAGGTCGCACCGCAGCTCGAGTTAAGGAACTTAGCGAAAAATCGCAGGGGCCGGAAATTCTAGAATTTTTGGCCCCCAGAAATTCTGCCTAAACAGAATTTCCGGCCCCTTAACCGAAGGTTGCACCACGGCCTTTTGAAAAGGACTTAGCCGAATTTCCGGGGGCCGGAAATTATGAAATTTCCGGCCCCCGGAAATTCTGCTAAACCAGAATTTCTGGCCCCCTTACTGCATGTTGCACCACAACGTTTCGTAAGGGACTTAGCCGAATTTCGAAGGGCCGGAAATTATGAAATTTCTGGCCCCCGGAAATTTTGTTCAGGGGTGGAAATTCTGGCCCTGGGGCGGAATTTCCGGCCCTAGAATTTTCTCTCCTCTGGGTAATTTCAAGCCTTTCTATAGCAGTCCCCATTCCCACTCCTCTTCACCATCAGTCTTGTGCAGTACCTGTAGAATTCCTGCAAAGCTCAGCACAAGATTAAATTCCTTGTATTGTGATCAAACACCCAAAAACTGAAAGCAAGGAACATGTCCTTTCAATCTCCCCCTTTGTGGTGTTTGATGACAATACACGGATTTGCAATAGAGAGCAAGAACAAGTGCTCCCCCTAGACAAGTGCAAGGTATAAACAAGACAATAACAACAATTTGCACACACTAGAAAGACGATATTAAACGAGGAGCACAAAGTTAAGTACGACTAGCCTATTACAATAATAGAACCAAAGTTCCACACAAATAAATCACAAATAGTTCACGGAGCAAATAAGGCAAACTCCCAACCCAAGGCAAATCCTAATAGAACTACTTCTCCCCCTTTGGCATCGAGACACCAAAAAGGGAGAAGAGCGATGCTAATCCCCAAACGAAGATCACTCATCATCGAACTCGTCCTCATCATCATCAGCAGCGTCTTCGTCGTCCTCATCACACCCGGAGAACTCCTCATCACTTCCAACCTTGGAGAGAGCCTCCACTTCAGCCCAACCGACGCCGTTGTCATCTTGCCACCATTCGTACGGAATGTACTTAGGTGCAGGAATAGGAGAGAGCTGAAGGGAGGGGTCCTGAAGAAGCTGAAACTCGCGAGAAAGAACCTGCTGATTGTGAATGATGTCCCTTCTCTCTTCATAGGTAGAGTAGTTTTCCTTGTGGATGGCAACATTGATGCACAAGAGAGTGCGTTGCCACAGAGAAAGCTTCTTGTTGCGAGATGGACGAGCAGAGGAAGTCTTGCGCATACGAGAGCTAGAGTCGCCCATCTCAACATCAACACCACCTGAAGGAACCGGCTTCTTCCCTTTTCCTTTGACTACTTCCTTCTCCTCTATTGGCTTGATCACATTCATTCTCTTGAGCTTGTGTTCCGAGTTCCCTTTGGAGAAATCCATGTCTTTGGCCTTCTGATTAATAAGAAGCATGATGTATGGAGCATAGGGTGGAGTACGCTTGGAAACCATGGCATCATGCATTTCATTGAAGATATAGTGCATCACATCCAGCTTGAAGTCTTCATTTGGATCGGTACTCACAAAGCAGCGATGAGAAAGATACATGAGCTCAATAAGGGCAGCACGAATAGCATCCCGATTACCTCCGGAGGGAGAGATGTTCTCCCTGAACATGCGAAGAAGAATGTTGTACAGAGGGAGCAAGCCCTTATTAGTGCCAATCTGTCCCTTTGAAGAGTAAAGGGGAGCCAAGCGATTCTTGTCCGGTTGAACTCCATGCAGATGCACACGGTGACCAACAGGCACACTGTACCCCTGAAAATCATAGTTCAAAAGCTGGGCAAACTCATAGAAGTTGGACTCACGCATGATATCTCCACACATCCACCTGAAAGAGAGAGACTCATTCCCTTTAAATGAGAGAGTGGCATAGAACTGCTGAATGATCTTCTCATTGTAGTGACACAGAATATCCATAAGCAGAAATAGACCAAGCCTCTTCATGATTCCCAGAGCATCACCAAAGTATTCAGACTTCTTCCTGAGATGGGTACGGTCCAGCACGTGCATGTAACACACCCGCTGAGACATAGGACGGTAGATATCTTCATAGATACCTTTCTGAGCAACACACCAGAAATGAGTATCTTCAAGCTCTTCATCTCTTGCCTCAGAATACCAGTCTAACTGCCTCAAAGAACTGTACTCCACAGAGCTCATAGTATCATAGTTCACCCGAGGGACCCGTGAGGGGTTGCGAGCAGCCCTCTTGGCTGCCCTAGCTGCCTTCTCCTTTGTTGCCTCTTGTGCAGCTTCCTGTTCAGCTTCCTGAGATATAAACTCTTCTTCAAAAGTGCCCTCATCAGCGAACCGAAAGTTCTGCTTGCGAACAACAGAACGGCCGCGCTGATCACGTTTAGGACGAGAACTAGAGCCACCTATGAAAGAAGGTAGGAAGAAAAGCATGGAGATGAGAGCACACAAGTCGATACGATAGCTAGTAAGAACATAGAAGGGAACTAGTAGGGTAGAAACAATTTAGAGATGACGTATCTTAGTTGTATTATTCTCAGCAGAGGGGCGGAAATTCCGGCCTGGGGGCAGAAATTCCGGTGGGGGGAGGGGCGGAAATTCTGGCCCAAAGGGCGGAATTTCCGGCCCACCCCGGAATTTCTGGCTCCAGGGGCAGAAATTCCGGCCCTGGTGAGAACACTATGAAATAGATACAAAAATCTCTAGAAATTGAATCGGCACCAACTAAGTTCAATCCTAGGTTCACTAGACAGAAAACTACCTCTAAAACATGCTCCTTTCAATGAAAAACGGATCAACCCAAACGAATCTAGAACTAGGGCATAAGCACCTAGGGAGAGAGATTTGGGGCAATACCGATGTCCATGGCGAAAACCGCGTGGAGGAAAGGAACCCCCAAGCCGAGAGGAGCGAGGACCGGCGAAATCCAGGGAATCTGGCGGCTAGAGAGTCGCCGGAGACGTCCTTGGTAAGGCGGCGGTGGTGGTTTGGAGAAGGAGGGTCGGGGGTGGAAAGAGATGCCAAGAGGTATCTCCACCCCGCCCCCCCTTTTATATGGTTAAGTGATGGAATTTTGGGGGGGGGGGCGGAAATTTAACGTTTCCGCCCAAATTTCCGGGGCAAATTTCCGGCCCATGTACTGCAAAGTGCACCACTTTGGAAGAGAACATGGTGGCATGAAAATTTGCTAAGGAAATAAGGGTTTCCACCCATTGGGAAAATTCTATCACTTGAACACGGAAAGTCCGACCATCTCATCAAGAACCAAGATAGAACAAGAGGTTGACTTGTGTGTTAGACAGAAGGTTTTAGAGACGGTGAGGGCTTAGGCTAGAAAAACAAACACGGAGTGGTTCTCGGCACTTGAAGTTGCAAGAAGCAAGAAATCATCGAAAGACCAACCCCAAGTGCCTTTCCATATCAAGAGATAAACAAAACCAAGAAAGACTTCAAAAATATTTTCAAGGAATAAACTCTCCAAAAAGAAGAGGTTGGTGGCCGAAGCCACCATATATGAGTGTTTTGGCATTGAACCGCGAAGATGTATCTTGGGTCCATAACCAATACTCATCATTTAAGCTCATATATCATAAAATGATATTAAGAGAATGATTGCATTACTTTCGGCATAATGGGGGGAGGGATAGCCCAATGAATAAGGACCGCACTCCCCCTATATCCATGCCCACATCTAGATTAGAACACGTGCTAACGTATGGGAATGAGTGCACACTAACAAGCCATATTGCAAGAATCGATGATATTCAACTCATGCCTCAACTCTCGGAATCTTGCTTCATCAAGGGGCTTCGTGAAGATGTCGGCGAGTTGATCATTTGTACCTACATAAGATAGGTTAATATCACCTCGATTGACGTGGTCCCAGATGAAGTGATGCCGGATCTCAATGTGCTTCGTCTTGTTGTGTTGAACCGGATTATGAGCAATTTTGATGGCACTCTCGTTGTCACACAAGAGTGGAACATTGTCGCAATGAACTCCATAGTCCTTCAACGTTTGCCGCATCCAAAGGAGTTGAGCACAACAACTCGCCGCGGACACGTACTCGGCTTCGGCGGTGGAGAGAGACACACAATTTTGCTTCTTGGAAGACCAACTAACCAAGGACCTACCAAGGAGTTGGCAAGCCCCGGAAGTTGACTTCCTATCCACTTTGTCTCCCGCCCAATCTGAGTCCGAGTACCCAACAAGCTCGAAGCTTGATCCATTCGGGTACCAAAGGCCGAAAGTTGGAGTATGAATCAAATATCAGAAGATTCTTTTCACGGCCATTAAATGGCTTTCCTTTGGGGCGGCTTGTTATCGTGCACACATTCCCACACTAAGCATGATATCGGGTCTAGATGCGCAAAGATAAAGAAGCGAGCCAATCATCGAACGGTAAAGCTTTTGATCCACTTCCTTACCACTAGGATCGAGATCAAGAGTAACCTTTGTCGGCATGGGTTTTTTGGCTCCTTTAACTCCGGAATCCATGTTGAATTTCTTGAGCATGTCTTGGATGTACTTGGCTTGATTGATGAAAGTCCCTCTGTAAGGGTCAATTGCCCCTAAGTGTGTTTTTGGTAATTAATGACAATCCCTATGGACTAATATTCTCATTGAGCTTTTTATGAAGGAATTGTTCATAGGAATTGCTTGAAGTCCATGTGTTGGATTCAAGGCTTGGATGCCATGAAGATAACAATATATCTTAAGTATTGGCATCAAGATCATTGAACAAGAAGAGATGAATCCAATATGATCAAGAAGAAGAAATAAAGATGTTGTTCTTGTGTAGAACTCAAGTATTCCATGCTCTAGCTTATGTGCTAAGCCAAGGAGTCTCAAGATCTTAAGAGTTTGGTTACATGAGAAGAATTCAAGTTATGGCTCTATGTCGAGGTCACGATGGTCTCATGAGTTGAGCCATGGTTGACCAAGACTTAGAGCATGCAATCAAATGAAGAATTCCCTATGCATCTTAAGAGAGATTCGATAGAGCATGAGTAGATACAAGGTTGACCAAGATGAAGAGAGAATAGTAGAATCAAGTATCTTCCCATGGGCTTACATCAAAAGAAGGATTCAATATGGCCCATGGGAGAATGAAATCAAATGAAGCTTCTTCATCAAGATCAAGCGGGATGCTCAAGGCAAAGGTATGTCCTTGCTAGGTTTTCCTTTTGCCGGTCTCAAGGTGTTTGTTGGGAGACCGGGTTATAGGATAGATAGCCGCACTATCAAGAGGGGCTTTCGGTTGGGTAACTTGATCTCATCGTCATAGGGAGCTCAATCCTTTGCATACTTTGCATCTTCCTAGTTTGTTGCTTCTTGGTGTTTCTCCATGTGAGGTTCTTGTGCTTGTTGCTAGCTTTCCAACAAGCCCAAGTTCATCGAAAACGGAATCCAAATGCATCGTCTATTGCGTTTTCGAGTTGAAGAGTTTTACCGGTTCTTCACTTTGGAAGGTTTCACACCTCTCCACATTTCGTATTTTTCCTCTTGACTTTTCTTGGTGTTTCTCTGCATAAAGTTGTAGTACTTTTTCTAAGCTTTTCAAAAAGTCCAAGTTTGCTAAAAACGGAGTTCGGATGCAAAAGTTATCGCGTTTTTCGTATGAGGGTTTTTGCAGTTTTCCAAATCCGGAGCTGCTCCGGGCTCTGCTCCGGGCTGAGCAGTGCCGCTCCGGAGTGCCATCCGGAGCTGCTCCGGGCCCTGCTCCGGAGCGCCCCGAAAACTCTGTAACGGGCAGTTTTCTTGCCCTATAAAAGGGGGCTTCTCCCCCAACGGTTTGGAAAGTGTTCTAGGGTGTTCTTGAGCCTTTCTCTCACCTCCATTGTTGAACCTCTTGAGCTTTCTTCCTCCTCCATCCCTCCTATGATTCTTGCATCTTTTTGAGGGATTTGGAAGAGGAGATCTAGATCTACAATCTCCACCAACTCATTCCTCCTCTAAGTGAGGGGAACCTTTGGGATCTAGATCTTGGAGTCATTGGTTGACCTCCACCCTTGTTCTTCCTCTCTAACTCCTCCATAGCATTTGTTGCCTTGGTGGGATTTGAGAGAGAAGGATTTGAGCACTTCCCCTTGTGTTCTTGCTTTGCATCCTTGCATAGTGTTGAGCTCTCCATTACGATTAGTTCGAGTGAGAGACCGTGAGCTTGTTACTCTTGGAGGGTGACCTCCTAGTTGGCTCGGTGGTTGTGCCACGGTGTCCTCTTCGTGGAAGATTGTGAAGAGGCCCGGGCTTCCCCTTCGTGGGAGTTGTGAAGTGGTTGTGGAGCTTGCCATCTCCGGAGTGGAGGAAAAGCTAACCATAAGAAGGGGTCCCTAGCTTCGTGGGGGACTCGGAGAAGAAGGTGAGCCTTCGTGGCGTTCGGGGGCCTTCGTGGTTACCCGCATCTCTCCAACGGTGATTAGCTTACTTTATGTAAGTGAACATCGGGATACATCTTCGTCTCCGCGTACCTCGGTTATCTCTATACCCGAGTTTATTTCCTTGTGATAGCCATCGTGCTTGAAGTACTTATATCTTGCTTATCACTTGTGAATTATATCTTGTGCTATCTTGCTTATATCTAGTTGTTGTTGTTGCACTTAGTTGAGCCTAGCATTTTTAGGTCTTGTGCTTGAAGAAAATAAACGTTAGTTTAATTCCGCATTCCTTCAAGCCAATTCCGTAATTGTTTTTAAAACGCCTATTCACCCCCCCCCTCTAGGCGACATCTCGTCCTTTCAATTGGTATCAGAGCAAGGTCTCTCCTTGTTTAGGCTTCACCGCCTTGAGAGTAAAGATGTCGGCTAGTTATTTAGTGCACAATGACACAATTATTTTTGATGGCACAAATTATAACTTATGGAGAAATCGCATGCTTTGCAATCTTCGGACTTTGTGTCCAAATATAGAGCGATTTCTAGATGTAGGCTTTTCTCCTCCGATGGATCCTCAAAGTCTATCTATAGAGGATGAGAAAAATTTACATCTAGAAGCTCAAGTTTTTAATAAAATTTTATTGTCTGTGAGCTCCATAGTTTATGTTTGCTTGATGGGTTCAAAGTGCAAGACGTCTCATGAGATATGGACCAAGCTAGAAGAGTCATTTGGTGGGTCCATTTCTCTTGAGGTTGAAAGTGAACCCAAGGAGCTCTCTTCACCTTCACATCATGAAGAGCTCCAAGTTGCTTCCACATCCGGTCGTGATGATTGTTCAAGTTCTTCCACTTCACCAACATGTGACTTGTCACAAGGTAATGATACGGTGAGTGAAGAAATCATATGTGATGTTGGTAGTCTTGTTCTTTGCACCAATGATTCTATTTCTATAAATCCTAATGGTGTAGAGAGTTTGGACCTAAACACTTCTTGCAAGAAATTCTTTACTCATTCTTGTGTTAAAGGTCCTTGCATATCTCCTAAAATTTGCTTGATTAAATTTTGTGATGATATGCTTGTTTCTAGTTGTGACCATACTCAAAATGATTCTATTTCCCCTAGTTGTTGTATGACTAACCATGTAGAGGAAATTAAAGAAAAATTGGGTCACATAATTAAAGAAGAAATCAATAGAGGAACCAAGAAGGTTTCTATCAAGAGAAGGCAATGCTATGAATGCCACGAGTATGGACATCTCGCAAGAGCTTGTCCTACACTCGAAAATGAAGAATGTGCTTCTATTAAAGTTCCATCATCATCTACGCAAGTTCACATGTGCCTTATGGCAAGCGGTTCAAAGGTAACTCCTACTTTGAATCCCGACACATCTCCTTATGATGAGAGTGATGATGATGATGATAATGATGATGATAATGAAGCTTTCTTGCATGAGATGGGAATTGTGTATGCCTCTCTTCGGGGTAATAATGATGCTCGTGCTAAAGTGGAACACTTAATGGAAACCTTGTTTGACCACAAGGAGACTATTAAGGAATTGAACTCCCTCGTTAATGAGGGGAAATGGAGATTCAATCTCCTCAAGCAAGAGCTATCCGAAGAGAAGCATACTAATTCTTGCCTATCTCAATCTATTAAATCTTATGAGCTTACAAATGCTAAATCTATTAATGATGCTTGTGCTACTAACTCCACTTCTTGTGAAGCATCTATATTAAAGGAGAATGTTGAGTTAAGGGCTCAACTTGAGTTGCTAACAAGCAATTATAAGAAATTGGAGGAAAGCCATGAAAAGCTCTCGGGCTCTCATGGGGATCTCTTAATCTCTTATAATGGGCTAAAGTTAGCTCATGAGGCAAGTATCACTAAGGAAACATCTTGTGAGCCTCATTTGGACATTAGCACTACATTGAACCAAAATGCTATATTATCTTGTGCTAGTCCAAGTAATTTGTCTAGGCATAATATTGCCACATCTTGTGATGAATTACTTGCTATGCCTTGTTGCTCTAACAATGAAGCTTCTACTTCCTCTAGTACTTGTATTACTACTAACCTTGTAGAGGAAATCAAAGAGCTCAAGGCCCAAGTCACTAGTTTGGAAAAAGACTTGGATAAGCGTCATGAAGGGAAATCCACACTCGATAATATTTTGAGTGTGCAAAAATCCCCTAATGACAAGAGTGGACTTGGATTCAACTCCAATAACAAGAACAAGTCCAAGAGCAACAAGAAGAAGAAGGGCCAAGACCAAGTCAAGAATTTGGCCAAGATTGTTTGCTTCAAGTGCAAGATTGAAGGGCATCATGTGAGGTCTTGCCCATTGAAGAAGAAGCACTTAAGTGAGAAGCAACATGGGAAGCGGCCACAAGGTCAAGCTCAAGCACGACCTCAAGTTGAAGATAGGCCACTTCCCAAGAAGAAACAAGATGAAGCTTCCCAAATCAAGAAATCAATGAAGAAGAGAAAGGGAAGCACTTGTTGCTATATTTGTCGTGAGAAGGGGCACTTTGCTTCTTCATGCTTAAGCGGTACCTTATCTAATCCTATCATTGTTGATGATGATTATTCTCTTAGGAAAGATAAGGATGGCAATGTGTTTGCCAAGTTTGTTGGAACTCAAAGTGGTGTCAAGAAAAGAACCATTTGGGTTGCCAAGCCTATTGTTACTAACTTCTTAGGACCCAACTTGGTTGGGTACCAACAAGCTAAAACTTGATCAATAGGTGTTTATGGAGGGCATTGGAGACTTGGCTACCTCATGAAGAATTAAGGGATCTTCATTAATTTTATTTTCATCAAGCCAAGTCATTGACACTATCATTTTATATCCAATGTGCCTCTTTGCGGTAACTTGTACTTAACCTCTTTACATTGTAAGTTACTTGCCCCTTTGCATGTTTTTGGTTTTGTACCAAGTATGTGTTTGTATATGTTGTTCCTTATACCTACTTATCTTGTGTATTCAAGTAGATGTTGGTTGTTTGGCACATCATATACTTGTGTGTTTGCTTCGAGCCTCTAATGCATATTTATGGTATCTTATTTGGCTCTTATCGAGTGATTAATGGAACATCCCATTTTGGGGGAGTGATTTGCCATTGGCACCTCACAATCCTATAAATATGTGCACATGAGTAATACCACTTAGTATTGATATTGCAAGATTATCTAGTCACTATGTGGTATGCCATGCTCATGAGAAATTCAAATTCTATATCTCCATTAATTATCTCTAGTTGGATTTTATTTGCCTTTTGTTGAAAAGAATTTAATATCACATTATGGAGAAGTAATATGTCTTATGCATATCACAAGCCTAGGGAATGTGAACATTTGAGGTATTGCCACTTAGAGTTGATATTGTTAATTATCTTGTTCCTAGGTGGCATGTTTGCTCAAACAAGCTCC